>JADRCH010000004.1:22123392-22485136 GCA_019843965.1 Rhynchomys soricoides | reverse complement strand
TATCTTCTGTTCTGGCTCTCATCCAAGGTGTTCCATGGCAGTCATTATTAAGCAACAAATACTTCCTCTACCCCAATAAATCCCAAATGCATCCTTCCAGACTGCCTCTTCTTTTACGGCCGAAGGCTCACTTGTCTAAGTACCATGTTAAGCTTCCTAGTTAAACACCGAGAAGGCCTGTAATGCTGCATATAGCACACCCCAAAGGAATTCCATCCGAAACCACACTCCTCCCATCATAGGAAAAGTTAGCATCACTTGCTCAGTAGCTAAGTCACAGGAGTAGAGGCTGCTCCCGCTTTCTATCTTTCTTCTTAACAGATTCCAATCCATAAGGCCATCGTTCACAGCCAGGTTCCCATTTTCACTCCTGCATCGTAATCTCTACTGTATGCAGTGGCTGCATGATTCTTACATAACAATGAACATCATGATTTACTTCTGCACAAATGTCTACTTCTAGTGGTTTCTCATTCTATTTAGAACAAAAGCCATGGCAAGATTTAAGGTCCTAACGACCTTGCCTCTGGCCCTGATGCCCCTTCTGTGATCATCAGTACCACTGTTCACTGGTTGTCCATCACAAGCAACAGTCCTCTCTGTTCCTCACCACACAGGTGACTCTCACCTGAACCTTCCAATCTTTTCATAGCCTGGACTGAAACTCCTGAAGTTATTTTTTAAAGGCAAGACAAGCCCATGAGGGTTATAGTTTCTGCAGCAAAAAAATGTTCTTCTACATGGGCGGGTTGCGCACCCCTTCAGCCTCCCATTGGACGGTCCATGCCATTGTCCTCAGCAGGCCTCTCACATCTTTGCTCACACAACTCCATTCTAAATCATGCTCATGTATTGTAGCTCTCAGAACGCTTCCTAGCTTTCTTCCTATTCCACAATGCATTCCATGGCCCACTGCGATACCTGCATGCTCTACATAATACCTTTCACGCCTCCAGGCCAGTACCCTTTCTATGTGGAGGAGTGGAGGTTCTAGCTCTCTCAGAAAATATTTTCATGTCCTTTTGATGTTATCAAAGCATTCTTGGTGAGCATTTCATCTTTTCCTCCATCCTTTAATGGAGAATTACAGTACAGACATTTCTTCTTACCATAGATAACCATCCTTCATGACAATCCATTTTGTCAAACACAATTTTATTTATTTCTCATTCTCTTCTCACAGGACAAGTCCCTTGATGACAGTTTATAAAGTGTAGTCCAATTCTAAAATTAACAAGTATTTGTTTCTTTAATTTCATATTCTCTATCAGAGTCACAGGCATATCCAGCCTTTTGACACTGCAATGTGATGGTGTCTACTATAAAATTCATGCTCAAGAATATGCCATTTAGTTACAAAGAAATTGCAAAGTCTTAATGTTTTAAGTATGTTTCCAATGTTGGGTTGGATTGCATTTCTAGCTGCCTTCAGCTGCATGTGGCCAATGAGTTTCAGGATGGATAGACCAGGAAGCAGTTTGAGAGAGAAACAGTGTGAGCTTTGTTTAACACAGCATACCCAGTGGCAACTGAGCTTTGTTTAACACAGCATACCCAGTGGCAACAGTGCCGGTTGGTGATAGATGCTTAGCAGACACCTGGATAAACAAATGACTAGATCCACATGATACGAGAGAGTTTAGATGTGGACATGTGCGTTCTCAGTACTTTTGTGTCGTGTCATGTATAGTGTCACCTGCTTCTCTGTCACAGAGCACATATGTTCTGCCAATGTCAAAAGTAATTAGCTAGTAAATTCACCTAATTTAAATAAGCGATGTCTTGTTCCCTTTCCTTAGTTTGGAAAGACAACTCTCTTCTCATATGTTTCCACTGCACATTGACACCAAGTATACAAGTCCTAAGTGAGAAGGCAAAGAGGAACCTCCTTTGTCAACCAGTCATTCAGTGCTGGCTCAGTTACCCCACTGCATAGGAGCAAAATAAAGATTTGAAGAATTACCTAAATGCCCATCCCTTTGCTTATTCTGAGGTAGGCAAACCTTTCCACTGGACACTTTTACTGTGCTCTAGTTAATCAGTTAAACAATAAAAGGTTATAAAATGCTATAGCAATATTTGTAGAATATAGTGATTATAAAAACTTAATATGAAGGAATAAAAATTTAAAAATGGGATGTTTCCAGACAATTTCTCATACTAATTTCTCATCCCTTATCATCACTGTGTTAGCAGCTTTGAGAAGTACCAGAGCAACTCCTTAGGTTGACTTTTAATTCGCCAAGTCCTGTCCTTGGCACCACTGTCAACAAAACCTTCGTTGCAGGAGAAGAGAAATAAGGAAGTGCTGATTATTGCTCATAATATTAGGAGAAAAGTAAGAATGATAAAAATGCAGCTGATTCCCGACACTTGGTCGATACTAGGCAGTTGCACTATGGTCTTCCATCCTAGGATAGATCATGTGGCCAACCCCATTTGTTTCACTGATGAAAACGAGGATTAAGAGGATAACTTTCTAAAGTCATAAGTGAGAGACACAGGATTTTACCTCATATATTTGTGATCTTAAAAACCATAGAACAGTTCATTCGGCTTAGGATTAAGTAATTTTTACTCATGACATTAGAATTATGAAATAAATCATACTACACAGAAACTAACAAATAACTCACAGCGAAAACAAATGACAATGTGAGTCCTAAAGGGATCCTGCAATATACATTTTGCAGAAAATTAAATTTTAGCCACACACACACACACACACATATGTATGTACACACACACACACTCACACACACACACACACACATATATATATGGTTGATCTACATTAAAATATTTACTGATCATTTTCACAAATAAAGTGATGAAAGTGATGTTTTCCGTAAGTTGGCACTGCAGACATGGGCCTACATATAGGATTATGATACTGCAGAGACACTGGAGTTCACCATGGACATAGAGACACAGCTAGAGGACACATATATAGAAACATATGCAATTTATAGTGATGTGCTTTGCTACTTGTTAAGTGCTAATTCTTAAAATGTATAACTATACATCTGGATAATAAGTAAACAAATGTCTGATTTAGCTCCCAGTTACATTATTATTATTCAAAGAGACTAGTTAATTTAATCAGAGGTATGAGCAATACCAAAAGGTACAGCAAGAAAAACATCCATTATAAAGCACCTTAATCCATTTCTCTCAACTTTTCCAATCCAGTGTTGTTCAGACCAGTTTCCTGTTCCATGATAGCAGATAACCCACAGTGTAGGAAACAGAGGAAGCCCCCTGAGTTAGTAAATGTGGATGTTTTGACATAGGCATGTTCATGTCACAGACACTAAGGCCAAATGACTCATGGGAAATTGGCTAAGCTGTTACCCGTATGGGTTTGACTCAAGATGAATGGCCAAGCTTTCCTCAGGAAGTCTGAGTCTGAGTGTTTACAAAAGATTGATCAGTGTGTACAGACCAGCAACTGTGGCTTCCTCCTCCCAGATGGCTATAAGCTGAGCCCGCCCACTCACAGACTACTGAGCCTAGCTAACCCCAGCCCCTGGATTGGACCTAATAAATACGTTGAGGTCTAGGTTGGTAGCAAGAAAGCCCAACCTGATACCAGTTGCAATATATGTGTACCCGTGCCTTTGATTTTTTTTCTTCTTTCTCTCCATACCCCCAGGCAGGGCTAGAACCTAAGCCACGTGAGCCACAGCAACAAGGATCGTTAGGTAAAGCACTGAATATCTGTGTACTTGTCAACCTTGAAAACTGAAACTCCTGAATCAGGAGATTTTTAACTTTGTTAAAGAGGGAAAGTGAAACTCACTTGAGTGCTAGGATGAAATTTAATATTGATAAAATAATAACTTCCAGTGGTAAACACACAGCTCTATATAGATGTTTATAAACATTCTGCCAAGTTTTCAATAATATATCATCTCTCAATATTGAATTCTACCTTTTACCAGAAGCAAAACAACCATGTTTCCTCGTATTTTATGAGCAGACAGTGGTTTATGCATTCATTGATCATGTTTTAATCATGGGTCTCAGTAGTAAGACTATGTCAAAGCAAAAAGCAATATTGGGCAAATCTGATCCAAGCATTGTGTCTGGCCTCTGAAGACAAAATACACAAATGTGCACTCAGTTTCATAGGGAATAAGTCAATAATATGGGATTTTATATTTGCAGAGAAGGGTGGTTTAGTACTTAGGTTTGTATGTAGGAAAGAAAACAAGGCTTGGACTAATGGGATTTACAATTTCTTCTATTAAAACTGCAAAAACCAATTGCTTATATAGAGAGGATAACTCCATATACAGCTGCATAACTACCACAATGAATGAAATGACTAGATATTATAACATGAACATTTCACAAATGTCTTCTTGCCTCCTAAGACTTAGAGGGGACGTTAGTATAGTATGCTGAAATATTTCCATTATAACTCAGCCTGCTATTTAACACAATGGGAACTGGATTAGAAGGTGATTCAAAACCTTTATCAGTTTACACATAAACATCTGTCTTTGACAGGTTCTGCTGTCTGAAAGAGAATGGTCCCCATAGGCTCCTCTATCTGAATGCTTATTCACCAGGGAGTGGAACTCTGAGGAGAATGAGAAGGATTAGGAGGTATGGCTTTGCTGTAGTAGGTGTGGCTTGTTGGAGGAGTGTTGATGGGCTGGGTTTTGAGGTTTGAAAAGTCCATGTTAGCCTTCCTATCTCTCTGCTGCCTGTGGCTTGTGATGTAAAGTTCTCAGCTACTTCTGCATGCTTCCTGCTATTATGTTCATAAACTAACCCTCTGAAGCTGAGAGCGAGCTCGCAACTAAATGGCTTTCTTTGTAAGTTGCCTTGGCTATGATGCGTCTTCACCAAGTATAGAGTAGCACATAAAGACAGGGTCTCATTATATACACCTTGGCTGATGTGGAACTCTCTATGTAGACCTGGCTGGCCTCAAAAATTTAGAGGTCTGCCTGCTTCTGCCTCCCTCTGCCTCTGTGCTGTTATTAAAGGAAGATTCCATCATGACTGGCTAGATCACTTTAATATCAAATCATTTTAAAAGACACTCAGGAATAGATGTATAAATCCCAGGTAGTCCATCATCATGGGATTTTACATTACTGCCATCTAAAAAGTTCACCTTTGAACAACTAAAAAAAAAAACAAACCAAACTCCTTATTTACCTGAAAGCACTCACAATGACTGATGTCTATAGGGATTCATATACTTTCATTTCACATATAATTCTTCTGTACACAGGCTATCTATCCCACTTTACCATTCAAAGGAAGTATAATTCTCTAAAAGATAACAAAACTCTGATACAAAATGACTCAATAAATAAGTTTATGGACTTAGCCCAGCTAAGGGAAATGTCCATACAAATGTGGCTGCTCTAAGCAGCGTTCTATTCAGTATGGTCAATCATATAGTCTGCGAGGTTCTACACAGAACTTCTTTGAATGTAGTGTTTGCATACAATCTAAGTCCCAGTCATTTAAAAAAAAAAAAAAAAAAGCATGGTTTTCTCTAGCGCTGAAAAACATTAAGATTTCATGTCTCTTACCTTTGCCATGGCTCCTCCCATCCTCCAGGAGTGGGACAACTATAGTGTTGTTCACATTTCCAGGTGACCGTACAGCTGTGTAGACAACTGGCACTGACTGTACCACCACAGGGATTCGATGAACATGACTGAGTTTGTTAGACTGTAAGTTCATGGGACTGGAAGGTGGGACAGGATGGATGATGTGCAAAAACTGCTGGCCACCCACGCCAGATGCAGAGGCAACAAGGGGTCCTGGAGATAACACTGTTGATGAAGACGATGCTGAAGATACTGATGTGATAACAGTGGGGGATGAGGCTGGACGACTGGAAGATGATGAAGAGGTTGAAGTTGAAGAAGGTGAGGAGGCAGACGCTGTCATGAAGACTGGGGAGGATGAAGCTGCGGTAGGGGAGGTCCTGGCTTTGTTGATTGACAAGTCCACTGGCTCAGTTTGTGTCTGGAAGTGATCTACAGGCAATGAGTCCTCTGGGGGCTCCCCTTTCACGTTATTTAGCAAGAGGGGTACAGCTTCCATATCGGGGTAGTTGTGGACGTTTGGAGACTGCAAGGAGAAAATGGAACAGATTTGTCATTATCGCTGCTATATTTCAATAGATACATAGTTAATCTGAAGGTGTACTAATTTTTCTCTTATTGCAGTGGAGCTTTAGAGTTCTTTCACTCAAATATTCAAGGAAGTTTTCTTTGTCAGTCACAATGATGACAGCTAAAAGTGCAAAATACTTCAGAGAAGAAGGGAGTCATTTAACATGAGTATATTTCCTTTCCATCGGAAAGACAAATACATAACTTCTTAAGGTGAATTCACTGATTTATACAAGAGGTCACAGGAATTTAAAAATAATCACTAAATTCCTGTAGACTATTCCGAAAGACAAGCTTGGTGTGTAAAACACTGTCGCAGAACTGTGCAAGCAGGACTTATTTAATTACAGCATTCCTTTTGTGGTCCTGAGTTGTTCTTGCACCCCAGAAAGACTTGGGGGAGTCTTATTAGGAACCAATGAGAACTTTCATTAGATGAACTGAAATACCCTCGCCAGCTCTGGGATTCTACAATGTGCTGAATGATTTTACCCTTGTGCATCCTGATCCTGATCTAGAAACAAAATATCATCCAGCATCAGTCTTGGGAAACTCTCGTGACCTTTCTACACCCATGTTCAGCACAAGAACTGTGGGGCCACACTCACTCAGAGCAGGCAGAAGGCACACAGCCTTCTCCTGTCTCCCAGGTCTCATGATCAAGTTACCAAAGTCAAATCATTTGAAGGTGTTGGATTGTTGCCCCCAGTACAAGACACATTTTATTTCTTAAGATACTGTACACAGTTATGAGACCTAAACCAAGGAAACAGGTTTTAGAAAATCCTATATGAGAAATTTTAAATTGTCTATGAACATTTTGTTTAACTTAAACTGATAATTTTGTTTAAGTTCATTTTCATTCCTGTAAGTGTTATTGAAAAAAGTTTAGTTATAAACAGTCTAGAGTTTAATATGCTAGTATTCTCAGTATATTATTAATGGGCATGAACACCCACTTATTAATTCCTAAGTTGAACAAGTATCTGGGAAATGCATACTTCTGGGACCACTTGGCCCATGTTCTATTTCAGTGAGTCATTAGAGCCTTGACAGAGAGAACCAAACCACAGCAGACTATTTTGTTACACCTAATTTAACCAGGGCAACACTCACATTAGTATTTTTCTCTTAGATGAAAACCCGAAATCATTATTTTCTGCTTTCTTATGGTATCGGAACAACAATTACATGAAATTGGTCATTTCATGAAAGATTTTTGTTTGCTATTCTTCCTGAAAACATGAAAATGCACTTAAAGGTTTTAAAAGAAACATTGTTCTTAAAAAACTTTCATTATTGAATATAAATTATAGTTCTATTCAAAGCACACAATAGGCAGTGGTGTGAGGGTGTTTTATTCAGCCCCAATGAAAGGAGCAAGAAAACTAATCAGCTGCGCCACCGGATCAAATGGAAGGGAAATGGGTTGATGTTTTAATGCCTTTTCCCGCTTCTTGCCTAAAACGGCTGCCTGCAAAAGCACACGAATTAGTGCTCTAAAAGCTCGGTGATCTGCAGTGCCTCCTGTATGGAATTCTAACTAGCATCTGCACTTTAGGCATTCAAGCTGAGAAACAATTTTATAAACCATCCCAAACATATTAAGAAACAAACAGCCAAACACCATAAATTTCACTACTTTTGTGCAAATCTGTAGACATTATCCTCCTCCTATTTGGACAGGATGTTTATTCTCAGCAACATCATTAGGGTTTTGGTTTTATAGAATCATATGAGTTGTTTCTTTTCAGGATGTTACACATACATAGAAAACCACGTTTACATTGTTTTCCTAACATAGAAACTGGTTCAAAATCCAAAATATAACTCATTAAACATATTATTAAACAGTATCAATCTCGTTGACTATGCATACCCTGCATTCATTACATATTAGAGAAATTTGAGACTCTTAATTTAGAAATGATGGTTATTCCTACCGTATGTAGAAACAGACCTTTACAGATAAAGAGGTGAGGAGCATTGCATCCCTGTAGGAACAGTTCCTAACAGAAAGGAAAACACGCATAGGTAGATGATGTCAGGAGAACAGGGCATATGGAGCTTAAAGAGATGACTTCCAGGACCTCGGGCATCATTGAGCTTTATGAGGTGCCCCAGTTTCTCTGTGTTGTGACTGAGAGTCCACCATTTGCATGGCACTATCTAATCCCCAACTGAGGGAAATAGTTCCTCCAAAAGCCGCAATGTAGCATCAGGTAAAGATGCCTCTCAGCCTCACTGGATAGACTAGAATTCTATGAAGACAAGGTTCAGAGAACACCTCGCTTTTCCCAGATGCGTGAGAACCACACAGCTTTTTCTTATGCTCAAACTGAAAGAACTAGGAAGTATGAGCTAAACCTTTAGATCACACACTAGGGGCCTGGGAAAATTATGTATAAATTTATAAATAGTACAGAGACACATGGCAGCTCCTCTCTAACATACAATAGTTGAAATGAAGCCATATATTAAATAATTATGCTCTATCAATATCAAGACAATGAAATCTTTATTGTACCCTTCATCTGTTTTCAATGTTGACAGGGCACCCTATCCCAAAAGCCATTACTAATCTCCTGGGACACACAACAACGTCGCAGGTAAACTGTCTGTACTTCAGATTTAGGCTGCACAGACCTATCTGCCAAGTCAGTGATGTTAGAGGCTAAAGGCTTTACACAGCTACGACAGACCCTCCTTCCTCCTTTTAAGAAACAGAACACGCCTACAAGGCTCAACTCTGGAATCATCATTAGGTCTCTATCTCTTTGCTTCCCAAAAGAGGAAAATTGAAATGCATTCATTCTGAGGCTTGGACCTCATTGGAATGAATGAGGTGCTGGGAACCCAGCTGACCACCAAGAGGGAGAAGGAGCTGAAGGCAAACAGAGAAGATGGAGAGAGTGCTGAGGAAGCTGGAGAGCAAAGGGAAAGATGGGAGCACATGACGAGTGGGGAGGGGCCAGACTCAAGGGTAAGGGAATCCAAAGAGCCAACAAAAATGAATGAAGACTGTTTTTACAGAAGAGACTTCCATCAAAAAGAAAAGGAAGAATTGTGTAGCGAAAGTTCACCCTTCACCAGCAACTTCTAAATTCTGGACACATCCATGGACATTTTATGGCAGCACCAACTAAATGATTTTTGTGGTTTTCTAATACACACTGATTTTTGCTTAGGAAGTTGTCATAGAAACTGAATTTCCCTGTTGATTCCCCTGGTGTGGAAGATGGAACTCTCATTACATTCTCGCTGTCAAGCAAAAGCAACCCACTTTCTAAAGCTACAGGGAACACACACAGGGGTACTAGATTTTTGTCAAAGAAAAATGACATTTCATTTTCCAAAAGGTTATATCACGCCATTTAGGAGGGTCCACTACAAAATTTCAACTACTAAATGATATTTTATGAAATAATAGTATAAATAAATACAAAAGTCCAGCACGATACATCTGACAATGTACTTCACACACCCCAGAAAATATGTGTGCAAGCCTAAACACAAGTAGGGTTATCTACTACACTTTTGCTTTCTCACACGTCAGAAAGCTGGGTTTACATACAGTAATCCATATGGTAAAATGTTAGATGCAGACATGTTCACTTAAGCAACTTCAGCTGAGTCTTCCTAAGCAAGACGTTCTTCTGGACTAAACAGTTTCAAATGAAACTAAGCATTTTGTTGAAGGGACCCCAAGCCTCCTGCGTGTTATTTCCTGGAGAGTCCTAGAGAGGTTTCCCTAGCCAACAATTACCAACAGCTGAATCTTATTATGGTCTGCCAAGGAACATAAGGCATCTTTAATTGAGATTACGTATTTGAATCATCTATGAATCTTAGAAAGGCAACAAGTATGGATGGACACCCTGAAAATCTCTCTAGCAGTACTTAGGAATCTTCTAGTTGAGAAGTATTTGAAGAACTGGCTATTAAATGCTATTCAAGATGCCTACGGTACCAGTTACACCTTTAATGGGACCAGAGAGTTTTGGAGTTGTCTTACACACAAATAGTATGGTGACAACTATCTATAAATCATTTACACAAATTATGTTTTATTTCAGTTTTTTTAAAAAAAAATGAGCAAGAATTTCAACCTAATGTTTTAGGAAATATTCTAAAATGATTTTCATAACATCATGTCTCTCTCCTAGGCTGTTCTAGATTGTTATTATGAAAAAGGAAATGAGACTTGGAAAAAATTCCAAAGATTTGAAATCATGACCTCACCCAGTTTACTTTTTATTAGCAATGTCATCTTGAGTTTGCTAAATTTTTAGGTTTTTCAGAATAGAAAAGTTCCAGACTTGTAAAATTGCTATGAAGACCGAACTGATGTCACCACGTTCTTGTAACAGTAAAGGGAGAAGAAAATGAGTGAAATTCTCTGTCCCTGGAAGTAAATGCTGCACAGAAAGTCAACCTATTGCCAAAAGTGTCCAAGAGCTTAGTGATGCAATGCATTCTGGTACAAGCTTACAAAGAGTCACTGCTAGAATACATTGTACATTGTTTTTAGGAACATCACATAGTTAAAATGTATCCTGATTATTTGACCTTTTTTTTTTTTTTTAAGATTACTCAGATTGATCCACAAGAAAACCACATCATAGCTGCTGGAACACATGTGATTGATTTGATTCTTAATGCTACAATGTAAACAACCCCCAAAAAGCTTATTTGGTCTTCTATCACAGCAGTAGTTTGGTTTTATGAAGTTCAGAGTCTGGCTTAATGTTCAGACTTGTTATGGAAAATGTGTATTCTAGGGCGGGAGAGATGGCTCGGCACTGAAGGATGTGTGCTGCTCTGAACTTCAGTGTTCCACCCTCACATCAGGTGGTTCACAGGCCCCTGGAACTTCAGAGCCAGAGACTCCAAAGCCCTCTTGTGGTCTCCATGGACACCTTTACTCATGTGCACCTTTACTGAATTATTTCAAATAAGACTATAATGAAAGGGTCATTTTTAAAATATGACATTCATAACAGCTCCATAGCTCAGGATCTTCCCCTGAGCCACCTGATGAGAGCATCTTGCCACTCTGGTTGGTTTCTTTGCTCTCACTGTACAGGCCAGTGTCCTCCATCTGTTCCTAGAGCAGACACTTCACTTTCTCTCCACACTTTCATTTTACTGAAAATAGTGCTTACCTGTTTACCTTTTTATTGGATACGTGCTGGTACTCATTAATTTGTCTTGCTTCCAGAGATTCTTCTTATCCACATGTTCAAGGGCAGGGTGGTTAAAACAGATGCCGTAAAAATGTAAGTTTATAAAAGTAGGAAGACACAAAGCTATACTAAAGAAAGATAAACTTTCACTTCGCATATATGATTCTTGAGTAAGAGGAAGTGACACACACTGTCCTAACCTGATAACTGATATTAAAATTCTTGACCAAGTTATTTACAGTGTGAAAGGATGACTTGCTTGAATGAATATTTAAGTAAACTGCTTCAAACCAACATCTCGGTTGAAAATGCAAAAAAATAATTGTTCTTCAAGAAAATACAGGACCTGGTTAGCAAGATGGCTCATCTGGTAAAGGCATAATGCTTTTACCCTCAGGCATAGACATGGTGGAGGCTCCATGTCCGCAACCTGCCCTCTGATTGGTATATATATGTGCACTCTTGCTCTCTCTCTGTGTGTCTCTGTGTGTCTCTCTCTCTCTCTTTCTCTCTCTCTCTCTCCCCTTCTCTCCTTCTCCCTTTGTCTCCTTCTCCCTTCTCTCTCTCCCTCCCTCCATCCATCTATCTATCCATCCATCCATCCATCTATCCATCCATCCATCTATCTATCTATATCTCACATGTTATTAATAATGTATAAAGGAAAAGCCATAACATCAGTACAATGATCCTGTGCCTTTGTTTATGTTTATAGGCTTAACTCCTGAACTGAGAGTGTGAGCCTTCACAAAGCTTTTAGTACGAACATTCCAATTGAGTCCAACTGTTTCCTTATTTCATGGTTGTTACATCTCCTATGGCTTTTCATCACAGGGCTTTCCTGAGTTATACCGATTATCCAGATCAATCAGAATCAATCTTTACAGTTGACTGCACTCCCAAACTCTGTAGTGGCCATGCATGCCATGAGACTGGTTGAAAGAAGGGAAAGAGAGGGGATGTTGTGTGTGTGACTTTCAGATTAGGAGCAGACATCCCTAAGTACCAAAAGGATGGACATCCATGTCCAGACATGAATGTCAATATTATGTGTAAATACAAATACCAAAGAAAAGGGAGTGATAGCATAATACAGTTGATTTCTCTGCGTTACCTTTGTTATAACAAGAACAAGTTATTCTGTATCTTAAACCACTTAAATTCTTTTCATCTGATCAAGTTAGAAGAGTTGTTTACAGTTAGTCAATGGTCAACATGATATACCTGGAAAGAAGGCTCTAAACTGAGGAACTTTCTGCTTCAACGGACTTGTGAGCATGGCTGGGCAGTATCTTCTTAATTGCTAAGTGATGTGATGGTGTTTAAACTGTAAAGGTTGGTCTTCCTTCCCTCCTTTCTTGTCCCTCCCTCCTTCCTTCCTTCCTTTCCTTTTTCTTAAGTGTTTGTATGCTTGTGTGTACATGTGCATGTGCATATGTGTGAATATGTGCGTGTGTGCGTGTGTGTGTGTGTGTGTGTGTGCAACTGTGTAGGATATCGTCAGATGACAACTTGAGAAAGTCACGACTCTCCTTTTACAATGTTCAAACTCTGGCTGTCAAGCTTGGTGGCAAGTATGTTCCCAGTCCCTTGCTGTGCCATCTTACCAACCCTTTGCCTTCTGCAGTCCCGAAGCACATACAAGTACACATGATCAACACTTTCAAACAGAATAATTTCTATAAATGAATACTCTGCTCACCGTGTCCTTCAAGACCACCATGCATGTAACAAGGCAGACGAAGCTTCAGCCCAGGGGAGAAAGAAGCAACAGAAATGCAGTAAGAAGGTACAGCTGTTCCCCAAAGGGAAGCGTTGGCTAATCAGGTGTAACTTAAAATGATAGAAGCAATCTCCACTGTGTGCTGCTCTTAGCTAAACACTTAATAAAATAAGGACTGTAAAAATGGTAACAGCAGCATCTAGGTGGGTATGTCAGTAAAGAACCAGATGAAGAAGCAGAGTGTGATGCTGCTCAATTACCATCTTACTACTGTGGAGAAGCAAAGACAGGTGGATCCCTGGGGCTTGCTGGGCAGCCAGTCCAACTACTCAATCAGTCCCAGGCCAATGAGAAAATCAGTCCCAAAAAAGGGCATGGGTTGGATAGTGTTTTAGGAATTGAGCTTGCCTTTGGCCTCAGCACACACTAGCATAAATGTGTGTGAGCATACATGTACCAACACACATAAACACACATGCATGCGTGAATGTACAAACACATGTGCATGCATACAGACAGAGTAACATTAATGCTGACAAGGATGTAGTAGAGCTGAAGCACTGGTGTGTTGCAGAATGGGAGTGAAAATGGAGACAGCCGTGCTGTAAAATCAGCTTGCAAACATCTTAAACCACTTGTGAATGTTCTGATGCATCAGGCCAGGACCATCCCCCTCTCTATTCTATCTCCTAACCTCTTAAGCAAAGAGGAAGTAGCCTTATGTTCAGAGGCTATACCACATATGTTCCTAAATACTGTGCTTTGGACAACTCAGTAATATTTGGAATTAACACCCTTCAACAAATACCATTGTGGACTTTGAAGGCTCACCAATGAGAGTATGTTCTTAAAACTAACTAGAAAGACACAAAACAAAACAGCCAAAGAGAAAAGTTAAAGTCAAGGGGGAGACAGCAGATTTAGCTGGGGAGCTTTTGAAATCAGCACAAGGTGTCAGGTGCCACCACAGTGAAGAAGCTTCTTAAAGATAGTCGTTGTGTTTGGAAGAAAACACACATACCGGTCTTTTCAATTTCACACAAATAAGTTTTTTAGATTGCTGTGAGAAAAAAAACCTCAGTGCTACAATGCACAGTGATCTCAGCAGAACCTGTATTTCAAGCAAAATAGACAAGATTCAAGATAGTACATTCCTGCAAAGTTGGCGGGATGGTTTACAAGCAGCCCTGGGAATAGGCAGACACTTACATTGAAGTTGTACCTTAAAGCAGGTCAGGAGGGCTGGAGAGAGAGAGCTTAGAGGTTAAGAGCACTGCCTGCCTTTCCAGAGGAGCCTGGTTCAATTCCCAGCACAGTCTTGGCGCCTGATAGCTGTCTCTAAATTCAGTTCCAAGGGGATCCAATACCCTCTTCTGGCCTCGCTGGGCACTGCATGATCATGTAGCAAAACACTCATATGCACAAAATACCAAAGAGTATATACATGGAGGGCCCATGGCTCTGGCTGCGTACATGACAGAGGATGGCCTTGTTGAACTAGAATATGGAAACTGACTAGAATGCATAAAAATATCAACTTAACATCTGTGTGCAATTTTCACAGAATAGGATTTATTTTTTAGTAATGAACACTGTAAATATTTAGTTAAAATATTGAATAATTCCTATATTAATTTTGACTATAAATCTTTCATCCTGAGAAAATAGAGGAGAAAGCAAATTACCCCCAAAGAATCATATTTGGACATTTGTGTCAGTCTGATACAAAGAAATAATGGTCTATTTTCAGAAATTATTGGAAATAATTTGCATTTGCATTGACTCCTAATGAACATTTTTAATCTAAATCCTAAATTCAATCTTTAGGATTTATTAATACAAAATATATTTTAATGGAAAAAATCTAAATTGATAGCAGAGTCCCATATAACTTGTACTGTTTTCCATGATGTGTGTGTTTCCATAGAATCATCAGAGGAAAGAAAATACTTTATATTATGATGAGAGAAATCATGAACCTCATTGAACTTCAATTTGCCACAGAGGCTACTACCATCAGGCTGTTGTTGGCAGAATGAATATTCTATAGACATTAATGTGCGCATCCATCTATCATCTGAAATTAGGCTAAACACGGGCGCTCAGTACAATTTATCACTAAAGGCAAGTAATTTCAGTAAATACACGGGCTTAAAGCCATGGCTCTCAATAAACTTGTACTTCAAAAAGGACCATCATCATTCTACAACCAGGCATCTGTACTACAAGGCATGTTCTGTTTTGATGAAAATCGTTCACGATTAATTTATAAGAGTTTAGTGAACATTATAAATAGAGTATTAACTATAGCCAATGTTCATTACAATCCACCTATGGATATTACAAAAGGATTATTAACTTTCACCCTGAAAGAAGCAAGCCTTTCCCATTCCCTGATAGTCAAGGGCAGGTAGCATCACCTGCATTCATTGACAAAGAAATGGAGAATGTTTCAAAAGTACATTTTATAAAAATAGGTGGTCTTTCCTGGGATGTTGGCTCATGCCTGCTATCCCAGCACTCAGGAAGCAGCAGCAGGGAAACTGTTTCAAGTTCAAGGACAGCTTGGTTTACACAGAGAGCTTTAGGACTGCCAAGGCTATATGATGTGAACTTGTCTAAAAGGAAAGAAAAGACAAAGGGAAAGCAGGAATGTTGAGATGGCTCAATGGAAAGTCACTCATTGCCAAGACGAAGCCCTGACTTCATTCCTGGGAGCATACACTGAACATTTAAGCAAGGGAGTGGCAGTGTGTACGTGTTGTAAGAACAAGAACCAAAATTCCTTGGAATTATGACCTGCCAGTCTACACAAATGTATTTGTGTGTCTATATGCCTTCATTTCTTGCTTAATTTTCAAGCTTCGTGCTTTGAGTGCAGGTGTGTGTGTGTGTGTGTGTGTGTGTGTGTGTGTGTGTGTGTGTGTCTGTGTTAATAAAGCATGCTAGGGACTGAAAAGGACCTAATTCTGGGTATTTTTCAACACCACATAGAATCTGCCTGTGCAGTAAACATTCTAAACATAAGCCTGTGAAAATGTGTAGTCTTACTTAATTCCAAGCCAGATCCATAAACTGTTTTCAGAGAGACAACACCATGCCTACATAACACATACAGCAATGTATTGCTTACTCCATATAGCATCTCAATGCAGAAAATGGGATAGATATATTCTATGAATAGAAACACACTTGAGAAGGTAAAAACAATATGTCAATGGTTCTCTAAGTGGATACTATTCAAACAGCCTTCAATTAACTCTGACCATGAAATCCATGGCCTTATTATGAATGCAGTGCTGACTCCCATATCTGATTTATAACGTGTGATTTCATATCAAGATGCTTCTGTCATCACTTTTGCAAGACATTTTCCAGTTGCCTCATGTGACTCAATGACCATGGGGTCATTTCATAGAGAAGGGCTCGTAGGTTAATAGCTTTCAGAGACTTCACAATCATATCTTAATGTGATTTTTCCCATTAAATAGTTTTCTCTCACACAACATGCGCATGTTATTTGATTGTGAATTGTTATTGTTGATTAGTGAATAAACAGAAGAAGAGGCAGACACATTAGTCATCGCTCTATGCAAATAAAAGAAGCACCAGAGCTCCCAGGAGATGAAGTTACTCTGTGTTATCGTTTTAAATGATTCCTGTGATAAAATCTCAAATTAATTACTGAGTAAATAAGCAAACTCCTCTTTACATACTTCATTTTCTCCTTCACATCAGAACTTCCAGTTGCAGTAAAATAGCCAACATTCAATTATCTACAGTCATAGAGGAGATCACGGCATAAGTAATCCCAAGTGACAGATAATCCAAAAAGCATTTACGTAGGGTTTCCAATTCATTCTATGATTCCTGCAGATTTATCACCATAATTGTATTTTTCCCCCGCAGGCTCATATTCAAATCCATTTGTAGTTCTTGAACACAGGCCAATTGACAGTGGGAAGGAGCAACCCAGACACGTGCTGGATGACAGAGGAACGCTGATTTGTTGGTGCCACTGCTTTGCTTGTGGAGAATCAACATGAAGATAAGCAGGAGGTAATAGTAAAAATGTGGTTCATATTTATTAAGCACATGAGCGATCTAACTAAAATGAGAGTCAACAGTCAGATAGAGGAAGAATTGAGGACACAAGCTGTATAAGATATAGGTTTGTGTCATGGCTTTGCCTTCCTTCTGTGACATAAAAAAATTTGCTTAACTTTCTAAATTACAAATCCTCATACTTAGGAAATTGGTGCTAATACTAGCAGCTGTGTTAAAAACATTCTGAATGAAACTACAAAATGAAAAGTGCCTAAGTCAGTGTTAGAGATTGGATGTGGCTTTTTTCATTATTATGACTATTATTTATTTCATTCTTGAACTAATACTAGAAAGACTATAAGTCTGATAATTTTTTTATCAATTTGGTTTCCAAAAAAAAAAAAAAAAAAAATGGGATGATCTCTCACTGGATAAATTGCAATGTTCACCGAAAGGTCAAATGTTACCCTACACCCAAAGTCTAGTCGAGCAACTAATGACTGTCAAAACTAAATGCTGGAAGACATGACTGCCTGGCTTAAACTGATGACGCCATTTGTCTCAGAATTCACAATTTTGAGGAGTCATTGCTGGGGTGGGAAGGATGTGGGGCTAGGATTGAAAAAGACAAGCACATAAAGACTGCTAAACAAAGACAAGAAAGATTGACAATGAGTAGTGTCCCAAGATTTTCCCTGTCCAATTACATTAGCGCAATAGGAGCTCTGTGAGTAGACAGGGAACAGTGGACATGAACCAGCTTGGCTATAACCAGTCACAGGTTGTGATGATATCATAAAGGTTAGAATTTTGAAATAAGTTGTCTAATCTAGGTGGGCAGCTTTTATCATTATCAACTGGCTCTGAAATTATTGTATTGCCATCTTGTAAATTGTCATATCATTGATACATAAATCTGATTGGTTAACTATATGAGTTTTAATTCTACAGGGTAATTGGGTGTTGAGATGGCTGACCATGGAGTGGGCGGTTATTGTGTGGGACTGGCAGCAGAGATTCGCCAAGGGACTCAGCTCTGCAACCCAGCAACACTAGTGTGGGAACATGGCAGTTCTCCTTGTTTATTATTTCCCTCAACAGAGTAGCCAATGACATTGTAGCCAAGGTCAACCACTTGTTTATCAATTCATTCATTCTAAATGAGTTGGGTCAAACCAACTCTCTGGAACGATAAGCATTTCAGAATTACTGATATATCACGGAAATGGAGTCCATGGCATGGAGATTTTGTAGCCTTCATTCACGCTGTACAACATCACACTAGTATAAGATTCGACAATTAAGGAAGTGAAAATCCTTCTTTGTTCTAAAATGGGCCTGCGTCATTTTTTTGTCACTCTAACTCTGAAGAGTAACTCAAGCTCAAATAATTTTTCCTCAGTCCTAAAGAGACTGGAGGCATCTTGGTTTATACAATGGTGGTGTGGTCCTTTACCATCACTTATCATTTAGGAAGTGATTCCTTTCATACCCATGCTTCCAGTGAGCTGGAATATATTGCTATATGCTAATTGTGATAACCTATGAAATCCTCAATGCTTTTGCTGGTCAGAAGCAGTGTGATAAAAGAGAGGAACTGATTCTTTTGGTGATTTACAAATACACACAAATCATACCATATTATTGAAAATAGTTCCCAGTGATGCCTGGCCTAGTAGCATAAACCTTTATTTCTAGCACTCATGATCCAGAGGCAGGTGGGTTTCTGTGAGTGTGAGGCCACTCTGGTATTAAAAGCAAGTACCAGAAAGACAGGTTACATAGAGAGAGCCAGCCTCAAAATACATGCATACACACACATATACATATATATGTACATGCATACATTAATAAATGAAAGAAAGGAAGAAAGGAAGAAAAATTGCACCCAATGAAGTAGAAAACAAATATTTATTTATAAAACACTGACATATAGGATTTATATACTCACTAAACATACACAAGTAAGGGAAACATGAGTGACAAACTACTGTGTCCCATCTGAAGAAATTTAAATCATAACAGAGTTCAGAAGTTAGTCTGGTGGCCAGACTGGGATCTTCTAAAAATTCTATCAGAAGCTACCAATCAATGAAAGTTTGTCACTCAGTTACAGCTGTGGAGGTGAAGACAGGTACATCCCTAGGGTTTTCCTGGTCAGCAGCCTGGCCTACTCATCGAGCCCCATGCCAATGACAGAGCCTGTCTCAAAAACAAAATATATGGCTCTTTAGGAATGACAACTGAGATTGACCTCTGGCTTCCACACACAAGCATTTCTGTCTGTCTGTCTGTCTGTCTGTCTCTCTCTCTCTCTCTCTCTCTCTCTCTCTCACACACACACACACACACACACGCATACACCACACCACACGCAAAGAGAGAGGGGGTTGAGAGAAACTTGTATACATATATAAACTAAAAATGTTTGTCACTTAGGCTATGCCAAAGTTAGGACTATAATCACAGTAAAAATGGGACTTGATAATCACAGTAAAAGGAAAGAAAATATGTGCAAAGGAGTATTGAATAAAAACCATGAAAATAAAGATTTTAAAAAGAACTTAGTGTTGTCTACTTGGAATAATAGTTTCTAATCAGATTTAAAGTTAAGGAAGACTAGTTTTTGAAGCTTCAGTGTTCCTAGCAGAAGACTAAGGATGAACCAATGAAAACATATGATGAAGATTTATACAATCATGTAACCAGAACTGTGAAGAGTGAGGGGTTACCACAAATGGAAGTTGAATGTTCAAGCCTCATTGATTGCTTACAGTGAAGCCCTGAACTCACAGTTCTTGCTAGTCGTGGCTGAAAACTACCATCTAAAAAGCTCTACAAAGAAGACTATCCCATCTGTGAACTACACATTTTTTTTTTTTAACCATTGTTTAAAAGCCTTCATTAAACTGGATAATATTCTCATGATATGCTTCATGGAAGGGATTCAAGGTAATGAAATGGAAAATCATCTGAAATAATCCGAATAAGCAAAAACAGCAGGTGAATTGTGGAAGAAGACGAAAGACGAAGATTCAACTTTAGTATCGCAATGTGGGACCAAATGGTACTTTCACAAATGCTTGACATGATGACTGTGCGTCCAAGGAAGATTGCAGTGCACAGTGACACTGACATGCTCGTGCCACGTGTGCTATTTGACCTTGGCTGTTGAGGCCTGGTTGTTCTACTTGATTCCAACATAAGGGTGGGGAGGCAGAAGATGACAAATGAAGGCCACCTCACAGGTGTGGCAGCTGCTACAACACTCAGTACCTCAAGGCTGAGTGAATAAGCCCTGAGGGTGGTTGCATCCTCAGTGAGGAGGTGAGAGCAGTGGATTCCCCATCTCTGCTTCCTCCTCACCATGGTGCTCACATCAATGGAAGGACAAACCCCACTCCCATTCCTATCCCTCAATAGATTTAAACAAGAATTTAATTCGACATTAAATTTCTGACTGCTTGGAATCCCTGGAGTGGTCAGTGTTTCCGAATTGCTTGCTCATTTACATAATTGTAAGAAGAAGCAGTGGATAGATGTTTTGAAATTTAATGTAAATAAGGAAAGTGACAGTTCGGAGAGCACCCAGCAGCCACTGCAGGCTGCTAAGCAGAATGCAGATGATGTTTCATGGTTCAGAACTGCTCTCAGTCCTCCACACTAATTCTAATGACATACAGGTTTTCTCCTTACTTTAGAGTTTTTTCACACCTTGTTAACTCTACACATAATTCTCTCTCAACTGTTTTCCCCCACTACTCAAAAATTTCCTTAATGCATCTTTGAGTTGTGGCTCAGACAATCTCTCTGACATGAAGTATTCAGATACTCACTTTAGCACGATTAGGAATTTTCCTCTGGAATTCCATGATATGCTATATATTTAACCAACTTTTCCACTTGTCATGATATATTAAAGGTATCTGCCTATGTGCATACGGATATACCTCTTAGATATATACACTTTACAGACAGATAGCACAACACAGTTTTGGAAGAAATGCAATAATAAGCATTAACCCAACAAATATTCAGAGAATAATTCTATATTTTTCCCACAGTCCACCTGCCTAAAGTGACTAATTACATATGTCTAAAAGTATGCCTGTATTTAATATGGTAGAATTTTAAAATCACATTAAGCGTTGGGTAAAAGATTTTCTCAGTGTTAATGTAAGCCACATGTTTTAGTACTGAAGAAGTCTGCTTGTCTAGTTCTATGGCCTATAGAGTAGGTATGGAAATGCTCTACTCCTTATGAGTCATGGGACAGTTAGTCTAAATTTTCTCATGTGACAGCTATTCCAATGTAAATAGATTCTAAAATTTAATCTATATGCCTGTATGTTTCCATTGAGGGAACTGAACACATAGGTAAAGAAACATACAAATAAAATATAGAGTTTCATTTGGTATTTTGAACACTTGGGATGTGGGACATGGGTAGACAGTTTGTAGATTGCTAAAATCCTACATGAACGTACCAGGAATAGGGAGGGCTTTGATAGTAAGCTGGCAAGAGGGTTCAGTCCTTGCCCAGGATAGAATAGGGAACATTGTTCACACTGGTCAGGTGGTACATCCATATTAGTAGAAGTGCGATAGCTCAGACGAGGAAGAAGCCACTAGTTATAATGGATCATAAGCCATTGCGTAGTATAGAGTCCAGTTCTTTGTGGCTGTAACCCTCTGTGGCTGGCTGCCTTAGTCTACCTTCATTTACATACTTTCACCATCCACTTTACTAACATGTCTTCCTGACTAGGTATAGAGATGCCAAGTCATGCAAACCACGGAGTGCTGCTACGACGTACAGTAAGGAGACAAAACACTTCTGAAAAGCAAGAGCTCACATTGTAAAAGTGAAGGCCCTTTGCTCAGCTAGGGGAAGTGAGCTGTCAGAGGCAAGAGAACCTAATGTATCTGCATGTGAAAAGAAATTTGATTTTATCTCTTGCTACATTCCAAATACCTGACATTTTTGTGGAAATAAACCAATGGATGAGACAATTGATTTTCTTTGTGAGTGTGTGCAGGCATGCCTGCCTGTTTGTCCACATATATAAACAGACGTGGATGCATGCATGTGCTCTTCAGAGTAAGATGGAAGCTCTTCATTTATCGATTCTCCTGGGATTTTCAATCAAAGAATCTAGATTTTGCAGTTTGGGGTAGAGGCTAGTCAGCAAGTTCTGGGTATCTTCCATTTCCTCATCCCTAGCACTGGGGTTAAACATATACTCAGTTGGGTGCTGGGCATCAGAACTTGGGTCTTTTTTCTTATTTGGGAAGCACTTTATCCACTGAACTATTTTCTTAGCTCTTGATGCTTTTTCTCTGCCTGCCCATTCCTCTCTGAAGCATGCTTTTGATCACTTGCCTCTCCATTTTGTCTGCTATATATACTGTTACAGTTTTAAGCCTGGAGGAAGAATCTTTATTATGTCAAGTAAGTGTGTATAACAATGAATGTTAAAAAGAATCACATTAAAAACTTAAGAGTGAGAACTAATTACATCATTTTATCCGAGAATGTTCTAATGGATTCAGCAACGGATCGCAATGACTATTTTTATTACCTTGGACATTTGTTAATGGCCTGTTAAAACAAGCTAATCAATGATCAATTTACCAATTTCGTAGTCACCTCTGCCCCTCTACTAAATGAGAATTCAGTAAGTAGTGAAGAAATCACTTTAGCAGATGCAACTTCGAAATATAAGCAGGAGAAAGAAAAGCAGACACAGGCATAATCTTTGAGAATCACCTGCCTGGTCACTGGGCAAGATTTTCTTCCCGAAGCTTTATTACATGCAAACAAGATTTCTATCACTTCATCATTAATCAGATTTAAATAGTTTGATATTCTCAAAATTCTGTTTTCTAATGCAAAAGTGTAGATACAGTATGACTCTTTTGTTTCTAATGATAAGAACTCATATGCTTCTCAAATAAACACCTAGAATCAATTTAGGTAGCAGATCCTGACTGGCCATAGTTACATCATATCACAAAGGTCCTGGGAATGAGTTTCTAAAACCCCACGTTATTATTTTATAGGTTCATATTGTTATACATGATCATAGTTACTCTGTGAGATTTTTTGAAATCTACATAAAACTTTGCTTAGTGGGAATTGTTATTAATTATTTAGATTAACAACTAAGTGAACTGGGGTTCCATTTATGTTCAGGACAAGTATACACAGTAGGAAAATCTTCAATACACTATTCTCAAAGGACAGAAAATGTCATCTGAACTATCAGTGAATTAAATTGCTTTAAAATATCTAAGATTAATTGGTATTTATGATGGATTAAAAAGCCCAACTCTAGTGTTTAAGAAGGCCCAGGGCATTTGAACAGTAGACATATGGTGCTATTCAAAAAAAAAAGCACTGAAGCAAATAATTCACTAAATATGCAAATGAATACAAGTGAACTTGCATGGAAAAAGCAAGTCAGGGAACTAAAGGGTTGCCTGGCAGTGAAGGGGTAAGGCTGAGGGCTATTCACAGGGGAGCATCAAGATGAGGTCAAGAGCAGCCCGCGGAGCTGTGGCTTCCTTATTATTGAAGTGGCAGTTGTGAATTTTTATCGCTGAGTTTTGGCTCAAGCTATGATGATCTCAGATAAAGTATTTATGGAATGCCTGGATAGTTGACCTTGGTACCTTATAGACACCAGATGTATTACTTTTTGTGGAGACAGTAGGCAATTTTATATAGGCATAATCTTCATATATTCAGAAAAAGGACGCATGGATGAGAGTGGGGGAAGAGAAAATGGAGACTCCTCCTTTGAAATGTTTTCTGGATAATCAATAAGTTTAAGTGATTATGCGTTGAAAAAAGTAGAACATATTGTAAATCAATCAGTGAGTCTTTCTAGAAAGCCATGTTCTCATATAAAAGAAATCACATGATGTTCTTTTTTACCATGTAGCTCAACCTCAGTAAACCCAGTTATTTAGAAAAGTGGCTCTGGATTAATGTCAGCCTATTTTGAATTAAAATAGATTCAAAACAAGAATTTTACTATCTTAACAGGGAAAAAGGAAAATAGAAAAAAGTCAAAGTGGACTCTCTAACTGAAGATCCTATTATAATGTACCACTTGCCATCACGGCATATGGCCTACCCGGGCTGACAGCTCTAAGCACTACTAGTTCATGTCACCAAAACTAAGCTATAAGAGAGAATGAACATCACCTTCATGATTTTATCCTTTATAATAAAGTGATAGTTCTAAACTTCCCAGTGATTGGTTTAAAACCTCTGTAAAATGTTTCTATCAGTTAAATTAAGATATTGAAGATCAAAACTTGTTAATCTGGGCCCCGCATCATAAGAGCCTAAGAGTTGGAGATGAATTTGGAAAACAGAGTGAGATTCAGAGAACAAGTGAAAAATCAATTTAATTCTTGGATTTTATAAAGGATATTATATACATATATATGTATATATATATATAATACTAATTAAATACTGGAGTGATTAGATCAACAATGAAAATTATCAATAATTTGAATATTATTTACATTTATAAGTACATTTGTAGTACTTGATATATACAAAATGTTATGATTACCATGGGTATGTTTTAGCGCATAATAAATGCCCCTACCTAGTGTTTTATGAGGATCTATTGTTTCCCTTTTGTCAAAACTATTTTTATAGCACCAAACCAACTTTGATACATAATATTTTATCTTGTTCTTTATCTTCAAACTTTCCCTTATAATTTTTATCTGTCTTAGAAGTAATTTCTAAAGTTGTTAAATTTCAGTGTAAAGTTTTTAATGGTATTGTCTTCTTGTTAAATGAAGTTGTAAAAACGTGTTGTGTGACAGGAAATTTTAGAAGGTGGAGGACGTTTACTTTCTGGCATATTTTTTGTCCCAGTTTTACAATAATTGAAAGTCTTTAAAAGGATATTTTTTTCTATGTTACTTGATTCAGGGTTCTCTATATATTGATTCTGTGCATTGCCATTAATTTTTACTAGCTTTTCATGCTGGACTCAGTAAGAGAGAGAATATGAAATGAAATCTACTTTCGTGTACTAGGAATTTCAATACCTCAAATTCATTCAATCTTGCTTTATGTCTTCTTTGTATGGTTCTTAGTTGTTTGTTTATTTACAGTCATTACTTTGTCCTAATAAATGACTGTGAAATACTTCTCCCTCTGTAATTATGCTTTTTGTATTAAAATATGAATGTTTTAAAACAAAAAGTTATGACCAAGTCAAGGATGGTCATTAATCTTCTACTTTCAATGTTTGTTCTTATGTTTAGGTGTTTTCCTTGAAAGCTACATATAATTAAACATAAATTAAAATTCAAATCTCTGCACCTTGTCTTTTGTGATTCATTTTGTATTACTGAGAGACAAACTGTAATACTCCTTGGCTTAACAAATAACAAAAAATCCATCTCTCAGGAAAGGAATGTTGGCCAATATTTCAGCCTAGCTGGTCTCTGTCTGCTCTTAGGGTTGCTCCAGGCTCCTTGCACTCTAATGGTCTAGGATTATACATTCTCCGATTTGACTTTTTACAGCATTTCCCTTCTAAGACATTTCTTAGGACTAGCAAGGGAAATCTCATGTCTTTTAGAACGCATATTCAGGCTTTTCTTAAAGTCAACTGTGCTTTTGAACATAATGTACCCAGAGGTATAACATCCAGCAGATTTACAGTTACAATGATTATTCATGGCAAGTGCCCTGGGCTCAAGCAGAGAAGACTCTTAGGGGTCTACCAGAACTCTCTTTACTGCATTCATTTACCTCCATTATCATCAGTGATATTTGAATTTATTTTTGCTATCTTTTTGCATTCTATTTGTGCTTCTATTATTCTCATTCATTTCTGAATTAAGAAATGAAAGATAAAGAGAACTGCCTTTGTGTTTTATTTATTTATTTTTTTTTAATACTAGTTTTGGCACTTGTTTGTTGTACCCTCTAGTGGATAACTCCCACTAGGAAGTTTAGTATTTTAGTGCTATCCCTTGAAACACACAAATGAATCAAATGTTAGCCAAACAAGAAGTAGTAGTTTTAGAAAGAAATGGCGTATGTGACTTTATCAAATATGTACCCAATATTTGTCATCATTCTTTTGATTTTCATATTGCTCTTTGGGGATAATTTTTTTTTCTTCTTGAGGCATTAATATTTTAGAAGTGGTGTGTGTGTGTGTGTGTGTGTGTGTGTGTATAAGTACACATTCCCTTGTTTATAAGGATATGTAAGTTTGTGGGTAACATTACACTCACTCCTGCATTTGGCCAAAGGCTACATTGGGTATCTTCCCCTGAAGCTATCTGTCTTAATTTTTAATGTAGGGTCTCCTACTGAACCTGGAGCTCACTGTTTGGGTTCAAAAAGCTCAACAACAACACGTCAAAATCCACTTGTCTCCATGCTACCTCTAGCACTGGACTTTCAGACATGTACAAGATACAATGCCAACCTTTACCTGGTTCCTGGGACATCTGAATTCAGTTTCTCCTTCTTTCCCAGTGCACACTATAGCCACTCAGCCACCTCCTTAGTCTCCTAGAGTCTCTGAGAATGAATTGTCTTTACTTTGTTTTGTTTGATTTTATTCTTTCAGCTGTGTTGTTTAAATACTGAGGCAACCATGTTTTTGCTGTAGAAGTTCATGGTGACTTTATTTTAAAAGACTTACTATGTTCATTTCATATGTGTAGGTGCTTTGCCTGAAATGTATGTGTGTGAACCGTATGTGTACAGTACCTGTAGAGGCCAAAAGAGGGCATCAGATCAGAATTGGAGCTACAAAGCTACCAAATAGGTACTGGGAACTCAACACTTATCCTTTGGAAAAGCAGTAAGTACTCTTAACCACTGAGCAATTTATCCAGTCCATATGGGACTCTTGATCTTAGTCAACATGGTATGCTAGGGTAATTTGCATGTTCATAATAAACTATGTATGTATGTGATTTTGTTAATTGGGGAAAAGAGTTAAGTAGAACATAAAGGATTATCTAGAAGCCTGTATTGTTCTTCTGCTGTAAGGTAGCTTTATGGAATACATGTTTGCCCCATGTGCTGAAGGAGCACTATCTATAAAGAATAAATAATCAAAATATTTATTAACACAAGTTTTACCACAAACAAAAGTTTCCCATAATGCTAGCATATCTCCTCTTAATTTGAACAAAGTACATTCCAAAAGGACCATCGACAATGGGTAGACTGTAAAAGTATCTCTAGCATACACAAGTTTTCAAAGTGTTTTCTTTAAGTATGCATATATCATGTATGCAAATCAAGTAGAAAAGAGAAATCTGATTTACTCCTAGAAGGGCGCTGTAATATTCTCTTCCAGACATGTCACTATCATATTACACCCATTGACAGATAGGTGAATATCTCAGCCTTTTGAATGCTAGAATGATAGGCACACACAACTAAAGATGAAAAGAAAACTGCTACGAGCTCCTGGAACAATAACCACGAACATTTTGTACTTGTTTATTAGTTTAGCTTCTCCTGAACTTCATCTAGTGATTCTCACACATTACTCTCTATCACAGTGGGAGACAGATCACACAGAATAAATACAGGACACAAACAGCTGTTATATCTTTGTTCCTCAATCAAGAGCTTTCTCTCTCACCGAAAGATGTTTATAGACAGTTACTTCAGCTGCATTACATGCACTACTTGCTAGTTCTCTTACTATTTTAGCTTTCACTAAGAACCTCACTATAAAATAATACTAACTCCACTGGCATTTACCATTCACCTTCAAATCTAGGACAGTATTAATGGGTAGCTTTCATGAATCTTAGAGTCTTAATGGATCATCAGCATTATATGGACTTTATGCCTGTTTTGGAAAAGTATGAACTTAAAGTAAATCTAACTAAATTACCTATTCCATAGCTTCTATTCACAATAGAAAATGTATTCTACATGGATGATCACATAAAATTATACAGAGACTAATAAGAGAGAAATCTTTTTTTCCCCTATAGGAGTCATATAGACATAAAATTTAACCTTAAAAATTTAGTATTTCTTCCATAAAAAGTACTTTTGCATTTGGACATGACATGGAACTAGTTTAAGTAGGTAAAATAAAAATGGAATGGAGAAAAAAGAGTACAAGTTATTCTAAACTGTTTTTTTTTCAGATCTAAATTATCAAGTAAATGTTTGTTCAGTATGCTGTTGCTGATGTCATTGTTCTAGTTTATTTGTGCATTGGCCCTTGGATCTCAAGGATTTTAGACTCTTTCCTCTATAGTAACACCAGACTTACCATTCTCTCTCTCTCTCTCTCTCTCTCTCTCTCTCTCTCTCTCTCTCGGTGTGTGTGTGTGTGTGTGTGTGTGTGTGTGTGTTTTCATATGTGCATGTGTGAACATATGTGGACATGTGTCCTGGTCAAAAGTCAATGTCAGTTGTGTTCCATGACCATTCTCCATGTTTACTTCTTGTCATTGGGTTCTCATTGAACCTCAAGTGTAACATTTTGGGTCCAGTGAGCCCACAGATCCTCCACTTTCCCCATTTCCAGGGCTCAGATTACAGGCTTTGTTTTTTTAAAGAAGAGTGCTGGAGATTAAATTCAGATCCTCCTTTTTGTGTCTGATTTCAAGGAATCTACTTGTAGTGATTGAGCCATCTTCCCAGCTTCCAGATTAATTGCTCTATAGAAAAATTACTTGAGGAGGTAAGGAGCCCCAGAGCGCCGTGCAACAAAACTATTTGGATGGAGTGTTCATAGAAGATCTATTGATAAAGACAGACTTGGTCTGAAACCTAAATAAAGCAAGGTTGGCATTTTTTCAGAGAGCAGTACTCTGACATCTCTGTGAGGGATTTCCTGAGCAATTCCAAAGAGACCAACACAGTTGGGAAGTATTTTGCTCATTTATAGCCTTACTATTTATTAAACATAAGATTCCTAGAACTAGAAATGCTTTGTGGACTTAGAATTTATTTGCCAGATGTATAAATATTAAAATTTTCCACACGTTCATTCAGATTTTTGTTCAGACTAAGAGTAAATGAAGAGTCTAAACGGTTAGTTTATGGTCTCATACCTTGAACAAGCATGATGACATGACTGATGATGAAGATCATTAGGTTTAAGAAAAAGATTTTTATAAAATATTATTCCAATTAGAGAGCTGTTGACTACTACCAAGATGTGCATGCCACTATTGGCTTATTCCACCTATTGGCTGTTATGGTCCCGAGAAACCATAGCTGGGTAGGGCTATGGGATGCATTCCTCACTTGGATGCTTTCATGATGCCTTCTGATAATTATAATTTCAAAGAATAAATAATTATTAACAGGATTATTTCTGGGCCCAGATAAAAATGGTTCAGTGAACCATCCACTAAACAAGAATGAGGATCTAAGTTTTAATCACTGTCCCCCCCTCACCCCCCACCCAACTCAAGAGCCAGGTATAATAAGCACATGTACCTGTAATAGCAACATTGGCGTACATAGGCAGACAGATCCTGGGAACTCATTTGACAGTCAGGCTAGACAAAATGTCAAGGTTTATATTTAGTATGAAACCGTATGTCATAGGAGTAAAATGGACAGTCATAGAGCAGAACACCAATTATTATAAATCGTAGGTGTGGAGAAAAGATGCTGATGTGTGCCTTTTAGAACATCATTAGGAGAATTCCAAGACAATGGATCCAGGCAGCCATGAAGGACACTGGAGAGGGAAAGCAGTTGGCGAGGGACCTGCCATGTGAGGTTCCTGAAGCAAAAGACTTTGCTCCAAAGGACCAAGGTGAAATGTCTTGGACTTACATTTTTCCAGAGGAGGTGCTAAAGGGCGTGTTCCATATCATATGATCTATCCTATATGCCAGGAGTCACCCAGAAGAAAGGTACCACATACAAGTCAAAGCTGGTTTTCACATCAGAGGAAACTGAGCATGCTCATAGCTTCAAGGGAGGGAAAAGACACAACTCTTTTCAAGAGTTCTAAGGTTACAGCATTTTTGTTTATCAATTCTATGTTCAGGAAGAAAAACTGCAAGGGCGTAGCTTGTTACTGGAAGATGAAGCAGCTAAAGGATCTGTGATCCAACAACAAAGCAATGTCTCTGTCAGGCTAAGTTCATGCATCCACAGGAAACTGCACATACATGTGAATTAACACACACACACACACACACACACACAAAACTGCACACATACACACATACTCGTGCACACACACACACACACCCTGTGTCTTTGCTGGATTTTCATTTGTTATGCAGAAACGCACGTTCCATGGTTGCCTGCTGCTTCCAGACCCTGACTCACCCAATTACTTATGAATTTGTTCCTCAGGATTATCCAAGAAGCAAGAAAGCATAACAAGTGTGTAGTAAAACAGGTACCTAAAATTAGACTGGAGCTATGTTGAGGGCCCATGGGGCTTTTCTTTTGTTGGTACTCGAGCAGGGTTGCTCTCCCAGTGACAATTTCCTCCAAGACCAGATTCTCGGCTGTTCTAAAAGGGTACAGGTTTTCTCATTTTGGGTTTGGTTTTCTTTTGGTTTGTTTGTATTTGGATCAAAAATTTAGATGATGTCTGATGGAAAACCAGCATGACCCATTTCAAAGGAAACTAGGTGTCACGCTTCTAGAAAGAGCAGACAATATAATTAACAGATTCCCTAGATTAACATCACCATAAGAAGAAAGCATGCGTCTAATTTAAGTAATCTTGATATGTAAACTCTTTTATATCTAAAATAGATTAGATTTTTAAAAATGCATCTGCTGGCAATTATTAATGCCCATAAATACTCTCTGGGGGTTTTTAAAAAGTCAAATTTTTGGTCATTGCAAAGCCAAAATTCAGCAGTAATTGAGCATGTTATAGAACTGTAAGGGGATACTGTGGCATTTTTGCTATCTAAATTTATTAAGTTATTTACAAAATAAAAATCCACCTTTTATTTAGCTTACAACACCACAAGTATTTTCTGTAGAATAATATTTAAAGGGATTTTCATTAAAATTTCTATAAAGCCTAAATCGGCAAAATAATTATTTTATCTCATTAGCAGAATAGTTAGTGAGAATTGCTGAAACCAGTTTTAACCAATTTACTCCACAACAGAATTGAGCCAAAGACCATCCAGTCACAAACCCCACCAATATTGTAATTTGTCAATATGTCGGTAAAGTTCTTGCCAACAAACCCGACAATGTTCCACAGCGCCTCTGCATCCAATTCATTCCACGGTAGAAATCTGGTTCGGACACTGAGATAAGATCACGAACGCTCTTTCAGTCTTTACTTAGGAGTGATAGTGGAGAGTAGAAAACAATCCAGCCACACATTACTTTCTCTCCTTACCACCAGAGAAATAAATATGTAACTGGATTGTTTTATTGGCACAACCTGAAATAAACAGCTTGATTCGTCCTGAAAATCAGGGAAGCCTGAAGCTCGGGGCTCGGTGAAGCTCGGGGCTCGGCGTGTTTGGTGCAGCATTACCTGTGGCACCTGCTCTCTGGATTGCCATGTGCAGTGGCTGACTTCAGAACCGATATGGACTACAGAAAGAGACAGTGCCTCAGAAAACAGCACAAGAAGAAAGCCAGACAGACCTAAGTAGAAACTGAGGACCTGATGGGATTTCATTTTTGCCTTTGTGACACTTTTCAGGAACAGGTTCTGGAGGTGTGGGGGTCTGGGTGAGTGTACAACAGGAGCTCAGCTCCCCTTGCCTTACCTGGCTCACTTTTCAGATTTAGTCTGCCTATCTGCTGACCACTGACACCTCAAATAAACTTCTGAAGTCAGGCGCCTAAGTTAATAGTATCCTAACCTTTCAAAGAGACTTTTTGTTGTTTTTGGGTTTTCAGAACTCAGTTTCCCTAAATCACTCACTGTCTTGTATTTTACTTTCACGTTTTTGACATTTCATTTGTCGACATTATGGCCACACAGAATATAGTAACACAGAGACTGGAATGAAATTACAAATAAAGTGACCACATGTATAAACTTAGATCACAGCAATAAGTCTGTGATAGCAGATGTGCTCAGATTGAAGGAATTAAAGCTGAATTTCAAAGTGCCCACCATTTCTTAAAAGTGAATTAAGTAAATGTGTTTCAAACTATACTGTGAGATCTTTCCTCTCAATGTCTGTTGGAAATCGATCACATATAGAAATTGACTTTATAGGTTAGAATATTTAATTAAAGGAAGGATGCAAAAGTAATTTTATATCATCTGTTGAGAGTGTAGTAAAAATAGACCATTAACATCAAAATTTAGATTTTTGAAGGCCCAATGATTAAAATTAAAAAAAAAAAATCACTGTTTTGAACATATTGCTCTTTTACCTTGTAAGTATCTTGGTAAAATCTTAGCCAGAAATGTAGTTTTCCACATTAACAACACTTACCATTTACATAGTTATAAAGCAAGCCACAGGAGACCAAGCCACGCCTCATGTGCCCCAGGAACCACCCCCCAGGAGTTTGCTCTTCCATGTTCTCACCCCTAGACTGTAGTATAGGGGACTTGGAAAATGCCCTCTATGAAATGACAACTATTCAAGGTGAGTGTCAACATTTCCAAGCCGATCCTTGTGGGAGACTGGCTAAATTATGAATCTCTTCTCCAAAGAAGGACCACGGGTAACTTTAACACTATATCACTCTCTCTTTTTAACTCATGCTGTAGTTGACAGGTAACTCTTAGCTAAAAGAAAAGGTTTTGCTTCATTGTGCATCATTTTTATTAATAAGCTACTTCAATAGAATGCCAGTTAATTCATTAAAAACTGAAAATCTTTGCTTGAGGAATAAACATAAGTGAGTCTAGCAAAGCCTTAAAAACCTCTCTTTTTAAAAATATTTTGTGTCATCTTTTAATTTATAAGATGTTGTGGCCAACACTTTTCTTTAATATTTATTTTATTTGTAATTATCTGTATGTACATGGGTCTATGTATGTTAGTGCAGGTGACAGTGGAAGCCAGAAGAGGCTGTCAGATACTGTATGGAGCTCCAGGTGATCGGGGGACAGGAGTGCTGGGAACTGAGTTCAGGTCCTACGGCAGGGCAGTGTGTGCTCTTAACTGCTGAGCCACTTTCCCTGACCCCAAACCTTCTCTTGTGAAAGCACTGGTTCTTATTATGAGAACTCTCAGAATGAGTGGAACAGCACTAAAAAATCCTAAACAACCTCGCCCAACTCCTGCCTTGCCTAACTTACATAAGCAGGATGACATTTACTTGGGAAGACTGTAAAGGAGTAAAGTTAAAACTTTATTAGTTTATATTTGTGCACTCAAGAGAGATGACAGGGAAGAATATCATAATATCAAATACACAAAAAAAAAACAGCCCCAAGAGTGTTGCTGACTTGGAAATGATTCTACAGCAATTACACAGGATTTAATTCAGCCCAACTGGACCTACTTGGTGCCTAACAACTTGTAAAACTGGGCAGGGCACTACAGAGTAGAGCAAAGATGCACCTACCATTTCTTTAATGACCTAATAGCCCAGGGTAAAAACAGTCAGGAACGTAATTCAATTATAAGAAACAATGTGATCAAAGGAAGTTATTTGCCTGCAGTTAATGAAATTATCAACTCATTTCAACATGCCATTTGGGAACGATTTTTATTGAATGTTAAATGTAGGCGTGTGCTCTGTGGTAAAATCTGAGATAAACCACAGTCTTCCTCTACAGAAAATTGCTACTCTACTGTAGCTGGCAAAGGCCGCCACAATAGTGGCAAAGGCTGACTGGAATGCATTTGAGTGTGTGAAGTTTTTATACTGGTCACTATAATAAAACACTTGGTTTGTACACCTAATAGTCTGTTTTCTCAACTGAACTCTTTTACTGAAAAGAAAAAAATGAGGATAGAAACTCCAGTGACCTGCTTACAGTATTCTGAAGATTAAACATATTGTACCAAATCATGCTGTCTCATTATTTCCCTCGTCCTCATCTGAAGAATATACCAATAACCCCTTGGATCTGAGTCATATTCATTGTCCCAATTCAGACATAATGCTTGCTAAGAAAAACCTTGCTACGTTACACGAGGTTTCACAATCCTGGTCCTTTGATTGTCCATAGGAGTCCCTGCAGAAAGCAACTAAACATAATGCTCAGTGATTAGCAACAATAATTAGACCTTGATATACAATCTTATCGCTCACAGCGTCATAGTTCTCCACAGCTCTTTTCCACTTATCCACTCAGAAACCACTGCATTTCCCATCCTCCTAGAAAGGATAACGCCATATTAGCCTACTGAATCACTACCAAGGAAGATCCCATGTTCATCGTTCCTAATTACGCCCTTTTGTTGGAAAAAGAGGTCTGAAAGGGCAAGGAAGACGAAGCCACACAGAGCCTGCACCTGTCTTATGCAGGTGCAGTGGCCCACAGACCATTCTGCAACATAGAATGCAGTGTTCCCCTTTCCTATATCCTTCAACATGCTAGACACTCACCCACGAGCTCTACAGTATCCTTGAAATAGAATGGGTATGACGGAGAGCTTTTAATACATTTGAATTAGTGTAAATTAACTTGAACCACCACACATGGCTAATGACCACCACAGAGAATCCTCTTTTAATGCCTCTTAAGACCTCTTGGTTGTCAATGTTTCAAATCTCCTGATGCTTTAGAAATGTCTAACATGGTTGAAGAATCACTTCCTCTTTAAATATCTTCCTTTTAATTATGAAACTATCATTTCTTAAAATTTCTTTTTAATCATGAAACCATCATTTCTTGGTTTTCTGGCAAAATCTCTGACTATCCATTTTGTACTGGCTGACTTTACCTATTGTGTTCATACTCTTAGACCCAAAACACCCCAGTACCTTCTCACCTCACTCTATAAGGAAATCTCTTGTCTCTGTGTCAATTACAATGACATGTCTCCAAACACAGATTCCCAGAGCTGCGGGGGCAACCAAAATCTTCACTCAGTATCTAAGAAGCCACAGCAACAAATTTAACTTCTATGCAGAAATCCATTTCTTCTTAGTCATCAGTGGCATCTACATCCACCTATTCTCATCACAAAATTAAGTGTGGCCCTTCATTCCTTCCATCTTCTCTGTCACTTTTTACTCTAGGTTGGTAGACAAGCAAGAGCTCTAGGCTGTGAGGGAAAAGTAATGTTTACTCTAAAGGAAATGGAGAGAGGCTGAGAAAGTGTAGGTGGTTTGAGGAAAAGATCCACTGTGGGGAAAATCATTTGAAAGAGGTACTAGTGGAATTCAGAGAGTCAGTTGGAAGGTATAGTGACAATCTGAATATATACCTGAACATTGCTCAGGGTGTGATTCTGGAAGTGGGAATCAGGAGAAAGATGTCGAGCATGACACAGCATTGGGATGGAAGGTAATACCTACGATCTGACCTTAAGAAACTACATGAAAGTTAGTCCACCTACAGAGATGAGTCAGGCACTCCATGAAGCAGTCCTGCTAAGGATGGATGCTGCTATTGTTGCCAGTAGTTACCATCAACATCTCTGTTCTATGTGTGCATCACAAGTTTGACAAAGGGACAGATCCCATTAGGTCCCCATCTACCCAGTTGTACCAAAGATCAAAGTGTGCCCTCCAACTGCCACTTACTCTCAATATGCTAGGACTATTCTAGAGAAGTTTTCATTCTAAATAGTAAGTCAAGTAGAGAAACCTAAAAGCTGCAGATGTAAACAGGAAGTCAAGGGAACCTGACAAATTCTTCCACATTGCCTTCCAGGATAGTGTTAACTTTCTCCACAATTCTATGCTCAGTGGTAGGAAATCTGTGTTCAGGAATAAACAAAATAGTAAATTAATCAGTAGCGGTATGGCACACAGCAAGGGCTCTTCTTCATAAGGTTACTTTGAATCAGCAACAACGGTGAAACACAAAGTTTAAAAGAATATTATTTGCTATTTATTTCCATATAAAATCTACTCAGTAGGGCTGAGGGTAAGTATAGCTGATAGTTAAGTCTAAGTGTTCCTTTATCCCTGTTTCCTCTGAGTCCATTTCCCCAGAAATGGGGAAATTTCTCCCCCCTGAAAAACAAGCAAAGCACTCGTGTGATCCTACATATCATGCAATCTTATAGAATTAACCATTGATAGCCTAGCCTAAAAAAATAGTCTCACCAAGGACACAGTGGTGTCATATGTATGCCTTAGGTAGCAGAAGTGCCAGGTTTGAATCTAGACAAAATATTTAAAATCAGAGACAGCACTGTATCCAAGACAAGACATTAAACTTAACAGCAATAATAAAAAAGTACTTTCATGGTTTTAAAGGGTTAATTTTGGCCATTGTGTTTCAAGGAAATTATTGTTTATTTGTTCTCCTAAAAGACCCTTAAAATACTCATTATGCTCCAGAAAACATACTTATCTGCAAATATCTGAATATTATTCCAATGAATAAGAGGCTGATTTCTGACATAGCTTTCATACAGCATGTGAGAAAATGGCAGTCTCTAACTCTGACCTTAGTGAACTGATTTCATTTATATGTAAGAAACACTTAGGACTGATGTGTCCTTACGTGTCTCACGAAAAATACTGTGTAATTTTTAAAGAATAGTAATTTAAATTAAGATGACTTTAGAATACGTTTGATACTCCCATGAATACAATGGTTTTGTTAAGTCATTAAGACGGTATTGTAATTATAAAGGCATTTAGAGAAATAGAATCTTCCTACCATTCAAAGCACTAAAGAAAGACGGCTCTCACATTAAGCATAATTCTTCCTTTCACTGTTTCATACACAATTTGATCAGTAGAACAATTCATTTCTTCTTCTATATTTGTTAAAAAGAGGCAATTATATGCCAGTGTCTTAAAAACAATCATAGTTTGAAGAATAGAGGAAAAATATAAGTATGTCTCATATGTACGATTATGAAAAATCTATTCTGCAGAAAACAAATGGTTTTAGACCTTATGAACCTTTGTTTTTGGCTCATTCAAAAAATAAGGAATCTCATCAGATTGCTGGAGACTGAAAACTTATTCTTTGTGCGTCTAGTCGAGTTTTGTGCTTTTCATGTCTGTCCACAAAGCTTAACTATGAAGGCTCCCGCACTTGAAAAAGTCACCTAGGAAATAGGATCAACATGGAAGTGCTACCAAAAACACTGAAACTCTTCAAAAACTCTCCAGCAAGATAGAAGAGACATCAAACCCCGATTTAATAGGCTATTGGAGGACCAGACTGATCTGTTCACATTTGCCATTGTCTTTTGACACGTTTACTTTCTAGCAGAGCTAGTGTCCATGTTGTGATATTTATCTATCTATAGATTTTTTTGTGGATTGTTCAGTGACTCATATAGCACTGAGATATCTAAACTTCAAAATATATAAAGGAGCAATGACAGTACAGTCCCTGGACACTTGGTTTGGCAGTTGTAGTACACTATATATTAATGTCCACAAAATAAATAGAATTCTCACTTCACATATTAAAAAATTGAAAGTCTAGAAGGCCAACTTTCTTGTAACAATCTTAGCATAAAACTGAGAATCTGAGGGGCCATTCTTTGTTTATCTCAGTAACAGACTATTGGGATTTTACTCTTGGTATGCTAAAGCGAGCCTTTAGAGAATTCATAAGTGTTTTATGGAAATGAAAACATTCAAATTTGGAAGACTGCCTTTTAGCCAAAAGGAGCTAAGAATGTCATTCAATTTTGGAAACATTTTATTTATTTTTAAACTATCACCAAATTATTATAAAGATTAACAAATTAAAATTATTTATAGAAGTCGGATCAAAAGCAAAATGAGCTTTTAAATAACCATAAAACTAACGTAGTCCACATTTTGCATAATAAAAGGCATTAGGTATAAACAATTGTTATTTTTAATAATAGCAGCCATTAAGTACAGCTTTCCAAGAAGCTTGTAAAGGTGTCTTTGTAAATTTTTAGTCACATGACAAAAAGCATGACTTTCCAGATGACTTCTTTAGGAGACATCTGCTAAATAAATAAGTTAAAAAGTTATTGCCATTTGATTTATGAGGTATATATTAATGTTAAAAATATCTGCAGCCAAGAACACACTAAGAACATGATCTTTGGCCATGACTGTAGCTGGAGTGTATCTATTCTTACTTCTAGTTCATTATCATCAGATAAACAATGATTAATTTTCTTTGAATCATTCCTACGCACAAAACTGTCTTCTTCATCTTCTGCTTCAGTTAATTAAGGTCATGGATATTACAAGCTTTACTTTAGGCAGTTTTTCAAAATATTCCAAGCAAAATAACTCTAACATCAAGCAATGAAAGGCCATTCTTAGAAAGTTGATAAAACTTTCTCACTAGAAATCTAAAGTATTTTCCATAAAGGCAAGAAGGGAATTCATTTATTAACTAATTTTCCTTTAATCAAAGAACCCTCTTGTGTTATCATTCTTTAAAATTACTTTTGATAGTTATAAATAGAGTTGATATATATATATATATGATTTTAAACATTCCAGTAGAAGAAATATAATTCGTTTTTATGAGCATCTTAAAAATAAGAGACATTTTAATGGCTTTTTTCATGCTAAACACTGCTTATGGAAAAGCATGGTGTTGGTCTTGCCTTCCACAGGCCCACAGCAGAACAGAATCCCTGATCTAAAAGCTGTCATCAGCTAAGAATACAAGAGGAAATAAATTCCAGTCAAACCAGAAGGGCAAATAGGTGCTGTGTCTATTTTAACCATGTGACTCTGCAATGGCTTTTCAACGTTTTATTCTATTTCTGTTGCTATCAGCCTTTTTTCACTTAGAAAGCCAACCTTTGCTTTTCACTTCCTGTGAATACAAACCCTCTTCTGTGGGATGAGGTCCTGCACAGTTCTGGCATTGAATACAAAATTCAATGCTGAAAAGTAAATTTGTTAAAATTTTTTTTCTTTTAATATCCCACACAATTTTTTTTTTTGATTTAAAACAAAACAAAACAAAACAAAACCCGGTAGTTTTTATGCTTTCCAGGTCAGTGTCTTGTTAGCACTGCAAAGCACTCAAAGCTATCATAAACATCTCAAGAAGTGAACCCAAGCATTTTTTGACATATTAAATAACAGAATGGATTTTGCCAGACTATCCCAATAACTCTTATAATGATTTTTCTAAAAAAAATTAAAAACACAGGATTAAAAGTCAAATGCACAGGCATATTTTCAACAGGAAGCTGACAGCAAATCCTCTGTAAGAACATGCTAACATTTTAGATTTCACCACATACATAGGCATACATCCACGAGAACAGGCAACTGTGGTAACTAGTTTTAAAGGCCGGCTTGTCACAACTTCAAATCATCTTGGAAGAGAGTATCAACTGAGGAGCTGTCCAGGGCAGGCTGGCCTGTGGGAGTGTCCATATTAACTGTTAACTGATATAGAGAGACGAAGTCCACCAATGGTGCCATTTCAGGGGCTGGGCTCAGGGCTGTATAAGAAAGCTGGCCAAGTCCTAAGCAGGGGCAAACAAGGAAGGATGCATTCATTTCCTCTGCTCTTGAGTGTGACTGTGATGTGACTACATCCTTGGTTCCTGCTTTGAAGTCTCTCAAATGATTGAAGTCCCTGCACTCTGGATTGTAAGAGAAAATCAAGAAGTGTTCCCCTGAGCTACTTTCAGTGATGGTATTTTATCACAGCAACAGAAGCCAAACTAGAGCAGTGAGGTTGGAAACAGCATAATTAAATAATAAACACTGATCAAAAGACATTTTAGAGTGGCACATTAAGTGCTATGGAAGACACAGTTTCCAATAGCTCAGAATGTAAAAATGCCTCTCAAAACATTTCTATGCAAAGCAAGTTGCTTTACTCATCTCGAATGACCTAGAGCAAGACTCCTCTGGGCTTCTCTCCTGTAACACATGAATACATCAGCACTGGGGCAAATGAAGGCCATCTCAGCATTTGAAATGTATATTCAATAACTGAACTACTTCTGCCTCAAAAACAAAACTTAGCAATAGACTGAAGAGATACAATTTGTAAGAATTTGTGGAATGATGAGTTGTGGACAAATGAGCTTTTTAAATAATTTTAATCAAAGAGCATCTGAAAGAAAGCACTCGGCGGCCATTTTAACCAACATGAAGGTCTAAGAAAACTGCTCTCCCTCCTCATACTCCTCAGCTGGGGCGCACCTATAAACTGCAAGAGAGAAACTGATCATTGCCCTATAACTTTTATTTCTAAGGACGTTTCTGTGGGCGCTGCAGAGATGGCTCAGTGTTTAAAAGCATTTATTACTCTTGCAGAGGATCTGGATTCAGTTCCTAGCACCCATATGGCAGGTCACAACTGTCTGTACCTCAGGTTCCAAAGTATGGAATCCTCTTCTGCTCTCCACAGGCACTACATGCGTATAGTACACAGACATACATGCTGGCAAAAATAGCCAGATACATAAAAAATAAAAACAAATCTTAAAAACAAGGAATCCATGCAAATAATATGACAGCAACAGAAGACATGTCTGAGGATTTCACATCCTCAGATGACCTCTGAAGCCCTGGAGCAATATATGGTATTTCTGGGCTCAAGTCACAGAATAAGTTTTATTAAAGATGTTAAGATCCCATAATCAATATCAGCATAAATATTCAGGTACATAAATGAAACAAAAATATTCTGATACTGTAGGGCAAAATAAATAAATGAATAAAACTTAAACCCTACTCAGTTTGCACAGGTTGATTGATTTCTGCTTGGATAGAAGCCAATATCAGCTATTAAGTTTCCTTGACAAGGGATGCAACTACACGTATTCCTGTGCCAGCTGCCAAAAAGAAAAACACAACAAAAAAACAGGCATAGTTTTAGGGACAGCTAGAGGATGAAGCCTAAGTAACACTCTTTAACAAGAAAATGCACTAAAACCCAGTTTTAGTGGCAGCACACAATTTCCTATTCTTAATACATACCTCCGACCATTGTCTCCGTTACAATGGGGCATCACTTTGGTTACAATTGTGAAACAGGTGTGTTGACTAACTCTACTATTTGTTAACCACAACCTGCTTTGAATTTTTCTCATCACCAGAACGTTTTTTGGTTTTTTGCTATCGCAGTACCAAAAACTCCAGCAGAAATTCACACTTCTATTGGCAAGACAAGTGTGTTCAGGCAGTGTCCATTGTTGAGAGCTTTGAAAGTCAGCATTGTGAGAAATTCTGCTTTCCTTTTCCCCGCTATGATCTAATTTTGAACAGGCGGTCTTCTACCCAACCCTGACCTACACCTCTCTGTGCTTCTCCAATTAGCATGAGGTCAAAGAAAGGAGCACATCTGAGTCTCTTCTCTAATGACAAGATAAACAAAATCCATGGGATCTAATTTAATTATGTATAGTGTGTGGATCTTCTCATTAGCTGTAGTTGACTGAATATCTGCAAGTCATCTGATCTGTTTATTCTTTCTTCCAGCTTCATAGTTTTAGAAGATATTCAATCAGTGGTATTGAGCGAGTATTTACTATGTGCCAGCTATTGTCTTGTATAGATTTTTTCAGATAAAGAAAAACACAATAATATGCTGTGTAATTCCATGCTAAAACGTAGGTGTTGAGTATTGAACAAAAAAAAAATTAATGAAGTTGGTAAGGGCTGGAAGCCAGACTGGCAAGTACAAAAGGCCAAAAAACTACTTCATGTGTTCCTTACTTTTTACAGTTTCATACATTTATATAAAGGGGTTTTAGTTGTTTACAAAACTTGTTCTCCTTCTCTATCTCCTCCCTCTCCTGCTGGAAGTCATCTTAGTGAGACCCTCTCTTACTTGCATGTCTTCGTGTATGGCCCTCAATCAAGACGTTCGTGTTTTAGGAGAAGTTTTTTAGTGAGGAGAGGGCAACACATCAATGGCTACACCACTGAGAAAATGACACCCTTTCTCCCAACAACTATGATCTCCCACAGTCTTCCAGGCAGGGAAGACCACCAGGGCAGCTTTCTCTATTCACGAATGCTGAAATGCTGAATGCACAATCTTGTGCAGATCGTGTGCAAGCATGCTCACTGGAGTGAGATCTCTGTGCCATGTAAGCAATAAAGCTTGTTGTGGCTCCTCTTCCCATCCTCTACCCCGATAGTCTTCCTTTGTCCTTCCACAGTGTTCCTTGAGCCCCAGAGGGGGTGATGATGTTTCATTTAGGGACATATGTTCCCTCCATCATGACTTCTGTTTAGCAAATGGCTAGCTTCCTCTTCAGAAGTGGAAGAACAGAGAGGGTGTTGCCAGTACAGAATTCAGTCTCCATCTCACAGAATTCAGGGAAACAGGACTGCATCAGAGGTTGTAATCAGATGCTGTCATAGCTGAAGCATGCTGACCAAGAGAGCAGGACTAAAAAGGGGGTGGTTTCCTGGTCAATCTCTTTCTTTCATCTATCTAGTTGAATTTGGGAAGTTCATAGGCCTGGGATTGGGCAAACTTTTTTTTTCTTTTTGTAGAAAGGGCACAAAAAAGATAACGCAGAGACACCTAGAAAATAGTAATGGTTTAGCATTGCAAGTTGTCAGTCTACAAAACCACTTCCAAAAAGTCTCCAAACCAAGTGAGCACATGTGCCCACAGACCAGCACACACGTGGTTATATACTTGGGAGGTCACATTTGCGAGGCAGTTATGTGTGGGAAGGAATCTACAGAGAGCCCAACCCCCATGGCCTATGATATCTAAGAGTTTCTGACTACTCAATATTAACCTCTGTCTTAGGCCGCTCAAGATCATTTGTCACCATAAATGTCATTGTACTTTCAATTTAGCTATTCATAAAGCATATTTTATTTTCCTTAGCATTTGGTCTTAAGTATTTTAACCTCCTTCTTCCCAGTCTGAGGTACTAAAAAATTCTCTCAAACTACAATTTTTATTTAATTTTATCTAGTAGTGTGTGTGTGTGTGTGTATGTGTGTGTGTGTGTGTGTGTGTGTGTGTGTGTGTATTTGCTCTTCACATTGTGGATGGGGTGTGCAGAGGTAGATGCTAGGCATTGAGTGTCTTCCACTACCATGGACTATCTATTTTTATATATATATATATATATATCAATGTGTGTGTGTGCATGCATGTGTGCATATGTATGTATGTATATATAACTGATATATATATATATATATATATATATATATATATATATATATTACACACACACACACACATACATTGTTGTTTGTTTCTCACTGAACCCAGAGCTCAGCTATGGAATTGCTTTGCTCTGCCTCATCACAAGATCACAGAGAAGTGCTGTGATGTTCAGCTTTTTATGTAAATGCAAGGATCCAAACTCAGAAACCTCTACTTGTGCAGCCAGCACTTTATACAACTGAGTCATCCACAGTCTCCCACCTCTCTAGTACTTTGGATTTATATCCCATGTGCCTATCAAGAAAATCATTTAAAAATAAAATTATAATAAACCGTACTTGTGAGTTATTTTTCTTTAATGTAACTCTTTAGGTTTTTGTCTTTTACTTTTTATTGTGTATACTGATTACTAAAAATACCCATTCTGATATTAGTAAGTTTTTGTAAATTTTTAAAGGAATGGCTATTAAATGCTATCAAATTTATTTAGAGGGTTAGCAATAGATTTTTTTTCATTCTTTCTTCTATATCCGTTCCTTCTGGAACCATCTGCACACACACACACACACACACACACACACACACACACACACACACATATTACAGCTGCCAACGCAAGTCTTTCTTTGCTCTGTAGTTAGACAAGTACCCTTCCCACTGTCCTTTATGAACCACACAATTGCTGTCAGGGTTCAATCTGAGGCTCCTCATATTTCTTGCATGGTTTTATCACACTGGGGAGTGACGAATGGTTGCTTCCTGTGGTGCCAAGTCCTTGCTTTTGCTCAGGTTCCACATTCAGAGTTGTTCTAGGTGTCTCGTGACTGAAAGTCTCACTTCTGCATAATAAGACAAACATTTTACGGCTTCATGAGACCCTAGAGTGCCGAAAAGATTAGACAACATTTGTTCTTGTTACACACAGAAAACAAATCACTAAAACCCAGAGAGTTGTGTGATTTATTTTTCTTGTGCTGTGCTGGAAGTATGAGGCAGCTGGGAGACCAGAGCTTATTCTAATCACCAGGTGATATTCTTCACATAATGAAACTCTCATCTTACTCCTTTGGTTTATAGAATGGGAATTTTCACTTGTGAATTTATATTTAAATCCTGAAACATTAGAAAAGGAAAGTAGGTGCTTTGATCCCTGCCAGCTGTCCCAGTGACTTCAGTGTGGGTGGGTAGATGGCTGACATGGAAGAGAAAGGTCACAGCATGAATTACGAGCCATGTGTCACATCAGGAGTAGATGGCAGTAGATGTGGCACATAGTGTCAGGCATACACACTAGGGAGGAATGAATGACAGGGAACAATGGAAATCTGACCTAACTGGACTGGAGGGAATGAGGAAGGGGGTCTGTTGATGTTGGGTTACCAAGGTCTGTAGTCCTGGGTGAGCGTTTCAACCCAGATGAGACAGATAATGAGAAAGAGCTATGTCCTTATAGTTCAACAATGGAAAGAAGTTGCCTCACAAGCATAGTAGGTAGTGTTTCAGTCTCATAAGTGGAAGGAACACAAAGCATACAGAAAAGATAAGGTTCTGAAGAATCAGGTCCTGAGCCCACTTGACAAATAGGCTTTGTAGTCCCAAGAAGGAGTGACTATTCTATTGATTTGCTAAGAGACAAGCCATCTCCTTTAAGGTCACAATCACACAAACTTTAAGTTCCATTAATAAGTGGTTTCCAAGTCAGCAATGTTAAATCTTCCTGTGAGAAACTATTTCCGAGGAAACCAAATTATCATCCGAGAGCTGCATTATTTTTTTCCACAAAAGCAATGTAAATGTGAAGGGGAAAATTGGTGCTTTCTATGAGTTTCCCATGAGCCACACAACACAATAAGAATGACTGGTGGGTCTCTCACACCAAATCAGGCAACCTTCAAATCTTCTCAAAACATCATGAAAAGCTGTCTGTGAAACTGAGCCAATTTCAGCTTACCCTATGTGGAGGAACAATGTTTATACTCACTTTGTGAAGATATGTCTCCTTCCTTCCTTGCCTGCCTAAGGCATCTTCTGATTGGTTAAAATAAAAACTCTATGGCCTATAGCACTATAGCATAAGGAGGCGGGACATCCGGGAGAGAGAGAGAGAGAGAGAGAGAGAGAGAGAGAGAGAGAGAGAGAGAGAGAAAGAAACAACTCTGGGAAAGAGTAATTCTCAGGAAGATTCACCACCCAGATTTGGAGAAAGTCAGAGTGTACAATTGAGGAGAGGTAACAAATCAGCAGCCCAGCTGGATTTAGATTATTATAAACAAGATAATTGAGTTAGGATCTAATAGGAAACAATGCCTAGAAAAAGACCAACAGCATTTACTAATAAATATAGTCTCTCGGGCATTATTTGAGACCAAGGATGGGAATAGGAAAGCACAAACGGTTACGTCTATGCACCAGAGCTTAATGTACATGTCCCAGGAATGTCACAGGCTGGGACGGGGAGAACCCTCATCTTCACCTAAGCCACCTCTTCCTGGAGGTATCTTAATGTCTAGGTGAACTGAACTTCAACACATAAGAGTTAGCAATTCTCTACATACTGCTAACTTCATCTAAAACCTATATTGTGGATTATGGCCAATACAGAAAGAAGATGGACTTGTTCTTTACAAGGCAGAGGCAATAGAAAGAGGACCCTGGATGGGATTTGATGGTAACACTCCAGGAAGATGCATAGAGAAAGGGCACCCCAGGACCAGCTTCCCCAAAGAAGTCCAGTCCGTAGGGACATGGTCTCCAGATATGGAAATGGAGATAGGGACCACAGCTAATGTCTTAGTCAGGGTTTCTATTCCTGCACAAACATCATGACCAAGATGCAATAAACTTCCATGCTGCTGTTCATCACCAAAGGAAGTCAGGACTGGAACTCAAGCAGGTCAAGAAGCAGTAGCTGATGCAGAGGCCATGGAGGGATGTTACATACTGGCTTGCTCACTTCTCCTGGCTTGCTCACCTGGATTTCTTATAGAGCCCAAGACTACCAGCCCACAGATGGTACCACTCACAAGGGGCCCTTCCCCCTTAATCACTAATTGAGAAAATGCCTTACAGCTGGATTTCATGGAGGCATTATCTCAACTGAAACTCCTTTCTCTGTGATAACTCCAGCTTGTGTCAAATTGACACAAAACCAGCCAGTACAGCTAACTAAGAGAAAGTGCAGCTGCCAGGCAGTGATAAGTTCTTTAAGAAAGTAGAGTAAAAGGTGACGTCATCTATATGGATGTGATATCACTAGGCCACAGGCAAAGAATTAGAGCAAAGCAATCAATCAGTCACAAGGGGATGCCCAATACTGTCTTTTCTCTGTCCCTACATGTGCAAACATTAAAAAGAGGAAAGAAAACACCCACAAGTCCTGCCTCCCACAGCCTACCGCAACAGACTCCACAGTGTAGACAGAAACTCTAAGAAGGCGTTCTTCCTCAGAGCCATTTGGGAAACTAAGAGAGCTTACACTTGAGCTGAATGTAATGAGACTGAAGGATGAAACCAACCCTAAAACTTCATTTTCCCTGCTAAGAATCAGAAGTCACTAGTAAGTTACACAAACTACTTGAGAAGTTATCGATGGGAATAGGAGTTTAGTGAAGTCAAAAATATATGAGATTGTAACTTTAACTAATTGAACATGCCCAATAAACTGATTAGAGATGGTTAGTGTAAGACATTCAGCCCACATATGAAAATAAAACTATCTCAGCAGCACAACATCTTCCTAGAGTAGAGCTGGCACACACTTAGACAGATCCTCATACATAAGGAGAAAAATTCATTCACACTACTCTGCAACGCTCAGTGTGAAACCATTCTGCTCACCACTCCCATTTCAGTTAAGTGTGATTAACTGGTAGCCACGATAACTACCCAAACAAGTGGCTGCAAAGAACAAATCCTAAACCTTTAAGATTTTTCAATTTAATGGATGACAGCCCAATTCTAACCTTCAGTGGAACTTATTCATCCTACATTGCTTGTGTTAATAGAATGATTATCTGGTTTCCAAATAAGAAGCTTTGCATTACAGTATCTCGTGTGAGAAATCACAATATGTGCACAGAACACTGAGTGTGAAACATTTTCCAAGTGCCGAGAAAAATTAATTATAAAGTTTAAAAAAAAATTAGGCTTGTGTGGCACAGTAATTAAGTCATATTTTTAAAAAAGGGAGATGTAATGATTTTTGCTTCCCAAATCATTCAAATGTCTACATGTTCTTCCTTTAGTGATGAGACTATACTGGCTTATTAGATGTGTTGCTCATGACTGTTAATTTAAGGAACCAAATATGCATAAACATTTCAAACGAGATGAGATTTCTGTTGGCCCATTCACCTTAAATGTGATGCCAAGAGCGAGGGAAAAAAATCTTGAAAGTTCTACGTTCTACCTGTAAAAGGAAAGATAAATGTGAATCATAAGCTTTGTGCTTGGAAAAATACTCCAGCAGTGACAACCTGATTAATTCACAGGCTGTCTAGATTGAAGTGCCCTTCCCCCTAAAGAAAATAACAGAGGTCTCTAACAGTGTACGTGAATATACGGTAAATTCACACAGCAGACTGATGACTCTCAGTGTGATTCTGAGTTGTCGTTTATGTTACGTGGTCAGTACCATCTATATTCAGTAAACACCCTGTACTTAGCTGTAGCTTCACCTATGGAAACAGGAAGAATGGGCTGAGCTTCTTCATATTCTTTGGGAATTTATTTCAGGGTTGCACTAAAGAAATTACTCAGAAAGCATCAGCCAGGCAGTCCACCCACGTTCGACCACCTTTCCCTACCTAATGATAATTATAGGCTGTGGAACAGGCAGCCTCTAATAAATACCATCACCCTTAGAAGACAAAGATCTGTAGGGGCCTCTCTGTTGCCATGGAAATATCTTCAGGCCACCTTGTCCTCAATACTAAACATCACCTTAGTGTTAACATGCTGAGAAAGATGGAGGAGGGGCATATGTTAGCCCAAATTACAGGATAACTCACTTGTCCTTACGGTTATAAATACCATGTTGCCCATAGTTCTAGAACACTCCCCGCATAGGAAAACATGGGTCTCAATGACAGTGGCTTCTCACTCATGGGCTCCTGCTTCCCCGGTTTTTATGTGAAACCCATCCACTTCACCCCCTGCCAATGAAGTGAGAAATAAAGAACAGCAAGCACATGGCCATATTCCCTTTCTTCCTTCCAAGCTCTGGGATCTATGGCTTAATAAAGAACTGGTGTGGTTCACAGATGTAAGAGCGGGAAACAGGTCTCCTTTGGTCAACCCAACATGAACAGAGTGTTAACAATCATTCATTGAGAATGGCAGGTAAAGGTCTTATGATAGTGCGAAAGGCGTTGGCCCAAGTGGTTAAAAATGCCCCTTCAGAACTCACAGACTGTGATAGTATGTGTAAAGACCTGTACAAGCTCAAGCCAGACAAAATCCCAGAGTAGAGGATGGGAGGCAAGCATGAAGTCCCACCCTTGTCCAAGGAGCCACTGACACTTGATTGCTTCTGAAAGTCAGTTTTCTTCAATGGAGTAGTACATGATATTTCTAACATAGCCTAGGTTAGGCCCAAAGTCTAAGGAAGAGAGGGACAAGGAGGTAATGAAGTCAGGTGAGGAGGGAGGTGAGGAGGATCTGGAAGGAGCTGAGGGAGGGAAGAATGAATTTGATCAAAATGTATTCTATGGAATTCTCAAAGCATAAATAAAAATCTGGTATTTTAAAATGTAGACGTTCATTTAATACAGTTGCAAATACTTTCAGTAGACATCAAATATAGTTTGGGACTGCAGGTACCAAATACAACTTGGCCATATATAAAATACTGACAATTTATATGAAATGTATACTCTACGTATGTATGTTTCATTTAAAGGCTACTCAAACATAAAACCAACTAGCTATAAATGATAATTTACAAAGTAGGATAAAAAGAAAGATGGCTACTTGGACTTTCATTATCTCAAACTGCTTATGGCATACAGAGAACACACAAAGTGGACCAGAACCGAGAGGATGTGAGGGAAATTTTCTGGCTGTGGATGGGAAGGTGTTTAATGCTCTACTCTTCAAGGGAGGTCTCAGGTTTCAGGTTACCTTCCCTACCCACTGTGTTTCTCTCAACCTCACAGGTTTTCCAACAGGCACTTCAAATTGAGTCTCCCAATTACTTTTAAAATGCTACCTTGGGAGGAGAAGCCATTTGCTGCTACAGCTGACACCAAGCTTAGGAAGATGAAGTGACTTCATCAGTTTCACAGATGTGCTCTTTTGGGGAGTCCATGACAGCGTTACTTTCGGACTTCATTACAGCAACAGCTTAGGTGTTCATTATAGGACTACTCGAGGTCTTCATTAGTATAATGGACACACTTACAAAGAACACTCTAAAGTGTCCTTGGGACTAACAGTGAGTCAACTTCCCACCACAGAGGAATCAATCATTGTTAAATCAGGAATCTAAAACATCACTTCCTTCTTCTTTTGCAATGCTGCTCTTAAACATACTTCTTAATGCACCAGTGCTAAAGCTCCCTCTTTGAATGAGGGGGTTATAAGTACTGAGATGACATTCACTGACATGAGGTTGCATGTATTACCTTACTTGGAGTAAAGAAAAACACAGAGAAATCTAAAGATAGATCTTGTCTCCAAACATGATGCTGTTTTATGTTTCCAACACCACTTCTTTGGAAGAATGGACCCATCTGAATCTCCTCTATTTGTTTATCCTGACAGGAAAAAAAAGCAGCTCTGTTAAATGTACCACTATCAAATAGTAAGCTTTTCTTTTTCTTTTTTTTTTTTAATAATCAAAATTTGATTCTCAAATCAAGGCATACTTTTTTAGCTGTGCTAATATGGGTTTTTAAGTAGCAGAGTCTAAAAGAAGATCTCTTCTCATTTAGCTGATGTCTGATTGACACATCAGTTTTAAAAACAATACCATAATTTTAAGAGCCATTGTCTTGGTGTGGTACCTGTGTATGCTAGCACATGCTGAGGTATGATGAAGAATCTACACATCAAGACATGAGTCATAAACACTAAAATTATCTACATAGTCTAATCTCTTATTAATTATAACATTCCACAAATACATAAGCCAGTAAGTATAATGGTATAAAAACTATAAAAGAAAGTAAAGAATATTTGGTAGAGTATTTAAAAACTGGATAACAATCTAGCCTGCCTTGAAAATATGCATTAGCATTCAGCAGAAGAGGGCTGCCTCCTGAAGCCAATTTGAAACTTTATTCGAAGTCATAAATTTTTCAAAGGGGTCAAGTTTAACACTGGGATGTGTGAAAAGTTAACACCCCAGAAGCTTCAAACTTACCCACCGTTCTTGGGCTTAGCGTACAGGAGGGAAAAGCCACTTGTGAATACAGTAGCAACTACCATGGTCAAACATTTTCCATGACAATTACAACATGTGCAATTCATAAGTAAGAAACAAACAAGCAAACAAACAAAACAGTACTAGAGAACCAGATGAACTAGATAAAAAGTAACCAATTAGAACTATCAAGCATGGCCATTAGACAAAATGTGACACATAGTTAAAGGGGCAGAGTATTAATTATTGTTATGAAGGTTCACTGATAGTCTTGTGCCTCATAATTTAATAAATTGTTTTCTGGAATTGTAGGTTGATTTACATAAAATCCTATCTTCTAGGTTGCTGAAATTCATGTTACTTGGATTGTTTTTAATCTATAGTGAATAGAATCTTCACTGTTGAAGGCAGAATAATGCACTTATTTCCAGAAAGGGTAGTTTGTTCTGTACTTTTTTAAAGCTGACTCAGTTTATACAACTTTATTTCTATTAGTTCATATTAGTTCAAGCTCATATATCCCAAAAGACCAAAGAATATAAAATCAGAAATGCTATCTGTCTCTGGAAAAGTATTTGCTATTCACTTCAGTGAATATGTATGTTATATATATAATAATCTGAATAATTTTAACACAGAAAATCACCACGTGGTTTCACTGTGGGTTTGCTAAAGCATTAGTAACCATGTGCATTGGTTTAGTTGCTGTAACAAAATACCTAAAAGCACAAATAAGGGTTAGAAGAATTTGGTTTGGCTCACAAAGGTCCCAGAGGATTCTAGCCATCCTGGAGGGAAGGCATGGTACTGAAAGCGTTCCCAGCATTCCAAGGCAGTTGCCTTTGCCCGCCCCTCCCTCCCCCCTCTCTGTCTTTTCTTTATTTCAGGACTGCAGCCCATGTGATGGTCCTGCCCATATTCACAGCCCACATTCTTACCTCCCTTCTCTCCACAAAACCTGAAACACACCCTAAGGCCACAGATGTTTACTCATCCAATCAAGCTGAAAAATGAAGATTAACCATTAACCAACTCGTTTAACAACAGTTTAAAATATACTTTAACATCTTGGGCTGGTTTTGGAGCAAAAGAACGGAGATACACTCTCAGTGAACACACTCAGAGACACACAGGACTCTGTACAGGCTGACTGACAGCAGTAGGAGCCAAATTCTGGTTGTGCTTTTCTAGCATGATCGCAGAGAACTCAGAAGACAAGGATTGCCATTCCAAAAGCCTATACGTTAGCTAACACTTGCATTAACAGAAATTTATATTCAACAAAAATATCATTACCTGACAGGTATGATGAAGCATAACTCTCTTCCCTGTACTTAGGAAGTTAAGATAGAAAGATATCGATGAAGTAAAGGCCAGCCTGAGCTACACTTGAGTTCTAAGATAGTCTGAGTTACAGGGAGGCCCTGTCTGGAAAACCAAACCAAACCAGGCCAACCAACCAACCAAACAAAAACCTCACAACTATTTTATATCACCAATGTGATATTAATTTGAATTTTATTGTTCTCTAAAATTTGATATCATTTAATTTGCATATTTTTTTATTTTATGGGTTTATTAGCTCTACTCCACATACAAACATAAAGCCTATGTTTAATGCATGCTTGTTAATATGCAGTATTACAAACCACAAACCTAAACAGTTTTAGAGGCATTGAGTATTTTCTCCTTTATAGTGATTGGTTCATTTCTCATATTCAACACACAGTGGGCCACTGCTCTTCCATTACTCCATGACCTCTAGGTCCCAGAGCACTGTCTCACTTAGCCAAGGGAAAGTCTTCTCTTCCTTTCTGCCTAGCCTCTGTCTGAGAAAACATCAACCTGATTGTATTCAGTAATTTTCTAGTGACATGTGATATCATCATGTCTAATTGTTAAGCTGGGGGGTAACAGTACTATAGCTTCCCAAATACAAAGTGTAAAATCAACAAATGTGTGCCCAGTTCAAAGAATTTCCACAAAGATTACTTCCTGTACTCTTGTACTTGCTAAACCATATTAATCAAAAAACGATTCCAAATTCTAGAAAGATAATTTCCAATCACTTTAGTACTGGCATGTCTGCTGTGTTGCTCCTTTTTTATTATTACCCCTGTAGTATACAAGACATAGCTTATACAAGGAAATGCCTCACTTAAAATCAACCCTTATATTGGCAATTCAGGATAAATCATAAAATAGATGTTAAAATTTTATTTTCTCTATAAACATCCATCAGAAAATAATTAAGATTCACAACTCTGAGTTTTCCCTTTGAAATGTTCACACCATCTTACTAGCATCGCCCCGATGTTGTTATTCCATCTAAAGCCAGCCTCTTCTATTTCCCTCACAAATTACTTCATGTCAATTTCCCCTAATTCCTCAATGCGCATATGCCATTATAAGATCTGGATAGCCTCTAAATTCATATGGTGTTTATCCTTCTGATTTTCTTTATCATATAATCCATTTCTTGACACTGGGTTTTAATTCAAACACGTATTGACTGTCTCTTGTAATCACCAGCCTCATTCGGTCAAACCATATGTGTGAAACATAATTATGGCTATCAAATACACAGCCTGTTGGCCAACTCCAGTTCTTTGAGAATTTCATGCATAAGTAAAAAGTATTTTGGTCATATCCATTCCTCCTTCACTTCCCTATCTCCTCCCAAGGCTCCCACCAAACAGTACAATAATGTGCCAAGGTCTTGGGCCAGTGATCTGATTGGATTTCAATTGCACACAATGGAAGGGAACTTGTTTCTGGTACTGTAAACCTAGCTAAGGCCGAAAAGGTCATAAACCTTAGAAGAAGACTTACTTCTACCATTTTTCTGAAATGATATAGTATCAATCTATTGTCCAAATACTTACCTTGACATCCACAGTTTAGGACAATCCTCAGGCTTCCTCAAAGAAACTAGTCAGGATAGAGAAACTGACTATGGAGTGCCTAGTCCCAAATGGAACATCTACAGAACAAGCCCTACCTCTACCCAAGGCTCAGGGAACATCGTGACAGAAGGAATGGAAAGATTATTAGAAACAGAAGAAGACAGAAATAACTCTTTTTTTTTTTTTTTTAAAGAAACCACGTAAAGCCTATTTTTAAGGACCTCTAAGAAGAAATAAAATATTGTTTCCTTGATAGACAAATATATCATTTAATTCTTCTTGGGAAAGTCTGCATATTCTAAACCCTTGAATTCCATGAGTTTTTTAAATTTCAATTATCAGTTGATATGTCTGTTAATATTAGCACTATCTTTCATTCACTATCTTTACAAGTCTGTTATTATGTATCTGCAGCTTCTTAGTCTTTTCATGTTTGCTTTTTCTTTTTTAGGTTTATGTTAATCTGTCTATATTATGGATCATTGTGTCAGTCTATGCCATACGCGTGTGGGTGACTCCTGGGTTCTCTAGAAGAGCAGTACATGCTCCTCAACCCTGAGCCATCTCTCCATCGTTATCTATTTTTTCCTCTTCTGTTACCTTGTAATTAGTTCACTATGTGTGTGCTGGCTAGTTTGATGTCAACCTGGCACAAGCGACAGTTCTATGAGAAGAAAGAACCACAATTGAGACTGTGCCTCCATTATGCTGGCCTGTAATAAAATCTGTAGAGGAATTACACTGATGAATGGTTGATGTTGGACAATCTCTCCCATAGGAGCTGGTGGTGCAAACTGTGCACACCTTGGATGGGAAGCCTTTAAGTCCAAGTCAGTCCTCCATGGTCTCCGTATCAGTAACTTCAGTGACTTCCCTGGATGATGAACTGTAAGATGAAATAAACTCTTTCCTCCAAAGTTGCTTTTGGTCATGGTGCTTTATCACACCAATAGAAAGCTGAACTAAGACAATGTATTTTCCAGTTCACCAACTTTCTCATTAGCTAGATTGTATCTGCTTTATAATCTGAGAATTCTGTGTTTATTTCTGTTGCATTGATCTCCATTTTAGAGTAACAGGGGTTGCATGGTTTCTGTTGTGGTTTCAATGTTCCTGGTCATTGCACTACTTGTTCATTTTTGTGTTTCATCTTTTAGTGCTTTAAATATGTATGCATATTCCATTTTGGTATTCTTGGTGACTAACATTTGGAGTCTGTTCTAGTAAACTTCCCCATTGCTGGGATTAAAACAAACAAACAACAAAACTAACCACAGTGATTTAGGAGAGGAAAAGGTTTGCCTGGCTTACAGGTTAGAGTCCATCACTGAGGGAAGCCAGAATCAGAGTTCAAAGCAGCAGAAACCGTGGAGGTACAGGGCTTAAAGGCTTACTCCATTTGACTTGCTCAGATTCAAATGCCTAGGCATGGCTTTACTCTGCATGGCCTGGGCCTTCCTATATCAATTAGCAATTAAGATAATGCCTAATTGGCAGGTCCATCTGCTGGAGTTCTTCAGATGAGGCTCCCTCTTTTCAGGTATGTCATGTTGATAACTAAAGTTACCACTTGGGAAGTATATTCTGAGTTTTAGAGTTTTGACTCTCAGATAAAATAGGAAGCCTCATGGAGTTGGTGATTAATTGATTGCTGCCTGCTTCACCTCAATCTGCTAAATCCTGAAAATCTACAACAGTGGTGCTTGATAGCCAATGTCTGCCTGCTTCTGCTGCTGTCCTGAGAAGAATAGCCCATTTCAATGGCCCTAAGTTAATGATGACATCCGAAGCTCAGCACCACCTTCCTTAGATCATTCCCAGGTCTTGGTGTCCACCCAGTGGTGTTTGTATACTGGACAATCACTATTCCACTTCTCAGGTTGCTCTGGCCCATGTGTTCTATTTAGTGAGGGAGATGGAGAAGACTCATTTTCCAGGGATTTCAGCATTTATTCCTCCCAGGATCATACTAAATCTGTTTATCAAAGAGGTTGTTTAAGATGATCTGTCACTATAAGTCAAGTCCACATTCTCCTCTTAAGCAGGGGCATCAAAATCTGTTCAGAAATAGACCAGCTGATTGCTTAAGAAGCACATTTCCTCTCTCTTGCGTGCTGTTCAGTTGTGAGTTCTTATTTTCTACCTACTTGTACTTCTTCCTTACAACCACGGAGCAATGGTGCTTCAAAGTTTCCTCATGCGCAGGGCATATTTCATGCATCCGTTACCCAGCAATCACCACGTCCTAGGCTCACACGCCTGACCTCTTTGCACCACCAATCCAACTTCCTTGTACTTTTAAACCTAGGTCAATCTACTGCTCTTTTGGAAATGTCCTCCCTTCAACCTTCACTTCTGCATTAACTTCATTTCTTAACATAGAGAAATCAAAACTCACCACAAAACAATATGCAAAACTTCATGTAAGCTTCAAAAATAGGAAGGCCATCAGTTTCAATCCTAAAATTAAAACCCAGGGTGGTAGAAAAAAATACGTTGGATACCTAGGTTCTGCTTGGCAATGGCCATGAAGCCCGTAGTTCCTTATCTGTAGACCAATACTCTCTTCCCTTTGCCATGTGCTCATCATGGGACATTTCTAGTCTCCCCTGTGAACAAAATCCCTTGTCACTGAAAGCCAGAACCATCCTGGTGACCCACTCATTGTGTCTCTCACGGCCTTCTCCCTGCTAAGTGACCTCACTATCACCTGGCATGTACTAATAGTGTAACTATGCTACGTGGCTGACATAAACTACTACAGGGAATGAGTTCGTGGCTATCTATTTGAATCAATGCCTCCTGAAAATGGTGGGCCAAGAGCAGAAACACTAGAAAACACTCCCTGAATGGTTAAATGCCAACCCTAGCTGCAGTCAAACATCAGGGATTGTTAACAGTCTAAGGACCAATTGGGACTGATCTGTACTATGTTCCGGCAGCCAGACATATCTCTATGTACTGTCAGAGGCAGAAACAGTGAAGTGTGGCTTCTAAATTCACAGCCATGTCTCTGAATAAATATACATACAGTAAATTTCTGTGAGTAGAAGATGCACATAAACCATTCAAATTGAAGTAGACTGTGTATATTTTAATGCATCTGCAGTAAACTATACACTGCATTAGGGATTATAGAAATGTAAGAAAGAAGACAACAAGCAATCCAAAGCTTGCATTTCCTATATCAATCATAGAAATGCTTGGTGTGGATTTGTGCTTTACCTCTAGCTCTCTATTTCTTAGCAAACACAACTTTTCAAATAAAGCTCTGCTTCATAGGCAGGATGTCATGCCACTTGCACTGGTTTTTGCTCCATTATGCTTCTCTGAGGTATAATGAGTTAGCAGAAGGTGTGTTCACCCTCGCCATAAAGACCTGCTGAAGGCCTACTCACTTATTTCCCTCTTACAACTCCAGACAACTACCTCCTAATGAGCTTTTCCTAGCACCACAGACAAATGCTACTGATTGTACCTGAATGAGGGCTGCTAGAGCCATTCCTGTTTACTGTTCATTGTGGTCCTGCTTGTTTTTTTTCCTTCCACAGGCCAGTTTTTTAAAAAAAAATTACCTTGGTTTTTCAGCCCACAGTTTAAGATCCCACTGGGTGACCTTCCTTAAAGCAACTTGAGACAAAAATAGATGTGTTAATACTCCATCATAGATGCTGCTTTGGGTTGAACTGTATCTCTAGAAGTGATCAGCTGAAGTCCTAGCACTTAGTTGCTCAGAAGACCTTATGTGGAAACAGTCAATGCAAGTGTAATTAGCTAAGATGAAGTCATGCTGAAATATAAAGGGCACTTAATCCGACATGATCAGTGTTCTTAAGCAAGAACAAGAGACACATGGGACTTCCAGTCTGGAGTGATGTATTTGCAAGCAAAAAAGACGCCATTGGCCCTTTGGCAAATCCTGCAAAGCCAGGTCCTGTCAACATCTTAATGAGATGGATACGTTTCAGTTCTTTTAAAATACCAAGACAGCCTTTGCCAGAGTCTAGATAGATAAATGTAGACCTCGCCCCCCATTAAAGAAACTTCTCTTTGCAATGTACAGAGACCATTATAGTAAACCACAACCAATTAAAATGCAGAGTTGTGGAGTCTAGTTTCAATGGATACATCTATACATGCCACTGCACCTAAGGCTCACAGAACATTGACGAAGAGAAGGTAAAAAGATGTAAAAACCAGAGGAACAAGAAGCTTTGTATGAGACTTGTGTCTCCGAGAAATGTCAGAAGCCACACCCATAAAGCCTTACCAATATGGCTGCCTAAACATAAACAACACCCATAGAATTTATTCAAGTGGAAGGAGGTGAGCTCATGAGGCCTCAGCCCTACACAAAGAACAGCAGGCAATTAAGGAATACTGAGAGTGGGAAAAATAGTCTTTCCTGGGGAAGAGGACACCAATTGGTCATCCAGTGTCAAATAGTTGACCCTGAAAACACACATAAAAGTAACATTATGTAACTATACTATAATTTCAAAAATAAAAAATAAAAAAGTGTTTTGTGGCAATTAGTTAATGTAGTTTCAGGGAACTAATATGCATCTGATTCAAGCTTCACTAAGGTTTCTTTTTTTTCACCTTCTTTTAAAAAATTTCTTCCCATTTTGAGAAAGGGTTTACTCTATAGCTAAGACTGGCCTTGAATTCTTGGGAACCTCCTTGTATCAGCCTAACCCACGGTAGAATGATACAGATGGTTCACCACGCAGCTTACAATTCTTTTTCTTTTCTTTCATGAATATATATGTGAAGTTCATGTCCAGAATCTTCCACCTTATTCTTTGAGGAAGAGTTTATCTTCCTAGTAGGCAGCTTGCTCCTAGGCTCTTGAGTCTCTGCCTTCTAAAGCTGAAATTCTAGGAGCACTGCCATGCTCCTTGGCATTTACATGAGTCTTGGAGATCCCAGATAACTCATGTCCTCTCTTCGCATGGCAAGTGCATGAATGCTGAGCCATCTCCCCAGCTCTACAATTCTCTCTTCATCTTTGAATCAGTTCTTCTACTATCACCTTCCTCCTTTAATATCAAGGGACTTATTTAAGTCTTGCTCCACCTTCATTCTTCTAGATCTTTTCCCAATATTTCATGTCCACATCTTATCTCATCATCGAGTCTTGAAACCTTCCTGATGGTCGCCTGGCAGGGTAGCGTTCGTGCAAGCTTCAGTTTCCTGGATCCCAGCATGCACTGCTGTGACACATGCCCATCTGCCTCCTTAGCTTGGATGCTCTTCCAGCACAGTTCCTCTCTCCTCGCTACATCCCTAAGACTAAGTATCACTCCAGAAAACATAGTGCTGGTGGCAAGACTGAATTATTCCTACTTTGCATTTTCCTTTTGTCATCAACCAGTCTGCTCTCGCTCTCTCTCTCTCTCTCTCTCTCGTTCTCTCTCTCTCTCCACATCATTTTTCACTCACTGATTTAGGATGTAGCAGACAATTTTTGTATTTCAAACTCTTTCAAAAATTTTTGAAAAAACCCCACCTGCAACAGCCCTTGAGAGATACAACCCACCTGTATGAATCCAGGCTCCTCCCTCAGTTTACTTTATTTCTGTCATCAAGTGAAAGTGATGCTCCACTCTCCATTCAGCTTGCTGTTCTGCCCAGGTGGTCAGCAGCCAGGCAGCAGGAGCAGCACTCTGAGGACTAGGCTGTGTTCCTTCCTACTGGGTAAGTGACCAATAGGAGACAAGCTTTCCCTCCCCCAGCACTCCCAGAGCATAGAGTAAGAACCAGAGCAATAGATATGGATGCAGTTAGCCAAGGAAAGAAAAGAAGGCATTTATTTATGTTGGCAATGACCACAGGAACTGATTTGAACTTGGCAGAAAGAATATGCCTTTTATTCATTTTAAAAGAAACACAGTTTCTACATCTTAGTTATATTTGGAGAGCAGCTTTCTTCAAAAATATTACCTCGATTGGGTTTTCAGCTATTACCTTGTGAAGTGCAGGGCTTTAAAAACGGTACATTCAAAGCTGCATATGCCAGATTGCTAACCACAGCCCTACGATCTTACATTAACTGCATTCAAAACAGTGTTATAAATATTTTTGTTTAATATTTCTGATAAAAATAAAAAGCAGCACTGGGTGTGGTGGTGCATGGTTGCAATTCCAGAACTGGAAAGCTGCAAGGAGGAAGAGGCCCAGAGGTTCAAAGCCACCCTCAATTACAGAGCACACTTGAGGCCTACCTTAAAAGCCAAATTTAAAACAAAACAAAACAAAACAAAAACAAGAAGAAAATTTAAAGGAAGAAGACAGTTAAATGTTTTGTAAGAAATCTCTTATACTTGACGTATATTCATGCACAGAATGAATTAAATTTTAGTCTCAGCCACTCTGTGTTGAATCTCTCACTGATTCTCAAAGCCTACTGGTCTACTTCTTATACCTTGATGCCCAAATCAAGACAAGGACTCAACTCTTCACTTTGGTTTATAAACTATGACTCCACTCATACACCTAGTTGTCTTTTCAAGTTCAGATTTCAAAGTACAACATTTTAAATGTTCATTACTAACGAGTTGACAAAAACAACCCAGTGACTCTCTGTTTCCAAAATTCATTCTGGTTAGGCCCTCGGAATGGACCGTTGGGTGCTGAACTCCTGAGCTTAAGAATCCGCAGAACTGGTTTTGTGATGTTGTGGTTGTTTGTTTGTTCATTTTGAATAGCTTTGAGCTTCCACGAATACCTTGGCTGGTTATAAAATCCTTGCTTTACACTTTATTTGTAGAGAGGTCTGTGGTGGTGGTGTTTGTGCAAGTGCCTTTTGAGATGTTCAATACCAACCTAATGACAGGGACCTTATTCATTTCTCTTCTTCTTTGGTCTAAGGGACCTGCATCTAGTTTATTCTGATGTTACAGATAGCAAATAATTTAGACATTGCATGCCATATGTGCTCTCTGTTATGAATTCTTTGTTTTATAACTGTTTTTTAAGAAAATAAAAACCAAAGATGAGAGTGGGTGGGTGGGCCGGTAGGGGAATACCCTCATAGAGGCAGGGGGAGGGGGGAGGGGATAGGAGGGTTCCGAAGGGGAGACCTGGAAAGATGGAAACATTTGAAATATAAATAAAATATCAAAAAATAAAAAAAAGAAAGAAAAAAGAAAAACCAGAGATGATAGAGAGATGGCTCAGTGGTTAAGACCACTTGTAGTTCTTGCAAAGGACCTGGGGGAAATTTTCCACCACAACATGGAAGCTATCTACTATGTGTTCTAGGACTTTTATCCACAGGTCCAGGGCACCCACTGCCCTCTTCTGGCCTATACAGGTTACAGGTACTTACATGCAGGTAAAATGCTCACACACATAAAATGCAAATAAATAAATCTCCAAAAAATACAGAAACCAACCTTTTAGATGCAGAACATATAGTTTGATAGCTTAAGCTGCAAGCCATAGAATAGTTTTTACATCTTTAAATTTCTTAAATTGTGCTAGGCCTTGTTTAAAAGCTGATCACTCTTTGAAGTATATTATGTAAACACATTTAAAGAGTCAATGAAACCTGCTGTCTGGTACATACAATATATAGTTATGATAATGTTTTTTAAAAATGAGAAAAAAGTTGAACATTGTCTATCTTCCTAAATATTTGGAAATAGACACACTGAAGTTTTCTTTAAATTCAACCAAAATTTTCTTAGGATTAATTAAAAATATTGCTAGTAGTTCACTGATTATTTTTGTCCAGTAGCTCCAAATATGTGCATACTAGATATTTTCTCTGCCTTTTACTCTGTAGCATGTTAGACCATCTTAATCTTCCACTGTTGGATTTCAGAACCTTGATTAGTTGCCTGAATTTCATTGACTGTCTTTATTAAGGTTTCCTTCTAAGGAGTCCCTCCCAAACATCTTGTAATTTAGTCTTGATTGCTAGCAATTCTACCTATTTTGTCATTTTCCCCTCAGATTAATAAATCTTCTTTATTTTTTCCTCTTTTTAGTCATTTCTGCTCCTAGATTTCAAACTTAAAAGGTCTCCAGCTCCACCCCCAGCAATCCCAGATAGCACAATATCAGGATTGACTTTTTCTTGCAGGGGATTTGAGTTCAAGGATACTTTCTCTTTTCTATGATTTACACCTCCATCACCAAATCTAGCTTTCTATAAGGACTTCTGGGTGAATTAATGCAACTGAGTTGAATGCAATATTCTACAGCTGTGAATTCTTTGGCTTCTTATCCTATACTTAGAAATAACCTTGAAAAATCTTTTACCTGGCTCTCATCATTTACCTTCCACGTGCAACTAACTTGAGGCTTACAGAGTTCTCTGCTCCCATTATGCCTGGGCTTGATTTTTTTTATTGGTATGCATATATTTTATGGCACCTAAAGTATTTTAATTATCACAACTAGCAAACATATGTGCTGCAGGAAACATGCAAATAAATAGTATTCCAGGATGGAGAAGAGCTGATGCAAACAAGAACAAATATCATACAACGGTTTAAAAGTTAATCATTTTAAATAATGATTGAATTGTTTAACTATTTTGGTTGTAGTTTTAAAGAAAGAGAATAGGAAGCAAAGGAGTATTTGAATATTTGCAAAAATAGTCAAAATAACAGCTAATGAAAAGCCATATAGTGATTGAATCCAAGAACTAGTTAGATCACAAGAACTAAGCATGTTAACTTCTAGTAACTAAAATTATATAGTTATTCATAGAAATAATACATCATTAAGAGCAAATATTTATTGAGCAAAATTGGCTAGATCTCAAGGCCCCAGAGATAAGAGGCATCTGAGAAGCCTGAGCCTGGCTATAGCAGAAGATCGACACAGGTCACTTTCTTTTCTCATACCGAGCCTTCAGCAGTCTTAAGTCTGACAATATAAAACCCTATGGGTGAATTAATGCAACTGTGTTGAATGCAATATTCTACAGCTGCGAATTCTTTGGCTTCTTATCCTCTACTTAGAAAACTACAACTACAATATTTAAACAAGAGCCCTCCAAGAAAGGTTGTGATGAATTAGAGTCCACAAGCTATTTCCTAGATGAAGGCTTAAGCAGTACCATTTAACTTTGATGGGTGGGTGATGAAGCATGAGCTTTCATGGCTAGCGGTGGCCAAATAAATTAATATATTAATATTTAACAAAGGAATGAGAGATGAGGAATCAAAAGGCCTGCATCCTGACATTAGGATTCCAGTCTATGAGTGGATGAATTGTTCTAAGCTCCTATGATACTACTGTCATTTATCTGACATAGAATGAGTGTAAGTGATACTCTGATATTCAACATAGAATATTTTTACAATGAAATCTACACAGACCATACTACTAAATCTTCACTCTATTCCTGGAGAATACTCTTACAATGAAATCTACACATATCATACTAATAAGTCTTCACACAGTTCCTTGACCTGCATTCCATAACAACAATGACATCCTTAGACAAGCGTTTTCAACATGAGTGGTCATTGCCCTGGCAGTGCCTAGATCATCTAAGCCAGACATGACGGCACGCACAGACCCATTATTGGGAAAGCCCTTCCGTTCTGGACTCACCTCTACTGTGTGTGTTGTACATATTATGGCAACATAAGAGCACCTGATTACAAGCCAGACTTTTTTTGTGTATGCTCTGTATGAAACAGTGCTCTGACATCTACCTGTAGGTATAACCCTAATAGACTCTTTCAAGAGATTCAGTGTTTTTAAGGAGGCAGAGGACAGTTATAGCTCACAAGAGGTGACCAGAAATGGAATGAAAAGTCAGTTAACATTGCTGAATCAAGTAAATAAGCCATAAACATCCAATAGTGTATGTTCTTGCTTCTTTCTGCAGACCAAACCCATCCAAGTTTGCTGGTGTAAACTTCTTTTGTGTCAGAGATGATTGTCTTGTTTTGTGTTCTTGGGCATCTAGCACCCAATGCCTTGTACATTAATATCCACACGACATTAGAAAAAGAACAAAAGTGAGCCGGGAGTGGTGCACAGCAGAACTCATCTAGCACGCACAAAGACCTGAATATGAGTCTCGTCCATACAACAAGTATCAATTAAGGGAAGTGAAACTGAATAAAAATTACTTGCCAAGTAACACTTATGGAGTTCCTCTTTCACAGGAGGAAATGAAAACAGCATCATTTGTAGCCATTAGGCAGATAGGTGTTTAGTTTAGTCAGATGGGTTAGTCTACTAACAAAGTAGTTGATGATTTAGTGCTTAGTCTAGTTAAATGTATTCACATTATGTGCAGTTTACTCCCAACACTGAGTGCAGAGGAGGAACAGAGTAGTATCCAAGTAAATGGTGGCATAGGGTACAGAATTATAGCTGACCAAAGCTTGACATTAACTCCCATCATTTTTCCCTAACGTAATTTCCATTTGCAAGTTTTTGCCAAGACAAATCCTTGTTTCCATAGCAACATCACCATCCTCTCTCTCCCTCCCCCCCCTCCCTCCTTCCCTCCCTCCCTCCTTCCCTCCCTAAGCTACTACTGGAAAAGTCCAACTATCCAGCTGATGACATAGATAAGCTACATAAATACTTCCATCCTTAAGGCATACTGTGAGCCATCTCACCCCACGTTCCAGTACTCTAAACAAGCTGTTACACAGATCTATTTTAGGTACCTTTAAAAATAGTTCATAATGAAGGACAGACTCACAAAGACTCACAGAATCTGAGATGAGAATCAGACATGATTCCAGGGCAATGGGATATAAGCTTTAAATACAAACCCAACTTTGAAAGAGCTGCCTGCTCTGGAAAGGAAAGAATGTCCAGTTACCTAGCAAGAAGCTCTTTCCTAGCTCCTGGTTCTGCATTTGGCTCCATGCTGAAATTCTCCCCTCAGATGCCTGTATATGCTAAGAGAACCCTAGCTGCCACTCAGAAGTTTAGACTGAGGGCTTCTCAATCCTGCTCCCCCTTGGTTCTTTAATTCTGCCTCATTTTCTCTCAATTCCTATTTTGAGTTGTGCTGGCAAACTCCTGAGGATTGAAAAGACAGCAAATACCTATGAAGTGACTACTTTCAAAAACAATCTGATTCTGGAGAAGAGCTGACAAATTTCACAAGCTGACAGGTGCCAACATGTAAACCCTGTGTTCAGGAGTGCCCACTCATCTTGTAGGAAGTCCTAACATTCTCCACTGCAAAAGTCAAAACTAGAAAGTGCATTCTGAAATTGAGTTCTGGTATTTCTCCACCAAATCCTAAGGATCCACCAAAGTATTCGCATGAATCTTTCTAGAATAATTATTACCAACTCAGGGCCAACCAAACAGGGGAGTGCTAACTTCTCTAGCAAAGCACTACCCTACAGACATCCTAGTGTGCTTTTCTTGACCTTTACAACTTACAATAGCCTGCCTCTCCACTGTTGATTCATCCTGATGTAACAAAGGAACTCACCTTTCTTGGATTTCCAAACCCAGAATGCAAAGTATATTATTAACATAGTATAATATTCCTGATACCATACTGTCATAAATCAATTCTTAACATTTCATTTGACTGAGTCCAGAGATCTGGATATTATAACAAATACCCCTAAAGAACAGAGTAACTTCCAGTGGGTTTGAAGGCTAGAAAGGATTGTTTTCATTTATTAAGTTAATTGTATCTGGTCAATCTGGAGTGCCATCCAACAGTCTCTGCTAAATATTTGGATTCTTAATCCTTATAGAAGTGATAAGCAAGCAGATTGCTGTTACAGCTGACATCTCTTTTGATCCTCTCTTCATCAGTTTAGGAAAAGCCAGTCAACCCAGAGGCAGTACTTGCTACAGTGTCTACTGAAGTCTTCACTACACATGAGCTTTGACTTCTTTCTGACGGTTCATTTTTGCCATGCTATTGTTTTCAAATCTAGAAAAGCACAAAGTCATTTGCTGCTCATATGTGCAGAGTTATTTGTACAAATATACAACATGGATCTGCATGCATATGTGTAGGTATTCAAGGTATGCACATAAAATATGCACAAAGAACAAATATATTTATATATGTAGATCTGCAATTACACCCATATATGGAAATACATATGTATGTGAAGTCTGCATTGATTTGTGCATTTATCTTTATATATATATATATATATATATATATATATATATATATTCTCAAATTATGTGTGAGCAAGCAGCCTTCTGGGTGAAACACAGTTGTCCTTTGTTTAAAGAAAGGCCAGTCAAGTATTTAAACAGCAGGTCAGGAACTAAGATGTAGCTGTAATGAATAATTTTTGAAATCTCCTTCTCTCCATTTCCCAATCCAAAGCTTTTGGCAGATTTGTCTGTCTCTGTCCACTCAGCTTTTACGTTCTCTATCCAAAGTTGTCATGATGGTTAATAAATCATATGATCAATTCCCCCATAGCCATCTCCTTATTTGCTCTCAATGTTAAAGATTCGCCCCACAAGAATAATTCTCCTTCTTTTCCAAAATAAATGCTGGCAAGTGGGCTTTTCTGATGATGAGGGCTAGCTGCTCACTGCAAGTCAGCTGTCTCCCCCTGGCCACATTGAGCATAAGTGAGGCCACAAACAAGTTGACAGAATTTACAGGCTAAGAACCTCTCTCATTAATATGACTAATAATAGTCCTATCTCTATGTCTGGTAGAAAATGGACCCCAACTCATATTTTTCTATTATGTGTATACACTGGAAAAGAATTTCCAAAGCTTTGGTTCAGACAGAAACTTATGCCATCAAGACTGAATCCTTCAGGTAGAACCACAGCTACACTAATACTCAGATGCAGCGGTCTGTGTTGGAAGACCTCAACCTTGGTCATAAACATGCAGTGGTCTGTGTTGGAAGACCTCAACCTTGGTCATAAACATTGGTCTCTGGCGTCTTGCTAGTTGTCAGAACCAACTCCTACCACCATCTCATCTCATCTCATCTCTCTCTCTCTCTCTCTCTCTCTCTCTCTTTCTCTTTCTTGGTATAAGTTTTAAAGTGATTCAAGTACTTCAAAAGTGTCTCTGCAGGAACCTATTGCAACTCACGCTGTACGCCTTCTGGAGAACACTGATATATTTATTTACTTTTTGGTTATTTCAGTTGTGTCCTATCCTTTGCCCTCAGAAAGGAGGAAATCTACTCTTTATTTTGTTAAGAATCAAACAAGATATCTGTTACTTGAGGTTACCTCTAGGATCACACCTAAAGGTAATATAGTAAAAAGCAGCATAGGGATTAGGAAACTTTCTATTTATGTGCTTAGGGTACCAAGAAATAGTGATTTTAATTACATACAATTGGACACCTCTGTGTGGCCAATCACATACATCCCATCCCATCCCTGTTTCTTGTGTGTGAACATTCTCAGGAAATCATGCTTATTGAGCAATGCAAAACCTGAGGATTTTCTGCTCCTAATAGACTTCATTCCGTGCCATGTCCACTTGACTGAAACAATATATGGTCTACTTTCTGAGAAATTGTTTTCTGTTTAAACTGTTATCTTGTCCAAAGAGACAAACCATTATATTCTATGAAAACTGAATGTAGCTAGATTCTTGCCCTTCTTTGTCTGAAGTATTTTGAGTGTGAACTTGTGCAAAGCCATGTTTGTTTGCCATTTGGCCCTTTCCCTCAGTAGTACAAGTTTAAAATTCTACAGAGCTTCTGGTTTCATACATTTCAACATAGAACTGAACTTTGCCTCTCAGTGAGAAAGACTGACATAGCCAGGAAGGTGTGGTGCTGAAGCAGGTTGGATCTGGAGAAGGAAAAGCAGCCTAGGGGAAAGCAATATGACTGGGACTCCTGTGAAGGATCTTACAGTCTTTCTCCTTGTTTTAGTTTTGCTGGCAGTGGAAAATGGACTCCTTCTGTGCTTCCAAAGGAAGTAGATAGACTCTGACCATTCCTGTCAGAGAAGGCAGACACAGGGACTCTCCACTGTAACCCGCAGATACTGTATCACAAAAATACAGGTTTAGATGTCAAGGCAGGATAAACGAAAACTGGTTTCGAGCTCATACCCTTGTTCTAGAACCACTTAAGACATCAGGAACCCAAAAGTCCCCCCTTTAAGCCTTTTGAAAAATAAAAACTGTGATACCTTTTCTTAAAAATAATTAAAAAGAAACACCCCGGAAAATTCTTGTACTAAGGTTCTGATTGGTCAGGGAGCATAGGCTGCATATTAACACGGCCAACCCCTTCTCCATAGGGGTAGCTCTGAGTCAGAAGTCACAGCCCTGGGGAGAGGGTTTCAGGGATGACTTCCAGTTCAGACTGGCTCACTCCAACAGCTGCTCTCCTGCTATACAAAAGATGTGGCATCTTTACAGACATCAGTTAAATGCCAATTTTCATGCCTCCTCTTCCAAGTTATGGCACTTAGAACATCAATATTTTAAGCAGTTCAAGTATTTTTTTAACTTCTAAATGAGTCATTCACTCTCTTAGCAGAGAAGAGGTAAAATAAAATGGCAATGACTAAAAAAATTTTTAAAAAAAAAGGGAACTACTGCTTCAAAGACAGAGATAAGCACAGAGCTCCTGGTCCACTCTGGTTAATTGCCTTGAAACTTGGAATACAATGGGGCTGGTCAGGACAATCGGGCTTCAGTGGCTCTGCAGGAACTCAAAGGCTGCTGGAGAGAGTGGCACGGTTCTCTCCCTATTGCACTTACCAGGCCAGGTAGGGTGCAAATTTCTTCACAATCATGTGTGGCATTCAGGAATTTACATGTGTCTATTAAACAATCTCAGAAACAAGGGAGGGGGAAAACCCTCCCTAAGGCATCTCCAGACTATTTTGTTCACTGTACTTGGCTGTAACAGGACCAGAGCTTAAGCCAGGAACAATTTCCCCAGGAATCACAGGGATGATGGCAAAGCCTTCCACTGTTCCTTTACAAAAGACATCTTATGATTTTGTTACTAACACCACAGAAGTCACAGGCAGCAGAAAGCAATTGAGTCAGGGCACACAGCCCCTCTGTCTGTAACAGGATCTGCAGGAGAGTTCAAGCATATGAATCACTTGGAAACTGAGTCTTCCTTTCCTTTTGGCCATGCAAAGTAGAGATTACCACAATGAGAATAAAGATACTTTTATTCTGAAACCAAATAAAAGTGACCACGGCCCAGGTACACAGGTTCCAGTAGCTCCACATACCACGTTCCAATGTCATAACACTTTTATAATATTATTATACTGAAAACAAAACTTCCAAGTAAGGGTGGATTTAAAATACACCGAGAAGAGCATTGCATCGGGTCCGCAGGTTTTAGGAAGACAGAGAAGTCTCTGATATTTCTGATGACATTCTTGGCCTGTGGATTGGTGGAGCCTAACTGGTTTTCCATTTCAAAATTATTTTGCTTAACAGTCACAAGTATCTAGGTCACACACAAAGGTGGACCATGAACAGCTACCAAGTCAAGGGAGAGAGAAGCTAAGATAGTTTGCCTCTGGACCTGTAACGTCGCCACGCTCCACGGTCACTGAATCACAGACCTAAGTTTGCTCCTTGTTCTCTCTTCGTTACCCCTCTTCTTCACTTATTCCCATTATCACCCTTCTCCTACCTGTGTGTGGCTCTTTTTGATGACATAATAGATCTCATTACGGTTGCACACCTACGCATGGATGGAATCCTGTTTGCAAGCACATGAATGCTTTAACCTTGGCTAAGCCACTGAAGAGAATGTTTCCCTCCCTCATCATCTGTTAACTGACTACAGCACCTCAGGGAGGGGTGAGGTAACACACCCAACTCTTTAAACAAGTAAGTCTATAATGAACTATAACAGACCAAGGCTTAACGATCTACATAATTCCCAGGGATTTCAAGGTTTTCTTCTGTATGTTTGCTTCAATGTTCCTTTAGCGTGTTTTAATAAGCACACAACAAGGAAGCGAAGACAGAATATATACAACAATAGCATACTGTGCAGAGTGAGTGGAACTCCACCCCTCAAACACACAATCCATAGACACAGAGTACAGAGTGGGGGCATGAACACATGTGGTTTCTGGGCTTGAATTAGCTAAACAAGTGCAGTCACAGGAAATCAGACAAAATTCAGGGTACAGCTAGAACCCTGAGGATTTGGGTTAAACAGAGAGTCTGTAGGATCACTCTTCCAGTTTTAGAAGTCAACTGACAACATCAAAGAGAAGCATTGGACTCTCTGACTCCATAAGATCCATGATCCCAAGAAAGCCCCTGGCCTCTCCCCAAATCATTTATCCCAGTGAAGCAGTATGAGACAAATAGAATGGTGTACAAATCTGAAAAGGAATGAAGCATGACATCCAAATGACTAACCACCTAGCTATAGCACAGCTTTGATGTGAATAAATACCAATAATTCCAATTTCCTCTAAATGAATTCTAAAATTCGAAATTTAGTAGTAAATGAACAGGCTTGAAAATTTAGAAGTAAAGAGCCACACAAGAAAGAATACGTGGAAGAGAAAAGGGGTTACTTTACCTGTCTTCCTGGGAACATACCTGGAGGCATAGATAATGGCCACTCTCATACCGATCACTCAAAATCAGTACTTGGCCAACAATATTCTTCTACATTATAAATAACAGAATTTTATAGTAAGAGCAAAAGAATAAAGGCTGACAAGATAGTTCAGTGCTTAAGAGGACCCTGTTCTTCCAGGGTCCAGATTCAATTTTCACCACACACATGGCAGTCCACAACCATCTGTAACTCCAGTACCAGAGGATGCAATGTCCTCCTCTAGCCTTTGTGAGGGCTGCATGCATGTGGGGCATAGACACCCATGCAGGCAAAACACCCAAGCACATAAAATAAATATCAACAACAGTAAGTGATTTAGAAAAACAAAAGGCAACTATCATCTTTTACTTAAAACTAAATCTGTTGTCAGATGGTAGCCTGGGCAAGGAAAAGCCATGTGCTCCCACATGGATATTCATGTGCATACCACGTTTACACCAGCAAGATTGTTCTTTCATGCCTTTGCTATTTCTGCTTAAACTTTTATTAGTAAGACACAACTCCATTTCTATCTAAATTGTATGCCTGCACTAACGCATACCAATAGTATTCATTGCCATTAAACACTGGACACGTCTACTCATAGTCCTATGGAACATCCTAACGGTGCATATGCACTAGCACTTTAAATGTATAGGTGACTAAATCCTTTAGATTGTGGCTAAGGATTCTAGGCCCAAGTTGTAGTCACACAATGGCTATTGAGCATCTCTGGGCTTTCAGGAATTAATATCATTATCTTCTTAATTTGTCTTGTACAGCATCATGATCCCAAGACTCTGCTTGTCTGATCAATGAACTAACACAAATATGAGCGATTAACACACTAAGGAGCAATCTCAGTTCCATGAGGGTCACCAAGTCAAAAGGCAGTCCCTGGTGCTCTTTTTTTTAGGCTAAGAAATCAGAAGAAGTACTTTTTACAACATCAAAGAAACTAGACTAGCTTAAGCATTTTCAGTAAGTTAATCAACAGATGGCATGATGTCAACAGGCATTTCTAGGAAATAAAATAATGGGAATGATTCCTAGAGGTCTTAAAAAATTCATGCTGCGATTTTTCTCACTTAAGGTCTGTGTAGCATTTGTTAAACAGTGATTCTGCATCACAGAAAAGTAAAGGGGAGATCTGGAAAGGGGGAAACATTTGAAATCTAAATAAAGTAGGAAAAATAAAAAAAGAAAAGAAAAGAAAAGTATCATTTTAAGGTAGAACAGAGCTGGTTTTGTCACTGAGTATCATGTGACCCTGAGTTTACATCACCATTGCTAATGACAGATGCCGTCACAGTTACAGTGTGGTCACAGCAAGAATATTAAGGGTGTTGAATGAAACCTTTATAAATGGCCAAGCAAACAGAAGCTAGTGCACATGACATCCTTCATTCACCTTCTAATATGCTTACTGAGTAGTTAATGTAAAGATGGTCCTCACATAAACCACAGACCTAATTCAAATCAGACGCATGGCTAACATGTTCTACTTCTGAGAATTAGCTCATAAAATAAACTGAAACCAGGCTTAGAAGAGTTAATGGACACAAGACAGAATTGAACCTGTTTAGTTGTTAAATTACTGGGTACTGCTTATCCCCAGGACTCAGAAACATGCAGGCAAGAAGGAGATCAATGAAATTATTTGTCTAAGGTGTTTGTGTTGAAACTTGCAATCTACAAGACTGCAATAAAAGAACAGAGAAGAGACAGGACCCTGCAGGCTGGAACAGTAGGCAGCATCTGTTGCAGTTATTTATATAAACTCTTTACACATTCAAGCTTCTCCCTATAAACTTTGTGAACTATTCTAAGCCCCATTTTACAGTAGAAGAAATTGAGGCTGAAGGATTAAGTAGCTTGCTCTGGACATAAATATGGCCTTACCTTCTCCTCATTAGCAAACTTATAGGGTTGTAACATGCCACAATTTTCGGAAAAGATATATAGGTACATATATATTACACACATTTAAATGAAGAGAAATATTATTTATTTATGTGTGATTCTCTCTCTCTCTCTCTCTCTCTCTCTCTCTCTCTGTGTGTGTAAAGCAAAGAAAATCTAGCTACAATTTCCACTTACATCTACTTATGAGATAGCAATGTAGAAATGAGTGACCACCGTGGAAAATAAAATTTATAAAATGAAATTCAAAAAGCTAGAATCATGCAAACAGAGACATGAGTCTTCTGTGTCTGTGTTATGACTGATAAAACAACAGACGTTAACGATTTGATGACAATGTCTATGACAATCAAATTCTATTGCAAAAGAGTTTATGACAAAAGACTGATAATGTTCTTAGTAGTGGCAGCATCTTCATTTTTAACAGATGCAATATGTCTGTGGGTATATGATTCTCAACATAAGGAAGTTAGATAAGAGAAAATAATGTGCATACACCCAAGTCTCTAAAGTGTAGCATGTTCAAAGGGATGGTTCACAGCAGACATTCATCTTAAGGCAGCAGCTTCATCTTTAGCACATATAAAAGCATCGTGACACGTTATAAAGGGGCCACATCATCTTTTATATAAAATTGACAACAGAACTTGACCCACCATCCTGGAGACCTGTCCTGCCACTTTGTCATGGCTGACATGGCCAATGGAGGCTAGGGATTTAAATCCAGAGTTTGATTAAGTCCATTCAATTAAAAATGATTTTAAGTCTTTGAAAGAGACTAATAAAAATGAATATGTTCTCTAAAATTTAAAAACAAGAGAAGAAAGATTCCTTTGGCTCACAGGGTTTGAGAGGGGAGATTCCATCAAGGCAGCAATGTTGTGGCAGAGATGGCACAGATTAATTCGTGACAGTGAGAGCATGTGGCTTGGACTCCTCAAATCTCAGCGGGCCAAGAAGCAGTATAAAATCAAGGAAAGATATTTTTCCTTCGTATTTGGCCTGGGAATCCACCATAGAATGCCCACACAAAGATGGCCTTTACCCCTTCTGTTCTACCTTTCTAGAAACTCCTTCAGAGTTTCCAATGTGTGTCTCTAAGTAATTCCTAATTCGGTGACAATGGCAATAATGATTAACTGTCACGCTATCTACTATCTGATTCTTAAACTTTGTGTGTGCATAGCTGTCAGATTTACAAGATACACTTTTGTTTATCACATGTGGACTTCAAATACCATACTCTTTGATACAGTGGGAGAAACCTACAGCCATGCACTGTATTCAATCATCCCCTCTGTTGTCACTCAGCCAGTCTTACAGATGCCAGAGCACCTCATCATTGTATACATTTAAAAAGGTTAAATGTAAAACTTTTTTAAAAAATTTAATTGTACGCACATTGTAGGCGTAGAGTGCACAGTATCCACAGGGTCCAGATGAGTGCTCCGCATCCCCTGGAACTGCAGTTATGGGTGGTTATGAGCTCACATGAAGGGTGCTGGGAACTCAGGACTTCTGAAAGAACTCAACAATCTTCTTGGCTTCAAAAGATTTTGAAATGGTTCTTTTTAATTGACCTAAATTTACCATTGCTGGTATACATTTCCTCCTCTAGATCTGAATTTCCTTTGTTTCAAACTATATGCCTACGTGTATGTCTGGATGTAGGATTGCAGAAGTGAGTGCTGTAATGGCGATGGGGGCCAGAAAAGGGCAGCAGATCCCAGAGGTGGAGTATTTGCATTTGACAGCCTCTTCTACCCAGGTACTAGAAACCACATTTCAGGTCACTGTAAGAGCAGTATGAAACATCTATCTGCTCAGGCTCCTGATTCCCTTCTTTTTCCTTCCCTTTCCTTCTGCTTGAAGAAATTTCCATTCTAAATGGTATTCGATGAGCCATTTGATTTTTATTCTTTCATATAAATGCTACATGTTTTCCCTTTGCATGTTTTTTGATCTCTCTTGCTTTGTTTTGTTTCATTGCATTTGTGAAAGAAGCTCACTTCAAACTTGCTGAGTAGCAGGGACATCCTGACACTTCTCACCCTCCTGTCCCCACTTTCCTCTGCAGGGGTTGCAGGACTGTACTGCCATGCTCACCCTTTGCCTGCTTATAAGACTCTTGCTTACTTGTTTGGAGCAATTAGGTATGTTTGCCGTGATTGCTGCTGCTTGGGGTTCTCTTAACTTTTTAAGATTGGGGGTTTGTTATTGCCACTGTACTTGAACAGTGTTTGTGGGCTTTTGTTGGTTTTCTGCCAACTCCCTAAAAGACTAGCCTCACCTTTGTTAGACAACTTCGCATTAGTTCTGGACTGAGGCTGTATTTTATTTTCAAGCTTTAGACCTCTCTGTGCTTCATTTCAGATAGTTTCTTTGGCTATGCGTTTATAGTCAGTATTCTCTTTCTTCTGCATTGTGCTATGCTTAAAAATGAGACTTTTTTTACTTCCAGAAATTTAAATTACTTTTGTAGCTTCTCGTTTTTTAAAATACTCATATTTTCCTTCGGTTAGAACATTTATGAGATGATACAATATTGCAAGGTCCTGGGCTGTTACGGTCACTGCTGTCAGCTTTAGATATATCTTCATCCATGTTTGCATTTGGCGTGCATATCTGGGTTTCCTACTTCTCTGTATGTGTACCAGTTTGGCTCGTATGCTAGATATTGTCATTTTCAATTTATTTAGTGATCTAGTTTAGTGACTTCCTCTGGGGTTGTTTTCATTCTGGAACAGAGCTGAACTACATAGAGTCCAGCTTGATCCTTTCAGTGGCTGATTCCAGATTGGTCATGGCTGACACAAGTCTGATGGATCTAGCACTAACTAGTCTACAATCTAGCATCAATCTGGGGATCTCTCTGGACTTTCCTAGGACCCATATTTGCATTTTGGTTTGCATAGCCATGTGTGCTCCAAGCATCACTTGGCTTCTATCCCTCTAGATGGTAGATTGTGCCTTCCTTCTGTGGCAGAAAGCTAGTCACCCAGCCAAAGGCATTGATAGCCGCTGTGAAGGTCTCCGGCACACTCTGTAAGAACGCCATCTTCTCTTACATTGTTATGGCTGTCACAACCTCTCCAAGTTCCATTTTCTGCTTAACATGGAGGCACTGCAGACCTTTCTGGGTAATTTACCCCTGCTTTGCACCTCTAATGCTACCTCCAGGTACCCGGAGGTGGCCTCTGGTTTTGCTCTTGTCCTGAGGGTCATTGCCTCCTGTTACAACAGATGAAAACAGAATGTCTGTTTTGTTTGGTTTTCCAGGTGTTTGTGTTGGGAAGTCGATTCCCACAACAGTTAACCCTTCCTGATCAGAAGTGAAATCCTTCCAAGGATTAAGCAGGATACTTTTGTGAGGCACTTCATAAACTGTATCAGGATGCAAATGTCAGCCCAAGAAAACGGAGAGAAATGTACGCTTCATGGAATAACTATGTGCACTCCTGTGGTAAGGATGAGAAAACTGGACCACAGTCTGAAACAAGCTCAAAATTCTGCGAAGCTTAATTTACTTCTACTCCAAATCCTGAAATTCCTCAAAGCATCTGATTTTCTTAAAGAAATATTTCTTTTTATACAACACACTGACCCTATAAAAATGCAAATGTCTCTCGGAAAGGATCACGTGTTCCCTTCTCCCCATTTAAGGAGTTTGCAGTGACAACTGGTCATCTGTGGGAACCTTGAATCATTGTAGCATAATGGGAGGGTGGGGACTCGGGACGGTGGGCCACAAAAGAATAAAGTTGAAAAAGAAAGATTCCAACTAAAGGGAAGGAGGAAGGACAGAATTAGCAACTTCCTCTGGTGCCCAGGGCTGGCCCTGCGGGAGACAATTTGTGCCCCAGTTATATTTCCCTTGGGTACTATCTGTAATTACTAGCACAGCTCATTGATTTTCAATTCTTTCTATTAATACATTCATTGGCCGTTCTGACATTATTAAATTCAGACCCACTCTGCATCTTTAGTAGAGGATGTTTCTTCCCTAAAAAACATGAATTCTGTGAGCGAAGAATTTTTTCCTATGCTTAAAAAGAGAAAGACTTCACACATTAGCATGATCACAGTGTCTGTGTATGTTTTGCTTTGAAGCCATGTTACTAACACGCCAAGATTTCACTACAGATCAAAAGATCTCCACTGCGGGTCATCAGAGAATATGAAATGATAAGCAAATTCATATCTCTAAGAAAATTCTACCAATTCTCTAGCAATGCCAGCCCTTGTTCCGCAGTGGGAGGGGAAATAATGAGACCCTGTTAAAGGGCAATGCCGATGGCATTTTTAATAAATGCCTCCTCCTTACTTCTGACAAAATCATTAAAGGAACTGTGTCTAACAGAGCCTCCACACACAGATGTACATTAAAGATTTAATGTAAAATTAAGCAAAGGCATTAACCAAGGGAAAACATGAGCCCTGTTGGATTTTTTTTTGTTCCTTAGTATTGCTGAAATGTAACACAATTGCCTGCCTTAAATAAACACTCCATAGCATAGCTCCAGGTTCAGCTCCAGACCTTGCATTTGTCTATATTTCTTTAGGAAGTGTTAAGAATTGAGATCCTTTCAAAGCGGCACCAGTCATCCTCTCCCTTGTGCAGGATGGCAAATAGGTTCTCGACTGCACTAAACAGTGTCTGAATGCATCACTGTTTATCGAGCCCTGCCTATTCATGAGCTCCGGAGCTGAGATGATGAGGAGTAATGAGTACCATGAAGCAAGAGGTCTCCTCCATTACAGCTGCTTCACAGAGCTCATCAGGTCTCTGTGATACAGAAATACCTTCAGCCCTGGGCTATGAGCGTCCTGCAGAATGTTCTGGAAAAGTTCCCACAAGCTCTCTCAAAGGAAATCAGCAGGCTCTATTGCCCTCCCAACCCCCCACGTCTCTGTGTCTAGAATACTCCTGCTAATCAGAACTTCTGCTCTGGGCAAATTGAGGGGTGCAGCACTGTAATCCTAGCAATCCTGAAGGCTGAAAGGTCAAGACCTATCTGAGCTATACAGTCAGTTGCAGGCCAGTTTGGACAACTTAGCGTGACTTTGTCCCAACAAAGACAAAGTCAAAGGAGATCTAGCTTCCTGGGAGAGTCCTTGCTTAGAATAAGCAACACTGTAGGGTTCAGGGTAGGAAGGAGACCCACAATTTGAGATTTATCTTAAATGTATTTGTTAATATACAAAATAACATAGATGTTAAAATCTCTATGAAAAATAAAACCAACAACTCAGGAAAACTGTAACCACTGCACTGGAGCCAATAGGGATATTTGTTTTCAACAGGGAGCGTGTTTATCAACTCCCTACCACAGGCTGGCAAGCTACTGTGAGGCTAAGAACAGTTGAGCTGAGGGAGGCTTAGCATGACTGACAGAATTGGTACCTGGTGCAAATAGCACCTGGACGTGCACAGGCCTCACTTTCATGTCTGCGTTTTTGCTTCCACACACAAGGAGCTTCATTTCGAGTATGGCGGGTAAGTCTACCATGGGAAGTGCTCTCTCTCACCCCTTGACCTTCTCAGATCATAAGATACAGAGGAAGCCTGGGAAGTAGCATCTCCCCTGTAACACCTCCACTGATGAGGACGGAGAAGTTCAGAGAAGAGAAGAAACTGCTTAATGCCATTCAAGCTGGTAAACCACGGGGCCAGGAATAAAGTCGTATTTTATGTCTTTGAGGGAGCCCCTTTTCTATATTCAGCCCCCTCTCTGGTATAATAGTTCTAGAACTCTCTTTCTGCTGTCCTCCTTTGCTTTATAACATGTTAGAACATCCAAAGGCTGGCAGCATTTGGGAAGCTCTTATGACAGCAGGGTGTATGCACCAGAGGTCATGGACAAAGTCATTTCCTCATTCCTTGCTGTGCCCCTGAAGTATATCATAAGAGCACATTCCCTTGCTGCAGGCTGCTCAGCAGCATGTCCTATCTCATGCTTGAAGGAAACTGAAGTAACAGGACAGTGTACTGATCGTCAACATCACAAAAAGTGTGAGCCTTGGAACTCTGCCTACATATGACTATTCCTATTCATTCACATGGCTACAAGACAAGGACCTCTGTCACCAACGAGAATGTGAGTGTCCAATATGTGGAATTCCGTGTTTATGTTCACAGGTATCATATACGGTAGACAAATCAAGCTGACGGCGAGCTGATTGCAGTTACATATTTGCCAGGATGAGTAGAATCGATAGGCATTGGATAAAATCACATACAAACTGAGCACGTGGCACGTACTGGGAACCAGTAAGAGTATAAAGAAGAAATTGCAAAAAATAGCCTCTGCCCTCTAAGGGGTTGCATTCTGACTCAAGAAATGCAATGAAAATCCAAACATAATTTCCCTTAAGTAGATGGCAGATAGAACTTCACAGGAAATATTTAGCCATGGCCAAATTTGTTATTTATTTGATATTCTGTGATCTGAGGTCAGGGGATAAGGGAAAGCATTTCTAGTGGTGAGAGTCGCTGTCCAACACCAGAGAAACTACCAGTGTGTACAAAGAAAACGTGAAGACATCGAGGTGAGTCAGTTGTGAGCTCAGGTGCTTATTCGACCAGCTACCCATTCTGTCAACCATGTCCAGTCTCCCTCATCCCAGTTAGCCTCCACATCTTCCTTCACGACCTTAAAATGTGCTCACCAAGTCCTGAATTCCTGGGAGAAACTGAGTCAGGCAGAGAGCAGCGGAGAGTACAATCAGGACAGAAGATAGTCTGCCATGGTATATGAAACAGAAAGTGCATGGAAATTCTTGAATATGTTGCACAGAAGATGAAACAAAAACACACTTTATTTCTCACAATACTTAAGTTTGATGTGTGTATCTTAATGGCAGTGTCGTGAGACCTGGCTGTTACAGACTGGATGAAGGTGACAACTCCAGGTTTCTGTATCTGCTGCTGCCACATAGAAGGGTCTCCTCAGGGTTGATTCCCTGTAACTAGCACAGGTCACCACTTTCAAAACTCTGTAACTTCATTCCCTATGAGCATTCACTTAAATATCAATAACATATTTATGTTTTATGACAAATTAAACTTCAACCAGCTTATAGTTGAAAAAAGTGTTAGAAAAATCTACAGTATACTGTATACACACTACTTGTCCCATGGTTTCTGGTGAAAAGTCTAGTAAAATGATCTGAAATGAAAAATCACTAAAATTTTAGATTTTATTTATTTTTAAGGAGATATAAAAATTTTAGAGAATAAAAATTATTCTCTAAAGAGCTGAAGTCATAATCATGTCACTAAACACTTCAGGCAGTTGCTCTTAAAGCTTCCCCACAGAAGAAGAAAAGAAGATTATACCAGTAGTCGAGCTAAGAAATCCATACAAAGCTGAAATAAAAATAAAGTTTTTGTTTCCTTCCAGCATGTACGAGCTAATTTGTGTTAGAGTACCAACATCGGTGCCACTCATAAAAAAACAAAGTTGATTTTAATGAATGGGAGTTCATTAATAATTAGGAGTCCACCATTTTTTCTTGTCCATATTTAAGGTCAAACAGAACGTTCTACAAATCGTGTTACGTACAATTCCTATTCACCATAAAACTGCACTTATTGGTCCTTCTTTCCTGAAAACCCCAAGTCTTTCACACAAACCTTACTTTGAAACTGAAAAATGACCAAAATGGAGAAAGGATTCGCTACATATTGTTACAGCTTATAGGACTGGGGACAGTGACCTCTGGTTTTGACTCCTGGTCCACACCCTAGCTTATGAGTTTCCGTAGTTTTTCCCTTTCTCTAACATGTATGATTTCAATAGATTTATTGTTGTTCATGTTGAAGAAAGTACAATGAGATAAAAAAGAAAGCTGGGAAATACAGACTGCCCTTTTCCCTTTTCTCTCTAGCAATGAGAAAAAGCTCTCTTACCTATATTATGATGCAGAGAGAAATGAATTGAGACTATAGACTGTTGAAGAAATATACAAGTCCTTCCTGTTCTGAGCGAAGTATTCAAAGTTAGAGCCAATTGCACGGTTTGGAGGATGGGGAATGTTAACCTCATGAGCCTGACTGGAAACTACAGAGGAACACACAACTTTTCCACAAACCTTATCTAGGAAGGGTAACACTGGTCCTGTGTATTCTTTTCTTTCATGACACTCTACTCTCTGAGCACGAAGCGGTCTTCATTCCAGCACAGAGCTCAAGTGTTGCTAGTGATGAACAGTCTCTACACATTTTATTTCATGTTAGAAAAACCAGCGCCACACATCCAGATGAAGTGACCTCCTCAGCCATTGTAGAGACCTGATTCGTGCACAGGCTTGCAGCAAGAAGAATGGATGACAAGATGCTGAACAGAGTCACTTAGTGCAGAGGCATGTGGGAGTTACTGAAAGAACCAAAGGGCTCATACAGGTCCTTAGCCTCAGCAGCCATTACAAGGATGATGGCACACTAAGATGCTAGGTGTAACAGCACTCCCAGATGGACACAACCCATTGATTGTCAGCCTAATATTTGTGAGGTGCTATTAACACTAAAATTTTCTTTACAAAAATTTCTTTACAAAATTACTAATGTTTAGCTTTGATTTCTTTTACTAAGGCATACTTTAGTAAGGCAGAAATGATGAATTTATTTATGTCCTCTGACAGCTTTTTGTGCTGCCTAAGAGGTGGCAATGTCATAAGGTGTGTGGCCAGTGTGTACCCAGGGATATAGTGATTTCTCCTTTAAATGTCATGGTCAGATACCATAATTAGTTCTACTGGCTTTATGGTTTCCATTAGAGAAGCTTTAAATGTTATCAAATATAAAATTGCCAATGTGATTTCGTATGAAATCTGTGTTCCTAGATACTCTGTTTTCTGTATCCATAAATTAATTCATGAGTTTAACTATGCATTGCTAAATAGTTTTTCCTTTGCTTTTGGGTACTTTTCACAGTAACTGTCCCAATTTTATCAAGCATCTAGAACTGGTTTTAAATTCAGGGAGGAGCACTAGATGCAAATACAACTGAGAAATCCCTTTAACCAAGGATAATACTCCCACGCCTGTTCTCTGTCATTTCCTAACTTACAACTCCACACCGAGGAGGAGTTACGCTCCCGTCTTCCGTTAAATACTTTCTCTTTACTCTGGATTTGATAGCTTTTCATGCAGCAATTTTCATTCAGCCATAAGGGTCGCATAAGGTCACCCTGAAGTCCTTAGTTCCAGAACATTATCCACTGCAAAGGGGATGCTGATGTTTAAGGTTGTAAGTGGGTGAGAATCAACCGGAAGCTCAAGTGATTCCTTAGGCTGGGGACAAAAGAGACAAGGGGACTCTGGAAGTGAATGGACCTGTCATGAGAAGGAGGGAGCATCGGGAGGTTTCTGCTTACCCCTTGTTCAGATCCCAAAAGCTCTGTTTTGACTCTGACTGCAGGCATTCCATCAAGCATTAGCATTCTGTTCTCAAGGGTATTGAGATTCTGAGAAGAGAAGAAAGAGTGAGATTCAGTTCTGAAGCACCAGAAGAGGACATCCCTGGGAGTCCTTCACTGCCAACCCTCAAGTACTGCTGACCTAATTCTTCAAGAAGGGAGCCTAATTAAATGAGAATATCAGCATGACCAATTATCCTCCTATGTGCACTTTCATTTGAAATAATGACTAGGAAGTTGACTAAATCAATGTGACTCTCTGACCTCTAGGTTGGAGGTCAGACTATAATAAACTGCAGTGTGGAAGCATTACATTAATTTATATGGGGCCTGAAAATGTATCACACCTTCTCAATAGTGGGAGAAAATAGACGGCGAGGTCCTTTCTCTTTCTCTTGTCTTCAGTTCTACAAGCTCTATTGTGCACAGAGCCATAAGTGAAGGTCAGAGTTAAAAAACAAAACAAAACAAAAAAAAAACCATACACTGTTGAGACCTGAATATTCTCAAGACAATGTAAGATTATCCTAGATTTGCTGAAATTTTATACTATGCCAATTCTGAGCAAATGAAAATTTCTACATATCAACCCCCAAGAAACTATTTTAAGACAACCAACATGAGTTTTAATTTGAAAGTGAACAGGGAAACCAAAAGGAATAGGGTGTTATTTTTACGCATTTGACTCAGTTTATCACCTCTAAAGGAAAGCCACATTGAACCTGTGGCTCAACAGAATTCACGTGCTGATGAGAAGGTACAATCTAGTTTATGTTTCACCAATTCTCTCTGCTTTAGGTACTTCCTGAATCAGACATCTACACAGGCAATCTGAAAGTCACACAGGAGGGGCCCAAGTTAGACTATTATAAAACACATTTCAGAGATGCCAACTTCAACTCCACAAGCTGAATCAACTAAGAAGTTGACATGACTGAACCTGAGGTTTCAGAGAAGTCACTGTGCTCAGTGGCCTTAGAGAGGTGACATGACACTGAAGAGATCTTACTAAGTGGGTATGCATATATGAATATGTGTGTATAATAAAAGCATTATATATGTACATGTATATATGAGTATTATACCACTTCTAAATATATAGTCCCACATGTGTGTATAACTTGTTTCTTATGGGTTAATTTTATCAAAATTATTATCAAAATTCATTAAAAATGCACCTCAACATTTGTTAATTGGTTAGTACACCAAATCTCTGTGTGTGTGTGTGTGTGAGAGAGAGAGAGAGAGAGAGAGAGAGAGAGAGAGAGATCCTAATACTTGCTTACAGGATGATAAAAGTTAGTATAATTTTTTAGAGTTTGATGTTTTCACTTTTCAGGCAGCTGGTTTTCATGAAAAAGTTAAAAAAGTACACCATTCCAACAAATCACAGGCGGAGATTTTATTACCAAATTATACCAACAGGGTGCAGTACAGCAAAGGGCTCCCTATGAGACTATTCTAAGAAGAACAACTTCGAGGACCTCTCATGGCAAATAATTTCTCTGAGAAAACCAAGAAGAAGAAAATGACAAACTGCACTAACTCTCCTTAATTGCAGGAAGCATTCAAAAAGATCACAACTCCTAGAGCAGTAAGATTTCCTGTCAAGTTTTTCCTGAAAGTTTACAATATTGTCCACGTTTTGCCAATATTTCACATCCTAACAGATCCAGGCAAAAGCAGCTACAATACTGCTAGATATTGCTGGTGTGTCCAGTTAGCGTCTTCCAAACTTCAAATCCTTTCTTCTAGGTGGGGGTATGATGGGAAAGTATCATTTAGCCGTGTAGAGACATTCTCAGACTAGAAGTTGTAGCTTACTGCCTCCAGTTCGCGGCATTACCACCCACTCTTGGGGGCTTCTGGCTCCAGCTCTGCAGCCCTCCACCACTCAGCTGGCTCCCCTCAGCAAAGCCTCCCAAGGAATGTCTCTTTACAAAGCCTCCCATGTCTGTTTGTTTGGTAGTCAGAGAAGGATGAGTTTCCTACCCTGGAGCAGCCTTGCCCAGCTGAGAAGGGGAAAAGATCCCTTTTAAAGGAAGGCTGGGCCAAATTGAAGGACAGACGGAGGGGGGGCGGGGGCTGGAAAGGAAGGCTTAGTGAACTGTTGAGCCTGATTAGGGGGCTAATGTCTCTTTTAGTGTTCTGGACCAATACAGCTAGTGTACTCTAACCACTGTCCCCACCAGCTGTGATAAACTCAGAACTTTAAAATTTTCAAGGTAGCCAGGGCTTTGAAGTTAAAAACTGATAAGTCATGAAATCCAAACTGGGTCCATTTAGCCAGGGTCCACACATGCGTGCGTGCGTGCGTGCGTGCATGATTTAACAAAGTCCAATTTTCCTTGGGAATAATCCCACTTGTATGCTTTTCCAGAAGCATGCCCAGCCACAACCATAACAGACAACATAGACAGCAATGTTCACAGCTGGTGAACACAGCCCCCATAGCTAAGCTCTTCCAGTCAGTGCAGTGATTGATAATTAGTGCAGACAACATTGCCACATTCACAAATGAAGCATATTAATCTCTACACCCAGGATTCCAACCCCACTTAACAGACTTGGGAGCCCTGAGAGCCCCAACATGTTCAACCATCAGGAAGGCACTGGGGGAGGCGATACAACATCCCGTAATCAGACAGCATTGAAGACAATTCTAAAATACTGGTAAACATTTCAGTAAACAAGATCAGACACATAGGATGTCAGATGACTGTAGATTTTAAATATATATGGGTGCTGACAATTTGAAGTTGCTGTCAAACATATCTTGCTATGATCTCAATTGAAACACATTGGCTATGGAATCAACAGTTCCACTGACCCCGAGAGGTAAACAAAATAATATCACCATCAATCTTGTTGTCCTGGAGCTGTTTCTATATTTTGGTTCAACATTTTGATAGTATATGTACCTCAGATTTATAATTTTATATATATATATATATATATATATATATATATATATATATATATCACTGCATGTATAACTTGTTTCTTATGAATGGATTTTATCAATTATGCCAAAAGTACCACAAAATTTATTATTTGGTTATTGTACAAATCCATGTGAAGTTAATGAGAATGTCGCTTTGGATATATCTACCTGCCACATAAGCCTTCTGCCATAATACTCCAACAGATGGCAGTTTTCTTGGTCAAACATCATATGAGTACAGGGGTGACTGACCCAAGCACCACCATACTCAGAACTGATGTGCAGCAAGAAGGACTGAACTGCAGTGACAATGATGTGGGCATCCATGGAATGGGGGTGACTCCTAGGTCAGCTTCTACAACCTGCTCTCCTAGTCTACCTTGTGGGTCTTTTCTTCTCCCTCCTTCGGACTGTGAGTCATCTGGAACAACGAAGGTCTGGATAGTCAGTGCTGAATTGATGAATTTCTATATTTAATTGCACTTCCTAACCAGAAAGTTCCTAATGGTAATTCTTTGTTGTTGTTGTCCTCTGATGGCACAGGACATATTTGGTTAAATAGACATATCTTCTTCATGATATGTATGGCTATAGGTGAAGAGACCTCAATTGTAGCCATCTCATGTTGAAAGTGATGTCAGAGAAGGACAAGCAGTTCAGAATGCACTGCACTAAATTATTGCCATAACTTTATAGCAGATTCTTGCAGGTTTCCCAGGCAAGCATGCCAGATGCTCAGAGCATTACCCGGTGGGTATGTTAACCATCAGTAGAAGCAACATAATCAGATTGCAGGGAATGTGGGCTTCTACATAAAAGAATACCTCAGAGGAGGTGGCCTCTCATTGTCTCACTTCTACCACACCACCAAACATTAAAAAAATAACAACAGTGTTTGCTCTCTCAACTCCACCATAGATGTGGTGCTTCAGCTAATAGGTAGATAATTCCAAAACCTGTGCAGAAACTCAAGTGAATCCACTAGGTTCCCCTTCTCACGCTGTCTACTCACACACCTACTGGGTTAGAACAGTACATGTGCCTAGGTAACAATTTCCATTGTTATGTAGCACACCACATAGATGGAATTTTCTCATCCTTCTGTTATCAACTGAAATGCCTACCATTTGCATATTTTCTATGGACCATGCTAAGAGCTGGCATTTAATGCCCACACCAACATAGGGGCTACTTCTACCTAAGGTTGACACTACCTATGACTGACACATCCCAGAAGCAAAGGATTAAAAGTTCCTGAAGTCTCCCCATTAGTCAGTGGCATCTTGCTGTAAACCCAGTGCCTAACCCCAAGCTTCGCCCTTCTCAATGACACTCTACTTAACCACGCATTCACACACCCCTGCCTCTTTATCTTTCTTATCAACACATGCAACCTACTCACAAATACAAAAATATGAGCAACTTATTGAAGTTCCAGTGAAAGGAGTTTGTAATTCTCAGTCACTGTTCCTCCGAAGGCTCAGGTGGCTCAGTCATGTGACTCTTTTGGTGACTGGTCACGTCTATATTTTAGGGAATAATAATATTAAGTCAAACAAGTGTCCCGTTTCAAAGCTATTTCACATTTCTTCACGTTAAATTGAACACATTTTTATCTTACTGAGGTTACGTCTCTATCTATAAATGTCTCATACTTCATTTAGCAAACCAGTCCCATCCTGTTTTCAGCATCTGGGAACTCTGTATAATTCTTGGTGGCTTGCTCACTGTTTTTATAATATGGAACACATTTGGGCAATGGAGTAATATCATATTACATAGTGTATATGTGGGACATAAGCTCATTGGAATTATATTTTATAATTGTTTAGATTAAGAGTAAGTGTGTTTTCGACTATGCTCTCACATCTTCACTAGTCACTCAGTTCTGTACAGGACATACCAATACCCAATCTACCCAAATGGACACAAAACAAACAATTTAAACTGAAACTTTGGCTGTTTAGCTTCTATATCAGCTTTCATACTTCATGACACTGCAGTCTGGCAAGCCTCAAACTTTAACCTCCCAAGTTATGGAAGTGCAAGTGTATGCCAACATGACTGGCTTATGATTAATTCCATTTACAGAACTATATCGCACAGACTATGAACTTTCTACGAGAACACTTAATTTAAAACCTATTGGTGATTTCTATAACCTATGAGTACATTGCTCCAAAATAACCTGTCTTCAGACTCAAAATCAAAATACTTCCACACACTTCTCATACATGTGAAATGGTTCCCTTCCTAAGGACTGACTCAACTACATGTTTGCTGTACAACTACAGAGAGGATCAGTTTGCACCCTGCTGTCCTGAAGAGCTATCTCCACAACATACAGTTTACACAAATATTTAGAAGTGTTTCCTAAAAGTAACAGTTGCTAAACCAGCTGTGAAAAACAGAAGCTCTTATTTGGGTTGCAAATGGATGCTTTTTAAAAGGGCAGCCAATCCAACTTGAATTGGAATCCTAAATTTAATTGTCAAAGGGCCTCAATAATGTCATAGACTCTACAGCATTTAGCAGACCATATATGCAGCACAATGTTGGTCCCAAAGGTTACAGCACTTGGTGAGACTTTAACCATCTTTGAGCAAGAATACATACTATAATGTTCACACATCACAAAACCATCTCACAACATGTATCTCAGGATGCAAAACCATCACTAGGACACACATGGCTATACACACAACAAATGCATGCCTTGCTCTCTTTGGTTCATATGCAGAAGTTGGTTAAAATGGCATCCGAGCCTCCAAGTTGCACTGCCCATTTCAGTCTTCATACAAATCTTACAAGGAAGCCATTTTTGCCACTCACATGCTAAAGAACACAACTAGAGAGTCAGGTTGAGCACATCTAGTCTTTAAGGCTGCAATGAGGGTGTCCACCTGGCTCCAATCACCTTGTTCCCTTTCTACCTTATTCATAGAATACCTAAAACTGATAAAAGGGTGAGTCCAGGACTGGAGGAGAGAAATCAAGAGAGACTAGGAAAAATACATGGCCAGAGAAGTGTCAAGCCACCAGCAGCTGAAGTCTAGAAGAGGAAAACAATGCTCTTGTATGGGTTTCAGTATTCCAAGCAGATGTCTAGTGTGTGAGTCCAAGTATCAAGGTGGTAGGAAGCACTAACAAATCGCCTTGAAATTGGATAAAGATGACAGAAAATGATCTGGGCTCTAGAAAGTAGGTCAAAAGCAAGATTCATTCAAGGAACAGCACTGGGATGGCTAATGCTCAAGGACTACTCCCAGTAGAGTCCAGATATACAAACCAGGAGGAGGTAAGAATCACAAAGCTGCCTTTGTAATGGGGTTCATGCTCAAAGCCTCTTTCTTGGATCCAATGGATACCAACCCAAGAACCAGAACTAGGAATCACAGATGTAGGCAAAGGAACCAGTGCAGTGGAGATAGCCGTTCTTGACAATTAGAGAGGACATTTGCAATACAACCAAAATATGAGAACAATGCTTTCTAACTAAAAGCAGTGGCATTTATTGTCATTTTGTACCAGATACTGCTCCATCTGCTTTATGTTCACTATATCATTCCTGTATTCCAGTTAAACATAATGAGTGTCAGTCACTAAGTCACTTATTTAAGACATACCAATACGCAAAACAGAGGGTCTTTTGTAGAGTGTTCTAGTCTCTTAATCCCCAAATAACTCATTTTACTATATCCATTTTAGAATATAAAATTATTTTGAATGTTCACAGACGTTACATGACCTCACCCAATACTCTGAAAATGAGAAGCAGTCTAACATGGAAGAGACATCTGTCTTATCACTGCTACCAGAGAGAGATAGACAAACAAACAGACACAGAAAAAACAGACACAGACAAACACACACACACACACTCACACACACAGCAGACAGACAGACAGACAGACAGACATCCTCTTGATGTGGTCAAAAGCCATGCTTTAGAAAGTCAACAACATTTTCCTCATGCACCTGCATGAGATGAATGTAATAATGAGCCCAGAGTTCAAGGCAAACACAAGGATTGCATGTGCATCGGCAAAGGCGAAGGGAGAATGGCACCAATCTTGTCGTGCAGAGTCCTTACCCTGCCCTGCAGCAGGTGTCTTTCAGACCTTGCCTAGCCCATTCTCCATCACTTTACACAGGTTCCAGGTTAATGCTTCTGTAACCGGGACTCTGACTATTCTACTACCCCACAGCTTCTGTACCTGACTGGTGCTTTAATTGATCTCATACTACAGTCAGAATCTAAGTCCTAGGACAACATAAGTTTGTGTTTGGGGTTATAACATAGTTCCACAATAGGGTTTAAAACATCAAACCCACAGTAAGGTCTCAGAAAATAATTATTAATCTAATGAAAGAAAAATATAAATAAAAGCATAAGATCAACCAACTCTCCCATTCAGTGGTTTCAACCTTGCTAATAGAGTTCAACTCTTTAATTCAGTTCTTCATGTTGTGGTGAGCCTCAACCATAAAACTGCTTCATTGCTACTTCATAACTCTGCTACTGTTGTGAACTATATTGTGGATATCTGATATACAGGATATCTGATAAGCAACCCCCAAAGGGTGCAACCTACAGGTTGAGAACATTTTTCTATAGATCTAAGGTGATAAATTTATTGATCTTGGGCAATGAATCTTGCAGCTACAAAATTCTCTGTATTTGTGAAGAACAAAAATAACTGAGTAACAACAAAAGGCCAGCAAGGATGTGGACCAAAAGCAACCATGAAATTGGATATCTATTTTTACTTTATCACTAATATCAACCTCGATAACAACACTTTTATCTTTTGAATGCTTTTATAAAGAATGTTGTCATATATATTCTATTATATATATTTATATGTATTTTATTGTGTACATTCTTTTAAATATTTTCTTTTCTAATTATGTAGGAAGATATGCATTGTGTGCATGTGCATGTGTGTATGCCTCTCTCTCACCCCCTACACTGTCTTTCTCCCCCTCCCCCATCACTTTACGCATGTTTCCGGTTGCTGGGGTCCATAAGAGGTCAGGAGCTCTGATGGAGCTAGAGTTATAGGCTGTTGTGCACATGAAGGCATGGGGCTGGGAACTGAACTCAGTCCGCTGGAAGGATGGGAAGCATTCTTAACTATTGGATCACAACTTCAGTCCCAAGTCTTAATTTTATACTAACTTATATTCATCAATAAAAAGTACGAACGGTACCTCAATATTAAAAGACAATAATACTTTATATAAAGAATATTTGTAGCTAACTTCAAAATACATCTGCTATTAATTTAGAACATTTCCCTTCACTCATTATGCATATCCAAATTTTCTCATGAGGTAAGTTCAAAGATTCCAGACTTTAATTGCACATTAGTCCAAGCCATGGGAAATGGAAGGGTCTTGTAAGGATTCAGGATTAGTAAAGGCAATGAGGAGGTCCTAGTTTTAGACATGGCCAATGAGAATTCCTATGTCAGCCTCAGATCAAAGCAAAACAAATAAAAATACTCCAAAGGTGATAACTCCATTTAAAGTAATTTAAATATTAGGTCATTTAATTTAAATAAATAAATGAAGATGAGTTGGAATGCACTAGAATTGTTTAATAGAATAGCTTGCCCAAAGACACAAAATACAGTTACTATGCACTACATTTGAATATTTAAATTTGAATTAAAATATTTTTTACAAATGAAACTTTTAAATTAAATTACCCAATTCAACAAGGCAATTACACTCACAGCACCCACCCAGCCAAAGTAGATCTCATCCTGACCCCTACCTCGGATTTGTTATGCAACACATCGACACTTTGTGTTTCTTCACAGCTCAGGTACCAGTGAACATCCAGCACTGAGCTTGGTGTCTTCAGCTATAACGTCTCCTTCTGTCTTCAACTGGGCATCCCATGGGCGTAGCTCAATTAATGATCTCACATGGCATTTACTGACCCCAAACTCCATATCCCCTTCACATTTTTCAATTACAAAATAAAAATAAGCCAATTTAAATCTTGCTCTGCTTCACAAATTTTCCTTTAGAACAGTGACAGCATCATCAACTGTCTCCAGACCACAGGCTTTCATTCTTTCTCTTGCTAACCCACACGGAGTCAGCTATGTTGGTGCATGACGGTGAGTCCATCTGCACTGTTGTGAGCAAGCCTTGATCTGTATCTGATGGACAGATTCTGCTACCATTTCTGTTTCCAGCCCATGGAGTCAAGAAGCTTGGGTGAGATAATAGTTCTGCTGAGTGTATACCTTAAGTAATTAAAACGGCAGAAGATGAGGTCCTGATTGCCAGAAAAGCATCCACTCACAAAACAGTAAGGAAAAGTCTTCATTTTGTACAAGATTTTACCATGTTCCTAAAATTTCTGGAGCAACATTTCAATGTTAGAGGAGGAGAGACGAAACGGAGGACCCGCTAACTGATATGCTCAAAAGTAGATTTGACAGAATGTGCACTTAACATACTTTCTTAGTTTATTTTTGTTTCTAAAAGTTATTTTCTATGTAATTAAAAGAAATGTGTGACCATTTAAAATTTGAGGTATCAAAAAAGTGGAGCAGGCTTTTTTTTTTTTGAAAAGTAAAACAAGTGATGAAGATAGAAATCCATTTTCCCATCCTGGCTGATTCTCAGAATGGGCAGAAGAGTCAATTCCATTCCTTAGCCAGGGAAATGAGCAATGTCACAAACTCTCCCTGTCAGGGACTCATGATACTATAAAATTTAAGGACGAGGAGCCTAAAAGCCCTGCAGGGAGCTCCAAGGAGCTCGCAGTCTGTGTTTATGTTAGACTTACAATCAATACAATGAATCTGCTAGACTGCTTCAAGTAGGTTCTCAGTAAATGTTTTCAGTTATCATAGCAGAGAGAGGTATAATGATGTCTTATTTGGGCATGACATAAGCATCCCCAGTTCTAGAAGATTCTATAGAAACTTATACTAAATATTTACCATCATAACAGAAAAGAAAGCAAAGACCAAATACATTTCCCTCTTCTGTAGAGTAGCCAAGGGTGGCATTTAAAATATTTTGTTATTGTGGAAAAATTGATCTTTGCCATTCTACTCTGGAGAAATATATATTGATATATTATATATTTGTATATGATGGACACCTGTCCGATTGATTTTAAGTGACATTTTCTGATAATGATTACACTTAGAGGTTTTTCTTTTATGTAACACTTTCCTTATCCAGCAACTCGGATCACTAAGCCACATTCTCAGATTATATACTAATATCAAAGTCTCTAAGAAAATTCATGGAGAGTTACTGAAGGAAAAAACTAGATTCTCACCAACGGTCAGTTTTGGAAAAATGAAAAATATTCTCTGAGACTTCCCATTTTCTGACCAGCATGCATGATGCTTAGAGGTTACCACGGTTCCTAATAAAACGAACAGGAACTCAACTGGAAAGTCAACTCTTGTCTTGGAGTCAACAGAACAGCAAGGTCATAAGGCAAGGCCTGTCCCTAACATAGAAGGATTGGGGACACGGAGCAGAGACACCTTTGGGAACCTCGGTCCTCTCTCTCTCCTACCCAGGCAGGAAGGCCATTGACCAATTTGCAGACATTACACAGTTAAAGGATCCACAGAGACTTAGACATAAGGGATTCCCTAATTTGTATACTAAGATTGGCATTGTACATGTTAAGTGTTTAGGTTTAGTAAAAGGAATGTTTGTTACTAATATTTAAGGACAAAAAATAATCAGAACAGGCACCTTATTCAAGATGGAACTTGAAAATATCATCCTGAACGAGGTCACGCAATCACAAAAGAATGAACACAGTATGTACTCACTGATAAGTGGTTATTAGTCCAAAAGTTCAGAATACCCAAGAATCACTTCACAGCATCTGTAGGGCTGAGTGTGAGGTTCCAGATAGAGGAGTTGTAGAAGACATTGAAGGAGCTGAGGGAGTTGGCAGTCCCATGGAGGGAGCAACAGTATCCACTGGCCTGACCTCCAGATGCTCCCGGAAACTGGATCACCAACCAAAGAATACACATGGAGGGACCCATGGTGCTGGCCACATATGCGGCAGAGGAGGGTCTTGTTAGCCATTGGGGAGCAGAGGCCCTTGGGTCTGAGGGTGTTAGATGCCCCAATATAGGAAAATGCCAAGGAGGGAAGATGAGAGTGGGTGGGTGAGTGGGTGGGGGAATACCCCCATAGAGACAAGGGACGGGGAGGGAATAGGGAGGTTCCAAAGGGGAGATCTGGAAAGGGGGAAACATTTGAAATGTAAATAAAATATCAAAAAATAATAAAATAATAATAAAAAAGATGACGCATATGGCAAGTGGGCATGGGGGAAAATGCTTACCGTCTCACTTTGTTAGAGAAGTGAAAATGTAAGATACAATTATGAGACTGGTCAACATCTAAAGCCATCATGCTGTCAAATACCACATCATGCAAACAAGTAGCCAAGGCACTGTAATGTGTTAGAGGTAGGAATGAATACACTTTGGAAAATAGGTTTGTTGATTCATACAAAACTACGGTCACCAGAATAAGAATGCGGTCACCAGATTCTACTGTCACACTCCTAGTTATTGTCTGCACAACATTCCCAGTACATTGTCCATAACTGTCAAAATCAGAACTGCAAAGCAATCAAGACAGCCTTCCATCTGGAAATGAACAAACTGTGACACTTCTAGCCAAAAGAATAGCATTCTACATAACAAGTGGGTTGGTGAGATGGCACAATGGGTAATGGAATTTGTCTCCAAACCTAACAATTTGAGTTCCATCCCCAAAGCTCACATGGTGGAAAAAGAGAACTGACTCCAGTAAGGTGTCTCCTGATGGTTGCATGTGCATGCAAGCATGCGCACATATACACATACCATACGCACATAAAATACACACATATCACATCACACCATAAAACATATACACAAATAAATAAAAATGCTTTTAGTATATCAAGCCCTCAAAGGACATGAAGGACCCTCCCACCACTATCATGGAGTGAAATGGGGTACTCTGAAAAGACTTCACACTGAGAGCTCTTGACATTATAGCTTGTCACAAGAAGCAAAACCATGGTAACGGTAAGACCATCGCTGTCACTAGGAGTTAACAAGTAAAGAGTGGACAGCAGGCAGGACACAGGATTTGAGGGCAGTTATGTGTCAACACTCATAAATTCCTCGGAATATACATGAAGAATGACATCTGACACAAACTACAGACTCTGCATACTGATATGCCAATCCAGGGTTATCAGCGCTAACAGATGTCACCCATGTGCACATACATCACTGAAGAGGATTGCAGCAGGAGAGGCAAATGAATGTATGGGATATTGTAACTCTCTGCTCTGTTTTGCTATGAATCTCAGTCTCTGAAAACAAGGCAAATTAATTTAAAAATATCTTCTCTTAAAATTTAACTTGAAATTCCATTTAAAAGAATATATTCTATACAATGATCTGCAAAAGCACAATTTAAAAACTAGATAGAAATCTCAGGATTACAATTCATACTGCACTCAAACAGAAATAAAATGTGACAGTACAATTTCCTAAAAATAAGTACTACTGCCAAGTCTGTAAAATTAATCCAAAGTAGTAGGCACTATCACAGAGCTCCAAGTTAACCTCTCTTGCACTATTTTATACAATATAAATGTTTTGTGTATTATATTTACCTATAGCAGAAAGCCAAATGAAATTTTATTACTCCACACTAAGTTTAAACTTTCTGTTAAAACCAATATGAAGGGTTGGTTAATAATTTGAGTATTTGTGTTTGTAGCTTTGTGTGTGTGCATGATATGTGTATGTGTTCATGTTCACAGTGGCTACATGTATGCCATGGGTATACATGGAAGCCAGAGGACAACCTCAAGTCTTTGTCTTGTCTTCCACTTTGGTTGAGACAGACTCTCCTTCTTTGCATGTGCCAGGCAAGCTGACCTTGGAGCTTCCTCCAGTTCTTCCTGTCTCTGTGATCTATCTCATTTGTCTCTGGAATAACAAGTGCTCATTATCATTCTTAGCTTTGGGGATGTAAACTCATCCTCCTGTTTGTCCAGCAAGTACTTAACCAATCAGTCATCTCCCCGAGCAGGTTATCAATTATCTTCTAAGCTAACAAGTGATGAGGAAAATAATTCCTTGTTTGGTGATGCCCGGAAATCTAAACATGTAGCCAAACTAACTTTGAACTTACATCTGTCAGCCTCACATACCTGGGGTGTCATCAGGGTTAGTTCCATTTTTTCCCAAATGGACAAAAAAGCAAAGCAAAGCAAGCAAGCAAGGAAAGAAGGAAGAAAGGAAGGAAGGAAGGAAGGAAGGAAGGAAGGAAGGAAAAACAAAATGAAAGAAAAGGAATGGAAAAGAAAAGAAACTTCGAGAAGTTAGTACTTTGAGGTCACCAAGAGTGTCAATCAATAGCTGTATTTCATCTTAAGTATTTAGTTGGACGCTGTTAATAAAAAGAAAATAAGTTTTCAACAAGCAGAAGTGTTAACGCATGTCTACCCTCAGTCACTTCATGAAGCATTCTATTTATATTTCTCCAAGAAATTTATTCTAAAAATAAGGAACACTGGACAACTCAGAAGCTCACATCTACTCAAGGGTTCAACAATGTGAACAAACAAAATACTTAGGAGAAACAAACCCACACCTTTGTGACAAATGGAACAAGAGTATCAACTTGAGATTACAGGAGACAACCATGCAGATAGGGCTGAAAGGTCAACCTGTGTACCTTGTTTGACAATGAACTCAGCCGGCAGAGAAAGCTCTGATAGGTCCTTCAAAAGATACTGTGATGAATATCGAATATTTACTTGCATACAATTTAGAACCTCCTATCAAAATGGTAGATGATGACAAAGTAATAATATGTTAGAAGGTAAAAATGAGTTCTATGTGCCTGGTTCATTCCCACACCTCCACAAACTGCAACCAATGGCATAAGCAATCTGACCTAGGAACCAGCAGATGGTTCATCGCTAACGGCACCTGCCAAAAAGCACGTAAGCCTGAGAAGAATCCAAGGAACCCAGAAACCCAGGAAAATATATATATTCCTATATTAGAAGAAAGAGCTGACCTCTACACATGCACTCACACATAGATATAAATACACAAAACAAAGAAATAAACACGATATTTTTTAAAGGTTCTGTCCCCAAGCTTAACTATTAATAAGCAAGTCTGTGCACCCAGGAACTCCTCAAAGACTTTGAGCCAAGTCAGAGGGCAGTGAATATACAAAAGGTACCACATAACTTCAGAAACACTACAAGAAACTTAAGTAATCCTAGCATCAGTAAGCGTTCCCAAACTTTGTGGACATCATGATGTGGTATCAGAATAAGTTGTGTTAAGCAAACTAACAATGTTCTGATATGATAATGTTGGCATGAACCTAGAAAGTAGTATTAAACAGAAGCCAAATGCCAAGACAGAATTGTAAGTGTAATATTGCTTGTGTAATATTGTTCTGGTCTAAAATCACAAGCACATAGGAACCAAGCCTCTGTGAACATCTGTGTGTGGTTATATAGACTAGGAGAAGCCACTATCCATGCCCGTGAAAGGTTATCTTGATTAGACTAACTGAACAAAGTCGCTCCATTCAGGATATGGTTGGCATCACTTCTTGGGATTGGGTCCCCACCAGGGAGGCAGCAACAGTGGCAACTGGCCTGACCCCCCGATACTCCTGGAGACTGATCCACCAACCAAAGAATACACATGGAGGGACCCATGGTGCTGGCCACATATGCGGCAGAGGAGGGTCTTGTTAGCCATCAGGAGGAGGAGAGGCCCTTGGGCCTGAGGGTGTTAGATCCCCCAGTAGAGGAGAATGCCAAGGAGGGAAGACGAGAGTGGGTGGGTGGGAGAATACCCCCATAGCAGCAGGGGGAGGGGGGAGCAGGGGAAGGGAATAGGGAGTTTCCAAAGGGGAGATCTGGGAAGGGGAAAACATTTGAAATGTAAATAAAACATGAAAAAAAAAAAAAAAAAAAGAATGGCAAAGGCAGCTAGCACAGCTGGCCATCTCCCTCTGCTTCCTGGATCTCAATATGATAAGATCATCTACCTCAAAGTCTTGCTACCAGAACTTCCCTGTTGTGATACACCACACTATACCCTCAAACTCCACCAACATACACACACACACACACACACACACACACACACACACACACACGGTGCTGTGAATCAAGATACCACATTTTAAGTATTACATATTTTAATAGATAAATACTGCCACCAGAAAGAGTACATTTTCCTGAGATAACTAAGGCTGTCAACTACTTATGTAAGATCAATGACCGATGGGAAATATCATGTTTCAGTAAAGATATTTTATTTTAAAGGTATTCCTTCTTTTTGGTGGCATAGTTCTTCATTGTTCCATAGAAATCAGATAAATCTCATCTCTCTACCATATGCAGGGATCCTATCCTATCTTCATTACAGGCCAAACAAGTGCTGGAAACTGCCCCCTATCCAGAGACTTTGTACTTCATGTCCATGGCCCTTAGGACCCGTCAGACTGTAGCCAGTCTTTGAAAGAACAGTATGGAGGAGGTTGACCACTCCCGAGGCAGGAAATGCACTTGATTGCGTATTGCTCCAGATCTTCTATTTCCTGTTGGACTATTTCTATTCTCTCAAAGGTAAATATCTTAAAACTTTCAACTCTCATAAAAGGCCTGGGGAGAATGGGGTATCATCAGAGGTTATCAACCCCATGTTCCAGCACGTTTGTAAACTAGAAAATGATGATCTCATGTCAGTGAGCTACCTTTCTGAACCATGCTGTGGCTACAACGTAATTAGAGCAGGCCACTCTTGGTCCTACAGGTTGGAGCTGATGACTGCAGACAATTTGGCAGAATCTAGCAAAAACCATGAAAGAAAATATATGTCTTATATCTTAGAGAATTCATCTCTTGGAACTGATCCTAGATAATAAGGATGTACAGAAGCATATTTATATCCCCACTGTTCATAATTAGGAAATATTAGAAGCAACCTAAATATTACCAAATAGAACAATGATTAAATAAATTACCGTGAGCCCAAATAGTTAAAAATGTCACAAATGCTCACTTCAAATGATATAGAAATGTGCACACTGGCATATAACAATGCCTAGTTTAGACAAGCACACACCATTTTCCAAAGTATCACATACAGTATATAAAAATATATTATATACTATATACTCTTAAATATAAAAATATAAATCCAGACAGACGATAAGTAGTTATCTACCATCCTGTGTGCCGTCATAATGACAGCAGCCGGGTTTTCTTTACATCACATTTCTGTAACAAGAACATAATGAACATTTATCACTTCAACAAAAAGATACAAGTTAAAAAAAAAAAAGCAGGTTTTTTTTTTTTTTTCAAAGAAACTATCTGAAAGAAAAAGAAAAGGGATTGAGAGGCACGCTTTCTGTGCTGAGGCTCCGAAATGCACAGTCCACAGAGGTCGCAGAATCCGCTTGCCTGAGAGACTGTAAGAAAGGGTAGCGACCTCTCCTTTGAGCACAGATTGAATGCAGTGTTAACCTCCACGGCCTCCTGCAGCTCCCGTGCAAAAAGACTAAGCCAAAATACAATTTTCACTCAAAGACACACAAATAGTTCCTTAGACTGCCCTGATGCTCAGCATTCCTTTACCCTACACAAGGGAAACTAACCCGATCATCTTCCACACAGCCCTATAAGCCAGTGACCTTGAACATATGCGTCAAGCAACTTGCATGAGCATTAACCACAAATACCATTGAGTATTAGTTATGATTGAGCAATGCACTGACTCCAACTTTATCTAACTGACTTTTTCATATAAAAGAAACTTAGAGGCACTGAAGAGATAGCTCCCTGGACTATGTGTTTACTGCACATGTATGGAGACGAGAGTTGAGAAGCCCAGAATTCACACAAAAATCTGGTTGGCATGGGCAGCACCTCCAATCCTTACACTGGAGAAATGAAGACAAGGGATGCCCATGGCACTCTGGCTAGCTGGACTTGCTAAACCTTAATGCAGGCTCATAATGACAGCCAAGCACATTAAGTAAAGTTGAAAGCAATTGAGGAAAACATCAGATATCGATCGACTTGTGGTCTCCACACCCACACACATGTACCTGCATGCATGTATGTACCAATACTCATACAAACATACATACACACGAATGGAGAAAAAAAGAAAAATTATAATTAGTTTCAGTCACTTAAATAATGCATCACAAAACAAAAAAAAACGGCAGCACCTATTAAAATCTTATGCATGTTTATCTTTAAGTTTTACAATGAACAATGACATGGTGACCAAAATTCTTGCTGGAATATGTTTAAAGACAAAAGAAGATGTCCAATTCCTTAGCTAGGAAAAGGTCTCTAAAACATGTTTTCTGGTCCCCCTATGAACACATAAGGTCATATTGAGCAAGAACATAATTAAATGAACTTTTGGTTGGGAAGAATGTTCCTAGCCTTAGCCAAAGAAAGAGAAGATGAATGGCTGGTGTGAGGATAGACCAGTTGATCCAAGAGGGGTTAAGTGACAGTACCCTCCTTGCTTACCCAATCTGAGCAACTAAGCTGGAGTCAGTGACAAGAACCACAGAAATGCCGAGAGGATTCAGCTAGGGCTGCAGACTGTGAGCAAAAGGTAAAAATAATGCACGGCGCTATTTAAAGCTGGAGGGTCCGGGGTGTGACAGTGAGATGTGTACAATGGGGGCTTTAGAGACTGTGCTCCAAGGTGTAGTCTCTGTTTTGGCTTTTCTGTTTTGTTTTTGGGGTGTGTGTGTGTGTGTGTGTGTGTGTAGTTAGAGGTGGACATTGAAAGTCTTCCTCAACTGCTCTCTGACCTAACTTTTTAAGACAGGTCTCTCACACTGATTCACCTAAACTGGCTGGCCAACAAGCCCAAGGATGCTCCCTGCTTCTTTCCATAGCAGTAGAATTAAAAACACACTCCACTCTGTTCCACTATTTGCCAGGGTGCTAGGGTCAATTCAGGCCATGTTTGCAAAGCAAACACTTTACCACACATTTTCTCCACCCTGTACCAAAATGGAGTTTAAATAACCAAGGCTTCTCTTCTTGACAGCCAGCTTTCTAATATGGAAAAACCACAACCATGAGCTCCAAACAAAGGCATCTGACACAGAAGGGCAATATTTAAAGTGTATTATTCTCCTCATCAAACATCTAAATCTTGTCATTTTGATAAACCAGTAATCTGGCCACAAAGGACATCTTTCCCTTCATCAAAAGGAGGGCCCACTTAAATAGTACTCTTAGATTATTTTATAGTTTGCTTTCCTGAGTGGCTGAGAGGTTTGTGCTTTTCATTGTAAATTTAAAGTGGAATCAGAATAATCTGAATGAAAATATCCCTGCTCTATTTTATCAAAGAGGTAAGGACATAAGTTGACTTTTTCTTGATGATTCAGACTACCAATTAGGTACATGGGAGAATAGGCAGTGCTGCATATAGATATAAGTTCAGGACCCACTGAAGTGTGTCTCTACGAAATGTCCTGAAACTATTGGACTTTGCGTAGGCACAAGCATATTAGAGTGTGTCAAGTTGTGGCTTCTCAATCTGCTTCCATTCTTTTTATAGATGGTGCTCTGCCCTAAGGTAGAATGGATGTCAGACTATGATGCATGCGGGTTTAGGTAATCAGTCCTAGCTGAATGAACTTGGATATGTCATTTGACATCTTTGGATTTAAAATGAAGGATTTCAACTGAGTGACTCCAGGAGCTCTTTCCTCATGCTGCTTCTCATCTGTTGAGTAATCTGGAAACCAGGAGAGCAAGCTGCCTACACGTACATTGAAACATCGAAAGAAGCATGCAGCATATTCTCTTGTTAAGTGACAAAGAGATGCCCCAGACATCTTTGTGCCTTTTATGGAGGCCATACTTGGGTCATTCTTTGTTTATTGTTGTTTTGTTTTTTGGTAGGTCAGAAATAGTAATATGGTTCTTGGACACCAAAGATGCTACTAGCAACATGTCAGTCAGTATTCTTTCTCATACCTAAGATTATACCTAAGTGTTCTGTGTTAGGTCCCCAAAGAATATATGCAAACTGAGCAAACAGATGGCAAAGTGAAGCCTGCAAGGGGAGGCGTTTCTTCACTTCGGTGGATATTTGTTTAGATGGTAGAATTTATTAAAAGGTGATCTACAAGCCAGGTGTGGTGGCACATGCCTTTAACCTCAGATGTCAGAGGCAGGTGGATTTCTGTATGTGCAAGACACACATACACACACAAATACACATGCATACATACCTACACTCACACACACTCACACACACAATTATATACACACAATTAAAAGTAATAAATCCTACTTTTTAAAAAAGGAGCATGAAATCTGGGCTGATGGCTCAATTGGTAAAGGCAACAAATCGTCATGAACCATGATGCCATACAGTTAATGTAGTAGCTGGGTGCAGTGATGTGCATATGCAAATCCTAGTTCTGGGGAGGATGACACAGAAAGCTGGGCTTGCTGGCCACCCAGCCTAGCCTACCTGATAAGCAATAAAGAAAAGTACTGTTTCAAATATAAAGAAGGCAGCATTTGAGGAACAATGTCTGAGGCTGACATCTGACCTACACACACACACACACACACACACACACACAATCAGCTGAATGCAAGCATACACCTACAAACACAAGAACATACGCACATGTACAAATGTACATAAAAAACAAATGTGAAACACCCCTCCACAGCCAGTCTGCATCTCTTTCCTGTAGAGCAGGGACTCTCAGCCCTACTAATGTTGTGACCCTTTCATATAGTTCCTCATGTAGTGGTGACCCCAAACCATAAAATTATTCCATTGCTACTTCGTAATTCTAATGTTGCTTCTGTTATTAACTGTAATGGAAGTATCTGATATGCAGGATATCTGCTACACAATTGTCAAAGGGGCCATGTGACCCACAGGTTGAGGATTGTTTCTCTAGATCCTTATGCTCCTGTAATCGCCCTATTGCAGTGACTCTGTCTTATTCAACATATTCCATTTCTAAGTTCCTCCCGTCACATGAACTCTGGATGCCTGCTTCCTATCTTCACCTCTCTTTTCAGTTCTCATACATTAAAATGTGTGAAGAAAGACAAAAGACAAAAAGGAAAATTAAGAAAAAAACAAAAAGGGAAAAGAAAAACAGAATGAAAAGTGTTGAAGAACATTCATGTGACTCTTCATGTCTCAGATTTCTCTCCTACATAAACCACAATCTCCGAAATGTATGGCACTAACTCTCAATGGGTTCTGCTGTATTGTCTGGGAAGACATTGGCAGGAAGCAACCACAATGCTGCTCCTGGACCAGGACTACTAACATGTACAAGGGAAAGGGTGTCCAGAAAACAAGGATCCACATTGGTGAAGGTCCAGAATGCAAAACCACCTTATGAGAGACTCAAACACATTTTAGTCAACTACCATGAGGAACCCAAATTTATACTGATCAGAATGAGTTGGATATATGAAGCAACAAGAGAAAAAAAAAAAGCCATTATAAATAATGGATATGGTGCTGCATATAATTCTCTTCGACTTCTCCTGTAGCCAAGAGAACTGGTGGCAAACAGGCCTCAGAACTAGCTTCCCTCCACTGTACACAGTAATAGGTCAGCACGTATATTTCTACCTCTTCCACAGCTCAAGGCATGGCCATGAGTACTTTGTCTTGGGAGGATTTTCCTTCCTTCTGCATTTCAAAGCAGAGCTCCTATTCATCATTGGAGCCATCATTCAAACAGTTCTATATAGATTTCTCTGCCTTTGCCATGCAAAAGAAGTCACTTCCTACTGGGCAGTGGTGGCGCATGCCTTTAATCCCAGCACTTGGGAGGCAGAGGCAGGCGGATTTCTGAGTCTGAGGCCAGCCTGGTCTACAGAGTGAGTTCCAGAACAGCCAGGGCTACACAGAGAAATTCTGTCTGAAAAAAAAAAAAAAAGAAAGAAAAAGAAAAAAGAAAAAAAAAAAAGAAGAAAAAGAAAATGGAAAAGAAAAAAAAAGTCACTTCCTAAGGATAGAAGATAGAAATGCAAAAAGAACTTTAGGTATAGAGAACTCAACTCATGTTCTGGGCGATAAAAGGAAGAATCCTTGGTCTTGTCTTAGCTGGAGGCCAGAAAGGACAGGCATATATTGGGGCTCTGGTTCATCTGGTTCATGGTTTGTTGGTCTGTTTCTTAAATGGTTTTTAGGGTGACCTCTTCAAAGGGGAAAGTGTTTTTATAAAAAAAAATAACTATTGCCTCCGAGTCCCCCAAATGGAGTCTCTAAGTGGAGACATGCCACTGTCTTTTCACTTACTAGCTAATTCAGTTGGGCTAGGTGATCACCTGGCCAACAGACCATACCCTCAAAAAGGCAGGATCCCTTTATGCCAAGTAAACAAGATAGGAGGCATAATTTGCTCTTTAATGAGATAATGTATCTTTCGTTTTCAAAATTCCTGTCCCTAGCACTATCCCTAAGAGGTTCTGTTGGGACTGACTGCTTTTGAGAGTCAGACCTTCTCTTTTCTCTTCTGTCCTGTCTTCTGTCTTTCCCTTTCTGATGCTGACCAGACTCTGAGTGCTTTCTCTGATAGTGACATAATACAGTATTCCTTCCTGCTTCTTTAAACCCCTCCTCTGTACTATAAGGCTGCTCTTCCATCATGCGGCTGACCTCTATACTAGTGTAACTCAACTGTCATGGCTTTCCCTCTTCCTCTTCTGGGCAGCTACTGAGATTTATTGCTTGCCTGTCTTGAAATTTTTCTTTTGAATGCTAATAGGAATAACAACAACAACAACAACAACAACAACAACAACAAAGGCAACAAAGAGGAGGAGAAGGAGGAGGTGGCAGCTACTTCTATGTGTTTAGGTTCGTCATATGATCCATCAGTCTTGAGGATAGAGACCCACCTGTTATTTTCATTTGTATCTTCCATCCTCAGTACAGTGACTGGTATCTCCATGACCTCATTTCACAATATGTCTTTCTCTCTATCTTTAATGGAAATTTACAAATCCTACAGTGTTACGTTGGCATCATTGAATGTGTGCTGCTAATTGACCCCCTACTGCTAGCAGCTTCAGTCCTTCATTTGCTATAGATTTGGCATATATTTTGTATGAGACTGAGATAGACCATTTTCCATACACCATGATGATTTTGGGTGCTGACCAAAGAGGACAAAGAAGGTGGAGTGTGAGGCGGATTCCAGTGACAGTCACAATGCTCCTCTTAGTCTGACTGATCCCTTACCTGTGACTTGGACCTAGCATTTGCTTCACAAGTATGTTTGAAGTTAATCAAGTGAGCAAATGTGGCAGAATGCTTTCTACAACAAGAAGCACTCTGCAAATTGGGTTTGCTCTGTCTCTATGCACAGGTATCCAACTTTTCCACTAGGAACCTAACTCAGGACAGTCAGCAAGTGTTCTTTATCAATGAGCCATCTCTCCAGCCCCAATCACAGTATATCTTTGTACAACAACATATTAGTAATGCTGACTGTCTCATGACCAGCATAAATTCTAATTTCCTTGGACCATTCATTGTTGCAAGGGATCCACACCAGCTTCCTCAAGCCTTTCACAAGGCATTAAGGACAAATGAAAGAAACTCCTTGCTAACTAAATAGGTTAGGCTCAAGCAGGTAGGGCCACCTTCAGCCAGTTCTAACATACATTAACTGGCTGTAAACCAGAAGATTCTAGTGCTATCAACTCCTAATACACATGCCCACTTCTACCCCCCACGAGGTACCAGAGTGTCGGACAACTTGGCTGCTAGCCTATGAAAATGTGGAAACACTGGAGAAACATTAGCCAAGGGAGCACATACTGGCTGCTGAGTTAAATGTTTAGGCTCCGAGATGTACCCAAATAAATCGTTTGTGTATTCTAACAAATGTTTTCTTTGGAAAGCATTTCTCAGTGCAGATGCTGTCAAAAGTACCCAGTTTTCATTGGTCAAATCAAGGGCCGAAAACAGTGAGAGGCTGAGAGGTGCTTTCTAAACAAAATTTCATATGCTACAAAAAAAAAATTCAATATTGAAAGAAAGAGGGTGGATGTTCTTTAAAAATTGAAAAAATGTTGATGGCTTCGGAAGCTAAATTTTTACAAACAGCTAATTTTTAAAAGCATAAATTTGTGGATCTTAGGATACCAAAGGCAGATCTGAAAAACTGGAACAAAGATGGACTGAAGGACTAAGAGATTATAAATCAAATCCTCCAGTAGTCAGAGGCTTTTAATAAGTCATCAATCACAAACATATTCAAAGGGCAATTTTAAGAAGGTAATAATTTGACAGAAGAGTCATAATGCTATCCAAATACATGAATCTTCTCATCAAAATAAACTGTGCAGCCAAGCCCTAGATGGAGCAATTGATACTGCCAGCAACCACTAGTGGGTCTGTAATGATCTGTAAAATGCCAGAAAATCTATTGATCCCCTTCATGGTGTTGTGAGGTGTGATAACCCTCGCCTGGATTAGTTACTCTTCCATGACAGTATTTTCCAAGACAGGAAAAGTTATTCATCTGTAAACCGTAAGTGTAATTCCTCTGAGGCTCCTGGTTTAGAGGCGTCTGGTGAAGATTTCTCCTGAGGCTCTAAATGAGGAAACTCCATCATAATAGCAGGCAGTTTCCACACAACCAATACAGTTTATGTATGACTGTGGTTAACAATGAAAATACACACTACATTCAAGAGGGATTAGGAACTATGAATAAAGAGCACTAATAGAACTTTTAGCTGAACATACCAAATGACTCAAAGAGGGAGAAAAGGAAGGGATTGTTTTTAAATGATTTTGTTTCCTTGTTTTGTTTTTTTTTTCCACTCGAAGACTGCGTAGGAGTATAAAAAGTAAATGGAATAAACCAACTGTAAATGTTTGCTAAATCAGACAAAAGGAACCAAATTAAAGGACAAAAAAAAGGAAAGAAATTGTCTTGTTACTAAACTAAAGAAAACCATAAAATCCTTGAACATTTTGAGAAAGGAGAGAAGTTAATATGCATGAACATAAAATCACATCACCTTGCTAACAGAATTACTATACAAGAACTTGAAGACTGTTTTATCATTACAAAAGTTTTGACTCATCAAGATTAAGAAATGGTTAGAACACAAAACTTGCCCCCTTTGGAAATGATGCTCCTGTCATAAATGTTTAATTAAAGACTCCTGTGAGGTCTTTAAAAATGGGTTCATGATTCATTTTTTAATAATTAATCCAATCAATGACATTATTGACAGGGTTGAAGAGTAATTTATGACAGCAAAGAGGTGGGAACCACAGTCAGACTCATGCAATCTGAATACATGCTATAAACAAAAATGTCCTTCTAAGTCATCTCAGAAGGGTTGAGGATTACTTCAACCTCAGGAAAAGCACACATTATAAGCCCACAGCAAGGCAGATGATGCCCACACCAAGGCTGAAGTCGAGTTTCTTGTACATTTATAAATTTCCATTTTTTGCCCTTGTCTCATGGGTTCCTGTTAGAGCTCACAGTAATCACAGCTGCAGTGGATTAACTTCAAACATAAATGAAACAAATAACTGGTTAATCAATAAGAGGTGACACACCCCAGGCTGAAATCTTGCCCTAGCATGACCGCCCCCCAGTCCACCCCCGCTGCCCTTCTGCCCTCTGAAGATTTAATGAATCACCAAGAGCACAGTACAGACCTGTATATTTACCCAAGTGAGAGCCAGATTTATCTCCGTCAGTGATCATCCCATCACCAGGAGAGAAGGGAGGGAGAATGGAAAGCCTGAGGCTCTACAAGGTACTGGCCAAGGGAGTTCTTGCAGTTCTGTACCTCAGGTATAAATATTATTGCAAATGCACAGAAACTCAGAAAGCCTAAGGAAATATAATTCAATCCAGAGACCCTTTTTATGTTTATTTGTTCTAGGTTGACTGTAAATAGCCAGTTCAAAGATGAGAACAGAAGCTCCTTTTGTTTTCTGAATGATTTTGCTCCCAGGAAATGTATAAAATAATACTGAAGATGTTCCTATGGGTCACACGGTGATTTTGAAAGACTTAATTCCTCTGTGAGGAAAATTTCGGTTCATGTAAAAAAATCTAAGCAATGAGGCTCACAGTTGTAATGAGACAAGCCAGAGGATGAAGCAGAAAAGGACCAAGCAAAATTGAGCAACTTTAGGATGCTCAGATGAATGGTGCAGGACAGTCTCCTGTCCTTGTAAGTAGTGTTGATGTTCAAGAGCTCTATTCTATGGGAGCTGCACTTGGCCAAAAATGGGAAAGGACCGAGAAACACATGGGCCCTGGCCAGCACCTCCCAAAGCCAGTGCCAATCTACTCTTCAAACAGTAACTTACTCAGTTTATAGGCTCCAAGGGAAAATATCTAAACTACAACATGAAAAAAGAAAGGGAAGATTAAGCAATGTCAAAGTAAGGAGAGGAGCTACCAACCCCAGGCTAGGACAAGAGGCTAAACCATGTCCACATCTCACAGGACAACATGGAAGGAAGAGAGTCACAGAAGAAAACAAGAACAGTCACTCCCATGCTGTATTCAAGTAGAAGGTTCATTTAATGGAAGGATTAAAATGTCAACAATGAAACACCATAAAGCCAAAGACAGGACTTAGCTGTTGACTGCACAGACAGCCCTGCAAGTGGTACAGCTGGAAATTCATCCCTAGAAAATTAAATGGAACACCTTTGCTCTTTAACACTAAAGGCAGGCCAAAAAAGTTCCACCCTTTGTAAATGTTGCTCCCATTGGAAATGTTTCACTGAAGAATCCTGTAAGGGGCCATTTAGACTATTTCTTTTAGTGTATTTCTTGGTGTTCTAGATTTCAGTTTGAAGGACCTTTCAAAAAAAGACATATAAAGGTGGATGGGGAGCAATAACTCCCAAAAGTTATCCAGTGACCTTCATGCACTAATAATATTGATAAAGAAAACAAAAAATTTCAATTTATAGAATAGATGGTCAGTGAACATGGACTCAAAGATATCATAAAATGAAGGATTTTGCAAAATCAATATAATAAATTAACCTTATGCATCAATTTAGTAGTTATGAATAAAATTAAAACTATAAGAAAATGAGAAGACATGATTGAATCACAGAGAAATGGTTAAAAACTCAAACTTTTAAGTGTGTGTGGGGGGGGATGAGTATGAGGAGGGGAGGGAAGGTCAGTACTACTTAAAAACTGAATTGTTAAGGTGGAATATGGGCATAATCCAGAATGAATGCAAAGGAGAAAGACAAATATACTTTCTTTTATGGAGAACTTTGTTTAAGAGGCTTAACCAAAGCCAGGAAAGTTCAGATGTTGAAGAGAAGAACTCCAAGGGCTGGATAGAAAAATATGTTTGAAATGATAATGATAGGGACTTTTCTCTAACACCAGGAACATATGGAAATAAAGGACTGAGCTCCAAGAAAAACTAATGAGGGGTGATTCATCAGGAGCCACATACCCTTGGTTTACTAAACTCAAGGCAGAGAAAAAGTCCTGCAGGGGTTCACAGGAGCAATATCCTACCATGAGGGGGAAATCAGAATGGCTCCACCCTCTTGTCAGTAACACTCAGAGTTTTCAATAAAAGGAAAAATACCATGAGAATTCCAATCAGGACCCAAGAATCTTGAAGCAAGGCAAAATACCTCCATAAATAAATAGAAATTAGAACGTACAAGGAGTCAGGGGATATGGAAGGATAAAGTCTTCATAAGATGATCTATTTAATATTGAAAACCAAACAAAGGGATCACTGACATCAAAACTGTGACCAACAGAATCTAAACTGAAACTACATATTTGGAAAGTTCTTGAGGAAGATGTCATCGAGTTCCTTTATTGTTAAGTCAGTCTGGTCTGAGCACATGAAGTAATTGGAGATGCACTAAAACACAGAATATCTCAGAGAATTGAGATTTTAGTGATTTTTCTGAAAGGGGAATGCAGAATGAAACCTAGTTGACCAAGAAGCAAATACAGGGGAGTGCAAGCAAACTGGGTTGAATGTAAGTATCATTTGTTGTAAAATAATATCACATAATCGAATTACGACTTTTTCTCAGGGCTTAGTTGCATATTTTGTGCTAGCACTTAACTAGTACATTTGCTAGTTTCTCAACAAATCATTCAAAGGAAACCTTAACATTTAAGAACTGAACTGCCATTAACTTTAACGCTTCATCCCTGTATGTTTCTATTTCAACAAGAAATATAATGCTTCCATTTCTGAGACAGGTATATATATCTAAACATCGAAGGCTCCAATCAACTACACGTTAAACATGTTGTAGTACCTTTCTGTGCAAAGAATGACACTCAGTTGGGGTCCTGACCTACAGTGCCTGAGGCCTTGGGTTCAATTATCTGACCATCAAAGGGAGTAATCTTACAATTCTGGAAGCTTTGTTGAATAAAGATTTTAAAAATTGCCTTATACTTCACGAACCTGATTGCACAGATATCCAGCCATACCTCACAAGTCTTTTTAACATTTTCAGTCTTGATCCATGCCACCTACCCTTTTCTCTGATTGACTTCTACTAATCTTTAAATCTCTTCTCAGTTTCCTTTTCGGTAGAACATCTTCATAATGTTTGAAGATTAATTCTTCAAGTCTGGGTTGGGTGCCCTACAATGCATCATCCCAGAAGCAGGTACAGTCACCTCTGACCCTTGGGGTGAAGTTGGGCTGCCAGGTGATTTCACTGGTGCACAAACATCTCGGAACAACAATCCACATACCTAGGTAGCATTGTCATGCACAGAGACTATGTTTCAGACACGCATTCTAGTCTGTTGTTCCAAGCACCACAATGAACAAAACAGCACAAGATTAATTTAAGCACAAGAGACAGTGATGCAATCAGGAATCTTGTAAGCACCAAAGGATGCATGAGAGACAAGCCATACCTTACTCCATTACTCTCTAAAGTCATGATAAAGTTCAAAGGTCACTAAGTACACAAACAAGCACTATGTCACCATCATTATCAAATACATTCATACAATGGAGTGTATGAAGTGACTGGCAGCATACTGGGCTGATTTATACTAGTCTCACCAGAAGGATATGAGCAATGCACTGGGATGGACATTAGCAGAGCCTCAAAGTCTCTGTACTACACAGATGCTTTGCTCTACTGTAATCTTGTACAGTCACATTTTGTAGACAGGGTAAGAAGTCATGTAGCACCTGCCTGAACTTCTCTCTCCAAAGCTCTTCCCACACTGTAGGAAGAAGTAGTTTTGTATTCATCAGTGACTACTACGAAACTCTATTTAAAGACATAGAAAACGAAAAAAAAGTTAGTTGGAAGCTAAACAAAACATTCTTGTGTCGTTTTCTGTATTACTGGATGGGCTGGGATAGTAGTTCTTTCACAGATAGTTTTCCCAAATTTATATAAACCTAAAAATTAACAACTGAATTTTAAAAAAATCATGGAATTCAGGCAGGTAAAATGGATCAGAGAATAAAACATCTACCTCTAAGTATAATAACCTGTGTTTGATTTTAGAAGGAGAAGCCAACTCACATGTTTGTATATATGTATCTGCATATTATATATCATGTATGTATATGATTGTATCATATATCATATCATCATATTATATGTATCATATAATAATATATCTCATGTATTATATATCAGATATAATTATATATATAATTTTTATCTTGATTTCTGTGAGGATTATTTTAATTTTCTCTAAGGCAAAAACAATTAAATATATGGAATCCTACCACTGGGAGGCTGAAGCAGGAGGACTGACAGTTCAAAGACAACGAGCTACAGAGTAAAATCAAGGAGGATCAGTGTTGACTATACCACAAACACTGTCTCAAGAAAAACAAATACCAAAATAATAAAGCTTCAGAGACATTCTGAAGAATGAGTGCAATGGATACAAAATGAACCTCAGAGCATAGCTCTCAAGGACTTCAAATGTGACAAATGACCATTTCATAATACTCAAGGTGGAGACTGAAAAGTCATCCTATAGCCTGTTCCCTTTTATGCTGCCATGAACACTATCACCACAGCGATCAGCTCACACCGGACAAGCTGGCATGAGATACAAACATAAAGACTGAATTATGTAAATAATGGTAACAAAAACAACAACAACAACAAAACATTAGATCCAGGAAGGTAATATGACTCAGTGAGTAATGGTTTCCTCTTTCGTGCCTAATAATCTGTTTGATCTCCAGAACACACACGGTGAAGGAAGAGAATGAATTCCTACCAGTTCTTCTAATTGTCAAACATACACCAGAGTTGGCAGATAAGAGCCACCTGCTTGCACACATAAAGTAAATAAATTTAGTTATAGAATTCCATCAAGTTATTTGGTAGGTAGCATCAGAGTTTATATGGAAAGGCAAAAAAATGACAGAATAATCAACACAAAATTGAAAAGCAATAAAATCTTAGATGACTGACATCGTTACTTCACAAGTTACTTGCCATAAAGCCACAGACTGTGTGATATTAGATAAAAGGTAGAGAAACGGAGGAAGGGCAGACAACTGCAGGGCTGTGGAAGGCAGTCTCTTTTCTGGTAGAGCCAAGGATCAAACCCCGTGGGCCCAATAAGGGGAAAACCCCTATAAAGAACAACGGCAGGCATTTGCCAGGCTCCTGACATGTGACTATATTTCTCCACAGGTCTGTAACATTTGGTCACGTAAAAAGGGAATGCCCCCCAATCTCCTCCCCAAGTAAGGGCACGGCCACACAACCTCAAGACATCCCCATGTTAATGAGGCACCTAGAGGCTTAGCCATGCTCCTTCCCAGTTACTATCTCAACCTCGCCCCTCCCCGAGGTCATGGGGGTACAGTCTCGCCCATGCCACTCTCTGCCATAACATGACAATAATTGTTCTGAAACCCTGAACTGTCTCTCTTCATCCGCTGTGGGAAACAATGGAACCGGCCTTCGCCAAAAGAGCCACTGTCTAGCCTCCCACTGAAGGAGTCCCAGGGTTCTCAGCCATGGCAGCCATCCACCCAACCAAAGCAGCTAGCCAGTGCCCAAGCCAAAGACCTGGTCCTGCCACAGGATACCAGCCATGCTCCTTCTCCCCTTCAGCCTGGGCTAGATCCAGTCTGCAGCTCTTCCCTGGCATCCAGCTGTGCCTGCGGTACATGGGAACCCCATGGAGCCCGCTGTGGCCTGTCTCCCAGAAACCATGGGTCTTCTCCCCCACCCCCGGGCTGTGTCTTCCAGGGGCTTCTCACAGCTTGACACAAGCCCAGTGGCCCGTGTGTGTGTGTGGGGGGGGGGGAGACACTCGGGACTTTACTCCACCGCACTGTTTGATCCAACACATAACAAAGCTTCCAGTGATAGACCTATATAACATACACAAATTAGCTTTGAGGAAAGAACAGGACAGAGGAAATCAAGCTGAAACTGAGCCAGAAGCATCCTAGTGCTGGCAACCACTCTCACTAGAGGAGGGCAATGTGAGAACTGCAAAGAAAATTCATCACAATTACACCCAAGCAAAGAGCCGACAGTATTGAACTACCTCCTAATATGCCCCTGGTGCAATAGTGGTATGAATGTTCTAGAAGTAACAACCACTCCAGATTGAATTTAAGGCCCACATAGGAGAGAATACCTACCTGGAAATTAAAAAAAAAGAAAAAAAATCAACAAATGGTTATGGAAGTTACAGGCCCCGTGGGGAAATGTACCACTGATGTTTTTTCCAAATAGTCATGTAACTAAACTGTTTTCCAAATAGTTATGTTTTGCACATAGACTCGTATAGAGCTCAGCCTTGGTCAGAGAAGCCTCTTTTACATAGTAGCTGACAATAAAAGCAGTGACTCATAACTGGTCAAAGTGTTGCTAATAAGTTGATGGGTCCAAACAGGAGAGGTATGTGACCCGTTCCCAAGCCTAGGGAACATGGTGACAGAGATGGTAGGAGGACTGTGGGAGCAAACGAGTGGAGCGGAGCATGGAAAAACTCTGTCTTGTACACGTGCCAGGGGCACAGTAATCATGAACATACAGAAGCTATAACTACCTCCAAAAGATGAGGACGGGAGATAGGGTAAGGCAGAGATGGAAGAGGGAATGAGGAACGGAAACAGGGAAGGATGAGGAAGAAAGGGAAGAACAGGAAATAAGAGGACTAAACAGGAGCGAGCCTTGGAGGCAGATAGGCGGGCAGTGAGGATGCGTGGGTCGGAGCGAGCCGTGGAGGCAGATAGGCGGGCAGTGAGGATGCGTAGGTCGGAGAATGCTGCATACAGGGTTGTGCGTTCTTCAATGCAATTTTTAAAAATTAAACTAAAAGTAAATTTTAAGAATTTAAAGGAAGACAATGCAATGAAACAAAGGCTATCATTTCAACAAATGATGCTTAGAAATGTGGGGCGCCACATGTCAACAACGAATAGAGGGGAGGAGCCACATGTCAACAATAGAAAGAGGGAGGAAGGAAGAAAAAGAGAAGGGCAGAGGGAGAGAGGAAAGAAAAGGAAGAAAAGGGACAAAGAAAGGGTCAGGGAGGGAGAAAATGGAAGAAAAGAGAAGGAAAGAAGCAATAGGGGAGGGGAGGGAGGAATGAGGAGGGAGGCCCCTCTGAGAGGCCAGAGGGGCAGGGGGAGGAGGAAGGGAGAAGGGCATAAATGGACAGAATGTATGCCTTTCGTAAAAATGAATTCAACGTGGATCACAGACCCTGATATTAACACAAACCCCCATGACTCCAAAAACCAAACCAAACCAAAATAAAACATATGAACAAACAAAGCACCAAACCCCGGGGGTTCTTTTCTAATCCCGGAAGCCACAGCGCTCCCATTGTCTGTTACTGTCCTTCTACCTCACCTGCTATGTGCATCCTTTTCATGCCTATCAAATCAGTTACACAAAGCACTTAGTCCTGCTTTTTAACTACAAAGATTCTTTTCTTTTGATTGGTAAAAGGACTTTCAAAAGTATTGATCTTAGAAAACATATGACTTAACTTGGCTAGGATGAAAAGAATATTCATCAAGCAACACAGGTAATTATTTTATTCTTAAGGCAAGAATCGAAAGTTAATTTACAAGACCAGAACCTATGAAAAAGTGAAGTGAAGGAAATTCAGGGACTGGTCAACTTAGGAAACAAAGGTTCTATGTAAAAAGAATGTCAGCTTAGCCATAGAAGAGATTGTCAACAACCACATCCTGTACTTTTAAGAGATAAACTTCAGGGGTCCAAAGATCTCCTGGGTCTCCAAAACAGAGGAATTGCTCTGCCCAGTGCTTTCTGCTGAGGCTTTTAGACTACCTCAGTCCCACAGACCCAAAGCCATGCTGGAGGCCAGTTTCCCATCAAAAAGCATGATGGACTTCTGTCTTATAATTCTTAACTATTGGCTTCATCAGAGTGAGAAACAAGCTGTTCTTGAACTGTTACGCAGATCAAGTCTTAGCTTCAATGCAGAAATCCTGAAGTCATTGCTTTCTTTCTTTATGACTATTTAGACTCTGCTGGGCAACTGGATGGTCCAGTTGCATGTCAGAAGAAGGTGTAGTTATTCAATATTTATGACAGCTGAGAGGCAAGATGGGGCTGCAGTCATCACAAGTTAGTATTTCAGAGGCATTTAAGTCTTTACTCTAGAACCAAGAGAGGGACAAACATGAAGCTACCATCACTTTCCTTTGAGAAAGGAAAATGTGCCCACCACCTTGCCACTGCATTCCACCTCTCCCACACAGATATTTTCTGACTGAACTACCTCCACTTTAACTTCTCTGCCAACGTTTTTCAGCCACAAAAGAACTTTTAGAAATAATGTACAAATAGTGTTACAAAATAGAGATTAGACATGTGCTTTTTTGTTGTAACTTTCATGCAAACTTGTGCAAGTCCCACAGTATTCCAGAGCCTGATAGAGCCAGTTGCAGATGGAATCGGACAGCAGCCAGAGTCTTTGAACTTCTCCCTTTCAGAATGACTGCATTCCAGCATAGAAAGGATACCATCAGCATACAAGCATAAACACTCCAGACTCTACAGATAACACGTCCGCATCTTTCTATGTGCAGTGTGAGAATGTCAATCTTCAAAAGTGTTCTACACTTGAAAGAACTAAATTTGTGTAAGAATTACCATATAAAGTATCTTAGTTTGGGGATCTCAGTGTTAGAAAATATGAATCATACATGAATTCAGTTTAAAATTAGCATAATAATTATAGAAAATGAAACAGGGAAACCCAAGAAGTCTGCACCCACAAACTACATGTGTGCATGCTTCCCTCCTCTTCTTATCCTCACACATATGTAAGTTACTAAATGAATAAATATATAATGATAATCTGGTAGTCTTAATTCATCTAAATCACAGGCTAGATCAAATCCTTCCTTGGGAAAGTGGTATGATGCTGTGTTGTTAATGCTGTGTTCTTATCTGTTTTTTGTTGAGGGTAGTGTTGAGAAAGGGATCTTTGGGGTCTCTATGTACCCCAGACCAGTCTCAAACTCATTAGGAAGCCCAAGATGACCTTCAATTCTCAATCTCCTAGATTCACATTCTAGTGCTAGGATTACAGGTCGACCACTGCCCCTGCTAGGCAAGCTGTTTTCAACAGCATTTCCTGCATACATGTTGAATCGAGAGTAAGAGTGAATCATCGTCCCTGGATACCACCCCAGTCTTCCTCAAATGTCCCCTTGTACCTTTGTACAAAATTACTAGTCCTATTGTACAACCTTCACCAAGGAAGTAGGTGAATAAGCCCTTGTCAGCCCAGCCCTGCTGTTGAGAATTATCCCAGGTCACCATTCTTGAGGGAGGCACACTTCAGCTTCAGAAGTGTTGCTGGGGTGACCCTTTGCCCTTCCTATTTGCTCTGCCCTCTAGCATTAGTGCCGCCTGGTTCAGGGACTTCCAGTCAGAATGTACCCCCCCCCATATATGCATCATCCAGCTATTTCCTGATGACCTTGATGCTGCTGCTGTGGCTCTGATAGTCATTCATACTCTTGACAACAAACTTCTAATATCATTGCTGTTCATGTGTCTCTAAACTTCACATCCAGATAAGTATGTAATGTTGAGATTACCAGTATATTTCCATTCTGTAGATACTCAGTCTGCCTCTCCTCATTATGCATTATGTTGACTTATAATCAAGCACAACTCCCTGCATCCACACTGTATCTGATGAGTATGCAGCAGTGGTTCTCAACCTGTGGGTCGCAACCCCTTGGGGGTCAAACAACCCTTTCACAGGGCTCATATATAAGATATCCTGCATATCAGATATTTCCATTATGATCCATAACAGCAAAATTACAGTTCAGAAGTAACAATGAAAATAATTTTATGGCTGGGGTCATCACAGCATGAGGAACTGTATTAAAGTGACACAGCATGAGGAAGGTTGAGATCCACTGGCCTACAACGTCATAGGATAGAGGAGCAAAGCCCAAAGTCAAAGAGAGAGAGTAATTTCCACAAGGGATGGCAATATTTGACTCAAGTACCAAATAACTGAAAAAGAAGAGGATTCTAAGATCTCTGTTCTTGTGATGAATCCGGAACATGTTGAACTAAGACTAGGAAGTTGGTATACCAAGGCAGAGTAGGCATGGTCATGCAAAGATGTTCACTTAGGTGGCAGCAGAGTTCTTTCTGCTGCAAACTGGATCAAGGGCCAGAGCTCCAAGTCTTCAAGTAGGAATAGAAAGATGAGTGAAAAGCAGCCAGAATCAAACAGGGTCTAAGATCTGCAATCTTCAGGCAGAAGAGTATAGAGAAGAAGCACTCAACCAACAGAGAGAAAAGGAAGGAAGAGATGGGATAGGCCATTCAAGCAGACACCAACGACTTCTTCAGAGCTAAGCTCTATCTGTACTCTCTCGGGTTCTTTCCCTGAATAGTTCCACAGCTCCTGGGTTTAAAGAGCCTGTCTGCTCAGATATAGCAGGCAGAAGTGAAACAGCAGCCTTGTGTGTTCTCTTTGGGAAGATCAACCCAAGACCTTGCATATGACTCACATATCTTGTCCTTAAAATGCCTCTCTCCAAGCTGAGGTAGGGAAGGATCAATCTACAGTGCCTAAAGGCCTTTGGAGCCTCTGTCATCAGCTTATCAGGTCCTTAGCCTAAGGTGTGTTTAATGAATTGAAGGGCAGTTGCTTATCTCTTGGCTCCCAGTTACTACCAAGGTTATAAAACAGCAGACAGTGAGCAGCCCCTGGGTCCAGTCTTCCTCCATTTTCATGCTGTGTATTCATGCAGGTACTGCAGATTTCAGTCTGTCCTCAATACATACAAGTGACAGTCATTTACATTTTAAATAGCTGATATTATGATAGAAAGATAAATCTTAGTTGGGAAGTAGTAGGCAATTGGTAGTCAGTAGTAGACGCATCTCTGTGAGTTCAAGGGTAGCCTGGTCTACAGGTGAGTTCCAGGATGGCCAGGGTTGTTACACAGAGAAACTAAGTTTTGAAAACAAAACAAAAATAAATGAATAACTAAATAAATAAATAAGTAAATAAGGTAATCCCAAATTCTACTTATTCCCATGTTAGAATGTGTGTCACAAATCCCTGACTAACACTGAATTTGGTACCAGAACTGATTCCATACAAAAAGATCGCCAGCTTAAGGAGAAAAAGATTGACAATACTTTCTAGAAATCTTCATGACAATATTCCCAATTTCAGGTACTTTTCCAAACATCACCAAGCACTCAAGACTACATTTCTTCTCTTCTAAAAATTAAAGATCAAGTCTATATATGACCTCTTAAATAACAGAATAGGGAGAAAACAAGTAGCCTGACTCCTAGAGGTGGCATGAGTTCTGTTCAATGTCCCCTGAACTCCAGCTACTATTGGAGCACATCTTTTGGAGAGTCAGGGACCATGGAAAGAACGTAGCCTACAGACTCAGACGAGGCCACTGAAGATAACCCACATCTATTGGCAATGCATCCATGGACGGTCATATATGATTGCAACTGTCAGCCTTTGAGGCACCACAGCAGCTGCTTAGTGGACTGAAGGAAGTACTCTCCATCCAGGTCTGCTGAAGTAGCAATTGCATGAACAAAGTAAGCATTTTTTCTTCAGATGCTAAGGCAGGGGTGATGTGCAGCACTAGAGGATGAAATGGATGGGTTGTCACTAGGTATCTGGATTCTAAATGGATGTAAGAAAAGACTCCTAGCATCCCCTGGAATTCCCATTCTTGAACCCAAGTGCACAATGGCTAGTGGGCAAACAAACTGGCTTGCAGCAAGAGCATTTGGAATGTCCATCAGTGGTTATCAATGGATACAGCATGAGGAAATGGCCTTCAACAAGATTTGAGCATCAAACTCCAGACTCTGCCCTTGAAACTATTGGCTCTTTATGTATTAGGATCTTAACACTGTTATCTTAATGAATTGATTCTGCAAATATAAAGGTTTGAATGTGACCCAAACTCCCTCTCACAGACTATGCTCCCACAGACATTCTGTCTGTTCTGAGGGGACAAATTTTTTAAAGCTTCAAAGAACCTTCATCCTACTTTTGTAATGCTTTTTTTTATATATATCTCCCTTAGAGAAAAAAATCTTTGAGATCTGACTCGCCCTCATCTGGTGAGGCCCTAGCTTCCAAATACCTGTTATCTCTCATGGACAGCTGCCGAGCCAAGGGTTAATGGAACTTCACTCACAGGTCCTGAGTGAGTTATAGGTTGTCTCAGGATGGATAACTGTTGAATAGCCATGAAACTTCTAACAGCAGTCATTCATGAAACTAGAGTTTGAATCTATCCTGTGTGCCACAATATTCGGAAAGAAAGAACGCTGCCAGGCTAAAAGGTCTGAGGAATTCTACAGCAAGCTCTTCTGCTGTGAAGACAGCCAAACTAGAGTTATGGCTACCCAAGACAGGAAGACACTGGGGACATTAAGAGTTTTTTGTTTTGTTTTTTGTTTGTTTGTTTGAATGCATATTCCCTTAAATTTCACAAAAAAAAATACAAAATTAGGCATCTTTTTATAATGTGAAATGTAAAGACTATCATTGAGATGAGTCAAAATGATTTAAATGAATTTTTTACTCCAGTTACAGAGTCCCCCCACCCTCCCCCCTCCACACACATTTTTCATTCCAAATCTATCCCATCTGGCACAAACCACTGTAAGTTTGTGAATATTAGTGAAAAAAGTAAATGGAATTTTCATCCAAATGTTAAACACACATAGAAATGGTGACACATGAGCTAGGTACCGTGACCTATGCCTCTACGTTCAGCCATTGTGTGGCATGGGCAAGAAAAAGACAGTGTCAGGTCCATCCCAGCTGTAAGATCCTGTCTCCGAAATAAATGTGATCTACACATGCAGTCTTAATCTCAGACTCCCTTTATAACCTGTTGTTTGAGGGACAAAGGTCCCCAAGAAGCAAAGGTCCCAGTTGTTGAATGTTCTACCCATGTCGAGATATGTGCTAGAGGGAAAGACAATGAAGATCGAAACAGGCCACTAACATTTGAATTGTAGAAGAAGGATGCCCTGTATTACTTCAGTGACTTCAAAGTCATCCCAGTGGTCATTGAGACTTCCCAGTGGAAGTGAGACAGAGAAAGAGCCAGGAGGATGCCACGAGTGAGAGAGAGCCCAGTACAGCGAGCTGAAAAAATGGAGAATGAGGCCCAAGGACTGTGGGTTAGCTCAGAAGCTGTAAAAGAAATGAAGTCTGCTATGCAGTTTTAAGAAAGAAATCTTGATGTGTCCTAATATAGCCCCATGAGACCATTTGGAGCTCTGACTTCCATAATCCCAAGATAACTGATTTGTGTTCTTTTTAAACCAGCCTGTGGTAACACCATGCCACAGAAAACAACTCTTAGATCAAATCTGCTTTGGCATTAACTAGGCTGCACATGCAGGTGAGACAGCCTGGTAAAGGTTAGTAACAAACTGGCTCTTAGGGAATATGTGTAAGCCTGACTTCCACTAGGCTGGAAAGCGCACTGAAACACTGAATTAACACATAAGTTAAAGGATTGTACCCAATGCTTGAGTTCACTGTTACCTGTGTTTTGTTAACAAAAGTTCTTTAAGGGAATAGTGACATTCTTTGCTGGCATCAGCTTGTGTAAGGAAAACTATTTAAGTTACCATCATCCTAGGGCTCAGGAGCCAGAGGGAGAAAGAACCCAAGTTTGAAGCCTGCTGGAGTTATATAGTGAGATTCTATCTAAAAACTAATGTGACAATAATGTGTACATGTGAATCCCATCAAACAAATTGGACACATAAGTCAGGCATGAGATCAATTACCTATAGGATCACTCAAGTCCAAGGTCTGTCTGAGTGGCACAGTGGGTCCCTATTTCAATGTCCACCTACCCCTCAAAGAAATGCTCATCAAAAGGTATTAAGCTTCAGTATACAGCCTCCATCGTATTTTGCTCTACAGCTGCAACAGTCTTCTTAAACTAAAACGGTTTAATCGAAATGCTAGATGTAACAAAAAGTCCGTATAATTTTTATAATTGTTCTTCAAATACTCTGGTACTGTATATATGCCATATTGTCAGGTATTCTACACATGATGACATAAAGCTTATGAACCTATGGCTCCACCGCATATGTAGCAGAGGATGGCCTTGTCAGGCATCAATGGGAGAAGAGGTCCTTAGTCCTATGAATGCTTGATAGATGCCCCAATGTAGGGGAATTTGAGGGCGGGGAGGCAGGAGTGGGTGGGTGGGTGGAGGAACAGCCTCATAGAAGCAGGAGGAGGGGTGATAGGATAGGAGTTTTCTGGGAGGGGGGGAAGCAAGAAAGGGGATAACATTTGAAATGTAAATAAAGAAAATATCTAATTAAAAAACAGAGAGAATGGGTAGTAGAGAATAATCAGAATATAATATATATATATATATATATATATATAAAATACATATATGTATATAATATATATTTATATGATTGCCAAATAACAAATTCAATGAAAAGGTTGTCTGTTAGTAAATCAGAAGACAAAATGCAAATACTGGCCTGAATAGCCAATTTTCCTAAAGCCAAACTAAGTACAAAATAAAATAATAGACACCCACAACTTAAGGCAATCATTTTTTAATTTATTGTTTTTAGAGAATTTGAGACATGAGCACTGTATTTAAAATTACCATTTCCTCAAATATTGGTAACTGTCAGGAAGTCTGCCTGGCTTTCAGTTTTCATTGCTGTTGCTTCGGCTTATTTGATTATTTTTCAACAACGGACTTCTCACTGTGTTCCCCAGGCTGGACTTGAACTCTTGTTCTCATGTTCTTGCAATTTTACACCTCCAAGATCTGGGACTCAAAATTTTTTTATTCTTTAAAATTTCAAGACAACTTGGATGGTAGGCACTATTCTAATAATTAGCTTCACCTCACAGGCGCAGCAACTAACTGAGAAAAAGTGACTAAGGTAAAACCGGGGCAAGTGGCACATGTCTTTAATCTCAGGATTAAGGGGAGAGAAGCAGGAGGATCTCTATGAGTTAGATAGAGGCCAGCCTGGTCCACACAGTAAGTACCAAGACAGCCAAAACTACATGGTGAGACTCTGCCTCTAAATCAATCAATCAATCAATCAATCAATCAGAGCAATTACTGAAGGTTAAACTAGGGCAGACCCAGGGTTGAAACAGTAGTTAGACTTCAAAACCATGCTTTAACCACTACATTTTAAGTTCAATACTCTCTCTCAGAATACTGACTGACTGTGGTCAAGAAAAGACAGTTATAACTTCCATTGAAACCCATCAGAAATTTACAATGCAAAAGTTCAAATTCAAGAAGAAAATAAACAGAAAAAAAAAAAAAAGATTTGGGGAGTTGGCTCAGGACCTGAGTTTGATCCCCAGCATCCATATAAAGAACTGTCACACAGAGACATACACTGCAATCCCAGCAGGGGCAGGGATGGGTTGGGAGAGGAGACAGGTGGGTCCCTAGGGTTTGCTATGCAGTCCCTGTGGTTGAAATAAAATTTTATCAGGTTCAGTGAGAGACCTTGCCTCCAATCAATTAATTAATAATTACATGGAAAGCAACTGAAAAAGATATCTGCCACCAATATCTACCGTTTACGTGTACACACACACACACACACACACACACACACGCATACATACTCTCCTACAACATATGTATGTGCTCACACACAAAATAAAGAAAAAAATTCCACTTTTTACTGAAAGCACAGAAAGGTATGAACTGATGGTATATCTGTCAAACTGTAGGGAATCTGAGATGCCCCTGAGAGCCAACATACACCTTCTCAGACCTGAGAAAAACACAAACTCCTAAAAATACAAGTCCGAGCTATGAAAGTGTTACCCAGTGACTCTGCAATGAGAAGAAACATCGTCATGATGGGATGAACACAGAGCAGGATTTCAGAAAGCAGAGGAAGCGGTAATGAAAGCCGTAAACAAACAAACAGACATCTCAGAGGGTCCTGGCAATCCACCAAGAGGATGTCCTAGGAGTTCCAGTGGAAGCTTAATCTCAAGGGCTTTGCTGTCCAGAGACTTTGGAAATGACGTCTTCATACCATAACAAAATGAAATCAAAGATTTGAACGATCTGTCCCAACCCCAACCACCACTACCCTTTCTCTCTATGTCCATTGGTAAATATTGTCTTTTGTACCTATGTGTGATAATTACAGGATAAGCACTGTCTATAAATCAGTAAGAGCAAAATCAAGAGAGACAGAAAGGAAAGGTCAGGGAAGAATAAATATCTCAGCGGGAATTGTCCAAGCCAGTGATGAGAAATTTAGACAAATAACTTCCTCGCACACACACTTGCATGCACATAAGACAAAGGATCTTCTTTAAAAGCTCAAGGAACTGGTTGATGTGTAGACTAGGGAAGAAGTACATAAGTTCAAATGAAAGAGAAGATAATTCAATGATATAAAAGCAATCTGACAAAGCCAGGAAATGGTACAGAAAGGAAAAGCCACTTAGGGAGTAAAAAACAGGAAAATAAGTACCTGAGTGAAAACAGAGGGGCAAAGGTGGGCTCATTGGGTAAGCACATAAAGGGAATCAAGGGAAGAACATGGCAAAGCCAGTGTAACATCAAGAAGAAATGCAAGACAGTCATTGGCCAAGGACGGGGTTGGAGAAACAGTTTACTGTAAATAAGACTACCTCTGGAAAGACCTCTGTATAGTCAAGGCTACATATTAAATGTAAACTCATTAGTTAGAATAACGCTACAATGTATGTACTATGTTTCCAAAATGCAGATCACAGTGACATATTAATATGAGAAAAAGTTTAAGCTGCCTCAATATAATTACTTTTCCCTGGGGGGTGGGTGGGAAGAGACAAACTGACTCTTCTTTAGAGAGGTCCTAGAAAGACCAAAGAAGAGAGAATAAAGCCATACATGTAAGAAATAATCTATCAAGTTATTGAGATCCTAGGTTAGAACAGTTCTCAGACACCATGGCCAGAAATTAAAAAAAAAAAAAAAAATTCAGAAGTGGGGAAGCAAGCTTCTTCTGCATTTCAGCCTCCACAGCATGTCCTGGCCTGCAAGCTACAGGACCACTAAGGGTAATTTCAGCCCCGAAAATGTCTGGTACTAAGAAGTTAAATCATACACTGTTATGAGTCTCTGACTAGTGATACAAAGGGCAACATCACTCAAAAGCGATTCAGGGCTCTAGAGGGTCATAGCTTTATCTTCAATGGCTTTTCTCTTTTTATTTTTGTTTTCTTTCCTTCAGAAATTTTTATGGGATCATATATGTCCCAGGCTAGCTTCAAATCTGCTGTGTTGCTTTTAATTTCTGAGTTTTTTGTCTCTACCTCTGCAGTACTGAGAGGCCAGGCAAATGCAATGTCTGTTTGCTGGAGTGCAGGGTCAAACTCAGGACTGGTGCATGCTAACCTCACACTGAAAAATAAATCTTAAAGAAAAATACATACGTCAACGGGTGCTAATTCTAATTCTACTTCACAGAAGAGATCATTGAAATTCACAAAGGACAAATCCAAGATCACATGAGAGAATGCTAGAGCCTAGTTTTGCCTTTTTCTGATTCTACATAGACAGAGCAAGTAGATACCCTGAAGGAAGTTAGCATAGCCCAGGCTCAAGGGACTGGTTCATTCTCACCCCCTGTGACTTTCTGAGCATCTAGAGTTACAGAGTTCAAGATGGAAGAAAATATGGATTCTACCATCTTTTGTAGTGTTTGAAGATCAAGTCTGAGGACATGATGAGAAGGATACTAGCCACATTGTACATTTCCATCTTTGTAAGCAAACTCTTTGCTATGCACTGAGAGCAGAAAGACTAGCTACTGTTGTCTGAATATCCACATGTTATGTCTCCACGGTACCCAGTGCTGATGCTGGGTAGTTTAAACAGCTGTGGATCACGTGAAGACAAGTTAACTTTGACTCTGATAAGCTAGAATAATATATATATGCAAGTCTGTGATTTAAACATCTGCTCTATGCCAGCTGCTGAGAAGCGCCAAGTAAACAAACCATCCTGAGAAATCAAAGAAACTAGGAGTCACATCCACAGAAGCCACCATGCTCACTGTGGGGACAACTACAGAACCACAGTCATGAGTAAACACCAGTCTGGTAATAGTATTTGTGAGCAGGACAGAGCAGATGATTGGAAGCTTCTGAGATCTTATTTGATGTTTACTACTGACTCGTGGTAGACGAAGAACTCAAGGGCAATGAAGTTGCATATAGAAAGGATTTAATGGAGAGGCATGTTTTAAATGAGAAGGTAGATGGAAAACAATCCTGAAAGTGTGATTCCCGGACACAACAGACACTGTACAAATCCCAGGTAAGCTATTTGCATTTTAGAACTGAGGCTGACAGGCACAGCACGCTATTCTGTGGCACTTGGCAAGGTGTTATCACCACTGGCAAGTTGGAAGTGTACAAAAGTACTAGAGTAGCCGTACTCAAATTCCTTTTCAATTATGCAGATGGCAGAAATGCTTCTTCAAGAGATTTTTTTTAAAAAATTAGTCTTAACGTTGGCCTTGTCAGTGCATTTAAAATACAAAAATTAAAATAAAATGAAATTCCAAACTTCTCATTTTTCTCCAAGAGTCAAATGTTGTTACAGTGGCCATGGCTTTCAAATGAGAGTAAAAGCAAATGTCAAGGTGCTCTCTATTGACAGGAAACAATGACTAAAAATATGGTTGAAAATCATTATTAAAAATACACTGAAAACTACAGCTGATGATGACTTTGAACTCTGATCTTCCTGCCTCCCTATCCGGACTACTGGGTTACAGTGGTGTGCCACCCTAGCCAGTTTCTGGAGTACTAGATCAAACTAAAAACTTCATATATTAGTCACTCTACCAACAGAGCTTTATGCCCAGACCAAAAGAGTAAAAATGAAAAGAATAAAACATAATCAAAACCTCACTGCTCCTTCCCTTCACAAAGTCTTTGGCACTCATGAGAAATGAGCAACAAGGTGTGGTCATTTGGAAAGACTCTCCTCCAGCACATTACAGTCAATTCTCATTTCACCCTCAGGGCTAACACTGACAACATGATTGGCTCTGTCATCATCCTCAGTTGACAACATAAAATTAGAGACAGAACAAGGACACAGCCAAAAATAATAAATCTGCAAAGCTAACTCAAAGCACAGAGGAGGAGGAGGAGGAGGAGGAAGAGGAGGAGGAGGAGAAGAGGGAGAAGGAGGAGTCAGGGACATTGTCATGTAAGGTGAAGTAACAAAACATAAATTTTCTAGCTTTATCCCACTAGACTCAAGGAATAATTTTTAACATTAGCATAGAAAAAGTGTTATTAATGATGTGGTAGACTCAACTCATCACCAGCTCATAAAAGGCCACTGTTAAATTTTAAGGGATCCTGTAACCCAGCTGGTAAACTACTGAGATCAACCACGTGGGGGAGGGAATGAAAGAAAAAGAAAACCGAGACTATAGCTCTTCCCTTTCACAGAAAGCCAGTTGACAAGAATGTCAGAAAACACATGGGCTCTGATATTCCCCAGCAAGCAAATGGGCCCACAACAGTACGAATGAAGATAGGAAGGAGAATATGGTCAGTTCTCCCCATAAACTTCCTGGTTCCCATCGCTGACTCCTTAACCTCTCTCTGAAACCTTTGCAGACACAATAGTAGAAAGAAAGAGAAGGAGAAGAGCAATGAATTGTGGGTATTATGTGGCCACATTAAGAGCTATGAGGCAAAAAGTTCTGTGCTGGCTCTGCAGATTCTTTAAAACTGTAGGAAATGAAGATTATTTAATATACTCTAATTTTCTCCTTATTATCTAGAGTTTTTATAACTAATAGGAAGTACCAGCAAAGCTCATGGAACTACCACAAACAAAATAATGCCAAGCACTAGACTACCATGGAAACTCACAAATGTTGACCTTCTTCCAATTAGGTTACATCTGCATTTGGGAAATCAAAAATATCTCTGTCTTTGTCCACAGTCATGGATTAGGTTTATAGGATGCTTATAGGAACTTTTGAATATTAAAGAAAATTTGGCTCCATTTTTTTCTTAGTGATCTGTTATTTTCAAATGTCTTTCATTTTTGATGTTCATCTAAAATTTGATTCTTAAAATGCAAGCTTACTAGCTGGACATCTAGTTCAGTTGCTATGCAGCTGGCCTGGCATGCATGAAGCTTTGAGTTCAAACCCTAGCACCAAATGAACTCTATACAGTGGCACACCCCTGTAACCTCAGCACCAAGGAGATATAGGATGCCAAGTTGAAGGTCAGGCTCAGTGCAGTGAATGTGAGGCCAGCCTGGGGGGAGGAGGGGTCTGGAAAATAATGATAGTATACTTGCATAAAGAGAAAAAGATATACCCTCTTTTTAAATATCTGTAAATATCTACATGTTTAAAGGGACAGAAAGAACAACTATGCTTTACATATAGTGACTTTTAGGCTGAATGACTGCTGTCTCATTCAGGCAAAGAAATGATCTAGGGACTGCCTGGTGTCCCACTCAGCAGAGTAGTGACACTTCTGATGCAGTCACAATGAGTAACCAACCTTTATGGTTTTCCTCTTCATATGGATATTCATTCATCCATTTGTTTCTAGAGTCACATTGATCCTGCAAGGGAAACATACCAAAAGCTATCGTGAGAGTAAGTTCTATAGGACAACATTCCTTCCTTATTGGAAAAAGGGGGGGGGGGGGGAGATCCACCTGAAGAAGGCAGCAGCGGAGAAAGCTGCAACAGCTGTGACACTCTGACAAGCCTCTAGGCAAGAGATAATAAAATGCTAGATTAAGATCAAGGAAGGGGTTACAAAGAGATGCAGCCCAGGGAGGGGTGTGGGCTGAGAAGAAAAGAGCCAAGGCTGCGTTAGGTATGAATTCATCATATGTGAAGAATTCACAGATATTTAAGCTAGAGCCTCAAGTCCATTATCTGTAGTAACTTAAGACATTTTAAACAAATGGTATTATTTTTGAGAAAATTATCACTTTCCCTTTTGAAGTGACACACATGTAGAGAATAATCAATATGGCTGAATTGGGAATCTACCAATTAGGCAATAATCAATTCACTTCTAAACATTAAATTGAAGCATGTCACTTCTAAAAAATCATAGAAACAAAACTTTTACATTTATATGGTTGGAATAACATAAATCCCCAGGCCACCCAAATTTCTGGAACTCGGGTAGCTATCCCTGGCCTGGAGAATGCTGAGCACAACAGCCATCTAGCCCACTTGCTTCTCCTAGACCTCTTTCTATTTGTTCATCATGGTCATATATCCTACATCAGAATTTCCATTTCATGAGACCAATTTTCTTTGGCATTCAGTGGAGCCAGCTTATTAGCCACAGCCTTTTCTGGGTTGGGAATTATACCCAAGAGGGGACACGCCTTGGAACTGACAGTAACCAGTCCATGCCAATGCCTCTGAGCTGTGGCAATGACCTGGCTTTTCATGCGTGTTCGTGTACTTCCACAGAATGTGAACCCTCTTGGTGATAAAGCCCCTGGTGAAGTGCTTTACCACTTACGTGTTCTATGGTCTTGGGAGGTGGTGCCATCTGACTTGACTTCCCCACCCCATCTCTTAGCTTGTCTCAAGACATACCCCTAACATGAGCTGCAATTTACTATATGACTAGAAAGGCTACTAAAAAAAAGTAACATATTTTAATACTAATGAAAACCTAGAAATATTCTCATGCAATTCAGAATAAATTGCTACTTTACCTTATAAAACCAAACAATATTATTCTTTAAAATACAGAGAAAGTCATCGATTACATCATGTCATCAAGCACATCTTGTCCATTACAGTCTCCAAGGTGCATCTATTGCACTCAGTTCTAAGCTCTTAGGAGAATGGGCAAGATTTTTCAACACTGATTCCAATCTTGTAAATTTCAAATCATGACTGTATCTTTTTCATATTTCAATACATGTTCACACCTATACACTGTCAGGTCCACACATGGACTCAATCAACTGTTGATCAAAAATATTCAGGAAAAAACCCCTGTATCTATACAGAGTGTGCATATATGCTTTTTCCTGTTATTTACCCTAACAATGTAGCATATAACATATCCACAGGATAGTGATATTGTATAAGTATTACAAGTGACCTATTAGTTGTTACAAATGGCCAAATGGGTGACTTAGAGTACAGAGGAAGATGATCACACAGGTTATATCTAAATATAGTTTTATGACAGGGACTTGGGCATCCTTAAACTCTGGCATATGTAGAGATCTGGAAGTAAACTCTCTGGATATCACAAAGCAGCTATACCAAATTTTTTGTGTGACTTTAAACACATTCCTGTTTCATACAAAATAGTTAATACTTCATTGGAGCACTACATCCATAATTATTTACTCCCCAATTTTGGCTAAATTTTTTGTTAGTCACCAATGTGATGGTTTGTATATGCTTGGCCCAGGGAATGGCACCATTAGGAGGTATGGTCTTGTTGGTGTAGGTGTGTCACTGTGGACGTGGGCTTTAAGACCCTTATCCTGGTTGCCTGGAAGTCAGTCTTCCTCTAGCAGTCTTCAGATGAAGATGCTGAACTCTCAGCTCCACTTACACCATGCCTGCCTGTATGCTGCCATGTTCCCACCTTGGTGATAATGTACTGATCCTCTAAACCTGTAAGCCAGCCCCAATTAAATGTTGTCCTTATAAAAGTTATTTGGTCATTGTGTCTGTTCCCAGCAGTAAAACCCTAAGACAACCAATAACACTAAAAAAATTCTTACATGTAAATCTTCTATGAACCAAGACCTCTGGTAGCCTGAATGATACTTTTGTGTAAGAGGTAAAGATGCGCCCCCAACCTCACCCCAACCCCGGACAGACATGGGACTTTAGCAAGAAAGGGAAACTGTCAAGGGGACCTCAACCATCATGTACCAATGATTTCATCCCTGCCAATTTGGAGAAGATGGTAGTGCCACCATAGCACCCCCACTGATCCCAGGGTACACAGTGGAGGACCTAGAGAATGTTAGATCAATGAATGCTTATAAAGTGACTGAAGGAAGCTAACACTAAAAACTAAAAGAAAAAACACATAAAGGAACTTTCTATGTTTATTATGTGGATATGCTACTTGAGTAATTTAGGTCTTAATGACATAATCTATACAATCAGTCTGTAGACTTAAACATTAAACTATATTAAGTATACATAATACCACTAAGTATACATAATACTGTACAGTTTTACAGATTTTGGGGATTCAATACAGAATGCCAATGGTTTATTTGAGCACACAGCCTACTTTTAGATCCACTTGCCCATGATGAAACTGATGGAAATTACATTTCATATCCAACAAAACAATTTAGATGATCCCAGGGTTCCTTCGAGTCTGAGATTTTTGTCCCAAGTTGCGGGGTGTAATTTTTTATGGTTTAATCCTACCACCTACCCTCACAGACACTGCAATTTATATGTGAACCCTCCAATGTTATAAAGCTGGAGAAAGCTTCGTTTTAAGACTACATGAATTTTGTGTTTTCCCCAATTCCAACTCCTAAGAGACTGTTCAAGATTCAGCTGTGCCTGGGAGTCTCCGTGATGAACTTTAAATAGCACAAGTGAATGCAAGAAAACGAAGACTCAGGTAGGACTATGACTATGGCTCTCTAATCTAAGAGCCATCTTACACTGGCAGCATGCCCTTCAAAAGCTCGTCCAGGATCATGGAGATCCAATTTGCTTTTCCACAAAGGCAGGAGGGATGGTAATAATTTTTGCTCTGTCTCCCATGCTGACCCTAACTGAAGAAATGTTTACATAGCAATCTATAAAACCTTAAGTGCCATCCACATAAGAATTGGTACTCTTTAATCAACGGCTGAAATATTTAACAGAAAAAATGAAAAAGATTCTGTTCAATGGAGGCCAGGTGACAGAACAGATGAGTCTCAGATTTTATTTATGCTAAGGGACATTTATGTGGTTTCTCAACTCCCCTTAAAAACCAAAGCATGATATGAAATAGAAAAAAAAAAAGGTACATTTCCAGCAACTGTTAGTCTCTCATCAGTTTCTGAATTAAATTTACTTATCTCTGTCAAATAAATTTCTGAAATTATCTAGTAAGTTTTCTCAAAGCAGAGACATTTTGTGTACCAGTGGCCACATCAGAAAAAGCAAAAACAAAAAAACAAACAAACAAACAAATGAAAAAACCCAAACCCAACTTTTGATAGAGACTCATATCCCTAGTTGGATATCATTACCAACTATGTCTTCTTTTCTGAAGTTGAACCACAGCCAACTTTTGGGTATTTTCTTTATTTACATTTCAAATGTTATCCCCTTTCCATATTTCTTCTCTAGAAACCCCCTATCCCATAGCCCCTCCTCCTGCCTCTATGAGGGTGCTCCCCCACCCACTACCTCCTTCCAGCTCTGGCATTCCCCTACACTGCAGCATCAAACTCCCTCAGGCCCAATGGCCACTCCTCCCACTGATGTCCAGCAAGGCCATTCTCTGCCACATATGCGGTCCCTCCATGTGTACTCTTTGGTTAGGGGTCCAGTCCCCGGGAGCTCTGGGGAGTCTGGCCGGTTGACACTGTGGTATAGCCAACTTTTAAAGTGGAAATCATGTGCTAGACAATGGTCTACTGATAATTTATAATGTACCATTCACTGGTGTTTGTATCAAGGACATAGACTTTTGATTTGTGTTTTTCTGGCAGTAAGTGACAGAATCCATTCACACTAAGCACCGTTAGCTGACTGATATGAGATATATTAGTCCACATGGAAGTCTATGGCATTTTGCTATGTAGAAGCTTATAAAAATCTGTAAGAATGATCTCCTGGTATTAGTACTGAATAAACTGTTCAGTAGAATGACCACTGAACAGGGCACACATATACATAGACACATACACATACATACACACACACACACACACACACACACACGTATATATTGGTTACTGGGAATCATATAAATCCTCCACAGAATCTTCTCTTTGGTTTTGCAGTAGCTCACCGGGAGCAGTAATAATACCAATCTGAAAATGAAGTACAGTGGCAGAAATAGTCATTTAGAATCCATCAACTTAAACCCACACTCTCTCCAGGGATTCTCTGTTATTGGATAAACTAAGTGTTGGAAGGGTACAAGAGTCAAACTATCCAGTGTCCCTGTGTCTGATGTGTGGCTAACACACTTCCTTCTGACTTTATTTTAAAAGTAAAGGTAAATTTAAAAGAAGAAAGAAAACAAATGAAAAAGAACAACAACAACAACAAACCAAAACGAAAACCCTTGGGCTACAGAGATGACTCAATTTTTAAAAGAGTGCTTCCTATTCTTTGCTCTTTGTGGGGACCCAAGTTCAGTCCCCAACACTTAAGTTGGGTAGCTCAAACCAGCTATACCACTAGCTCCAGAGGATCTGATGTCTCTGAACTACCTTGGGACACCTGTACACATGTGTGCATACTCCTCACATTTGTGTGTATCTTTTAATGTAGTGATAGTAAATCTGGAGAGAAATTTTTAAAGCCTCATCACATACTGTGTGGAACTCACTTGCCTGGTTTCTTTTCTTTCTTTTTTTTTTTTTTCAAGACAGGGTTTCTCTGTGTAGCCCTGGCTGTCCTGGAACTCACTCTGTAGACCAGGCTGGCCTCGAACTCAGAAATCAGCCTGTCTCTGCCTCCCAAGTGCTGGGATTAAAGGCGACTTGCCTGGTTTCTAAGACTGTTCTATATTGTCATTAGACAAAGGACAGCAAAGGATGTGTTACCCTTCTAAAAAAATACAAACATGAGGAAATAGAAAGATCATGGAAAGAATTTTAGATTTGTTCTCAATAAAAATGGCGCTGCCTGGAACGAGAAATAAAATGTTTGTTAAGGGCAGAGGCGGGAGAAAGTCCAGCTGTGTCTACTTCTCTTTAGTAGTTACAAGAACTGGAGAAGCCTCTGGGTGTTCTGTCTCTCTCTCTGTCTCTCTCTGTCTCTCTCTGTCTCTCTCTGTGTCTCTCTCTCTCTCTCTCTCTCTCTCTCTCTCTCTCTCTCTCTCTCTCTCTCTCAATTTCCACACATGATCATCCAGCTTCTGTTAAACACTATGGACTACAGAAATAACCTTGGCTATAAAAAAAGGGGGAGGGGGGTTTCCACAAATAAAACTTCAGTTTGAAACACCTTCCAAGGTCCAGACATGATGTTTCTCTGCACTTCCAAGCTGTTATCTCTCAGCTCAACCCTCTATTAGGTTCTCAACCTTTAAAAGTTACAGTTTAGCACATTTAAGCAGTTCAGGACTGACTGTCCACTTGTTATGTCTCCTGGAAGTCCTTTTATGTCTGTTCAAACCGAGACAGAGAAACACATTTTGGATGTGTTTATAGACAGCTGACGGCTCGGGGCATTTCACTCTCTGCTCAGAGGTAATTTAGTTGTTCTGTTTCAGGTAAATTGAATTCTGGTGCTGTTACAGCAAGCCCATTTGGAATTCAGTTTTCGAGACAGAGGTTTATAAATGACTGTTTCATTTCTTGTGATTCTGTATTTTAAGGTACTGATGAAAAGAAATCAAGTAATAATGATTTATATACATATTCCATTCTGTTACCATAAGTTTAACAACTGAAGAGGGAACCTGACAGATTTTGTGCATGTAAATCTGAGATGCTGTATAATAGGTCCCAGTTTATACTTTAAGTATTAAAGTTTCTACCTTGTAAGCTGAGTTTTTATTATTTAAATTTATTTCTGTTTCATCTGTCACAGTGAATATCCTGGAAACTAAAAATATTAGAAGCATAATCTAAATATTTCTGGAGAGAAATGCAAATCTAAGTGGTATGTTTTAGAGCTATTTTGACTTAAAGGAATGCTTGATAAAAAGTAGAATCCTTGTTGCTAAGTGACAAGTGACACCTACTGTTTCTCCTCTGAACTCCTGAACATCAGAGCACACAGTACCACATACTACCAAAAAAGACAAGTGGATTTCCAAGGGAAAAGTGCTGTTCTCTGTAGAGAAGCAAATTAGTGTTCTAGTATTGTTTAGCCCAGGTCACAGGTGAGTAGCAAGTCCGCCTCTGTGAAGAGTGAATTCTTCAAAATAGGAACAAACAAGAGTTGCGCTCCTTGTTGAGAATATGTGCTAACACTCAAACAGAAATAAAAGTCAGGGGGACATATTTTCTAATTACCTGCTTATTTTCTAATATTCTGTCTTTTACACACACACACACACACACACACACACACACACCTCCTCTCCTGTGCTTTGCACAATCCAATTGCAATATAGAAATTATAAGAACTCTAGATATAGAATTTCAGATTCTCACAGGCGTACTCTGTTTGAGAAGAGCTATGTGGCATCATGGGAAGGGTCCAGGTATGACAGCAGAGCAGAAAGTACCATCGTAAAATACTTCTGAGGAATGTGATGAGTTGCATATCATTTATATGCCCCCTTTTCTTGTTTTCAAACTGATATGATAGGCTTACACCTCAACTTCCCACTCCCTGCAACAAACGCTATAGTTTTGTTTGGTTTCTTGTAAACTAAAAAACAGCATGTCTGTCATGTGTACAGTAAACAGAATAGTTCATAATTAATATTCTATAAATGCAAGTTGCACCTTTATTGCCAATATTTGTTATCAAGTACTCAAGGTCCATCTCCTCTTCAACTTTCCTGAGAACTAGTTGCTTAGCCATCTTACAGGAAGTTTCCGAGTGTGACTATCAACCATGACTGTGGTTGTTTCCTACAGACAAACTCTGGGGATGCTAAGGAAGAAGGCTGCCACCCTACACACTTACGTGGTGTTCATAATTCAATCACTAGGGCAATTCAGACATTCAATAGCTAATAGCATTAGGAGAAATGGAATTCAAAGGCCATTAATAACCCACATTCAATAATGATCCCCTTGGAATTGTAACTGCATATATATTGATTGAGAAGTCTCTGTTTGTAAATTCCCTTTTGCTATTTCCGGTTTTATTTCCTGAAAATTATGCTTTCACATAAGAAGACTTTGCTATTAAAAAAAAAAAATGATGAAACTAATACAAAAGGACAAACACACTTTAAGAAGTGAGGTGCCTCTGAGAAGGCAGCTGGAGCAGTTGTTAGGAACTTGTTGACTTGTTAAAGACCATTTTCAAGGGGCAGAGCTGAAGCCAAAGCACAGGGACACCGAATCTGCTGTTTCCATTATTCCTAACTTCCTGTCTACTGCACTACATCAGTCCATGAGCCCAGAGAACAAACAGACCCCTAAAGGAAAGTAACCATAGCCAATGAATTAAGCACTTCCTTTGGCATATTCTGTGCTCAATATAATGGTCTGAAAAGTAATTGAGGCCATTCTTACATTCAAGGATAATTGCCATTTCATCAGTGAACTGCACAGTCCAAACTCTGATTTGTGTTGCAAAGGCCTGACAGGATGATTATATTTGGCCCTTGTGTGACTAATTCATGTGATGTAGGTTGTGACAGAGCAAAAGCATGTGGCACTTGCCCTGGCATATAAGAACGTGAGTGCTACCACATGTGTTAATAAATGTTGCCTCATCCCTGACGCCAAACTGAACAATACAAAGCATTGGCCACACACAGACCTGGACTGAAGGGTTAAAGATATGCTGTCTCATGTGCTTTATCTGCGACACTAAATGACATACAGTCCACACAAATGCATAGTAAACAGATTGCTTACAGAATAAAAATTTTCCAGCCCATCACAATAGCTGATTAAAATATGTTGCTCTTATCTACTTTTGAATTAACTCATGTGAAATTAAACAAAACCAATATCTCTTAGTCCCCCTTCCCACCCCTTCTCAGGACTAGCGAAGGTATAATGCAGATGGTAGTAAAACCCTCAAAGCCTTTGGAAGACTGTGGAAGGTAAGGAAAGAATGGGGCTCCCAGTTGCGGCTACAATCTCTAGGGTACCTTCCAACACATATATAATTAAAATATTGTTGTGAGATTTTGCTATCACTGAAAAGCAAAGTTATGAAATCTAATTAAAAGAGTCCTAAACACATAATTCGTGCCTATTACAGAATGCTTAGTTCCTAAGAATTACAGCATAAGGTTTATATAGGAATCCACTTCTGTAGGTGGTGTCAAAACATAGCTACAAACAGAAGCAGGTGAAGACGCAAACTTTTCTACATTAAGCATCTCCGACATACAAATAAGTCCCCTTCCTCAGTATGCAGCATGCAAACTTGGGCTTCCTATTGACTGCTGCCTCATATGTTTATCTGCGACACTAAAGGACATATAGTCCACACAAATGCATAGTAAACAGTTTGCTTACAGAATAAAAATTTTCCAGCCCATCACAATGGCTGATTAAAATATGTTGTGCTTATCCACTTTTGAATTAATTCATGTGAAATTAAACAAATATTTATCAAATTGTGGGGAAACATTCCATCAAATTGAAAGACCTGAGTAGAAAAACAAATGGCACATGCTTAATTGCAGTTGACACTTAAATGAAATAGGCATTCTTAAATTATTTAACAATACTTTGAAATTATCAGAGGCAGTAGTTTTTTAAATGCTTGTTTATTTAACCTCTGAACCCAAGGAAGTCTAAACAAAGCTGATTTTAAGAAACCATTTGGTAGATAGATGAAAAGGCTGAGTAATACGTGCCAGCACAATTTGGACACAGTGATACAGAAATGGGAAGATTCAGTGTTCTCAGTGAATATCTCTTGGGAGGCTCATGCTTTCGTGGCTGAACACATCATTCCAATGCAAATAGAGACCATCATCTCTGTCCTATGTAGCTTATAATCTTGTCCGCAATAGAAAGCTATCACAATTGAAACATAGCCAATTAATATTTCTCACTGATGAACACATTAATACACTGTCAGATTTATTGCTTCACTCTTCACTTCTCTCGTGGCATCACACACCACAGAATCGAAATTTATTTGATTGGGAAGGTGATACAATTTAGTAAAGTTTATTCTTGTTTATAAGGACCAAAAAGGACCCCATACAAGCTGAAAAGTACTGGAATTAGATTGTGCGCTCAAATACATCCTATTTGACAGCTTACACAAAGCAGAAGATGAATGATAGTCTAATAGCCATCTAAATTGGATGGTAAATGCACTGCTATTCATTCATCCATGAATCACATATAAGGCAGGAATGGTCCTAGTTTCATTTCTTTGTGATAAAATACCCTGACAAAGAACAACTTAGGGTTGAAAGGGTTTAACAAACGTACAGAGTGTACAGAGTGCCCAGTTATAGTCCATCAGGGTAGAGAGTGGAGGCAGAAGCTCAAAGCTAGCCAGTCATATAACTTCCACAGAGAAAAATTAATGCATTTATGCTGCTTGCTTGCTTGTTTGCTTGCTCCTTTAAGTTCAGAAATCTCTGCCTAGGGAATGGTGTGCCACCCATAGTGGACTGTGCACCCCATATCAATAAACACTCTACCTTCCATCCTAAATTAAATATTTAGGTAATTCTAGGATGTACCAAATTAATAGTTAAAACTACCTACCACAGGAATATAGGACATGAAGAACGACATGTTAGAATACATATCTTGAAGAAGCTTATTAACAATGAAGATGAACCAATTACAGATAAGTAAAAGTTATTATATTTACCATTTTGAATGACTGTCATATGTTTAATATTGACTAGATTGATTCACATGTGTCCTTTAATTTAATGGTGTTTAAAACATAACTATTCTGTTGAATTAAAATGTATGTCCATATTTTACAGAGGAATTAACTGATTCTTTTCAATATTCAGCTGTATGAAAATGCCATAGTTAACAGTGTCATGGGAACTTAGAGAAAGAAAAGAATATGGGAAGGAAAGGAAACTAGAAGGGCTTCAAAAAGGAAGACAATCAAAGGCAAATGGTAAACAGATGGCACCTGAGGCCAGGGGCACAGGCTAGGTGGCACCTAAGGCCAGGGGCACAGGCTAGGTAGTAGATTTGGTCTGATTTTGAGAACACACACACACACACATTTCACAAAGAATGTATTTGTAGACCCACACTCACACATACATACAAATGATTAACCTATGAGCTAATGTTTATAGTGTTCATCGCATCTCACCAAAAGAAGAACTCTAATACAGGAAGAATTTGTTTCAAATAAATAAATAAATTCTGGTCAAACCCCAGCTGTACTGACAATACTATTGTCTCATATTGAATTTATGTAACATATGTTAAATATAAACATTGACTTAAAATTTTTTGACTGTTAGGTTGCATATGAATCTTAGTATTTCTAACATCTCTGATCATCAGATAAAAATCTTCCATTTTACAGTTCAAATATAAATCAATTAAAATGTGTCCTCAGTGGACAAGCTTATGTACTTAAACAGCCAAGCACTGATGACAAACTCTGATCAGAGATAAATACCCAAAGATGTATAAGTTGCTAAAGTTTTCTAGATTACAATAAAGTGATTTTGAAAATTAACAGTGTCAGGAAGGACACGTCAAAAGCATCTTTAAAAGCAATCTCAAATATTGAAAAAAAAAAAAAGACTCCGCAGACCTAGGGTGGGTTTGTTTCCATTTCCCCATCATCTGAGGCAATGTGCATGGAGCTTGTAGACACTGTGGAAGCTGGGATATGGCAGGCACAGAGAGACAAATCTCCCAGGCTCTCACTCCTCTGTGCAAACTGGAAAGCTTGATCTGAGGTAGAGAATGAAGCAGCAATGAGTCGCTTAGGAAATGGGACAACAAGGTGGAAATCTTCATTGGTTTTATGACACAAAAACATTAGTTCTAGTTTTGGCTTTTTTTGTTTTTTTGGTTTTTTAACATAGTTGCATAAATAGAGCCTGTAACTCTTAGTTTCAAATCACTACAGGAATTCAAAATTGTCTGCTGTGATTTGGACTTGGTTTGACGGTTTATGCCTTTGCTGTGATGTCAGAAGCATCTTCCTTAGTGAAGTGATGTTGGGAAGCAGGGGATCTTTTAAGAGATGGGCTGAGGCCTCCTGCACAAGGAATGAGGCAGTAGCTGTTGTTGGAAGAGATTAGTTTCCTAGAGAGAAATTGTTCCAAATGAGCCAGATTGTCTATTCCTGCTCTGATGATGTTTCCAGCTGTGCCTTGTGATCTCATCATTCTGTCCCTTGCGATGTAGCCAGTGGAATTCCACCACAGGTAGGTAGATGACAAAACCATAGTCTTTAACCTCCGAAATTGAGCTGCATGGGATTCTTTCTTACAAATTAGCCAGCCCCAGATGTTTTTATTTATAGCAACAGAAAACTAAGACAAATTCTCCTAGCATAGATATGATAAGTTCTTAAGGAGATAATGGTAATTCTCCCAAATAGATTGTTGTGCAGATGTCATCAAATTATCAATATGTAACAAACATTGTGTTGATTTGAAAGAAAAAATATGCAATGCCCAATTGTGAGTTTAAAAATCTATTTAAACATAAATAAAACTGAAACCCTAAAGCCCAAGATTAGACTTACAGATAGGTAACAGGTAGGATATTTTCTACCCTAATCTTTAAGAATTTATCACAACTGAAATAACCTGCTGAGAAATTTCCCCTTTTAAGTACAGGATCATAGAAAAAAACCAACTCACTGGGTTTTTCAAGACTTCTTTAAATACAGCTAAATACAATATCTGGAAACACTAGACAGGAAAGCTATTAGCTACAGAACTCAATTCAAATTGTTCATTGATAGAAATGTTCTCAAACCTGAGCAGCAGAGGCAAGAGCGATAAGGAGTGTCCAGGATCAGCATTTAATGGGCATCCACCAGGTGACAGAACATTCTACAAATTCAGCTGCAAATTAACTCCCATTATTACTTGCAATGTGCAAGGAGGTAAAATTAACATTCTCAGCTTATAGATGTGGAAGCAGAGAGAAGTAACTGCCTTAGTAAACAGCAGGACCTGACAATGGTAAGTACTGTCCCAAGACAATTCTGATAGATACATTTAGAATAACATCTTCATAGGACACACAACAATAAGACATCTTGATTTACAAAAAAAATCATAAAGAAAACCAATCTCAATATAGTATGTGATTTCCTTTCAATAAGCCTGAAGAAAGTATTCCTGAGTTAAACAATTTTAGTAATGATTTCCAGTAAAAACCATACAGTATTGAAAATATGCAATGCTTTGAATTTCATTCAATAGTAGGCAAAGCTAACACCTTGAAAGCTACTTATGCAATCAGGAGTTAATGCTTTCCTTAAATCACTGGGTATGTGTTTACAGATCTCCCTGAGATTTTAGGGTTTTTTCTTTTTGTGTATGTGTGTAAATTCCCTCACAAAAAAACCCCAAGATTTATGTATTTAATAAAAATCTCCCTCTACCTGGCATCAGAGGCATTTAAAAATGTCCAAACACCCAAATGGCATTTAACTTTTCATATCACAAAAAAAAAACAAGAAAACAAACAAAATAAAACAAACAAACAACAACAAAGGCTGTCTTTATACGAGGGGCTGAAAAGATGTTTCAAATAAGTATTTTTGCCCTGTGTTTTTGTCAACTGCCATGGGCAGCAAATTTTAAGGACATCCTTTCAAAAAGTAACTCATAATAATTATTGCAACATGCTTCCCTCAGCTTGGAGTATATATAGACGACTAAACAATGTTCAGTCCTTTCTTGATTATTAATTCTTAAATCACACAAATATAATTTTAACTGTCTCAGTAAGATAATAAAATAATGAGTGCACATGTCACAAGAAAATCTAAGTTGAAACAGTTCAGGCTTTTCAAGAGTCAATATACAAAAGGAAATATCAAAAATTAACAGAGGAATACAAAGGAACTATAAAATCCCTAGTGGGATGCACTCAATAACTCCTGCACATAGGACAGCCCCTTGCCTATCACTGGAGTCCAAAATACCTCAAGGAGCACTTGAAGTGCTGGTGTGGCAGCTGTGCTTTGGGAAACCACTGTGACATCAGGAAATGGTAAGGACCAGGTATACGGGCTGTCACATAACTTATGTCTTCATAGAAGCTAGACACGAAGGAGGAAAGCCACGGCACTTCAAGAAAACAAAATAGACGACATTCTGCCAGCAATAGGGAGTAGGGCTGTTGTCATAGAGTTACTATCGCTATGATGAAACACCGTGACAAAAGAAACATGAGAAGGAAAGGGTTTATTCAGCTTATGCTTTCTCATCTCAGTTCATCACCAAAGGAAGTCAGGACAGAAACTGAGGCAGGGAGAGCAACCTGGGAGCAACAGCTGATACAGAGCCACGGAGGGGGTGCTGCTTACTTGCTCCTTATAGCTTGCTGAACCTACGTTTATATAGAATCCATAAAACTAACCAGTGTAGCTGTGCACTGTGCACATGAACCTGTTGCCTAACTTTACTTCAAAAAAGCATTCAGTTAGCCTGAAAATGGACCCACATGCACACATGCTATTGAGAGCTCTTCCAGGGCAGCAATTTTATGCAAAACACTGAAAAAAAGTGCTGATTGCTAAATCCCATGAAGATACTTCCTTTTATTTTACTCATCATTTGCTCCAACATCCTTTGAGCTTTGAGTTCATGAAACAGGTTGTTGAGGAGTAGGGAGCTGGTGGTGAAGGCCTGGGGCAATTATTCTTTTTCTTGTGCTATTTGGCTCGGGGACTTTACCATATCTGGATTCTTACCCAATACTCATCAGCAACACAGAAGACTGCTCTTCTGCCTTGGAAAGATTCAGAAAATCCCTCTATCTACATTAACATTGGGCTGACACTACTTCCATGTACATGAAGATCAACTTCTGTTCTTCCTTAGACATGTCGCCCTAGTACCTTAAGTCTACTGCCACCCACTTCACCCACAAGTGGACTCTTACAACTGCAGAGTCCCTGACGCTGCAGATGCCATGACGAGGAGCTTCTCTACCCCATGTTAATGACTGCTCAGATGTTTATCTCCACTCGCCAGCTATACCATTATGCTTTGAAGGCTCTCCCTCTCTCGAACAGTGATGTTTTTAAAGTCACTCCTTTACTCTGTGTTTGATCCCTCTAGAAGCTCAACTAGCGGAGTTTAAGATGATAACCCCTAGATAACTCCCTAAGGGACTTACCTAAAATACTCAAGTCTTCTCCTATTCAGAGACTGAGGGTTAGGCTAAAATACCCTCATGACCTTATCAGGCCTGGAACTGATAGACTTAGCACCAAGACTGTTCCTTAGAGTTTCTCACCTAGTGCTGGGGACAGTGGTACTTGCAAAACTTTTCCCTTGAGGAAAGTCCTTTTCCAAGGTCCCCATTTCCATCTATGACACCACCAACATCCAACTGATACGATCCTGACAACTCAGCTTGAACATTTTTCAGTACCATGTAATAAAAATGGCAGCGCACATTACTTCCAAAGCCTCTTGTGATTTTCTTCTGCTGTTGCCCCTGCCGTGGCCCCTCTCCACACAGGCTCCTTGCGGCTCCTCACTCCTTGAGTTGATTCTCACCAACGCACGTGAGAAACAAGGCTGAGCTTTAATAGGGTTCCCAGTGTTCCATTCTGCCAAGGATATATCATTACTATTCATCTCCAGTCCACTTCAACTCTTTTTAGCATTCACAGAAATTTTGAAATTTTCTCTCTTTCCACTGGGAGAGGTTTTGTCTCTGCCTCCTGTCAAATTATCTGTCATTATCTCTTCTTCACCAATTCAAAAAAAAAAAAAAAAAAAACAGCACTAAAAGGGGGAAAAAAATCTAAACTATGTGTGTTGTCTCATGTCCTGTAACCTCAGCTCTTAGGAGGAAGCTAGAACAAGAAGATAAAACACTGGAGGTCAACCTGACAGATCTTTACTCTAGTTCAAGACTAGTCTGGGTTCTATTTAGGAGAGAACCTCTCAAAAACCAGCCATGCAGGCAACCAAGAAACAAACAAAGCAATCCACCTTGAAAAACAGAAACAGAATGGGTTTTAAAACTCATCACCAGAGGTGCAATGAATAGCAGTGTGATGAACAGCCAGCACACCGGCCGGCATGCTGCACTTATTGTCATCGTGTTTGATGATGATATAATGAAAATTTTCCCCATGGAAATTAAAAGAAACAAAGACAAAAATAATTATTGTCATTATCCCAATTTGGTTCATGTGTAAGGTCTACCTAGTGTTGTAAAGCATAAATCATAAAATAGATTATACAAAAATGAATTCACCATCGTTAGAAAACATGGTAAACAATATATAGCCAAAAGTATGCAGACTCTAACGTAATAATATTAGAGTTAACATATACATTTAGCAAAATCAGTAAATGCAAATTAAAAATAAAAAAAAATCAGTGTTCCAGACAATAAAAACAATTTTACAAACTTAAAAGCCTATAAAGTAGAACTAAAAAATTAGGTAATTAAAAAAAAAAAACTAATAAAAAATGTTTAAAACACCTATACCAAGAAACCAAGGGGCTGGAGAGATGGCTCAGCAGTTAAGAGCACTGACTACTCTAGGTAGAGGTCCTGAGTTCAATTCCCAGCAACCACATGGTAGCTCACAACCATCTGTAATTGGACCCGATACCCTCTTCTGGTGTGTTTGAAGACAGTCACAGTGTACTCATATAAATAAAATCAGTAAATTTTAAAAAAGAAACCAAAACACTTGTTAAGAACAATTAAATACATGTTACAACATGTTTAAGAGTGGGAAAACAGTGGATTGAAATACAAATTCTCCTCAGGTTGATTTGCAGATTCGATATAATCCCAACTAAAACTCCCAGAAAAGTGGAGGAAGTAGGGGAGCGAGATGTGTTGGACTAAAATAAAAATAGAAATCTTAAAATAGAAATAGGAGAAACTGAGAATGGCCAAGCTTTCTTCCAGAAAAAGAACAAAGCTGGAGGGACACAAACTCTCATATACCGTATCTATCAGAGAATTCTCCCGACTACAAGTTGGGAATTGATACACAAATCTGGAAATATAATCAATATATCTGCACATAAGTATAATTACAACCACCTGATTCTAATAAAGTAGACATGGTCATGCAACTGGATAGCCCATGGGGTTGGCAGGGGTGATTAACCTAGTTCTCACAGTATCATAACACACAAAGGTCTAATCCACGTGGTTGTAGATAGAATGGGAAGGGTCAGTCAGTCAACTAGGGAAAAAAATAAAGAACACCCTGTCATGATTTGTGCCAAAGCTTCCTAAAATGAGATACCAAGAGAATACCTAGCCAATACCAAATGGAGAATAGGGGCTGGGGCTGGTGCTCAGTGCTGCAGCACATGCTCACATGGGCTCACATATAAGGCACTGGATTCTATTTCTAGCACTACAAGAGAGAAAACCTAAGTTTTTTGTTCTTTTAATTGTGAATGAATTCATGTATTTACAAAGCTGGCACATGTAAGAATATGATAGTTAACGTTATGTGAACAAGTAAAAAAGTGCAAACAGCCCACTACCTGCTGGTAGGTAGGAGAGTCACCATGTAGGATCTGGCATGCTATGCTAATGAAATGCTGTACAGCAGGGAGAAGCGCCCAATACCACACAGTGAGAAAACAAGAGAAGAAAACGCACAAGCACACTGGGGAAGAAGAAAACCCGCTAAAGGGCAGGAGAGGTGGCTCAATGGGTAAAGCCCTTGTGTGTAGAATCAAAACCAGATAAAGTTAATAGGAGTCAAAGTTAGTGAGGGCACTGACAGGGACAGGATAGAAGCAGGACTCTCAGGATCGGATTTGTTTTTGTTAATCTGGATGGTTAGTATGAAGATGCATATAATTGTGAAACTTTAGCAAACAGCACACATTTTAGCCATTTTGCATATACAGATAGATAGATAGAAGATAGATAGATGATAGATATGAAAATCATATATATGTATAATGTATGTGTATAATATAATTATATATAATATATATATATATAAATATATTATACTTGATAACTTGTACATGAATAACTAAGGAAGAATGGCTGTATTTTTCCCCAGCTATTTTGACATCGAGTCACTAGTCAAATAATACTATATATATATATGTGTGTATATATATATATATATAAAAATATTGTTGAGACAAAAGCCCCAAGTAATATAATATATATAATATACTATATACATTTATGTATGTTATATATTATAATATATGTAGAATAGATAATTATATAGTACATATAATTATATATAAAATATATAACTTCTACAGATATGCAAAATGGCTAAAAGGAGTGCTGTTTGATAAAGTTTCACTATATATATATAATTTTATATATTCATATATAATTTATATAAATGTTTATATATTTCATATATGTTAATATATAATAGATATTTATATGTATTTAAATAAATAATGGGTATATGAATGATTATATAGTGTATATGTGTGAGTGTGTGTATATATATATATATACATATATGTATGTATGTATAATATGTATATAATTTTAGACAAACTAAAAAGTTTTCCTGAAAGATAATTTGGACAAACTAAGTAAGAATTTTCATCAAATTTCCTAAATTATAGCATGCTGTCTAGAACCAGGAGTCACTCCAAAGCTATACACTCTGCCACAGCCCAATAAAGCTCACCATTACAACAACGAACCACTACCTAGGGGCAAGTATTTAACACTAAGGGCTAAGAGCCACAATGAGTCACAAGAGAGCAAGTGCCATGAAAGGTATCATGTATTCCAGCTCTACGAGAGTGGGTGGGTGGGTGGGTGGGTGGGAGAATACCCCCATAGTGGAAGGGGGAAGGGGGGAGGAAATGGGGAGGTTCCAAAGGGGAGATCTGGAAAGGGAGAAATATTTGAAATGTAAATAAAGTAGGAAAAAAAAAACCCCTTTTCATTCTATGGCAGCCATTAAAGCAGGTATGTCTGGGGATTTTGTTTCAACAATATTGTATAGCTATATACATATTTGACTAGTCAAGCTGATGTCAAATCAGCTGGGTAAGAAATATAGCTATTTCTCCTTAGCAATTCAGGTACAAGTTGTCAAGTTAAACATTCTGGGTCTCAACTTCCTACGAAATAAAGGGGTTTGAGGGCCTCCTCGTCTTTCATTATAAAGGGGCTACATTCTTTTTAAATGTACAAATCTGTAAGGAACATGCAATGAGTTGAGATAAATAAATACTGGACAGCAGAGTATTTAAATTCTAATTCTGCATGGATGAATTCATGAAATATAACACATCATTCCCAGTTGCTCCCAGCCAGCACTGGAGAGAAATATCATACATAACTATTGAGCCAACAGAAAACTATCATGTCTCCTTAACGTTCCCATATTGGTACTGTGAGCACATAAAAATGGGGACCGTGGAGGGAAATGTCATCCTTATGTCCCAGAAAAGAATACAGCAGTGGCTAAACTATCCTCTAAAGTAGTGTAGGAGGCACCAGTGGTCTTGGAGAATTCAGACGGTATGGAGGATTCCTTTCCTACACAGTTCAATAAAGTGCACCATTATTGCAGAGTTTATTTCGAACTGTAAATAATTCCATTCCCTACAGTTTTACCACAGCCACTTGAAGCAGCTCAGGAAATGTATGTCACGTTGTCTTGTGTGATTTAAAGGAGTTTATTGTTTACAATAGTATCTCAGCAGTAAAAATGCAATCCATAAATCAGGCACTTGCCAGGCTGCGTGGTGAGTGCTTTATGCGAATTATCTTAAGTAATCCTCATGGTAACCTTGTGAAGAAGGGATATTAACCTACACTTCACGGGTGAAGAAATAGAATTTGACAGCTCTCAAACCTCAGAGCACATATTCCAAGTTGCTGGTTTTTCTGTCTGATCCCAAAGTGCATTTTCTCTTCCCTCTTCCCATCCTGCTTCTCACTGGAAGCTGAAGGCTGGGAGCTTCATAAGTGTGCTGTGCCTGATAGCTAGGATACTGGCCAGGATAGGTGAGAAATGAGAACAGAACTAGAGAAAATAATAATAATAATAATAATAATAATAATAATAATAATAGAGTATGCTATTATCTTCAGAAGCGGTGTGTATCAGAATAGCTGGATCGATTGATGATTGACTGATTTATTGATTGGCAGCCCTGAGGATTAAACCCGGAGCCTTGTGCACTACAGCAAGCACACTACTTGTGAGCCACATTCAGATCCCAACTAGATGTCACTGATGTATACAGTCCTGTTAGCACGAATGACAAATGAATATACCGTTATATATAAGAGACTGTGAGCATGATAACACATGACTATAGTTACAGGTGTGGCAGATGTCATGGTGGCTACAGGGCTCTGAAATGATGGAACTCCTTACCTGAACCACTGACTAGACCTAGACCCCTGCTGAGGAGCCCAGGCTGAGGACCCAGAGCCAGCGACTGGTCTAATTTTGTTTCTGCCTGTGCAGCATGTCTCTGTGTAAGGAGCAAAGGGTATCTGAAAGTGTAAGCGAGCTGTAGTGTTTATTGTTTGCAATGGGGCTCTCCTCAGAGCACTACTGAAGAACTGTGAACACCTCCATGTGTAAACTCCCACAAGTACACAGATTGACACAGTACTAAAGAGTGATACCTTGGTTTACAGAGCAGAGCTCGTCAGAGGTAATTACATTTGCTTACACTTTGTTGGTCTCTGGATATTGAGTCAGATCTGGCCTTCTTTTTATTTTTTTTCTTGGTGTTCCGAGACAGGGTTTCTCTGTGTAGCCCTGGCTGTCCTGGAACTCACTCTGTAGACCAGGCTGGCCTCAAACTCAGAAATCTGCCTGCCTCTGCCTCCCAAGTGCTGGGATTAAAGGCGTGCGCGCCACCACTGCCTGGCCAGATCTGGCCTTCTTCCTCACCAAATTAAACATCCATTCTGTCTACTTCGAAGTGCCATAGCCCAATCACAGTCCATGTAAATTTTAATTGTTTCCCATCCACAAAGTGGATAAATGAATACATGCTTCACAGTGAGGCCGCCATGTCTGGAGAAAGGAAGCTATGAAACCTGCCAAAAGCATTTGGTAAAGCTGCTCTTAACTTACTTCATTTTGGTCTTTAAGACACGGAAACAAGAATACTACTAGGCCACAGGTACTACCAACGTCTAAGATCAGAAAAGAAAATCAACCAGTCTGTCCCCAGGTTAAATCGTGCTCAATATAGAAATGGAAATGACTATACTATTTCTAGAAAGTGTGGACTAACTTGTCACAGTCCCACAGAGAAACAGAAGTCACAGAAGATTGGCTCACATGTTTTCACATCTATGTGGTGGAAATCAATTAAACACACAAGGGTAAAGGTCCCTCTGGAAAGCCACCTACCACGGCACCTGCTCGTGAAGAGTTTTAGTTTATTTTAACTAATTTAAAGTATCCCAGAATTAGCCTTGATTTTCCGAGACTTCTCCACTCTGTTTCATGGCCTCCTGGAGATAATCATTTGGCTTCCTTTACAAGCGAATCATGCCTTGATTACGTTCACTATAAACTCCAATCTTTCTTTCCCTGAATCAGACACTTCAACTCCTTCCTTCCCTTTCCACTTAAATCCAGTCTACGTTTTTTTTTAAAGCCATATTTCAGAGAATACATCAGCAGATTTTGTTCAAATGCTAGAGATGTCTGAATCACAGCACTGAAAAATTTGATGAGAGCCGTAAAGATGGGCTGATTTACTACCAGTGGCTACTTCAGTAGTCCATGAGTCCACAGAGCACTGGTAATGTGTCAAGCTCCACGACATTGCTGTACAAGAATTCCAATTTCAAGAATCTTCTACAAAATATAATTTTTAGTGTTTTATTTCTGCTAATAACATGTAGAAACTGTAATCTGTATTGCTAGAATAAATGTATTATGGAATTAAAATGAGTTTCCATTTTGTTTTGTGTTTTTAATGAGGCAATTAGAGACTTATGTTAACCTGTTTGACTTACATTTTTATTGGATAGTTTTGATCAAGAATCCACACTTAAATTAAGTGTATAACATATTAGGAATCTCCCCAACCTCCTCTTGTAGTTTGTGTTGTAAGCCCTTAATGACATGTCTGCTCCGGCCACTGACGTCTCAAAAGGCATGTTTTCTTGTTTAATCTAGCATTTAATGTATCTGGATATAAACACATCATAACATGTACTGTTAGTTTAATGGAGTCTTCTGCCCCCTTGGAGAGCTATAATTGAACAGAATGTATTTGAGGCTTGCCGGTACCCGATTTTTATCTCACTAGATTATCAATCATTAGTTCTTCGAAAACTCTTACAAAGTGATCTCAGAAGTGGTACATGTGTCTTCCAAATCAGGCTCATTCATGCACAGCCATGCCTGGATAGAAGTGTCAAGGACTTCAGATAATCCTCATAGCCCTATTAAAACCAAACGAGTCCCAGAGGGCCCAAAATAGAACCCAGCATCCACTCCCAGGTTCACTGTTAAATCCTGCGGCATAGCTGTGCTTCAATTGATAAAATAAAACATAGCCAATTCTGCACCACACAGCCACTTCAGTGCTAATGGGAAATGCACTGGGCAGTATACATCATTAACCTGAACACAGCCAGGAATATTATATTACACTTCTGTTCAGAAACTCCAGCCAGACAATCCTCCTAATTTCAAAATGTCAAACCTACTGATGATAACATTTCACCCTGTCTGTCAACTTCTTTTTACTCGCTCTTACTCCTTTGACTGTCCTTGGATGTTCTTCTAAGGAAGCAAAGTGATGGACACAGTACATAATGTTCATAACGCATAAAAGGGGGTAGAGAATGTATTGTGTGCTTAAGGAATTTTGCAACTTTTCATATCTTTCATAGAAATTAACATACTTCAAAAATCAACCCCACACCACATTGCAATGTCCATTAGTCATCCTGTGTTCTCCATAGAGAACAACACGTGACTGATCAAACATACAGGCTCTTACAAGCAACCTCCCTACCTGGATAGGACACTTTATAAGCAGGCAGCTGTTACCTGACCAACCTTAGCAGACAAGGTAAATAGACCTGTGCCCAGAAGTGAGCAACTTACTGATGTGTCTAAATCTACAAAGTCAGAACAAGAACCAATACAAAAAAGCACATTCAAATGTACTCTCCATGACTGCCAGAAAGGCCTTTCAAAGGTCACTGGTCTCCAGGCCAAAGAGATGGCTCAGTGAGTAAGAGCACTGGCTGCTCTTCCAGAGAACACAAATTCAATCCCCAGCAACAAATGAGAGCTCACAACTGCCTATAACTGATTTTTTAGGAGTTCTGATGCCTTTTCTGGCCTCTGCAGACAACAGGCATACTTGTGGTATGCACACAAACAAATGCACAGGCAAAATAACCCTACAGATAAGAAATAAGATAAATCTGAAAAAAAAAAAAGTTTTTTTATAAACTGTTCTCTATGGCTCCTCTTTAAAATGATTCTCTGAACCCTCACATCTGGGACTCCCTTGGGTACCAAGCCAGGAATGAATTTATTTAATGACTAGCCCAATACTCTCATGGTATTTTTGTTTTGTTTTGTTTTGTTTTTTTTACATCATTTCCAATTGCCTAAGGAAGTCAGCAATCTGCACACCTGTAAGGAACCCAGGGCATCCTGATTTGAATGCTGTAGGTGATTGTCTTAGGAAGCTATGAATCTAAGTGCTCACAGGAGGTGGAAAGTGTCATCAAATGAGTAGAGGGACTCAAGTGAGGCTGGAACAGGCAAGGATGATGAATGTCTCTTGGAAGAGGCCAGGCCACTGTACCTGACAACCGCTGCTCTAGAGTTACATCGAAACAAGATGAAGAATCTATTCCCATTTGTGAAATAGCCAATTTTTATTATAAACAGCCATGAATACAAAACACGCCATAGGTTACACATCAGCAAGTTCATTACGCAGACTATATGCTTGACCTTCAGATTCAAAACATCTCTGAGGACAAAGAAACCGCATACTGTAAACTCCAGATTTACCTGCATCTGTGAATTTCTGTGTCAAGAGCAACATAAATTCATACAACAAAACTCGGTATTTCTTCCTAAAGCATTAGTTGTCTCTCTAGATTCTTTTGAGGATGTATATTATATCATCAATGAAACCTTGAAATCACATGATTTAAAACAAAACAGGAGATTCAGAATAAACCTCCTTTACAGCAGTTTGTTTCCAACCGTACAACCGAAATGATTTTCTTTTTCTAAGAAAAAGTTTAAGAAGTAGGTTGCAGAGGAGATAAGAACCTTTAAAATTAGTTTAGTTCTAAAAACAAAATGAATAATTTTCGAGGCTCCTTCCCCATGTACAGTTCTTGTCAGCTCTGGGCCCTTTAGATGACTATTCAAGTATTCCTTGTACTTTCAGAATGTTCTAGAAGGGCATGGAACATTATATCCCAGCAGCTCGGGAATGCCATCCCAGTGGAAGGAAGACACAGCACAAACACAGCCAGAGATCTGCCCAGTTCCTACTCATGAACGGTTTTCTCTGAGTGTCCTGTGTTTGTTTACTGGCAATGAATAAAACATTAAAATTGCCATTTAGAATATAAAGTACCTCAGTTGTTGCAAAGGGTAAAGTTATTCCTCCTTTAATGTAAGCTACCAAGGCTGTTATTTATAGAATAAAACCCATTATCACTACTCAAATAGTGAACAAGAATAGTTTGTATTCAAAGATAAAATTGCCGCAGGGGACTATTGATACAGGAAATGTGGCTGGAGAGATATGGAATGCATATTAAAATTTATATACCAAAGAGGGGAAATGTAGTTAACAGGTATGTTTAATATTCAGGCAGCATTGACTGCAATTGTTAAAAGTTATATTTGCTGACATTTCAATTATAACTTTCTATTTCCAGTGCCTTTAGTTCAATCCAGAGCTTTCCTACAGGTCCAAAATTAGATGCCTTGCAAAGTCTTGATGTGCAAATGATTTTTGTTGTTGATGTTAATGTTTGTGAGATTGAAACTTCCAGGAAAAAGCCAAAGACAAATGTACATTTGCTTCTCTCTTACAGCCACCAAATTCTGAGGGTGAACAAGAAGGGATAAGACAGTTTTCTCAAGTGAAGTCAGAAGGTGGAGTTGTTGTCGCTATAGAAACAGACAATACGAGTGTCAAAAAACAGGATTTTGAGCCCAACGTCTAGGACCATAACTTTGATGGTTAATTGTCTTGATATTTTAATTGGATAGAAGTGTTTAAATATAATCAGTTTATATTGTAAAAAGAGGGTAGGAAATATTCCCAGCATTGCTTACAAGATTTCACAACTTGACTGTAACTATGTAGAGGTTGCCATATCTAACTTAATGCTATTATCACTCTCAGTACATTCTGTATGTGCAGTTCTTTGTGAGGAATATGAAGTTCCCATAGTCTAAATTCAAAGCATCAAGCTACTTACTATAAGCCTTATTGAAGTTTCCTGGCCACTCTAAATACCAGCTTGAAAAGTCCAGTTCTGCCAGCGAGCTATACCCTCAACCACTCTGTTTTCTTTCCTTGTTTTGTTTGAGACAGGATCTTACTATGCATCCCCAGCCTGCCTGGAACTCACTATGTAGTCCAAAGCCTACCTCAGCTTACAGTGATCCTCCTGTTTCTGCCTTCAGAATGTTGGACTGAGAGGTATATGCACCACCACACCCACCCCATTTTAAATGCAAATCTTTTATCATTTCTAGTACCATGTATCCTTTGGAATCTTTACAACTCCACATTTCTTCTGAGAATAGGCTTGACAAAGGTAAACCCCACTATTGGTACCTGCATTTTCCTGGCATGCATGTTCCATTCTCAGAGCTATCATAACGTATACCACCAATGAAGAGCTCAGGGGGCTTCAAGTTCAAATTCAAAGTGTTAATCGCTCTTAAGACAGTGGGCTATCTGTCCCATGCCCTTCTCTCCATTTCTGCTATTACTATCAGTGGTGTTCTGTGACTTGTGAACACATCCCTCCAACATCCAACTCATCACATGATATCTTCCCTGTGAATCAGTGAGAATACAGTCATGTTGAATTCAATGCCCATATTCCAGTATGGCCTTATGTCAACTCATTACACTGGTGACAACTCTACATTTCTAAGCCAGTTCACATTCAGAGATTCTAAAACAGACATGAGTTATGTGGGATTCCTACTGAAGCAAGTGGAGCAGGAAAGGTGAAAACAGGCATAAACTATAGTCAGGAGCAAATCTGTTGATTCTGAATGGGCTCTATTGGGCAGATTTCCACAGACCTCAAGGAAAAAGAAAGAGCTAATGTCCCAAAGGTTCCCAGGATAGCTCATGACCATTAATGTACTAAGTTCCTGTTCCAGCTCTCAGACTCTGATATACAAAGAAATGTAGAGCCTGCAAGCCCATACTTCTATTGTCAGAGCTATGGCAATCTCCTTAAAGATCCAAAGATTCAAATAGAACATTTCCCTACATGTAGATCACATATCAAATGAACACATAATGAGATCATCAATTTTGAATTCCAACCTCACACCCCAACATGTAACCAGGACACTCACTGTACCACAGTTCAGTAGTTTGGATCCCCACTCAGGGGATCAGGTCTGCACACTTGCTGTACACAGCACATATAGTTGGTGAAAAACTTCTATTACCAGTAATAAAAAGAACTGATCATGTTACAGGTTTTTGTGTTCTGCTCACAAATTTATTTCTGATACACAACAAGCCCCTAATACTGAAGGTAGCAGCAAGCCAGCTAATAGATCCTAAGTCTGAACTTCATGAAATCATTGGATGCAAAACATTTCTATCAAAATCGATAAATCCATGGGCACATGTTACATGAGTTCTGCTGATTGGCTTCATCTTCTCTGGTATTGACAATCCTAAATAACTATAAATACCAACACACTGCTGGTATATAGACAATATTTTTTAGGAGAATAGGCAAAATCATCTGGTTGAGCCAAACCTAGTTCTGATAAATGCAGATATACCCCAGAAAGTTAGACTGGCTAAAATACATGACAAGAAAATCCTCCTCATCAAATTAATTTTTATTAGTTCTTCCAGCTTCAAAAAGAGTTCAGATGTTTGAGAGTCCAGAAAATTCTACTTCCTACCTCTCTGATACTTCCCACTCTTTGTTCTAACCACGTTAACTTCCAAGCATAAATAAACTTCTCTTTCTAACAAACCTCAAAATATTTCTTCTATTTACTAAGTTGACATTTTCTTTGATCTCTTGCAAACCCATTCAGGTACCAATTTATATATAATAGAGTTGAAAGTAAACAGACTCCTCTGGGAATTTAAAAACCTTAGAAGCCATGAACCGATGCAAACATACTGAAAACAGAAGGGAGCTCTATCTCTCTTGCCAGCCTGGCTTTGCCTACTTGTTTGACGGCAATGTTTTAAAACCAGGTGAGGAAATAAATCCTCCAATTTGGCTCTGATCCTTGGAAAGAAGCTTAAAGCAGTTTAATAAGAGGGTAAGATTAACCCATACTTCTAAAAAAAACCTCCAGAGGTGGCAAAAGAAGTGCTTTTATGCAAATGGCACTGCTTCTTAATTACTTCTATTTTTCAAGAAAGAGGCTTCTTCTCTAATCTACTCAGATGAAGGGTCCAAGTGTTCCCTCCAATGCCTATCTCCTGCTACAGCTTTAAGGTCATTTGGAATATACTTCATTGTGCTAAAAATTACTAATGCACATTGCTAAGTTCTCACATGTTGGATGCCTGGGATTTTTCAGATTAATTTTTCGAAAAATCAATAAACACTCCAATTAGATGCAAAGTTTTTGTCACTTTGTGGCCACAGAGCTGCTTGGTGCATAATCACCATTTACTAAAATATGCCAGGCATGAAAGGACTCATAGGAATTCAGACTAATACTGTTGCTATCCTAAAACAGAGGGACTGGGACCAGAGAGATAGATAGATAGATGGATAGATAGATAGATAGATAGATAGATAATTGGACTTCATCAATTCATAAGTATCTGATACTTGATTCAACAGATGACATGGTCCAGTGCCTTCAGTTACAGCTAAATTATGACCACAGGTATATAGAAAAGACATCTATTTTCCAAAAACATTACAATTGTCATTGTACAATCCTTAGCAAAGGCCCCATAATTGGGCTGAAAATACTATTTGGTGAACTGCAATAGGTATTTCCTTAAATAATTTAATGTTGCTAAGATTCTTTTAATAAAGCAGTTGAGATTTTAATGCTTTGAACCCAGAAACTTGCTTATTTGTTGACAGCCATAATCTGGTCAGTTTAGTACGCAGAGTTCTTCCTCCTCTAACAGTTCATTGGGAATGAGTGTCCTTGGATTGCAAACTAATTTTAGGAGGGAAAATGAACTGGCTTTCCGTTATGACCTTGAAGGGGTTGGAGAAAGTTCTGGAGATGAGAGATAAAAACAAACTTGTAGAATCTAGCACTATCCTCATTACTAAAACAAAGGCATCACAAATACAGAAGGGTTGAAGGCTTGGTGAGGAGGTGGGGATCTGTCATTTTCAGTCTCCAAGAGAGTGAAAGTTTGCTTGTTCTCAAGTTCATGATTCCCTAAGAAGCTTTACTAAAGTTCCCTCAAGTCTTGAGTCACATTAAGAAAAAAAAAAAAAAAAAAAGACTAAAAGTTGCCTTTCACTGAACACTGAAAATGTTGAAATTGTAAATTCCACCTAGTGTTCCACCATAATTAAAAAGCAAAAATACAGGGAGAGTTAGAGAGACCTCTCTTGGGGAGAGTTTTCTTCTTTATAATTTACATAAGTGTGTGCATATTTGCTAGCTGGATACAGTTATGCAAAATATAAACGTTTAACTACATTTTGCTGTTGGAATGCCAAAACCACGCCTTACTCTTCTTGAAGTTCCACAAATTAGAAATCTTTCCACTCTGAGGAAAAATTAAAAAAAAAAACCTGTTCAATTACGGTGGTTGTTGTCTTTTTTTAAAATTGGTAATTTTGTTTGAAAATGTAAGAACAACAACCAAAAAGGAACTAGAATGGAATTATTTAGTAATGTCGCTCATGGTGCTGGGTATGCAGGTGGCCCTAAGCACTGGTGTTCACTCTGCTGCCTGCTCTCTGGAATGGGCTATATAGCAATTCCTAGTGTTTTCACGCCTCCTCCCTCAGAACCACAGCTTGTCCTAAGGAGCCAAAACAGCCCAGGCTTCCACCTGGGCACCTGTCCATCAGCCATTGCCACAGTGCAGCCATATGCCCCGTGCATGTTTGCTGGAGTTTTCCTGTGTGAAAATTCAGGGGCTAGCTCAGGGTTTTTAACAGTTCACACTGTGGGAGGGAAGCTTCAGGTTGAGACCACAGCACCAGCAGGGTAGGAAGAACCAACTAGAAACAGGTTATTGTTCTTCAACATAAGAGAAGAACTGAAATAGAAAAGGAACCCAGAGAAACAATGGTTAACCGAGCAAATGCACAGTCATTTCAATCACACAATGACTAGCCTATCAGTACACCTAATGAGAACAACTTGTCCCACAGCTAACAAAAGACTGCATGCAGACAACAGAGAACTCAGAATTCCCTACCACATTTCTGCCTTCCTCCTTAATCTCTTGTCTTCTCTTGAGCCCTCACAGAGCCCCCGTTCAACTATCTACACAGCTCCTTTCCCACCTTCTAATGCTGCATCTCAACGATATGCCCCCAGCTGCATGTCTGTTTACTAAACAGCTCCAGAGTTTGTCTCAGAGGGAGAAATCAGGTACAGGTTGTACATAAAATTGTCTTTAAAATTTCCTACAAATGAGGTAAACAAGAGGCGAAACTGTGAAGGAAAGTCTATGTATTTATTTTAATAAAACCTAAGTTAGCGCTGGGGGTGTGGTCCAGTGAGCAGAATGCTCACACCCCTAGCACCCATGATAAAGCAAGGCATGTTGGTAAGCTCCCACGATTCTAGCACTGGTGAGTTGGAGTCAATAGATTAAAGAAGTTCCCCTTCCACCCGCCTAGACCAACCAGCATAGTAAACACTCAGGGAGAGACCCTGACTCAAAATATTAAGAGAAGAGCAATAAAGAAAGATATTAGACACACTGACACCCGGCCTCTCTGTCTACCAGTATGCACATGTACACACATTCATAAGCATTTGCACATGCACACACGCTCGTATACATGTACACATGCACACATGCTCATATACATGTACACATGCACACACGCTCATATACATGTGCACATGCACACACGCTCATATACATGTGCACATGCACACAGCACACTAGCAAACAAAAACCTTAAGGAACAGATTTCATTAAAGCTATTTTTAAGTGCTAATAAAACAGGGGCTTCTGATACTGCCCTGGAGAACTGGATGTCAAACAGTGTGAGATTGAAATATATATCATGTTAAGTAATGGATGATTGTACCTAAAATATGAAAATATAATTTTTAATGGTTTTTGCCCTTTTAATTTTTACATCGCTCATTAGCATTGCTGAATGCACTTTCAATAGTGAGCATATAGAAAGGGAACTGGGACATGGCTCATTGGTAGACCTTGTTTAGCATAGGCAGAACCCTGAATTCAGTGACATCAGAAAGTAAAAGTCAGTTGGTTGCATTAATAAGCATTTCTCCAAGGCAATTCTAATTTGTAGCTCTTTCAACTCCATTAGTAGCTCAAGACTATTCTAAGACATAACATCTACTTGTTTCAATCCTATACTGGTATACTACTATTTGAAGGCTATTTCTCTCTCTTGTTCCCTATTTATGATTTATTTTATTATTTATTTATGTGTGTGGGTATGCGTGCCCCTCATGTGTGTGTGTGTGTGTGTGTGTGTGTTAGTTTGACACATGTATGCAGAGTTACCCATGGAAGATAGAAGAGAGCATCAGATCCCCTGAAACAGAAGTTACAGGTCCTTGTGAGCGTCTGTAACTTCATAGGTGCTTGGAATAGATTTGAGTCCTTTGGCAAGAATGGCAATCACTCTCCAGCATCCTCTCTATTCTTTTAAATAGATATGCAAAAAGATGAAGCATTGCAACATTAACTCAACTCACTATTTATAATTAATACTATTCTTGCCACTGCAACAACGTGGCAAAAAGACCCTGCCTCAGTGAGCATTATCAGGGATCAGGACTATTTTGAAAGGATAAAGACAAAATAAATAAATAAAAGGACATTGATAATCCTTGATTCCATAATTACATTCATGAATTACTTCTACAACAAACAGAAAAACTTAAGAGTAAGGAGCTCATTGATGGACCAACCATCTGTGACATAAAAACCAAAAATAATCCATTTCAAAAATACGTGATTTAATTATGGTTTTTAAAAGGCAATGTACTGTGATAATGTAACTATGATAAACTCATTTAAGAAAAATGAGGAAATCTGTTATTGTGTGGTCATAAGCAAAAACCCATGCAACTAAAACAGGAATAAAGCACACGAAAACATCTGCTACCTGACTGCGGCATGGTACCCTGAGTACAGTTGTTTTAACCTTATGAATTGCATTGATGTCATAATTTCATAATGTTTTAAAAGATGTGTAGATATATATGTGTGTATATATACATACATATACATGTATGTACCCACATATACACACATGCATACATATATACAAACATATATACACTATATATATACAAACACACACAATATATATATATATATTCATACATATATATATTCACTAATACTTTAAAACAATATAGATTCCAAATAGCCATATTGCCTGAAAACTTGTAATAATGAGTAATGTCAGCACTAGAACCTCTCTTATGTTCATAGAGTTTTCCCGAACAGCTTGCTGAGTACTTCAGAGTCCCAAGTTACATCACTTACTAAGCTTACATCAGTAAGAGAGAAGAAAAGAAGAAAGCCTCTTCATTGTTTTAAAAAGGGAACATCGTGTCGCATGCCTAATTACAAAGTTTCAGAGAAATAAGCAGCAGTAACCCATCACATATTAAAGGGACTTGCCGTTTTCACTAATGCGCCTCACAATCAGCACTCACAGGGTATGAGCTTCCAGCACACCGGATCATTCTTTCCACAGATCTAACTTCCATAGTCCTCAGTGTGACATGGATAAGCAGGTACTTTAAAACTGCAGCTTATAAATGAGGGCATTGAAGACCAGGCAGGAATCATATAGAGCCGAGGTCACGTGGGAGGTATGTGACTGACAGTCAGTGAGTCAGGTAACACTAGCATGTTAAGAACATCCTGCTCCCATACAGAAAAGCTACTCCAAACACCACTCTGCCCTTAAAAGAAATATTTCTGCCATGCCAGCATTTTTATTACATTTCTTTATCACAGGATTTTCTTTCTCTGTTATCGTTATCTGTCCTCAAACAGAAAGAATGTGAGACAACTTATATGTGAATGGATACATCATTTCTCTTTTTATCTTTAGAGTCAAAGTCACTCATGATTCTTAAAATGAGCATGGAGATTAGCTAGCAATGGGCTGGGCCATCTCAGGAATCCATCACCACTCGTACTCTTCATTAGCCTGCATCCTCATGCAGGAGTTTCTCTTCCCCAGACTCAGCCTGTAGGAGGAACTTAGCTTTCTGAGACCCATAGCTCCCCTTCTCAGTACTGCTGAGAGAGGCTCCCTTCCATTCCAAGAACAAAATCAAAAACATAAGCAAACAAACAAACAAGCCTTAACCCTTAGGTACCCTAGGTTATTTTGTATTTTCTGGTTTCTTGTTTTTGTATCTCCATCTCTTCAGTCTTACTTCTGGACTTCAGTTAAGTATAGAGTCAGGGTCAAGCTCAATGGAGCTGAAGGAAGGAAGTTGGAAGGAAGGAAGGGTAGGTGCTGCCCCAGAGAGACGCCAAGGCAGACTGCTCTAAGTTATTGAAGATTCTGTATATTTTATTTGTGACTTTTAATTTATAACAAAAAAAATTCCACAATGAGATGACTTGGAATATGTTTTAGAATGAGATGACCATTTGTAGTACACTAGCTAAGTGTACTGATGGCAGTACATATGAATCAAAAGGCTGACAAGAGGCTTGGACACACAGGCTAGAAACAAACAGTCACAGCTAGGAAGGGGTATAGGGAGCAGGAAGCATGTTATTTAAATCAGTACAGAGACAGGTCACCACAAGAAAGAACAGATGACAAGGAAAGACAGAAAGGAAATGATATGAAAATGACTATCAGACAAGCCCGGAGAGAAGAGACCAGGGCAGCAAGACATGGATTCCCTCCTGCCTTTGCCTCTCCATCATTCAGGCAGTGTACATTGACAGGACCAATCTTCAATACACTTAAATACCAGTTTCTTTCATGAGAAAAGAAGCATCTAACACCCTTCCTTAACGTGGGGTTTAACTAAGTTCTTAAATGCAGAAGTGAGGAAGATGAGGCCTGTGGAGTTCTAGCTGATACAGTTAAGATAAAACCCTGCTCTGCCTGTTTCCTTTCCAACTAACTGGGTTTCCAGAGACAGACAATCCTAATCCATTTTTAATGTTCAGCTCCTTCAGCATCACTTCTTCCCAGAACAGCAGTTTCTCAGCCTGTGGGTCACAACCCTTTGCAGGTCAAACAGCCCTTTCACAGAGGATCACCTAAGACCATCAGAAAACACAGATATTTACATCATGATTCATAACAGTAGCAAAATTAAAGTTATGAGGTAGCAGCAAAGATAACTATATGGTTGGGGGTCATCACAACATGAGGAACTGTGTTAAAGGCCATAGCATTAGGAAGGTTGAGAACCACTGTTCTAGATGCTTATAGAAGCTCATAAGAATAGCTTTGTATGTCGAAGCCACCAAGACAGTTCTGCCATTGTCTGTGTCTTGAGGGTAACATTTAAGCTAGCATCACGAAAAGCTTCATGAGACTCACTAAAATCTCAGTGTATCACACAGGTACAGGTACTTTAAACATCTCTTCCTGTGAGAAATGTTCATTTAAGAGGTAATGGTCTTCAGTAATGTAGCAAGCATAGAAGCCAAAATGAAATAAGAATTCAAATCGGAATCCCAAGAACAGCATCAAATATTGTTAAAGGTTTCTTTCTTTATATTTATTTTATTTTCTCATTAACTTATTTGTTTGTTGGAGGTGGGAAAGACATGCCACGGTTCCCATGTGGGGAGGGAGGACAAAGCTCAGGCGTCCATCCCTATTCCAACTTGTGTACCTTTAGACTTGAACTCAAGTTGTTACTCTTGACAGTCAGAACCTTACTCACCAAGTCATTTCTTTGGTCCTAAAGTTGGATTTATATTTAAAATATCTAAGGTATATTGTATTTTAAAGAGAACTTTGTATCAGTTATGTCCAGGGTACTATGTAAATAGAAATTAATCGTGCTAGACCATGTAGGCCATAGATGGCATCCGAAGGTTAGCTGTTCTACACACCAAGCTTGTCCAACCATGCCCACCTTTGTGTGTTGTCAACCTTCTTACCCATTTTCTGAATGACGTTGTCCTTAAAAAATTCTCCTCTATCAATATTATTGTTTTTATGTGGTTTTCAACTTATTACTGTGATTTATATCTCCATGTTTTGGATTGCTTGTACATTGGATTTTCACTTAATATATACATTTTGTCTTTTGCTTCATTCTAAAACACTGGTTATACATAACAACATGCTGTACATTGAATATCACAAATATATGAAAAATTGCAATCGAGTAATCTCATATACAAAGGATTGGATGGATTTTAATTCTACACCCATAAAAAAAGTGTCATTGTAAGTCCCTTTTATTTTTTAGTGGTGTTTTGTGCCAATAACTACAGCCTCTTTCTAAGCTGAGGCCCATGAGTGCTTATCACTTTTGAATGAAAATAATCAATGTGATTTAAATCAGTACATCTTCTGCCACACCAGAAGTCATTGTTTCCTGCAGCCATCCTTACCATGCTGCCTGTGGACTCACAGGTAAAACATGCTCCTAGCAGCAAGGCACATACTATAAAAGAGTACCAAAGAGCTCGTTTCGTGCTACAGATTCTTTGGTGGTGCACAAAAATTAAAAGATTTATTGGAACGAATATCAAGATCTAATCTAGTATCTCACATAAGTTGTTTTTAACAAGTACAAATCTTCAAAACAATGGGTCCTTTTCAATATCCACTCAGTTAAATAGCTGTCTTTCAATGGATGAAATATGCTTCTTTTAACATTAGCTTAAACAATTAGCTAAGTCTTCATTTTCCTCTTTCTAGCCACTATTTTAGGCAAGGGCCAGGAAGGAAGGAACGGAGGGAGGGAGGGAGGGGTACAGAGACAGGGAGAGACAGAGACAGAGAGAAAGAGAGAGATTGATTGATTGATTGATTGAGATTCCCTTCTTGCATTTCCTGGATTACTACAAGAAATGAGAAGCCAGGTTAATAGATATGGTGCTGAGCCCAGGATGGGAATCAATACTAAATGACTTCCAAAGGTCAGTTAAACTTCCCTTTTTATTATTTTTGTAAAAGGGTGTGTGTGTACACACTTAGAAAACAGAGAGCAACATGTGGGTCTCACCTTCCATTATATGATCTCTAGAAATCCACCTCAGGTCCTAAGGTGGAAGATGATCAATGTCTGATCTGATGGGTCATCTTGCTTTCAACACACATGTTTATGAATAAGAACTTTTCATGTGCTGGAGCAGTGGTTTTCAACCTTCCTAACGCTGTGACCCATCACTACAGTTCCTTATGTTGTGGTGACCCCCAACTCTAAAAGTATTTCTTTGCTACTTCATAAATGTAATTTTTACAGTTAATGAATCCTAATGTAAATATCTGATACACAGGATGTCTGATATGCAACTCCTGTGAAAGAGCCAATCAATCCCCAAAGGGATTGCAACCCACAGGTTGGGAACCACTGTGCTAGGGAGATGGGCCAGGTAGGAAAGCGTTGGCCACACAGCATGAAGACCTGATTTTAGATTCCCACCATCCACATAAAAATCCAGACAGAGCAGTGTGCCTTCCTGTAATCCAAGCACTAAGGATGCAGAAAAGAAGAATCCATGAAGTTTTCAGGCCAGTGGATCTGCTCCATCAGGGCACTCCAGATTCTGTGAGATTACTTTTCTCAAAAGATGAGGAGACTGGTAAATTGGCACAGTGGGCAAAGGCCCGGGCAACAAAGCCTTGATAACCAGAGTTCCATCCTTGGGACCTACGTGGTACTAGTAAGTTGTTTCCATGAAATACACACACACACACACACACACACACACACACACACACACACACACAAATAATGGTGATAAAGTATTCTTAAAATTAAAAGATAAGGTAGAGATCAATTGAGGACAATACCCCACATCAATCTCTGCCACAAGTGCAAGCACACAAGTGCACATGTACCTACACACATGTACATATCATATGTATGTTTCTTCCTTAACTCTTCTAAAGGCACTAAGGAGAAACTTTCAGAAAACCAATATAGTCACGCCATGTAGAAGATCATCATATGAAGTGATGTGGAAAGTTTGCAATAGAAATGGTTCCTCGTGGATGTTCTCTCTGGAATCTGAACTCGGCTTAATGCCTCCTGATCCAGCCCAGCCACACAACACTTGTTGCGTTCATTTAGCAACCTGTTCCCTCTCTCACTCTTACTTACCACAGCACAGAGCATAGGAGGACAGTGTTCTCCATTCTAAGCTACCACCTATGTCAGCTCACTGTTCTCAGCTTCTTGCTTCTCTCTCCAAATGCGTGTTGAGTTCTACATGTGTTCAGCCTGTGTACAATCCCAGCCTGGTCACTGAGACTTATATGTCATCTAACTTAAAAGAAATTCACCGTGACCGGATCATTTGCTGCCAGGCTCTGCTCTCACAGCTGGCTAGTAAATACTGTCTCCTACACCTCCTTCTTCTGGCCACGTCTGAGATTAAGTACATTCTTGATGGCTGCTTAATAAAAATAAAATATAATTACAATCATTTCTTTGACTTTTCCAAAAGCACTTAAAGTTTTAGACTATGTGTTCAATGTTGAGTTGTTTTTATTGTATGAAATCATATCTTCCTCAGTAGTTGCCTTCCTCTAGTTTCAAGGTTCTTCATGAAAAATATTAATGTTCATTGTCACACCGTCATTTCTCCAGTGTATGGTTTATAAGTTTCCACCAAAGTTAATACATTTTTAAAGATATGTTTTATTTTTGACATATCAAATACATCCATTTCCTCCAAAGTTATGATTTCTGGATCTGGAGTCAACTCTTGAAATTCCTTGTCCATTGAAGATTTATAAAATGGCTTAGTCTACCACAGTAACCTATATACACTATGGTGATTCAGTGGTTGGGCTAGAAATCCCACTGAAGCTGAGAATATACACATACTGTACTACTATGGTTAACCTGACACTTAGTGAGGAAGATGATCCTTTCAAATCCCCATTGTAGAAGGCATCATCTAAGAGTTGCTCAATAAATATGTTAGGAGGGAAAGAAAGGGGGTGGCTCAAGGTACAGTATTGTTGTTCTTTGATCTCATTTGTTTTCTAAGAACTATCTACCTGCAGTCAAATGATAAGCAATCTAGCCTAAGTTTTAGAAATGTTAAATGTTCATTCCCAGTGTGATGAACAGAGATGTATTTATCGCCCTAAATAATGTGCTACACTCTTTCTAAGAAAATTTCAAAGGCAACTGAAGAGATGGCTCAGTGGTTAATTTCAGTGAACTGCTCTTCTAAAAGACCTGGGTTGAGTCCCAGCAACCACATGGTAGCTCAAAACAGAATGTAACTCCAATTCCAGGGTGCCCAGTCCTCGCATGTAGCATCCTTAGGTAGCAGGCACGGCACGCACATTGGACATAAACATGTAGGCAAAAGAGTCATGCACATGGGCATTGTCTTTACTTGTGTTTGTGTGTACATAAGGGGTGCAGGCATATACTATGGTGCTCGTGTAAAGGTTAGAGAATAACTTGTACTCTGTTCTCATCAGTGGGGCCCAGGGATTGAAATCTGGTCACCAGACATAGTGGCAAGCACCTTTACCACCAAACCATTTCAGCAGCCTTGACACATTATCTCCTCCTCCTCCTCCTCCTCCTCCTCCTCCTCCTCCTCCTCCTCCTCCTCCTTCTCCTCCTCCTCTTCCTGCTCCCCTTCCTCCTGTTGCTCCTCCTCCCCTTCCTCCTGTTGCTCCTCCTCCTCTTCCTCCTCCTCTTCCTCCTTCTCCTCCTTCTCCTCCTCTTCCTCCTTCAATTCCCTCACTGCCTCCCTTCCTCCTCCTTTTCTCTCTCCCTCCCTCCCTCTATGCTCCCTCCCTGACTCCCTTTCTTTTTCCTCGAGAGTGTGTGTGTGTGTGTGTGTGTGTGTGTGTGTGTGATGTTCCTCATTCACCATATACCTTTGTAAAATGAAGGGAAAGCCCTCTGATTGGTCTAAAGCTTGCTAATTAGGCTAGGCTGGCTGGTTAGCTAGCAGAATCTCAGGGATCCTCCTGTCTCTACCTCCCCAGTGGTGCATTTTATAACTGTATGCCACCACACCCAGCGGAGGCCAGGCAAGCACTTTGTCAAGTGAGACATCTTCCCAACTTCCATTTTCCATGCTGGAAAATGCCTAAGATGAACATCCTTACAGATGCTTTTCAGTTTTCGAAATGTATAGAAAAGAAATTTTAACATTCTAAATTTAAATTTCTGAGTCTGGTAATCAGAGAATAAAAATTCTAGCCCATTCAGAGTTCTGCAATTTGGAAGTGTTTTAACAATTATTACTTAAAAACAACAACAACAACAACAACAACAACAACAAAACTATGCTGTGTCTCCAATTTCAGACAGGAGTCCATGTTTCAGGGAGGAACTCAACTTGAAGTGGCAAATCTAGGAAGAAGGAACTGAACTGAACCCCTATGTCCAACCCTGTCCATAATGCAAGTGGTATCCAGGTTCCATAACAGGGTATTCCACTGAATGTGATTTTCTGCAATGCCTGTCACCATCTTTAGTCAGACTAAGTCCTGGCATGAGCCCCATCTCTATGCTTTGTACCAAGGGCTCACTTGAGTTCATATATTGTACTTTAACCCTGGCCTTTTATGTGGCTGGTAAATCTTTTTTTCCCACTAGATAAACCCTCTAAAAAGAGTGTTCTTTCCAGGAAGATGAAGACTTTTAAACACGTCCCACAGCACCTAATATAAGAGTTAAAAATTGATTGTTAACAAAATGGAACAGGGAGGTTATGTTCCCAAAATGAAAAACAAGCTCTTTTTAAAGGCCGTGCCTGACACTTACCCAGACTCCTGGTCCCACGCCCACCCGCAGACTCCCAGATCCACTCTTTGCTCACAGCACGCAGGAGCAGGACCACAGGGACAGAGACATGTTAGGTTGCAGGTTTTAAATCTGAGGAGCTGGCAGACTTTTCCTATCCAGAGGATGGGTGAGTGTATCTGAATGCTTTTCCCAGTAAAACAGGTTTTTCTTGTTCTTTTGCTTTAAAAGCAGCTCCATGGTGGGAGTGGAGAAGGCAGAGTAGAAAAAGCGGATAGCTGAGTCAGCGGGAGAGGACAGTCTTCTCAGAACCCATGCCAAGACGTCCAAGACCTTCCTCCCTTGGTCCTCCATTACTGGGAAATACCAGAAGGAACAAGTGAGAGAGGAGAAGCACAGTCACTTCTCTTCTCACCAAGCAGTCAAGCCTCTCCTTGATGCATTTGTAACCTGTGTAAACTGAGGTGTCTATTTTTATCTAAATGACACAGAAGAGTTTCATTTTTAAAAGCTTAACAGTTTCCTACAGGAAAAGCTAAAACACCTGCTTTTCTCTTCTGTGTCAAGTTCGTTTGTGCTGTGTTTATCTGCATATCCACAACCCAAGATGCTATCTTCACCCCAAAGGATGGATTTCCCTATGAGAACATGGTCACATATTCAAACACTCCTAGGCACACTACATGTGTCCATCTTAACACTGCAGTTAAGCCCATGAAATCGCCAACCATACCAACTCAAAACTCCCTGACCACTCTAATCCAAGGGTTTGACTCATAAGATCATCTTTTCTAAAATGCGCTTGTCAGTATTTGGGTCACTAATATTGTGGGTGTTGATTTCTCTTTTCTTTTGACACTCTACCGGTGTTCTATAATGCCATGCCTCTCCTGTATAATAAATGCAACAGGAGGTCCAAGTTGTGATTCATTGGCATGGGTTCTCCTTATGATAGTATCAGCAATCCTAAGGCCAGGAAACAAACTTCTAAGAATCTTGTTTCTTCTTTTATTTAAAAGTTTTTCATTTTACATATTCAATGTATATGACACTGTGCTCCATGGGACACTGCCAGACAAGTACTCATGGTACACTGAGCACATTTCTTTTCATATTCAGACAATTAGCTTGGATCAGATATGCTCAGCATACCAAGAAATGGTCGACAAATGGCATCCTGGTTGGTTTTCTCCCTCTCAACATAAACATCTTTTGTTTATCAGAGTTTAAATGCAAAGTGCAAAGTCAGGACTGCTAGGAACTTGGTTTAAGGATACAGAACGAAGATTTTACAGGGAGGTCCAAGAAAGCCTTGAACGAAGGGAAGCATTAGACATAAACCTCATGCTGGTTCTGGTATTTATACAAATGTACACATGGGAAAAAGTACTGGCACAAAAATATGGGTGAATATAACACTAGCACGATCTACATAAACTGTGGGGAAGGACCAATGCCAATCCCTTGGGTTTGATTCTGTACTATGTTCTTGTAAGATGTAAACGGTGGGAGTCGCTAGTAAGGAAATGGTAAGAGATATGGGTCTCCCTGAATTTGGGGGGAGCAAGTCCAAATGACTTCTGTGAACATGCATTTCAAAATTTCTTACAATAAAGAAAGAAACTCGGTTGAATGCAAATGCTTTTAGCTGCACATAGATGCACTTAGGACTCTATGCATTCAGGATGTAGGAAGCATACACTCCTGCCTGGCACCTATCTATGTACTTGAATGACAAACGCACACTGGTGTCCTCACGGTCCAACCATCCAATACCCAAGACACACAGAAAGGAAAGGGGACACAGTCATATTCTATAAAGAAAAAGAATGACAGCATCCTCAGCAGGTCCACGTGTCATGATCAAACTCCGAAGACACAGTGGCCAATCACCACCTCGTTCACAGTTCACAAAACAAATGACAATACATGATTATTATAAAATAGCCGTATTAACCAAAGGTTCGCATCATTACAATGTCTATTCGGGGGAGAAATTTTTTGCTCAAGTTGTTCTGATGTAATTGCAAAGAAGAGCAATTGACACTTCATAGAAAATGGAGATGTATTTAACCACAACTAATGCTCAATATTTCTTTTAAATTTATATATATATCCTTAGAAATATTAAATTCTTCAAACCAAAATTACCACATAGTTCAAAATATGTACATATTAGGAGTGAAAGCAGTCTAGGAGGACAGGGGCTTTACTAATAAGTATTTTCACCAGTAAGCCTACAAACCTAGAACAGGAAATGCCTTTCAAGACTACTTCTACACAATCTGTGCTTTCCTAAGAAGATATTTAATAAATAATTTAATTTCAAATTAGTATGAGCTCATACTCAAAAGACTCTTAATCTTTATTTCTGATTAATTTACAATTCACCCCATCACACTACTTCAATTTTCTGTCAATTTGTTCTAGTCAGTTTTGGGGGATTTCTATTTCTAACATAATATGAAAAGTATTATAAAAATAACTAGTATAAAAATTTCTGCTGGGTGCTGGTGGGGCACGCCTTTAATCCCTGCACTTGGGAGGCAGAGACAGGTGGATCCTAGAGTTCTAGGCCAGCCTGGTCTACAGAGGGAATTTCAGGACAGCTAGGGATACTCAGAGAAAGCCTGTGACATAAAGCCAAAAAATAAAAATAAAAAGCAAATAAAGTCTTTATGCTTTAAACTCATAAAGGTACTTATTAATCAAAGAATTAGATCTTGATATAGAAGGAAGAGATAATTAAAGCACTAAGTTTCAAAATAATAAATTAAGAGAATACATCTTTATCCTCGGCTCTAGTGTTCGCTGTACTGAAGGTGACAGAGAGAAAATGAAGAAACTGCCTCCCCAAAGTGTTTGATGGACATGCAGGAGCACATTATAATGTCCGTCAGTTTTCACACATACACTATGATGCTCCAAACACTTCATATGAAACAGTACCTTCAACCAGTGGATGTGTACACATGTGGCTTTATTCAAACCTGATGAACCTTGAAGGGTGAATAGCCTATAAAGAGACATTCTCACAGAAAGGATTCAACCTCACGAGTAACTTGAATAATGAATGGATTATTAGGTGGGACACTAGATCTCAGTATTTTCAAATAAACAAGTCATTAAAATATCCCACAATAGTTGCATTACCTAGTTCAAAAGTTACCTGTCACAAGGACCAATATGTATGAAAAATATAATAACAACAGACCACATTCACTGCCATTACTTAAGAGCAATTCACATTATTTCAAGTCAACCAAGTACCACCTTAGAACCAAATGCTAGGGCAAAAATCATCCAAGATAGAAAAAAATTCATGCTCTCTCATAGAGAGCATATCTAAGACAGACACTCTGGAATCACCATTCCTGGAAAAAAAAAAAAACAAAACACTGAAGAAAGGCTCTAAGATTCTGGCCCAAAGGCTTCAGCCTTTGGACCAATGAGAGCCTTCATCAAGCCAAGAAATAGACTTCTAGTACTGTAGGCTGGATGCCAATATCAGCAAGCGCGTGGGTGAGCGCGTGCACACACACGCACACACATCCTCTGCACTTTCCACTTTAAAACATCCAAAGACTCACAAGTGCTTTCAGTATGCATCATTTAGTACAATGAATAAACAAGAAACAGGAAATTTTGCTACCAATTTTTCAAAGAGTGCCCACAGTTCTTCAATACACAACCACACACCATATTAAGTAGTACAAGCCAGGTTTCCAATAACTGAGGTCATTAAAAATGCCTGCACCATGTGTCACAACAAAGCAGGCCAGAAAAAAAATAAGTAGCTCTCTTTATTTCTACCCACCCTCTCAGTGTCCTCCATTCAAAGCTTTCCATTGACCCTGACCCCTTCTTCATTCAGATCAGTCCCATTCTATGGGTTCTTACCAGGTCCCATGAATTTTAACTGAGAATGACTCTCTTTCTTCTGCATCGCCTTAACTCTTGTCCAGAGTGGCATTAAATAAGATCCCCACTAAAACTTCATGCATGCCTCTAAAATTATATCCCCCAACATGCTAGCTAGCATATATCTTGCTAAACAGTCCCAACAGAGCACTGCAGCTTGCTTTTCCTCCGCTCCACCTGTGCTTACTTCGTCCCCTGAATGCTTTGGACAGAGACGCATAGCCTTTATAGCAGCCCTAATGCAGCTTCCTAAAGCAGCTTTCCCGGAGACAAGCCATGTCACTTCTCCACGATCTCTGAGCACCCATGGCACTGTGCATGCTTTGTAGGATATGTAATCTTGGAGTATAATTAATTACTGATGAAACAATGTAACATAGTAGCATCCATGGACCAGAAAGTGCATTTTATTCACCTTTGTGTAGTAACTGTGCATCAGACAGACAATGAATACAAGATATGGGTTAATATATACGCATTCAATGGCACAGACATTCAATATTCTTAAGATGGTGATTTATTATCAAAGGAAAACTGTATAAAAGGCTACATTTATTAGTTAACTTTATTAAAATCACCAGTACTTCAAACTAATAAAAGAAGAATCCTAAACTGAAGCTACAGTGACTCAATTCCCCTGGTCACTGAAGTAAACACACACATTACACACATTCGCACACATTCGCAGATTCCCAGCAAAGAAAGAAATCCACGGAGCAGAGCAGCAAAGGTTGTAAAGAGAGATTTTGAGTCAGGACGCTATGGTCCAATTTTTCCTTCACGACCACTGTGTGAATGTACCCAAGCACATATTTCTCTATGCTTCAATTTCATCATTTGAAAAATGGCAGTATTTATCATCAGAATATAAAACGTTACATTAAAGATACGTAGTTTAAGTGCCTGTCATTTTTTGTACCATTTATGATTTTAATCACAACTTAAGTATTAAGAATGATGTTATCTAATGGCCTAAGTCTTAATAGCTAAGGTGGTAGGAGCTATTTGCATGAAGACTCAATCCTGAAAACCTGTATCTGACTTGGTAGCCTGACTCCTCTCTCTGCCAGGCATTACTTCCTGTTGTTACCATAATCATGATGCCAAGCGGCCAAACACTCCCCAACATTAATAAAAGGAAGGAAAGCAAGGAGACTGCCTCTCCAACTATCTTGAACATTTTATGAGTAAGGGCTCTGAGAATCTTAGTTCTGACACAGTCTGAGTGGGCAGAAAGATTTAATGGTTTCTTGAGTATGACCATCAATTAAGGAAGACCTGATAAGTAAATCTAAATCGTAATAAAGTAACTCAGAAGTTGGTCTAAATACATAATGGTTAATATTTAAAATATGTCCTTCACTCAGATGAGACCAGTGCTTCACACAACAGGAGCTCATAGGCAGTTAAGTGGATACGAAGAAAGCATTAACTGAACCACAAGTTACCAGTAAGACAGCACAATGAGTCTTGATGAGGAGGAAGCCTGTCTAGGGTGTGGACAGGCCTCGGAATAGAAAAGTAGCCAGCAAGAAGAAATTCAGGGGTGATCAAGATTGTTCACATGATTTTCCAACCCCCCCCTAAAAAAAAAAAAAAAGAAGAAAGGAGGAAAGAGGAAGATGGATGGGAAGAGGAGGAAGAAGAGGAAGAAGAGGAGGCTTGAGGGGGGAGGGACCAAAATGAAATCCAGGCTGAGTGTGAAAGCACATTCCTTCAATCCTAACATGCAAAATGTTAGCAGAGAAATTTCAGGTGTTTAAAGCACCCTGAACTAAAGGCTGGGGGTTTGGGGGGCTGTGGGGTGGGCGGGGAATAGGGACTTGCATTTTAAAGGCTTTGCACATGACACATAAGGTCTGTCTAATTGACTGGAAACTCTCTTCACAAGGTTGAACTGAGAATCCATTCATAAGATATTAGTTTTCATTAAGCCTGTAAACTTGAAAGATTGGATGAAATGAGGGTCTCGGTCTGCTCAGGTTTTTCTAATTACCCCACAAATGGCCAAAAGGAAAATAAAATTAAGACCTTCATCCTTTGACAGATTGAATTGTTTCAAACATCAAAAATTAATGTGTTCAATAGCTTCAAAGGAGTAGAATGCAGTGGTGCAGAGTAAAACCAGGAGTTGGGGAGGAGGAAAAGGGGAACTCACCCTGGTCTAACATGGTGATGATAACTCAGGAGCAAAGAAAGAGAAAACGGAAGCCAGGGTGGTTTGAATGAGAAATGTCCTCCTAGTCTCAGGTATTCGAACACATGGTCGTAGCCAGTGGTTTTGTTTCTGGAGGTTTAGGAGATGTGCTGGGGAAAGTAAGTCACTGGGGCGGAGCGTGAGGAATTTAAAGACTGAGCCACTTGTGGTTCAGTCTTTCAGTTGTGCATGCAGCTCAATATGTGAGCTCTTGGCACCCTGCTCCAGCCATTCTATCTACCCCAATGGCAAAATGGATAGAAATCCACCCACATAAGGCAGACACATACACAGACAGAGACAAAGACAGAGAGGCAGAGGCAGAAAGAGACAGAGAGGCAGAGACAGATAGAGAAAGGAGAAAGAAGAGAAGAGGGAGGGAGGGAAGGGAGACAGAAACAGAAGTGGTGGGAGCATGAATTCCTATGCTCCATTAATTAGTTCTAAGGGATAAAACCAGTCCACTCCACAACTGAGTGTAAGCTCTTCACTTAGAGAGAGCTCCTGGAAGAAAGTGTGTATTTCTCTATTCAGGGTAATATTTATTTATGCTTTCTAGAAAGATTTAATTCGTAAAACATTGGACAATGGATCTAGTTTGAACACATTAGGTCACAGCCTCCCAGTAATTGCTGTGTGGGTTGAAAGACATGTGGGAGAGTAGTGAACGCATTAAACAGAAAGCACATTATCTTTACTTAAAGGGCAATGCTGTGGCAGAGTCTGCATTTATTCTTACTGCCAACAACAACATACAACACAGTTGAACTCACCATGTTTAACTGCTAAGTTTGTCTCTTGGACAAAACTGAGGGAGAAAGAGAGGAAGGATGTCACTGGCAATCAACAAACAACTTCTCGAGGCAGAGTTAACAAATCTTCCCTCATATGTTGCTCTTAAATGAGTAGTTCATCAGAGTGTCCAGAAAAAGAAACCACTTTGCAAAGCTCCCAGGGAGAGAAGGAAAGGGTTCCTTGGCCACAGAGAAATGATGGGAGGAGGACAACACTATCCCCAAGCATGGGTGGCCCTTGTCCCACATACTGATGGTCGACACCTATCCTTTTCTTGGAAGAGAAATGTCACTACGAATGTTTCATTGTGTATCTAAAAAGCAGCAGGATACAATCATGTTCACCCAGCCTTCATAGGCATGCCCAGCAGTCAAATCTTGGGTTTTAATGTCATTCTCAAATAAGAGGAACCACGGCTGCTTGGAGAAACTGCTGGTGCCAGGGCTGAAGCAAAGATACATGAGAGATGAGTATGTAGTAAATTCAAGTGCCCAAAAGGACACTACTACTATCTTGTTAAAACTACTTTTTAATGAAGCACATAATAGTGGCAGTAAATCAATATATGGCAAAGCTAAACACACGAGTTCATAGTAACACACAAAAGAGGATTGGAAAGCAAAAAAATTTAAAAAATCCAATGAGTCCAATTTTAGTAGGCAAAGGAACCAAAGCATTCTGCCCTTGAAGGTGGTCCTCCTCCCAAAACCCACAGCCCCAGATGCAATCATGAGAAACGAATCAAGTCAATTCCAGCACTATACAAAGAACCTAACCAGAATTCCTCACACTGGCACAGTCATCAAACACACTGTTTGACAGTCAGACACACTGTTATTGCCAAAAGGCATCAGAGAGATGTGATCACAGGTGTTATGTGATATACCAAACGAGAGTATCTAACAGAAACAGGAAGTGAGGTAAAACCTGAAGTGATCAGAATGAAGGCTGAACTACAGTTAAAAGATTTACAGCCTAGAATAAATATACCATTAAACATACCATCTCCATCAAAGATACCAGTGACAGAGAAAACTGAGGGTTCAGGGGAACTCTCTGGACTACTAGTGAATTTTTCCCACAGTTCTTAGAAGGAGTGAGACTTATTTCTACAGAAAAGCCCACCTGTGGTGTATTAAAAATAAAGAGATGTATTCTGGAAAAAAAAATCAATGTATTCTCTATCAGTTTGTAAGGCTACTAGAGATTCATTTTGCCGTTAAAAAGGGAGGAGGAGAGAGGAGGGGTTGAGAGAGGAAGAGGAGAAAGACTATGGTGGATCACAGCTTTAATCCCAGCACTTACTCAGGAGACAGAGGCAAGAAGGGCTGATTGATGTAGACTAGGCTACAGATTGAGTTCCAAGACAGCCAAAGCAAAAAAGAGAAACCTTGTCTTAAGATAGAAAGAAAGAAAGAAAGAAAGAGAAAAAAGAAAGGGGGAAGAGAAGAAAGGAGAAAAGAAAAGTAAAAGAAGAAAAGGTAACAGTTCTGACAGTCCAGAGTCTATTAGAGGAAAAGGGCTTTTATTAAGGTGGTTACAAATTAGAAACGCAGATTGGGAGATGGCACTTTGGTTCATGCAGTGCAAGTATAAAGATCTGAGTTCAAATCCCAAGCATCCATGTAAAAAGATCGGTATGGATGCATGTGCCCATAGCCCTAGAATTGGGAGATAAAGACAAACACTGTGGTCTCTTGAGCAGTTACCAGCTCAGTTTCCACTGCTCAAAATACTCTATTTCAAACCCATGATTGTAAACATGGTGTTTTTACTTGGTCTTTTTTCTACCCACCTTTCCAAGATGATTCCACTTACAGTTAACATTTCACTTTGTCCACTATATCCCTCTGGGTTACTTGTTATTTACTTCCTTGTGAGTATTGACTCATAGAAATTATTCATTTTAACATTAACTGCTTTGTATACAAACAATTACTATAACATGGGAAAATGTAAGCAAAAGTTAACAAGTATATTGTTCTTTAAATCACTAAATGGAATACAATAATTGCCCACTGCACAAATGGATAGGGATATGTCTTCTGTTCCAACACAGTTCTCTTCTATGCCACAGAAACTTTGCATAACCAATGTTGGGGTTAACACGTCTCTTTTCTCTATGCCAGCAGTGGGCACAGCAGCTTGTCTATCCTCCCTGTCACCCTGCCAGGATTGGGAAAGAGTTAGTAAGCCAATTGTAAGTTATCAGAAAGTAGCTGTTAGTTCCCTGAGAGTAGAGTCTTTGCTGTGGAAATTGGAGGCAGCTGGCAGCTGTACTGTTCCCACATTTTGATATCTCAGACGAAGCAAACAGGAGCAGCAAAGCTGGAAGAAGGTAGAGAGGGAAATAGACTCAGGATGCTACTTAAATTACAGAACAGAGAATACTTAAGAAAATATTCACTTCTTGGATATGCCAGTCTTACAAAACCATAAACCACAAAGCCATGTTTGAATTTCGGCCAGTCTGAACTGACGGCAAAGATCAGGGTTAGCTGCAAGTCTCATCAAACTGAAACGAACAGGACCTAAGGAGTGGCTGAAATAGTTATCTGCCAGAGTGCATAGTGAGGTAGTTAGTCTATGGTACACTGAAGCAGGCGGCCAAGGGAGTTGGACTCTCCTGTCTTAAAGAACCTATGGATAGCTCAGTTCCCAGTTCCTTGGGCCTGGGCAAGTTTCTCATGAGTCAATATTTTAGCTTGACCTCCAGCCACTGCATCTCCATTACATGCAACGAAAACAAAGAAAGGATGAGACAGGCAGTCAAAAGGAATGCAATGGATTAGTTTTTAAAATCCAATTCTTTTATTTGTAGGCAAAACAGTGTACCATTCATGAGATACAAAAAACTCATCAGATATGAGCTGGGTTATATCTACTTTCACTAGGAAACATTGCACTATATAAAGAAACCTGGAAAAAAAAAAACAAAAAAAAAAAACAAAACCTAAAACGTTTGCATAGCAAGGCACCAGTAACACAAAAGGTTAGTGAATAGTGCTCATATGCACCAGTGGCACAGTGGGTTAGCACATGGTTTTATATGCACCAGGTGACTTTAAAGATGTGTTCACACGTACTCAATATCCAGGTTTTATCCCACTGGCTAGAACCTACTTGTGTACATGTAAAGAAGAATAGCTTCACCATGACATTTGTGTAGAATCTAGATCCACATAGATCTTAACAAATAGAAACTCTATAATAGATAAGAAATATTGGAACAGAGTGGTAACAACCAGCTTGAAACAGTTGAGTTTTTATGTTTTCCAACCAAAAGAACAAATATAAATCAAATACTCCATTATAACCATCATTCAAGGACTGGCTTTTTAACACCAGAAATACAAGGCATTAAATCATTTATGACATTCATATTCTAGGAAGGCCTTGTAGGAATGACACTTAAATAAAAACATATAGAAAAACTTATATAGTAACACCTTGCAGTGTCTGGAAACCTTTGAGAACAGAGCTTTATCATGTGGTCCAATGTTCCAACCATGATGATATGAACCAACGAATGAACTAAAAATCTTGACTAGATCAGGAAATTCAATTGGTGGTAGAGGGGTAAACAAGAAATCCAACAGGAAAACATATGGATAAATAATTGACAGAAAGGCAAACTCAGAAAGTCAACAGGAATATAGCTGGCTGCTGAGCAAAGAGCATGCTGAGCATAAACATTGACTTTCACCCTCTCTACAGTTCAAATACAAGGGCAGATAACAGGTTTCTATTCAGGTTGAGAATGAGAGATGAGTCAATAAAATCAAAATTATTTTTGGAAAGGAATAAAAGAAAGCAGATGGATGAAAGGTAAAGAAATTATTTGGGAACCCTAGAAAGCTGAATGAGGCTAAGCTGATCAAGGGAGAAATGGAAAATAACTTAACCTACTCAACTAAAAGTCCCAGAGTCTGGGCAACTGCCAATCATATCTGACTCTAGAAATGGAGGAAGTGATTAGTTAAAAAACAGGAAGACTCATCGACAAACCATCTAAGAATGAAAGGCCCCCACTCTAAGGAACTCACCTAGAGGACAGCTTTCCCAGACCCCAGGAGACCAGAGCTTATTTTGTGAACAGAGTACAAAGGGCCTCCCCTGAGAGATCATCTAGCCAGGGAAGGGGAGGGACTCAGAGAGAGAAGGGAATGGATGAAATAGCAGGCCCACAGATCCAGGTCCCGAGCATCCAGGCTACCCACTGCTCTCTAGTTCTGCAAGTTTAATGTTCTTAAGTTTAGAAAGTGGCCCTACAGAGAAGTCAATCAGCCAGCCATTCAATAAACCCTAAAGATGCCTTCTGCCTCGACAAATAGTTGCCATATCCAGGGGCCTTCTGAGAAGCCCAAAGACAAGCTCAGAAAGAAAAGAGAAAGCTTACTGTTAGCCGAAGCAGAGACAGTAGACTTCCCTAATGCATCCCACAAGTGGATGCTGGACAGACAGGGATTCTCATCAGAAAAAGTGTTCAAAGCAATTAAAGATGACAGTGAAAGATGAAACAAGGAGAGCATAGATAAGAAGACAGTAAAGGCATGAGATTTGTTTTGGTTTTGTTGTTTTTTGTTTTTTGTTTGTTTTAGAAAGGAAGCAACAGAAGCTAAAGGGGGGGGGATGAGAATGAGAACGAAAACTTGGCCCAAAATATCCAACATCTGAGTATGAAAGTGTGAAGAGAAAGCATGTGCACAGAAGGAAAACAAGGCTCAGGCAGGACCCCCTTCCCCCCTATGATCATTGCTCAAACTCAGGATGCTGGGAGAAATGTCTACAGAGGTATCTTTAAAAGAAATGCTATCCTAATTCTTCAACACATCCCAAAATCATCACTTGCCATCTTAACTCTAGTGTAGCTCAATTTGTCGAAGAGATTTCTATATTTAAAAATAAAAATCCTTAAAAGGAAGGCTTTAAGGTTACTTATGACAGAGGCCACTTAGTAGCTTAAAAAGCAGTGTGCAAACAAGCACATGCCGGTGTATCATTGAGACAGACAGAATGCAAGGAGTAAGACATGTCCGCTAAGACCCTGCAGAAGATGAGCTGAAGAGAAGTTAATTAACCAAAGAATGGTGCTAACAGCATCCAAGTGGAGACAACGGTGAAAGAATGCTTCCGAAGGCCAAAAGAAAATTACCTCCTGTCCTGAACAGTACATCTAGACATACTGTGCAACATGCGTGAACAGAGTCTGCTGAAGACACTGGATTCCAGTGAACTTTTCTCGCATACAGTATGTATCCTCTTCAGCAAGGAGAACATGCTTAACAAAGAAGGAAATAAACAAAGAAGAGATCAACGAAGAGCTAAGGAGACAGAGAACTTGGGAGAAGAAGGCTTCAGTAGGAGATCCTGGAGAGAGATGGGCACATGACAGCTGACACAGCATCCTGAAGAAGGTGGGTAGTACAGAATACTTCTTGCCTTGGAAAACACTGGAAGAAGTAGATCATGATGGATCTGTGGAGGCAGGATGAACACTGGAACCAAAAGCAGGGATGAGCTCCAAGACCTGGAACTGTGTATACAAGCCCCAAAGCAAAAACATCAAAGGCAAAAATAGACTAATGAAATACATGGAACTCAAGAGCTCCTGTACAGCCAAGGGAACTGTCAAGTGAGCAAAGGGATTACCTAGAAAATGGGGAACATGTTTATAAAGCAAGTATTGGAAATGTGCTAAAAATGGAAGACACAGCGATGGGAGCCAAAGGCATCTGAGGGCCATGCTCATCAATGAGGAAGGCAAACACCTCGGTTGATGTTATGCACGACCTGAGAGAATCAGTCCCCTGAAGCAAATTTCCATTTCAGTTTTCTAAGTATGCAAGTCAATGCTCTAGGGCAGCAACACTTCTGTGCAATCATTCTGAGAACAGACTCAATGGAATCAAGGACTGCAGTTTCTAGACAAGGTCACCTCCTCCTAACATCTGTCCTTCTCCCCCTTACCATGGCCAGGCAGAAAGGACAAGGACTCATGGCTCTGTCCTTGATGCCCAGAATTCTTCACTGTTGCCTCAAAGCCTCTCAATCCCCCTTCCTTGCTCACTCTTACCCCCGGGTGTCTGCCAGTCAGTAGCTTTGTTCCCTCCTAAAACTTCCAGATGCTTCCCTGATTTCTCCTACTGTGTAGCCAGAACTCCCAACCCCAAAGTCTATTGCAAATGCCCACGGCAGATTAAATGTCTGCCAACCCCAGAGAAAGGTGATGTATCAAACCTTAAACACTACTATCTTGATTCTCATGTCAAGTTTGCCATATGTTGGCAAACATCTTCAGATAGTTGCTATAATAAACTGAATATCTAAAAAAAAATAAGGGGAAATTATTTTTCCCTTTTAACTTTCATATTCAGATGTCGGGTATTTGGGGGCAAGATTTCTCTTTTCATTCTCATTATCTGTACCCCTTTTAGCATTTTAATACTTAAAATATCATATAAGTAAGCCTAGATAAAATGTTCATAGCAACAAATAAATATTCACTTGCTATTTACAGCGAAAAACTGTCTGTATTCTAAATATATTTTGCTTGTATGCAGTAACATTGAAGTAAGATAGATCTATTTCTCTGTCGTTAACCATAGCAACCTTAATTAGGAGAAACACCATGATTTTCTTTGTCTTTCCTACTATCACTATTAATGATAACCACAGGGTTACACTGTGCCAGAGACTGTCTCTGCTAAGTCCTTTCAATGTATTAAATAGTTGAATGTTCCCAATAACGATTAGCTCAAGTTCCCATGATTATTTCATAGATGAAGAAATAGAGAATATAGAAAATTTAAAAGACTATTGGAGCCAGACAATGAGGAAGCCGTGGGCCTGAATGCAAAGCTTAGCCCTGGGTTGAGCATTACACCTTCTGCCCCTGATGCTACCCCATGGTTCTCCTAAAGTCCAGAAGAACAGTTTGCGAAAGGTGGAGCCTGTGCACCCAGAACATTGGACTTAGCAACTGCAGATAATTTAACCAGTACAGGATGAATGCTTGCACGTCTGAATTATCACATGAATATATTTGGAGCAGAAAATGTTTCAAAGGCTGGAGACAGAGCTCAGAGTACTTGCTATACAAGGACCTGAGTTGAGACTCTTGCACCTGTATTGAAAGTTGGGAGCGGGGATGCATGGTGTAGCAAATGTGCCCATAAGGGTGCAGGAGGCAGAAGGACTCTCAGGGCTCGCTGACCATCAGGTTAGCTTCCAGATCAGTGGGAGGCTCTGTCTCAAGGGAATAAATCAGTGATATAGCAGGATACCCACCTACTCCTTTGGGCTCGAAAGACATACACATCAGCTCACTAGTGTGTCTGTGTGCATGTGCGTATGAGTGTGCATGTGGGGGGGGTATGCATGTACGTGTGCACATCACCCATGCACATACCACACTGGCGTACACGCTATAATGCCCACTTCGGGATCTGATCCACTTCAATTACTTCTAATGGTTACCTTCTCTGGGAAATCTCGGACACAGTAAACACTTGCTCACGCTCATCAAATTAAACAGGCTTAGGGCATGTTACATTTGAAATGGCTCCAGGGTATCTTCCACAGATATTTCATGCTCCTCACAGTTTCAAAATTCTTATTACAGAGGAAGAGTAAACAAAACAGATAAAATCCATTGTTATCTCCAAAGACCAGTCAGAATAGCTGAAGAAATGCAGAGAACTCCATTACTCAGCTTCAGAGAGAGTGAAAAAGCTAAACAAGGCCTGTAGCCAGAAGCGTACATTCTCAACAGCATTAAGACCCCAGATCAAGCCCCTTCAGCTTGGCTTACATCAATTACCATGTTCCAGGCCCCCAGATCCTGATTAGAAAGAGCATGAAACACAGGTTGGTTTCAGATTGACAAAAACAGTGGGGGTGGGGGGCACTTTAGAATCAAATACAAATGCCTCATTCTATAAATAAAAATGCTTTCGGAACTTCCACAGGAGAACACAATTTTAAAAATAAGGATCCAGGAGTCCAGTGCTGGCCCTCTACTGACAGTGCTTTGAGTTATTAAAATATAATAAATATACAGGATTGTTTCCTGCATTCTTCACTTCTGCATTAACACCAGCAGCTTCCATTTGCTGAACAATGACTTACTGGTTGACCAAACTATTTATATCTCATCTTCTCATAAAAATAAAGGATGTTAATATTATTTCTTTTTAAAAAAAATCAGACAGGAGGCCTAGCCAGATGGATCATCAGGTAAAAGCTCTTGGCACTGCACAATGCAAGCCTGAAGGCTTGAGTTAGATTCCAGGAAACCACAGTAAAGGTGGAAGGAGAGAACTGACTCCAAAGTCACTTCCTGACTTCCACATACTGTGGCAAGTGCGCACCCATTCAAAAACAACATGCAAGCACACACACATGCACATACACAGATACACACACACACACACACAATTCAAGATCTAATAACTGCCTTCAATGCTCATCTACCCCCCACTTCAAATTACTTTACACTTAGGTGTCAAAGCAACACAAAATCCATTAGCATATCCCACTTTTTGATGAACACACACACACACACACACACACACTCACATGTCAAAAACATCACTGCAGAGCATCACACGCCCAAGCCTCTCCATGAACAAAAAGGGGATGGTAGTCCATACACGGCTGGGAGCAAATTCAAAGCAGACAAGGCACATGTTATATTCAAGAGCATCTAGCATGCAACACAGGATAAAACGCCTCAAGAAGTCTCAAGGCATCAGCCCTTGACAACACTGCTAAGTACCCTCGGAAAGAATCAAAAGCAAAGCCACCAAAAGAAAACCCACTTCAACTTTTAATATGTCAAGTTCTGCCCTTTACACGCTCACCGAAATAACTTGTACCCTTATCATCAAATAAATTAGCAATTTAGATTTCTATTTCTCTATTTCTCGAATGCACCCCAGTGATTTTTAGTCCCTTAAAGGAAAAGGAAAACTCTCACAGCAGATAATTCATTAGAAGACAAAAACAACGATGGGCTAGAGTCAAAAATAAATAGGAGAACTTTACTTAACAAGGTACTGGGGGCCTACTTGTAATCCCGGTACTCTGGAGGCTGAGGCAGGAGGATGAGTGAGAATGTGAGGCCAGGAGTTATGGAATGGTTTCTTAGCCCTCACATGGGCTATGCAGTGATGGGTCTACACAGTGAGATCTTGCTTCAAAAGATGAAAACATATAAAGAAGAAAAACCAAGTCAGCCACATATTTGCATTGGCTCCAAGAATTTGACAGTGCTACCCAATGTACTTTCTTGCTTCTCTTCAAGATGGGGCAGAAAGCAGCCAAGCTTCTACACCATGTCTGATTTCTCTGTCACTGTACACATGAAACACACAACATTCATAGAGCGAAGAAACACCCTTTAACCTACTTTCTGTGGTTTTTTTCAAGGCACTCTGTTTTGGGGCTAGTCTGAACCTCTCTGCAGCCAAAGATCATAGAGGCTCAGACCAGCAAAAGCCAAGATGTATTCCTATATTCCTCTTGATTACAGGAAAGTATGGTTAAGCATTGGTGGGAACCAGGGAGTTCAATCGGCATCATTTTAGCCTAAAACCTGAGTTGTTCCTGAGAACATGTGGTTAGTAGGCAATGGCCAGCAATCTGGGAGCTCCAGGAAATAGACAAATGAGATGAGTTAGGAAGGACTCAGAGAAGCTATGGAGGATGCTGACCAAAATCAAGCAGCTCTGGGTATGTGCAAGTGGGCAACAAATGCAGATGAGAGAAAAATCATGAAGTGCCCACCTTAGGGTTTGAGAACCAACACTCCACCCTATACTTTGAATAACCTGGGGTACAGGGGGAAAATGAGAGTGTCTGAGACAGGGGTTACACCTGCAGACACCCACTTAAAAGGGGAAGGAAGCTAGAAGGTGACAGCCCCTGATCATGGGTAACTTTATGAGGATGCAGATGTATGGAAAGTGGAGGGTGAACGGAGAAAGTGGAGGAGGGACAGAAGAAGGAGGAGGAGACAGGTCACCGAGTCAAGTGGAGGAGAAGGAGATAGCATGGTAAAAGAAGACAGACACCCCACGAACTGAAAAGAAAATCAAGGATCATATCGGGCACAGACAGGAGTCCATACATGCACATAACCCAAAGGCCACTGAGCTGACTGTCATTTTGTCTGAAGCATCTGTTAGATTCTGTGCTGAGTGTTTATGGGAGATTCATAAGGCCTGTCTTTCATTGCTCACTTCTCATTCTCCTTAGAGTGGAGACTAATAACACTGCATATGGTGTCGGATGAATTAAGAATTGAACTTCCACTGCACAAGCTGTAAAATCATGCAATAGGCTGCCTTGAGTGTGTAAGAACTCAGTTAAACACAAAGAGCTCCTGGCACAGAGATGTGAAATCTCCCTATTTCCCAGGCGTTGGTCCATGAACAGGCTTAGAAAAATAATGTGTGAAAATGAAAACTGTGGTACCAATGATGCTGTCAAGCTAAAATAATGTTTTTTCAAAAACTACAACAAATCCCAGCTCACCTAAAGTCCACTGGACTGAAACACTGCATTTACCATAATTGGCTCTGGCTTCGATCCTCCATGTAAAAGAAGAATGGAAAAATATTTAGAATCCATGTCTGTCTTCCTCAGGAGGAAGGAGGGTGAAACTCACTTCAGTGGAAAAATAAATCTGCATCCTTGCACCTCCCTGCTGAGGCCTGGAAAAGAAGGAGAAGGAAAGACATGGGGGAAATATTAATAGTGAGTCTTTAGATGAGCCAGAGAGGCCTAGAGTCGGGGTCTGAGCACAGGGCCGGAGAAAGCCAGAGTGTGACGGGAAGCCAAAAACACAGACTTTTTACAAGTTGCACAAAGAGAGAGAGAGAGAGAGAGAGAGAAGGGGGGAAGGACTGACCCACAGTGTCTGCCAGGCACAGGCTGCTGGACCCTGATAAGGCACCTTTCCAAAAGCAAGTTCTAATATTTGATTGCAGGCGATTTTGTTTCTGAGCTTCTGAACTTTTCACTTTTCCTTATTACCATAAAGTTTACTCAACACAGACTTAATAAAAAGAAGAGGAGGAGGAGGAGGAGGAGGAGGAGGAGGAGGAGGAGGAGAAAACAGAAATAAAAGGTAAGAGAATTACAGTGGAGCTGTGTTGGTGGTGTGTTGGCAGTTAGGTGTGATGTGCAAGCCAGCCAGTCAGGCCAAGGTCAAAGCAGGGCAGGTCTAGCTGCCTGCAACCTTCAGCCTTGCAACCTTCAACCCATTCCTCATTTGCATGTCCCTCAAAGAAACTTGCCCTGCATGGAATGTTTCTGCTCCTTACAAAGGCATTGCCCTCTCTTTGCTGCTTTTACTCCTTGAAGCTTACTCCCATGCCGCCCCCTCCGAGAAGGGAAATTCTTACAGAGTACACAGGGTGAGGGTAACAGTACCTTCACATGAGCTGATTACATACATGCCTTGGTCCCCAGGTTCCCAGCGGGGTTCCCACACTTTCAGAACTAAAGAAAATGCCTGTGGTTGAAGTAGGGCCTTAGACTGCCAATAAAGTAACATTCTTTTTGGGCCTGGAAAGCTGGCCCAGCAGTTAAGAACTACTGCTCCTGGACTTGGTTCCCAACAATCACATGGCAACTCACAACTATCTGCAACTCCAGTTTCAGGTGATGTGACACCCTCGTCTGGTCTTCATGGGCACCAGACCAAACGTGGTATATATATACACAGATATATGCAAAAAAAAAAGAGTAATGAATCCCATGAAATAAAAGAAATAACTCTGCTCATCAGAGCAAAAGTTCACAGTGAGTTGCTTCTTTTTATGTACCATGAAGCATGTCAGGCATCTCAGATCTCTTTCTTCCAAACCTCTCAAAGATGCTTTCAGGCAAGTGATATCATTATGTGCATCCTACAAATAAGGGGACAGAGCAACTTGTCACATTCACACAGCAATGAGAGTGGAGATAAGCATCCAAGATAGATTCATGGTTCTAGATCCTGGTTTTTAACTACTTCAGCAAGAATCAGGATCTACAAGAACCTTATAAACACCAGGAAAAGGAGAAATCAGGTCTGGGAAAGCTTTAAGATATACACATTAAGCTTTGTCCAGATTTCCCCCAACAAAGTGACAAGTGAGTTACTAAACAGCCTTAATTAGAATTTACTGAATCAAATTCCCATGATACTTGGACTCTGGGTAAATAGATGAAAAGATGCTTTGGGGACTCAGATTCTTCATCTATAATTGTAAATGCCCCAAGTGCTACCTTGGATTCAGCCATATAATATATTACTGAAGAAACAGAGAAAACCCCAAACTCTCACGATTTCTTCCTGTCCAGAACCAATTGGTGACATCTGAGTACATGTCTTGTGAGCTAGTTCAAAGGAAGCCAAATAAAGATTTCATTACTGTGAGTGTACAATAGTACTGTACATCAGCACCACATGCTACCAAGACCATGTGCCCATTCACACCTTGACTCTTTATTACAGCATTAAGATGGTAACCATTGTTTGAAAAAGAGATGGAAAGGTCCCGTCTTTCTAAGTATAGACTTTAATCAGCAAACAGAAGACTATACAATCTTTTAGAGGAAATAAACTGTCCTTAATTTGGGGGGTTGGTTTGGTTTTGTATGGCCCTATGGCTTGCTATGAAGAATGAAAAGTGCCTTCGGAATCACCACAATTGTCTGAGATGCTGCCTGTGTTTCCAGCACACAAGGGAGCTTCTCATTTCTCGATTCATTGGGAAACCAGGGCAGAGTCCTGGCAGCTGAGGGTACTGGTGCTACAGGACTGCATGCGTCCCTCTTTATTCTAGGAAGTGTCTCATGAGAGGGCACCCCCAGCCTCTACAGCAGAAACATTTCGCTCTGCCAGGCAGAAAAGGAGTTCATTTCTTACACTCCGAACTTGATCCCATTATCTCTAAATTTATCTCTGTTTGGTTGACATTTCTGGACCTTTCTTTTCTGCTCTAAAGGGATGAAGAAGTTGTGCTTACACTTTTAGACCTTGTCACCAGTGGTTAAAACAGCACCTGGCAGAGGAATCTATATTCCATCAAATATTTATTTACACTTTCTTTTCTTAAAGATTGGTAATGGTAAAGCCCACAGGCAGAGCTCATAGAAAATTAAAATACATTTCAGGTTACCAAATACTTTTTTTTTTTGAGAAACAAGAGACAATTTTGTAAGGATCCAAAACGCCAGTTTCTGATATTTCTTCCTACTATTGGTTCCTTGTGAAGTGATTTACTGTTCATCATGATATTCAATTTGGTGTGTGTGTGTGTGTATGTGTATATTTGTGTGTGTGCATCTATGTATATGTGTGTGTCTGCATTTTTTTGTTGTTGTTGTTGTTCATTATATCCTTCAGGATTGGGTCAGCAAAGTACAGTTCTTGTACTTCTGACCTTCAGTAGTTAAAAAAACAATAAGACAAAGAAAAGGAAAAATTCAAAATGTTTTATGTCTAAGGGTGTGGTTCCCTTGGCAGTGTAGGTTGGATGACCAGTACTGTGAAAACCAAGCATAGTAGTTTGTGCACTTGGGAGACAGAAGCAGGAGCATTAGAAGGTAAAGGACATGTTCAGCTATATAGTAAGGTCAGGCCAGTGTAGGACACCAGAGACCCTGTCTCAAATCATAACAACAATTTGTCTTCTGCTTCGTACCGTCACCATGTTTACAACTCATGTATCTTATCATAGTGGACAGGGCCGGTCCCAGTGGGGAAGAAACTGGAGGTCTCCTTTAAGGGCTGGGTATAGATCTAGTCTGCACCGTCCCAGCCTGGGCCATTACACCAACACTTCAGTTTCTCAGAGGTGCCAGAGGCACTAGGTGTGAAACAGGGATGCTGTCAGTCAGCAGGGAAATTTTCTGCCTCTGAAAATGTCTCTGCGCTTCCTCTGTACAGCACCTCCAGCTGCCTGTGCGCACCCGCCGTGTCAGGATTAAAATAGCTCAAGCTTGATGACTTCACTAGTTCTCACAAACGGGCCAGTTGGCAGAAGGCAAGCGCTGCCTGCTCCAGAGGGGAGGATTTCTTCTTTTTCATTTGTTTCTTTCCTCATACCCCCTAATATGAATACTTGGTTTCATTTTGACTCTGAAAGACATTTTCTTTCTGAGGTTCAATTCGGCATGAACTTCATGCAGATTTTTCCAAATGCCTTTAAAAGGTTCAAGCTAAAAAGAGGTCACTGGAAGCCAACAGTGACTGTATTATAATTTCTGAGGTGAATCTTCAAGGACATTAAAACTACTGGGTAAGCTAACCTTACATAACCTAATAGTGTTTCGTTTATTAGGGAGCAAATACCTCACCCAAAATTTCAGCGATACTTGATGATCAGCCACAGTCTTTAACATCTCATTTCGTGTATTTACTCTGGTACCAAAAGTGAAGACGTTAACACAGAATACCAAGGTAAAAAATGACCAGTACTAATCACAGTAAGAGGACAGAGAGCTTTAGTAGATGATTTTTTCCCCATCAGAGCTAGCTCAGATAAACTGTGAAATTAAAGAAGAAATCAGCATAAAGCACTCATGCAACAAAACAGTGTATTTCTCAACCCAATTCTCAAACCTCATGCAAGCATTTTGAATTTTCCCTTGGAGTTTTTCCACTTCCTTTTACCATGCCTTAGGAAGAGAATCTTCTATGGAAAAAGCAGGTCTTTCTGTTCTAGAATCATAACTCAGTGCTGCACTTTGAGTCCAAGAGAGCATTTAGATTAACTGCTTCAGTGCCCTATGGACACAGATTTATACTCAGAAGACTCCCATATGACTCTGGGAATATGGAGCTAATGAATAACATGGCTCACTGGTTAAAGATGGCTGCTTTAAAAGGTACAATCACCGCCCCTAAGAGTGGAAGAAAGGCACTGACTCTCTCTTCCTGGCTCACTCACCTCCATCCCTCTCACCTACCCTGGGTGCCTTAGCATCTACAGTAATGATCTCTTAACACCACTCCCCCAACCTATACATCGCAGAGAACTTTCCAGTGAACAGGAAAGCATCTACATGATAGGGAATTTTAAATGTCCTACAATGGTGTGTTCATGGGCCAAGCATTTGCTGACTATCTCATGCACTGCCTACAAGGACAAAACAGATACCAAAATGGTCTTTAAGAACCTCACCCAAGAGCTGAAAAGAAATGGCCCAACCAATAAAGTGTAGTCTGTGCTCAATGGCCAGAACTCAGATAAAAGTCCCAGGCATGGGAACTTTTATCTGACAGTCCCAACACCAGAAGGTACCAGTCAGCCAAGCCAACTCAGTGAGCCACAGGCTGGTAAGAGACCCTTACTAGAACATGGCTCCTTTTTACACATGAGGTTCACCTCTGACTTTCACACACTTGCCCATATAAGTGCACCCAGACACAAAGTCTTCTCTTTAGCTAAGTATTATACAGCAACATGGCTTTCTTCACTATGACAGCTACCTTCATAGCATGTGTGTAAGCCAAAGGTCACTGCTGGGTCTTTTTCTCCATCCCTCTACATCTTACTTACAAAGGTTCTCTGGCTGAGCCTAGAGCTTGCCAACTGGCTACACTGCTATCCATCTAGCTCTGGAGATCTGTCTGTGTCTGCTGTCTTGCTCTTTGTCATCTTAGGGTTACAAAGGCAGTCCACCACACCCATCTCTTTCTGCTGGTGCTGGAGATCACAGCTACAGAGAACATGCTTGCTTGGCAGGCATTCTACTGAATGAGAGGTTCTCAGTCTTTGAAATCTTTTTAGATTAATCTATTGTGATGCTGCTCGGTCTGCATTATCCTTTATTCTAGATTTAGAATCACCCTGGAAACGAGGTTTTGGGTGTGTCTGTGAGAGTTTCCAGACTGAGAAAGGAAGACCCACCCTGAGAGTGGGTGTTGCCATTCAATGGGCTGGGTTTTCAGAATGAAGAGAAAGCAAGCTGAGCAGGAATAGTCATTCCACACTGTTTCCTGACTTTGGATCCACTCTGACAATCTGTCATCTATTCCCACCTCCATGTCTTGCCTGCTATGCTGGGCTGTATCCCTTCTTAAAATATAAACCAAACACCCTTCTTTGCACAGGTTGCTTCTTGTAAGGAATTTGGTCTCAGCAAAAAGAAGAGTGAACAGTGCACTGATGAAAATAACCTGGAAGTGTTTGCCACAGTGGTGGGGAAAGCTCATGAGATTAAAAGTTATCTTTGAAGATAAGTTAAAACCTCCAAAATCTAAACAAAGGCATGTGGCGAATGTGAGCACTGAAAGCCAATCATAAAATAGTATTATAAATAAAGTCATTCACACAGTGACTGAACAAACTGAATGGTCAGTGGTGGTCTCTTCTATAAACATCAAATTTTAGAGCTGTAAAAGACCCCTATGTGAACTTAAAAGTCCCACCTTCTACTAACAAAGCCTACGATAGCTGAGTGGCTGGTTCCTGTCCAGTGACAAAGCCACGTAGGTATTAAGTTACCACCTCAGATACAACACTAAGCATTATTTTTCCTGCTCTTCCCCCACAACTTTACCCTAAGTAAGATGCACACATACATGTAAGTATGCTATCTGCATCTGACTTATATTCTAACACACTTATACAGGCATACATATGATACTTGTCTGCATTCCTCAGACACAGCCAATATTATATTAATTTCATATATGTGCAAACCACCATCCCACTCCAACATATTATATACATCTACTATTACATCAGTGCTTATTTCATATATGTGTAATTTACCATCCTACCTCCAGATATTATACATACCTAATATTGCATTCGTGGTGGAATCATACGCATATACTAGTATGCACATCCAACTGCCGGACATACCCACAACTCACATACATGTTCTGTATTATTCTGGATCTGATTTCTCCATCTGTAAGTGTTTCTCATTTCTACGCACACTTCTATTGACATGGACACACATAAAGAAGCTTTACATTTGCTTGTAAAGTAAGAAATGAAAATGTAAACATATAATCCACAGAACTATATGAGAATGAAAGCCAGGTAATTCACCTGGACTTATTTACACGCATGACCTCCCAGAGACGTGAGTGTGAAACCAATGATGAATGTGGACACTTGATGAGATGAAATGAGAAGATGGGTATCCAAGGGCCACGACTTCCAGATCTTAGTTCATGCTGAGGAGAACAGTGGGGCATCTATTGTACCATCCTCACACTGTGGGGGCAGGTAATGGATAAAAACAGAACCATGCTCGGATTCCAGGTCCTCATCCTAAGAGAATTCCCAGTTTCTGAGCCCATATGGTACAGGATGGGAATGATTAACATGGCTTGGGATTCTGGCTACAGAGTATTACCTGAAGGGTATTTTCCCACCTGTGCCCGAGCTGACAATCCAGGAGCTCTGGATGACCTCTTTTGACATATAAAACCGGGATTCTCACAGCACTTACAAGGAGCAGGGTAAGGTGCTCTGGGGATTTCTTGAAGGCCTGTGTATGAGAAATTCAGAAGAAAAAAAACCAGTGAAACTTCTCATGGCAACTAGCTAATATAGTATGTTATAAGTACCTAAGATGTCCCTAAAAATGATGCAGAAGTACTCAGGGAGACCTAGATGGGGCCTGGAGTCCCTTCAGGAGCATGGAGGGGCATAAACAGAGATTACAGTGTGTGTTCAGTAAGCCTGCTGTTCTGCAGACACGACTAAATGTAAATACAAAATAGAGAGATTCACAACCCAGTGGCTGAGGGTTCACACTGTACAGTGTAAATTTCCCAAGTCTACTGAACCACATAGGGGGTACTATGACCTTTCACTTTCTTCTTTAAGCTCTATGTACTATAAGATTAGTCTATTTTTTTTTAACCTAACTATAAATAACTCCCTGTCATCAGTAACTCATATGTGTATTATACAAAAAAGTCTTCTCTGTAGCCAAACCATGAGGCATCACTTTTATGATTCCCTGGGTAATATTCTCATTATTTCAATGAAGATATATAAACACAAAGAATAATCAGATGTACTATACTGAGTTTGCACCTCTCTGTGTTTCTTAGGTAAAACTCACTGACAGTTACTCACTGGAAAAGAGGCTTGTGACTTGGAAGGTGCTAATCTCTCCAACCTTGGAGGACTGCTATAAAGGTCACAAGTCAACTCTTTAAAATGAGGCATTATTTTTCAAAGAGAAATGTATGGCTTTAAGCAAATAAACCACAGGTACTTTGAAGTCCATTTTAAAGAGATGATTCACTGCCTAAGATAAGGATGGAAAGGAGCAGGCTCTGGGCAGACAGTTAAGGGACAGACTAGGGAAAGACACAAACTGCAAACTGTTATTTAAAAAGCTGCAATTCTAGTGTAGCGTGGTGTGGCACACTGGAAAGCAGGTCAAGGCAGGAAGAATACAAATTCGAGGCTATCTTTGGCAACGAAACAACTAGCCTGAGCTACATCAGATCCTCTCTTATCAACAACATTTAGAAAATAAAAAGAAAGCCCTTCTGTCAAGAAACACACACACTCTCTTTCTCTCTCACACACACATACACTCGCACACATATGCACATACACACATAACACACATATACACATAACACACACTTACACACACACTCTCTCACACACACACATACACTCACACACATACACACTCACACATACACATACACACGTAACATACATACTCACACATACACTCACACACATACGCACATACACACTCACACATACACTCACACACATACGCACATACACACTCACATACATAACACATACATACACACACACACTCACACACTTTCAAAGTTTAGTTGGTCAAGTACAAACTAATAATCCAGCCTACCAAGAAAGAATTAAAGTAACCTTGTGAAGTGCTCCAAAGTCAATTAAAAGACAAAAACATTGCTTTACTAAATAAAAGCCAAAGAAATTAAAGGTTTTTTTTGGTTTGTTTTTTTTTTTTCAAAATGAAAAAAAGTATGTATACAAAATGATGATTTTCTGCATCTGTATTAAGAAAAGTATTGTAAATGTGAAACAAGTTATAGAAAGTCAAACTGATTATCTTAAGGATGAGTCTAAACCTAATTATTAAACCAGGTATACCTATAGCAAACAAACAAACAAGCAAACAAAAAAAACCTGACTTTTATTGTCAGAGCTAAGGACTCATGGTAGAGTCAACCGGCAAATATAAAAGGCAAATATAAAAGGTGCATTGCATCCTACAAAAAACAAAGCAACTAGTGATTGTCTGTACATTCAATTCTCAATAAAATAGGTACTCATTACATAGTATAACTAAGCACTCACTGTCTGATGGTTGACAGACTGTCCACTACCTAATACATTTACAATATGCTATAGTTGGATGGGGGTGATCCCCCAATGACCATGTTAAAGAGTGTGGATGGACAGCCTCTGGGGCTCCAGGAAAGAGATGGAACCTTTAAGAAGTGGGGCCTAAAAAAGGGAAGTTGGGATACTGGACTAAGCCTTTGAAGGGTTTATTTCTCCACTTAGCCCCTTCCTTGTTTGCTTTCCTCTGCCATGAGGTAAATAGCTCTCCACCATGTGCTCTCTCATTCACATCTATAGGACCAAGTACTCAGGGACTAACCCTTCTCAAACCATGACCCCAAATAAAGCATCATCCTGACAACTTCACCATCTCAGGTATCCCGTCATAAAAACAAAATGCCAACTAATGCACTGCAGACTAAAACCAAAGAGAAGCTCTAAAAATCACACATTGCTACAGTTACAGCACAAGATAAATGATAGGGAATCAGCTTTATAAGCTTCAAGATGTTTAGGAGACAGGTGCTGAGCATCTTTATGAATGGCGTTCAAGAAGAATGCACAGGAAGGTGGAAAGGTCTGTACCAAGCTCTCTGGTTATCACAATGCCAAGTCGCAGAGATTCACCCCCTCTATAGCGATAGTCTAACAAATATGGTAGGATCCTTCTGGACAGCACTCACTGAGCCAACTCTCTAGCTGAACCAATGATCTCCAGGCCCTTGTGAATCATACTGACTGATGCACCTGGAGTGCTTCCAAGCAGGTGGCTCCTTTGAGCAGACTGAAATCCTTCGCTCCCATCAGAAGAGTCATACCATAATTAAAGTAGTTTTTAATCATAAGCCTGCTTATTCGATGATACCATATTGTAATGATTGGTTTTAATTGAAGGGTGACTAACACGGTGAAATGAAATATGAAAAGTAGCAGAGTATCCATGAAAAGCAAGTTGACTGCTGGGAAAATATTCCCAGATGAACGCACTGTAAAGCAGTACTTCCCCTGCTATTGACTAAGATGTGGATATCTACAAAACAATAAGAAAACACGTGACAAAACACGTGACACAACACGTGACACAACAGCTTCAAATCTTCACTTCATTTTAAAGAGGTGAACCCAAGGACACTGATTTTGTGAAGAATGATAACACATGACCAAATACGCTTTTATGTTACTGTGATAAACATGGACCAAAAGCAACTTGGGAAGAAAAGGGTTCCTCTTCTTTTACAGAGTTGTAGTCCAGGGTTTAAGAAAAAAGAGGGCAGGGGTTCAAGACAGGAACATGGAGACAGAAACTGAACCAGCGACCACAGAGAATCCTGTTTCCTGGCTTGCTTAGTCTGGTTTCTTATACAACCCAGAACCATCTGCCTAGTGTGGCCCTATCCCTATCCATGACATTATGCCTAAGCGTACACGTACAAAGAATAGCAAACTAATCTATTCACTCTCCAAGTGCAGTGAGTACTGTAAATAAGAGACAGTCCCAACCTTAGTATGGAGAAGGCAAGGTGTCATGACAGTAGTAGTAGTGATCTTAGTGATTTGGATGGAATCCCTAAAGAGAGAATTTATGTGAGTCTGAAAACTGTTCAGAAAAAAGTCTAATGATACACTACCAATATTACCAAATGTAAAATCAACAGGACTTGGTGACTGAGGGAGATAAGAGCATATGGAATAAAAATCCCAAAGAAACCAGCAACAGGTTTAGGGATTTTATATACAAGGAAACGTAGACAAAAGAGCACAGCTAGGAACATTGGTTTGAAATGCTGTACGTTATATCTAGGTACCTATCAGTTGACTATCTATATACGAGGCTCAAGAAAAATGAAGGTAACAATTTATAACAGAACGTAAGCCTAGTGGCACAAATGGGCCTACTCATAGAAGCAAAGAACGGGGGGGGGGGGCTGGGGGGGGGGAGGTGTGTGTAACTCTTTGAAACAGCTTTAGAGGCAAGAAATGAAAGCCCACTTCCTCCAGGATATAAAATTGGCATGTGACAGATGGAAAAGAAGCAAGGGGTTGTGGACAAGAGCTTTTATGGAAAGAGTCATCCAGACCTTGTCCTGGTGGTCTACCTCACCTGATGTCTATTTGGAGTGGCTCTTTTCCAAATTTCTTACAGCAAGCCTAAGACATTGATGACCTCGGTTTTGTTCTTTCTGCTTTATGTACTAGATGCACGGGTGTTCTCCCCAAATCCCTAGATCTTCACCATGATGGCAGGTCAAGCATTTGCAATGGGGCCATGTAGTTTAGGATTAGTGCCCCAGTGAAGGAGAGCCCACAGCCAGGGTTATAGCTGCGTAGTGCACTCCAGGCAAGGTCCTGAGTCAATCCCAAGTATCATAGAGACACGTGTGAGTGAGAGCAAAAAATGAGAGGCAGAAACTGACGGACCTCTAGGAAGCCCTTCATTCCTCTTTTGCCATCTGAGAGGACAGGGAGACTGGTCATCTCCACCAGGACCTGGCTACACTGGTACTCTGAGCTTAGATTTCCAGCTAGAAAACCATGAGCAGAAAAGTTCTCATAGCACAATGGGAGGGATGAAGGGAGAAAATTTAGGCAGGACAGACAGAAGGAGAGAGGAAGCAGCGGCACGTGAAGGGTATGCCACCAAGGGAAGGAAACTGAAGAGACAAGCAGTGAGTTAAATCAAATGAAAGCAAGGTCAGGTGTGACATCATGAAAGCACAGCATGTGGCAGTCTGGGAAGCCATGAGCCACATGTGAGCTTCCGGAAGGTGCTCACACTCAAGTGCTTGTGTTAGAGACCAAACAGAGGTTAAGGAAGGGGGGGGGGGGGAGCTCTTCTGAGGAGGTCCCCTACAGCAGAGGAGAAATGAGAGTGAGGGAAGGTTGTTTCCTTGAGAGGGAAACAGAGTAAAGAAATGCTCTTTAAAATATAGACCGCAAGCCAACAGCTGGCCTGGCCTACACAACAATACTGTGTCTCAAAACTCGCAACTAAGAGAGAGCAAGCGAACAGAAATTCAGGCATTTCATCTGGAGGAGAGGTGGCAGATCATAAGCAATGCTGTCAACAACGGCCTCAGGCTCAGAGAACTGGCCCTCTGCATGATGTAAAGAAAGGAGGGAGATGCTTCCAGTCAAGGGGAGGACAGATTGACTGAAGAAGTAAGTGGGGTGGTTCTTGGTTTCCAGATAGATAGCTAAGGTGCTACAGCATTCCTCCCTTTGAGAGGGACCTTGTGGCTGCAGGACTGTGGATGCTCACACACGGCCCCTCCAGAGGCTTTACAGCAGGTCTGTAACACTTCCTTCATCAATGAGTGAAAGACGCTGGTTTCAGTTTAGTCTCCCAGGCCACATAGCTTAGGAGACAGGCTTTAGAAAATAAGCTGAGGAGAGGCAGGAGTCATAACTCAGGGAGTAAGAACACTTCCTTTCCAAGTATAAAGACCTGAGTTTGGATCCCAGCATCCACATAAAAAGCTAGATGTAGCCACATCTGTTCTTAACTCCAGAGCTGTGGGAAACAAGGAACGTGACTGGGGACTTGATGGCCGCCAGCCTAGCACCAGGTTCAGGGAGACAACCTATCTCAAAAGAAAAACACAGTGAAATATGATAGAACAGGCCACCTGACATCCTCCTCAGGTCTCCACACATAAACCACGTATGTGCTTGTACCCAAATCACATATACATATACATATACATATACACCGTACACTGAGATACTACACATGTACATACAACATAAGGAAATAAACAGCAGCAGCAGTAACAAACAGCAGGAGACCAAGAGTCACTAGAAGCAATTCATACAAGTTATCAGTCTTACTATATTCTTACACACACACACACACACACACACACACACACTCACACAGCATGCATATATACACTGTAGCAAAAATAGACATCACCAAATAGAACTCGAAATAAAGCACACACCATTACCTTTATGGAGCTAAGGAGCTGATGTAATATCACATCTTACTGCGATAAAGATTCAGATTGCTAATCCTGGCAAGGTGGGTTCCCCATATAAAAATGGCACAGTGTTTGTCAGTCTAAAGCATGGCAAATGACAAGTGGACTCCTAGTTTCCCTTTGACCATTATCTCAGGAGCATTTCACAGAGGAAAGTATAAATAAAAGAAAAGGAATTAATCATTATTTTACATGGCTAGTAGGGAATATTGTCAGCCACAGCCTCAGGCTGAAATCTGTAAGGCTAAACTTTGTTATAGCTCATAAAGTTTTAACAAGTGAATAAACGATGAAGTAAAATAGATCCAACCACAAACAGTTAAAAGAAATTAAGATCCAAGCCCCGTCCCGGCGCTACAAGACTGGCCACAGTGCAATGCTTCACACTGACTGATATTAGGTTAAATTGATGCTGATAGGAAAGAATGAGCAACTCTCTGAATATTGACAGAAAAGCATGAAACACCATGTAATGAATCAGCATCTCTTACATCTTCCTTCCTCTGGGAACAATCAGATATTTGGCCATAGGAACTTAGCACCCAAGGCAGAATGCAGGGGTAGGGTTAGATTCCCATGATGACCCCTCCCCAACTCCCATCCACTTTTCTAAGCAGAAATGCAAGCTTACCTGGAAGCAAAGCCAACCCAACGACAGCAGAGCTCTGCCACTCACCTTTACCCCAGATTATATTCCGCTTTTCTAATGATTCAAGTCAATGGTTCTCAACCTTCCTGATGCTGTAGCCATTTCATTATAAACCCCCATGTTAGGGTGACCTACAACCATAAAATGATTCTTTGGCTGCTTCAGGACTGCAATTTTGCTACTATTTTGAATCGCAATCTAAACATTTAACATGCGCAGTATCTGATACACAACCCTTGTCACAGGTTGAGATCTACTGATCCAAGCACATGTCTTCCTGAACCTTGTTCTTTATTGCTGACAGTTTTAGACATATATCGAGTGCATCATAATCACACCCAGCCCCTTGCTGCCCTCTGGTAGCCGTCTCTGAACTCCCTCTTCTTCCCATCTTGTCCCTCAGTGATTATACCATTAGAGAGAATGATGCCTCCTCTGGTGTGATCTAAGTCATTAGGGCCTCACTCTTTTATCTGTCACAGGAAGTCAGAGTGCCCAGTGTCACGCAGGTACCCACAGTTCTGTGTGTTCCTGGCTGCAACAGCAGTGTTTGATCTGGATGGTAACATTTCAGGACACTCTTCTCCATCTTCTGACTCTGAAATTGTTTCTTCCCTCTCTTCTGTGATGTTCCCTCCAGGGCCTTAGAAGGTGGAGATGGGGTTTATATTTATGTCCGAATTAAGGGTGAGTACTCCTCAGTCACTTATTCTCAGCACTTTGATCAGATGAGTCTCTGATCATCATGCATCATTTGGGGGGTGGGGACTTGGGTACAAAGTATTGGTTGGCTTCAGTGGTAAATGAATAGGGGGGAACACATCAACTATCACTTCTAGGGCAGTGTCCACAGAAGCCATTGCTGCATCTTGCTGATATCTTTTAGAATGCATACCACATACTAATTAAAAAGAAAAATTAATGAAAAATGAGGACCATGAAACAGACACAAATGGGTTTCTGCAAGCCCCTAAAAACTTTAATAGTTATAATGTCTTCGTGGAATTTACAAATAATTATATCAATGATTATAAATACAAGAAATTAACCCTTGTTAGATGCAATAATGGCACAAATATCATGGGAGCAATGACATTCTTATTGAATTTAAAGTCTGTTCAATGACATGAAATCTATACCTAGCAATTGTCATCAGAGCCAAAAGCCTATGGCTAGATGGTCATAGTTCCTAGGGGGACTCAATTCTGCTTAATGGACATAGTATTAAACTGATTCCTAATGAATTGTTAAACCCTTAAATTAATGCATCACTCAACCCTTATCAGAGAAGCTTCTTTTTGAAGTAGGTAGCAATTAGCAGAGACCCAAAACTGGTCATCTTTCAAACAATAGAGACTGTTTTGTGCTCAGCCTTAAATGCAGTATCAATATCACATTGCTCTCCAGCTCAGAAATTATTGTAGAAAAGGAAGTGGAAAGATTAGTAGCCAGAGGTAGGAGAATCCTACAAAAGAACGATGTTTTCTCGGGACACAAAGGGACAGTCACACATATGAACTCACAGCCATTGTGACAGCAGGCACTAACTCAAGCCAGACAAAATCCCATCTCAGAGGTAAGGAGAAAAGTACAGAGCCCTGTCCCTAACTGGGGAACTATAGGCAACTGAGAATTGCTGGGACAGGAAAGTCAGTTTTCTTTGAGAGCGTGACTCTTCGTCTGGTAGACCATACTCCAGTGCAGGACTGACACTCGGTATTTGAGCCACACAAGCTGAACTTGATTAAAGAAAAGCAGAACAGCAAGTTATATGGGTAGGGGGAGGGTAGCTCTGGGAGGGACCGGGGAGAGGCTTACGATTAAAATTGATACTGTATATAATTTTCAAAGGATTGAAAATATTTTTCTTGAAAAAGAATTCTTTCAAAGAGCCGGTCATCATGGATTGGGGGAGGGGTTGGTACTCTCTGACAGCAGTGCTGACCTTTGCACTTCCCCAAGTCTCAGATTTATTTGAGACATGGGAAGTTCCAAATCCTGCTACCTCCTGCTTAAGGAAACACTCTGTCAACAGTCTCTGGGCTCTGCTGATTCTTTGAATTGAGCTGGCCAAGCCCCTGAGGTAGAGACAGGAATTTAGGACGCTGTGGTATGTTCAAATGGTGGTCACAGGAACGCTGCTCCCTTGGGTCACTTAAAAGGTTCCCAAACAAACAGGAGCCTTAAAAGGCATATGCACACATGTCCATAGAACAAATTATTTGTGAAATAGAAAAACCAACTCTAATAGGCCCTTCAACAAATGCAAGACCTAAGACGAAAATATAGCCAGAGAACTCCATGGCTCCACTTACCTGCTGGAAATACCTTCCCACAATTGAGTTAATTCTACATATAAAAATCCACTCATGCCTACTGTGCCAGTGATGGCTCAAAGAAAAGTAACACCTAGGAAACAAACCTTGCAATCTTCCTATCCCCCACTCTACCTCCAATAAGGTCACTACAACAACATACGTAACCCAGCAATATGACCTGTTTACGTCTATTTAAATATTTTCTTCTATGAGCTAGCTGAGAGTCTAGAAAAGGTGAAGAAATCATAAAAAGAAATGCTTTAAAAGCAAAATAAACCTCACCCTTTGCTAATGTCTCATTCTTTAAAGTGGATGTGCACATGAACACTGAGCCATAGCCTTCCTGTTTCCCGTGCCATCTCTAAAACATAGATGCAGCTATAGGGCAGCACAGAATGCAGATCCCACCCAGTGAGGGCCATCACATGCCTTCCTCTGACCAGCCTCCACAGAGGAAAAGGTTTCAGGATCAAATATGAGTTAGGATTTCAAACACAGTGGATGCTTTGATATTGCCTCTGTTGGCTTAAGACCCACTAGACTCTGGTTTTCCCCTTGGTTGTCTAACTTGACTGTACTAGTATTCAAAGCTCTGTAGTTGGGGATTTCAAGTAGGCCTCTGAGTTATGACATTACTACTTTTAACCAACTTGCCCTGAGGGCTAAAGCCTGGTCAAATTTGTCATCTCCTTGAATATGAAAGAGGAAAGAGAAAAAGGAGTGAGGAATTGACACAGGATTCTTGGAATGTTGCTAGATCCCAAAAGGCTGCTTTTCTACGAAGGATCCCAGGCGCGCACTCAGCAGTATGCCAAGAGACTCAGCTGCAACTGCCATTGGATTCAACAAATATTTACTAGGCACCTTTTGCCAACTCAAATGTAAGAAGGATTCCAAACTACATTTATATTCTTTGGATATGAAACAGTGCTGGAATAAGCAAAAAGAAAAAGAAAAAAAAAATAAATGATTAAAAAAAAAGACCAAGAAGGATAGGACCCCTACAGAATGAGCACTTAGCTTAAGTACCAGGGACAGAAAGATAACTGGACAGCAAGTGAGTTTCAGTGATGTTGGCTAGTGATTCAATCTGAACTCATTCCCCATTTCTTTAGCTAGCTTTTGATTTAATCATTCACTTTTCTTGACAGATTAAATCACAGAAAAAGGATAAATCAGCTTAAAGAGAAGCTTCAAGTTTCAGTTACAGTTTTTCTTTTAATCTTTTTGAGACAAGGTTATTTTTTTATCTGAGACGGCACTCGGATTTAGTATACACCTAAGATGACCTTGACTTTCCGATCTTCCCTCCTCCAGCTCTAGAATGTGGGGACTGTAGGTATTCACCAGTGCATATTTATGCAGTGCTGGAGACGGAACCCAGGACTGCATGGATGCTAGGCGAGCACTTGACTAGCAGTTACATCCTCAGTCCCAAAGCTAGTTTCAAAGAAAACTCTAAGTTAACATTTTCTGCTCATTATGTTTTGCAGATTTGTTAACAAAAAGCAGACATCTAACCTAGAGTTAAGAGCCACTTGCACACTTAACTTCTCATTGCACTATATGGACCTCATAAATCAGCTTCTTCCTGACGAAACTCACAAATGAAAGAGGAGAAACAGAAGAATGCTGATCCAACAACATGAAAAGAGCCACCTGTCCACACAGGGACTCTGCATTAGGAAACTTGCCCAGCCCGGCAGCAGAAACCACCTCTAAAGATCTGAGAAATAATCACACCTAATGAAAGGTTTGCAAGCACTGTTCTGACACTAATTGAAAGATTTTGTTATAATTAGCTATAGTTTTAAACTCTTCTCTTTGTAGCTCAAAACTAAAAACAAGCCAGATGTCCCTGAATACCACATACACTTTTAAAAGGAAGGTTTTCTAATGTCTTAAAATTCATTATACTGCTGCCCAAGTTGGTGACTACTAAAAGTGAAGAGATTATGGGTTTGGAATAGGTGACCTTCAAAAAGTGTGAATGATCTCTCCATTTATTCACTATGTGTATTTGTTTAAGACTTCAAGATTTCTTGTTTGACCAATTTAATATATAAGTGTTCTACTTTGCTTCTCTCTTGTTGTGATAAAATCCCGACTAAAAGAAATTGGGAGAGGGAAGGGTTTATTTGGCTCATAGGTTACAATCCATCTTCAAGATAAGGTGGAGCAGAAACCAAAGACAGGAACCTGGAGGCAGGGACTGGACTGGACTATGGAGATACCCACTGTTCACTGCCTCATATTCCATGACTTGTGCGTACAGCTTGTATAGCCCAGGACCACCTACCCATGGTGTAGTGACCCTCCCCACACACAGATCAGTCATTAGCAAGAGAATGTCCCACAGATAGGATTATTGATTCAGTTGAGGTCTCCTCTTCTTAGATGACTTATGTTTTGTCAAGGAGACAAAACCAAACCACCACAATGAGTGTATTTAGACTTGCATGTCTGAGGCTAGGCAACGATAACAAACTACCAGATTCTGGACAATTATAAAGGCCAGAAATGTAATTGCTTCCTTGTAAAGGCTGCAGGTCCATGATCAAGGCACTGGCATCCACGATCATCCACGATCTCTGCTTTCGAGATGGTCCCAGGCGGCTGAAACCTCACGGGAGACAAATGCTGTGTCTTCAGAAGGTGAGAGAATGGAACAGGAAGCCAGCAGCTGATGGCTAGAAGCCTCGAGAGTGGTTCTTAACTCTACTTCATGAGGGGCAGCCCTCAAAACCTAACCATCCCTTCAAGGCGCCATGTCTCAATATCATCAACACTATTTCAACAGCAGAGCTTAGGACCAGACATATCCAAACATGGACTAGAAGTATTCTAATACAAAGCAGGTTTAATTTGCTCACGTCTTAACACTTATAATGTCAAGAGTGTATTGTATACTGAAAGAATTTTGGTTTCAGCCACTTCTCAGCTCCACTGTCTACATACAGAAACGTGAGAGTAGGAAAATGAGCATTAAACAGCTCTTATTATTAATTCCATCACTGGTAACAGAGGCAGAAATGTGACTAAGTCAACTAGTCACAGAATGTGATGCTCTGTGCACAGGTATGGACCCAAGAGCCAGCAGTTCTGAGTACCACTTCCCACCACTTCGTTTGGGAGATGAGTATGCCTGGCTGAGTCACTCAAAACAGCTCTAAAAGTTGCACATGACAACTTCATTATGAAAAGAATTCAACGCAATGTGTAAGAAACTACACAAAAACTGTGCGGTGGCTTTAAAACTAACAACAACATAGAATGAACTTCCAGAGATTAAGTCCTCAAAGAATCTCAAAAACTCGGTTAGTCACCCACTTTTGCTTATAGCATTAAACAGCTTACCCTTTCCCATCTCTGTATTCTCTCTTTCACAAAGTGCCTGTTTGTCTTTTACTAATTATTAAACTCAGAAGTAAAGCCTGGTGGCCTCACCTCTTTCACCTGCCCTTTAGACTAAAGAAGACAAATTATTTCGTAAGCTTCCAATAAACACTGTGGTGTTTGGGAGTGCTGCTGTCCTTACTTTGGAGATGGGGTTTCATGGAGCTCAGTACTGTCTTGAACTCTTCATTTAGCCAAGGATAGCCTTAAAGGCCCCATCCTCCTCCTACTCCCAGGACTGGCATTCCATGAACCAGCAGGCCTAGTTCAGCATCTAATCTTGCTTATTCTATGCTGTTTTGGGGTAGAAGTTCCAGTTACCCAGGGCAAAAAAAGGAGGCAAAGAATAGTTACAGAGAAGTCTAGAAGGTCTAGCACCCAGAAAAATAATGTGTTGAGTGCTTCTTATCTGGAAGCTCTGGGAGTTGTAGGGGTTTTGTTCTGTCCTTTTTATTAGCATAACACTGCATAACATTTCCATATATGCTTATAACAGTCTCTGATGATACTCACCCCACTGTTACCATTGGTGGGACCCTTCCACCTCCTCCGCCCATTCCGTTCTCATATCCACTGACAGTCACCTTTTCACTTGGACATCTTTGCTCACTAACTGCCACATATAAGAGAAAACATGCAGCACGTGTCTTTCTGAGACTGTTTTTGCAGTTAACATGGTGGTCTCCGGTTCCATTAATTTTCTTACAATGACAATTTCATCCTTGTCTATGCAAAGCAGAATTGTGCATACATACCATGTGTTTATATTAATTCATCCTCTGACAGGCACCTAGGTTGTTTACAGATCTTGTTTATTTTGAATACTGCTGCAATAAACACAGGTTTGGTGTTTTCCCTGTAAAGATGTTGACTTGGATACTTTGGTCTATATACCAATAACTGATATATAGAGGAATCATATGGTAGCTCAAATTTGAATTTTTGATGAACATCCTTATTAATACCCACAGTGGCTATTCTAATTTACACTCCCATCAAAACTGCACACATCTCTTTTCTCACATCTTTACCAATATTTGCAGATCCTTGGTTTGGTTCACAGTAGCCATTCTCATTGATGTGATCGGATCTCAATGTAGTTTTTATTTGCATTTCCCTAGTAGTTAAAGATGTTAAATGTTTTTCATATATTTATCGGCCATTTGTGTATTTTTATTGATTAAGTGCCTGGTGTTAATTTTGTCATTTATTCATTGGATTATTTGTTCATTCAGTGTGTCATTTTTAGTTGTTTTATGTGGATGACTACTTTGCTTATATGTATATAAGTGTGTGCAGTGTTAGAAGAGGTCAAAAGGTCACTGGGTCCCCTGGAACTGAAGTTGTAAGACACTGAGCTTCAATGTGGGTACTAGGACCTGAACTCAGACCTCTCTGCAAGATCGGCCAGTGCTTTTAGCTAGTGAGCATCTCATTAGGCCCCTAGTGTTTACTTTCTTGAGACCTTTATGCATTCAACAGATCAATCCTCTGTTGGGTAAACACTCCTCCCTTCCTCTAGGCTGTCTCTTTACTCGCTTCTGTTCTGACGGTTTTTAAATCTTAGGCAATCCAACTCACCAATCTCTGCTATTATTTCCTGAGCTATTATTCTAAGAATTTTTAAAAGTGTTTCCATGTGTTTTCCCTTAACAGTTTCAAAGTTTCGTGTCTTATACTAAGGCCTGATCCACTTAGAGTTGAATTGTGTGAAGAGTGAGAGATGCGGTCTAGCCTTCTGCATATGGTTTTACTGTTTCCCAGCATGCCTTCATAAAGAGTCTTTTCTCTTATGCATGTTTCTGGTCCCTTTGTCAAGAATATGATGGCCATGGCTGGATGTTTATTTTTCTGGATAATGTGTTTTCCTAGTGTACTCCTATGGAGTTTTGTTACTATGGCTTCATTGTAGAGTTTGCAGTCAGGTACTCTGATAATTCCATTATGGCTACATATGCTCAGGATAGCTTGGCTACTTAAGGCTGTTTTTGTGTTTCTGTATTGAATTTAGGTATTTATTTTTCTACTTTGGTAAAAACCAGAAATTCTGAAAGAGATATGTTGATTATTTTAGTTATATAGCCATTTTGATAATATTAATCCTCCCAATTCATCGATATGGAGGCTTTCCATTTTCTACTGTTTTCGATTTTTTAAAATGCATTTTGTTACTTTTTCTGTGGTACTGGCACTTAATATATTTGGTTAACCTTAAGTGTATACTGTTTTGGGATTTGGAGGGGGAGTCTTTTGTATGTAACTCTTAATGGATTATTTTCCCAATTGTTCCCAGCAAGTTGATTATTGGTATCTAGAAAATCTGCCAGTTTCTGTACACTTACTCTTTATCCTGATGTATCACTAAATGTGTCTATCGAATCTAAGAAGGGTCTACGTGAAATTCTTTCTCTTCACAAGACTGCTCTCCATCACAAATCCCATTCTAGTGCTCATCTGCAAGCGAATAGACCCTGTTTCTGAACCTCTTCCCTCTTCTTTAAAACGAGGCAACCATTAACCCAAAAGATACAAACACATTACTAAAACATCTTTCCATCTTGAGATGGAAAATGTCTGTCGTCTGGGGCACTGTCTCGAGAAACTTGCTTAAGCATTACTTAACACTGTTGATGTGATTGTAAATCACAGTGCACTTAATACTATGGTTTAATTAAATCCTTTTGTAAGGATCGTTCTGTTAAATTCCCCTCATTGTTTGACAGTGGAAATACACACACATACTCACACGTGTGAGCCTCTCAGCTGTAATTAATGATGTACTTTTATTCTCTATTATTGTGTGGCAAGCATTCTGACACAAAGTAAATGAAGCAGAATCATTCAGAATGATGATTCCAATGCACTGATTAATGATGCCAAATAGCCCTGCATACCTCGGGTAAATTATAACACTTACAGCCTGGAAATTATGAGGTTACCCTGAAATTAATGTTTTCCCACTAATCACTTTTCCTTCACAATTGACCTTCAGTGGAAATAAGTTCCCTGAGATTAGAAACTCTCCTGCCCCTTTTCTTTAAAGCAACATCTAGCTATGTAGCACAGGCTAGCCTCTAACATGTCATCCTCCTCCTTTAGCCCCCTGGGTGTAGTTGCTACCATGCCCAGCTGTCCCTGAGTGCTACACTATCAGACAATGCTAAACTCTCTTCAAAGGTAGAGGGAAAAAGCAAAGAAAACATCTTCTGTAAATGTTTATCAAACACAAGTTTTTACAGAGATAGGGAGTAGTTACGCACACTGGCTGCTCTTGCAGAGGGCCCAAGTTTATTTCCCCGGTACCCACAGGGCAGCTAACAACTGGCTGCTATCCATTGGGGGAATCTAATGCATCTTTTGCTCCCCGTAGACTTCTCCAAACATATGGCACATATAAAATCACACAGGTTCCACACACATATGCATTGTAAAAGACAAAATTTTCCAAGAATTATCTTAGAGTATTGCACAAGCTATTCTCTGTTGCAATTTAAATAAACCAAACACAAAAATACTACCCTGTTTTACTAATGAAAGATTCTAGAATGGTAACAAATCCATAGCAACAGAAAGTAGAGACTTGATTGACAGGAGGTGGTGGGAATACAGTGTCGGGTGAAATGGTTTCAGAGCTTCAGTTTTGCAAAGTGAAATAAAGTTCAGAGATGATGATGGGGATGGTTGTCCAGCCTGGGAATGAGGGCGTGAGAGGCTTCCCTGTGTCTCCTCAGAGTAGCTCCTTCCTCTACTCTGCCCCTGCCAGAGATTGTCAGAAAGTGAGCTGTCTTCATTATTAAAATGACCAGTTTCAACTGGATAACTACACTGTCTCGTTCCCAACACCTGCAGGGAGTCAGTCTGCAAGCTTGCAGATGAGCTAAAGCTGGAAAAGCAACAGGTTTTCACTCAAGTACTGTCAGTATGTCCCTTCAAAAGCAAATTCACAAGGACAAATGCGTCCGAAGGCAGTTGTTAGAACATGACATATTCACAGACTGTGTTCTCTTTGCAAAGTAAACTTATTTCCAGCGTGGTCAAACAGATTAAGTGAGCTAAAAACTGAATCTTAAGACAATTCCAGTATTATTATCAGTTTATAGGTAGTATTTTAACATATTACTTTAAATAGTTTGCCAAAAAGGGAAAACACAACTTTGTCTACTCATCCGGCACCATATTTCCTCCCTTCTGAAACCCTTTCACTTCCAACCCTATGGACAGCCTAATCCTCCACCGTGCAGACCCCACACTGCAAGCTGAATTTTGTTCAGGAAGAGTGACCAAATACATGAACCTTTGAGAGAATATGAATGTGTACATGTTTCAGTCCAAGATGAGTATCTGGTTTGCTATTTCTGGCAAAAGGGCAGGGAACATCCAAGGTTGTCAGTATAACTTTTATCTCTTGTGATTTAACTGGCCTTTTTGCAAGCACAGAATCCAACTTCAAAAGAAGGAAAGGAGTTTTCCTTTTCCACGATTAAGCAAACAAAGCCTGGGGTGGAGGGGTGGGAACAGATTAACAGACCTTCAGGAGACAGTCAGGTTGGTGTTTAAAGAAAGAAACAGATTTAAGAGAACAATAGAATTATTATTTTTAAATAAAGCAAAGAAAAATATGGCAAGTGCCTACAAGGCAAAGAAAAACTATTTCAACAGCTTGACCCAGTGTAAAACTATCCATGACGACCAGTAACTTAAAGGGAAAGGGGTTATCACTGGTTACCTCGTGAGACTCAGGTGAAGTATACCAGAGCATTCGAATGCCCCAGCACCAAAAGGCATGGCCGCCAGAGTGCAACTGCCTGCTCATAAGGAATAAAATAGGAATTTGCATTAATCTACGGAAACGTATTTCAAGAAGAATTGACTGGACTCATTTTTATATACGGAAGTCTTGAAGTGTTAGTGGGAAGATCCTCCCACTAAGTCCTCCCAGATTCACCACATACCTCCCCATCATCCCCCAACTTTCACAGTTTCTTAGAGGTGGTGGCATCTGAGCTAGGTGAGGTTTTTAGAGTTGGCATCATTAAGAGTAAGGTGCCGGGGACATGGTAGGGACTAGATAATGGGGGGGTGGGAGAGGTTGAAAATGGAGAAAACCATGAATATAAGCAAAGATCCTAAAGTACAGAACAGCTGATATGGCAAACTCAGTGCCCTCATATGCAACAAATACGTTAAGTTCATTAATCATTTAAATTCAACCCAGTAACTGATGGTACATCTTAGAACCCAGCATATATTGAGGATACTGAGTATTCTAGTTTTCATTCTATTGCTAATAATAAAAAACACTTCTACAAAAGAAAAAATTTAGGGGAGGAAATGATTTATTTGGCTTATACTTCCAGGTCACAGTCCATCATTGGGAGAAGTCAGTACAGACACACAAACTGGAACCTACTGCTAAAATCATAGAGAAAAGCTCTTTGTTTAGCTTTCTTATATAGCCTACAGCCACCTTACCCATGGAATGGTGCCACCCACCATGGGCTGGGACCTTCCATATCAATCATGAATCAAAACCATTCCCCACAGACATTACCACAGGCCAGTCTGATCTGACCAATCTCTCAATTGTGACTCCCTCCTCCGATGACCCCAGGTTATGTCACCTTGACAGTCAACACTAACTAGGACATGAGCAAATATTAAACACTTTCTGATAAACTATAAAAGGAAAATAAAATAGGCATATCAAATTGTCACTTCCTTATAAAAGGGCTATACTTTCTTAATTCTACTTAAGTCTCAATATGTAATATTACATGTCCTCCTTCTATCGGAGGCAAGTGGGGCAGTTACTAGATCAATCTGTTCTGTTCAGTGATAGACCATTGCTCTCCCATACTGACCTTATGGCTATTTAGCCACCCTTTAGAAAGATTCCTATTAAATTTTAAGGTGTGGCTTGGGGTATATAGATCAGTTGGCTAAGTGCTTGCCTAGCACACACAAAGCCCTGATTTCTGTCACCAATACAGTAGGAAACTAAGCACATCTCTACCCTTATTTAGACAGAAGCAGTAGGACCAGAAGATCATCTTTGGCTAAACAGTGAGTTCAGAGATCAAAGCCAACTCTGGCTACATGAGGCTCCGTTTCAAAAATAATCTTCTTCAAAGTCAAGATCTTCCCATCATTTCTTTTAAAACAGATGATAAGAAGTCACCACTATACAATACCAAGTTTAAGTCGCTAGAACTTACTGAATGGCTTATGAGAACGCTGGTCTGTGCCTGGTTATAAAAATGCCAATGAAATCCAGCCTGCTGCCTGGCTGCACACGTTATTCTTAGACACAATCACAGTGTTACATGTAAGCTTTAGGGCAGCATTTAAATAGATGGTCTAGGAAACAATAAAGCCCCCCAAAAACACTCTAGATATATTCCAAATTTAGACTAAGTAGGAAATACCAGAGGAATTTTATCTGCAGTATCAAACAATAAAATTCTCTCCGAGCCAGCGGTACAACGAATCGGAGGAACAGGGTATGAGAACGTTGTTCTCTTGCTGGAGAGCCACTGTGCTAATAAAAACATCCAGCAAAGGGCTGTCAAGTCTGTCCAGCATTGTTCTTGGCAAGTTTCTTTTTTTTTTAACATGTAATGTTAAACAATGTTGTAGTTATTGGTCCAAAGTACTAGACAATACTTACATATCACAACAAATTAAACCATCAAGACAAGGGGAAGAGTAAAGCTAGAAACCCAGGCCAAGGCAACAGGTTTTCAGAGAAAGATCCAACACCAGGGAAGGGGAAAAAACTAGCTAAAGAAAACAGAATAGAGAGAAAGTCAGAGGCCAGTGAGGCAAACACGGTGGGGGAGGAGGGCAGAGACTAGCATTCTGACTGATAGTTCTTCAAAGCATTTTACCAGAGAATGCTATAGACCTGGAGTTACCATGATCTTTCCCAAGGGTCACATAAAATTGTGTTTAGAGTTGAACATAAAATGTATAGTCTGGGAGAAGGGAAGATGGCTCAGTGGTAAGAGTGCTTGCTGCATAAGCATGAAGACCTGCGTTTGAATCCTTAGCATCCATGTCTGAGATCAGGCATGGCCACCTGTGACTATAGCCCCAATGCTGGGGGTAGGGGGCAGAAAAAAGAGAAGAATTGGGGCTTGCTAGCAAGACAGACTAGTTAAAACATTGTGAGCTCCAGATTTGCTGGGGAGGGGGTGGAGGAGAGAGGGGGGGAGATAACCATGTCTCAAAGAATAAGACAGAAAGTGATCTAGCAGGGTACCCAATGGCTTCCACACCCATAGGTGGACAAGCAATTGTATAGGTATGCAAACACACACACACACACACACACCACAACAACAAATAAACCAAGAAATAGACAATCTGGAGTGTCTTTCCCAGGTGAATCCCACAGCAGTGCAAAGAACCAGCATTCTAACAGACACTGCCACAGTGCCTTGCTCACACCAGCCCAGGCACTTGTCGCACACCACATGTGACACTATCGGGCTTACAGAGCAGCCGCTGAATTCCCACCCCTCCTTGGAGCCACTACTGTTGGCATCATCCTGGTTCCCAGATATAAGAATCTTTACAGAGGTCTCAGAAATGCCCTTAAAGTGACAGTGGTGCCTCAGGCCAGACCTTCAGAGTACCAAGCTGAGCCCACAGCCAGTGCATTTCTGACATTGAAGTCTGCCAAAATTGAAAGGAGAACTTGATAAAATGGCAAATCCTCGAACTATTTTCAGAGACTCTGACTTAGTTCTCTGGGGTTTTACCACACATTTTAAGCAATTCTGGAATATATTGTCAGCATAACACTAAGAAATCTATAATACAATGTGCCCTCTGAGAAAAAGTGTAATTATTGAATTAGAAATTCCTTAACCCTTAACTCAGGCATATGATTATCTCCAAAAAGTAAAAACTGCAGGAAATTATTAAAATTTTACTTTTAAATTATTAAAATTTTAGGTTGTTTTATATACTTACATATAATTATACAGACTATTACAAAAGATAGGCTTTAAAATGTTTTATATAACTAAAAAAATAAGGGCTTAACATTTTGGAAAACAATTTTTGTTTGAAAGCTTCTTCCCTGATCACTAATCTTTTCATTTTGAAGGAGGCTTATGACCGTTGGGGAACATTTTGGTTTGGAAATCTCAGTCTGCCTTCTGTACCTTCCAGCCATATGTGCTCTGGAAACATTTTAGTGATGTGTCTCTTTGGATAAGGGGTATTGTAACAGAACTGTGAGAAATCCCAGAGTTCCCTCTGACAATACATCCTCCTGAACAGAGGAAAGAAAGCACAACCTAAGGAGCCAGTTTCAGACAAACTGCACCAACTACATGATTTCTAGCATCAGAACCACATGGATCTGAACCTCAGGCACCAGTAAGAGCATGTGGCCGAGCCAACCCTGGGTCTCTATCAGAAGCTGTGTAGGTCAGAGACAAGACCACAGAATGGTTTTAAAACATACAATCTTAAGGACTCTCTCATCCATGAAGGTAGCTGATGCCTAGAAGGCACGATGAAACTGAGGTAGACTATCAAAGTACAGAATCTTCTTCCTAAGCAGACTCATGACATCAGAAGTGACTATAGCAACATACTTTGCACCAAGACTCATCGTAATACCTGGGTTCCAGTTATATGCTAATATGTGTGCCTGATATCAGAGTAACAAAGACTGAGGTGTGATCACAATAACTGTAGAAATAACTAAATTGAAGAAAAAAAAAAAAGGTGGCTGCCATCTTTCAACTCATACATACCAAAGGATAAAAGAACAAAAAGATCATTTGGAAATGATATGGGCTCAGACAGTACTTCAATGTGCAAAATTGATTTGCAAAAGTGTTGCCATTTTAAAGACCAAAGGTGGTTTTCTGCCATCAGACAGATCTACAAATGAGATTTTTTTCAATACCCAGATTTGTTTTCTGGCCAATGACCATGACAATATTAATTCTGTGCGCTGAGTTTTACAGAGCTTTAATGATGACAAAAACAGATAATGAATGCAAGAACTCGAGGAAATATTAAAATTCCTTATAAGGAATCATGGTGGTTCCTGCTTGCTCCTTTATTGTTGGGATACAACCCTGACCAAAAGCATCGTGCAGAAAAAACAGGTGATTTTCTTCTGCTTCCAAATGACAGTTGATCATCAAGGAGTGTCAGAGAAGAAATCAAGAGGCAAGAAATGAAGCCCAGACTCTGGAGGAGTGGTGCTTATTCCCAGGCTCACAATCTTATACATCCAAGGCACACTTCCGCCCAGGGATCGCAACAGCACTGTACACCTGTGCACTGGGCCCTCCTGCCATCAATGAAACACCCCACAGACATGCCCACAGGCCAATCCAATTGAGCTTCCTTCTTCCTAGGAAGCATAGTAGGACAAAAATCATCACCAGAAAACCATTTCTCTTATGAATGTGGATAAAACATATTCCAAAATCATAAACAAACTAATCTACACACTAAATCCAGCAACATACAAAAATAACTGTAAGCTGTGATTAAGTGAGACTTATCCTAACAACGCAAGGTTGGTTTAATATCTGAAAAATAGTCAGTTAATACCTTTCCATATCAAGAGACGCAATGAGAACATTTGGTAAGATTCAAGTGTTTCTTGATAAAGCCAGCCTCTACAGTAGGAGTAGAAAAGAAAATTTTCCACAGGATTTAAAAATTTACAAGAACATCTACTATCACAGGTAGTTGCCTGTGGGACCAGCTCCTAGGAAGGAGAAGATGGAAAAGCACGGGGAGTAAGGGGGGGGGGGCTGGTCCTCAAATCATACTAAGTCACAGAGGATCCAGAAAAGCCAAAATTATCTTCAACAATAAGAATTAAAGAGGGCCTAAATGGACTCATTTCAAAACTTTTAAGAGATCAGTGTAGTGTCGCAGCCTGGACAGAGCAGAAAGGTGGTGAGCTCAAGATCTGGCTTCAGAAATTAAGGCCAGTATGGGATATAGGACCCTATCTTTAAAACGAACAAACAAACAAAGAAAGAAAAAGTAAATAACTTACAAGGAAGAATTAGCAAATAAAACTGTGCGGTACTAGCATGAATATATACACCAGTGGACCAGGAACAAAAGTCTAGAAATAGTATCGAGTGTTGACAGTCAATAGATTTTTGAACAAAATATCAAGCCAATCAGATCTTTTTGAAAAAAGAAAGAAACAAAGAAAGAAAGAAAGAAAGAATATTTTTGGATTCCTTTAGCATCATCTCATATTTTATTGTTGAAGGTTGAGTCCAGGGCCTTCAGGCTGCGCCCACAGAATAGTCTTTTTAATTACTGGTGTTGAGGAAGATGGGTATTCAGAAACAAAGACATGATTGCAGTTAATTACCTTGAACCACTTCTACGGAGTCCATCAAAACAGATCAAAGGCCTAAATGTCAAAACTAAGACAAAAAATCCCTAGCCAAAAATATAGGGAATACATTTTTATGACTTCAGATCTGGCAATGGTTTCTAAATCTGACATTCAATCCACAACTATCTACAAAGACAAGCATGACACGATAGTTCCCCTGTGTCTGCAATGGTGCTTTTGCAGAGGATCACACAGTGAGTCATACTGTCACTTCCACCCAGAAATATGGATGCAAGTTTCCTCCATGTCTTGCCAGGTTAACAGACACTTTTTTACACTGATATTTCATTATCTACCTGTTCAAGGTTTATTTAATCATTCATATAGCACAGGAGGCTTGGGTCGTTTCCAAGTACTGGCAGTGATGAATGCAAATGTAAATGGCTGAACAGCTCCCAGAGAGCCAGTGAAGAAGAAGGAACAAATAGGCAGAGATAACACAAAGTTTTCTTGGGACAATGAAAAGGTCCTGTATGATACTAAAAGTAGATAAACCTTACCATAAACTTGTCCTAAGTCATGAGAAGAAAAATGGCAAGACTCAAACATTTACTTTGTGTAATAAGGATTTGCCAATGTTTCCTTGCTGATTACAGCAACTGCCCAGCTCTGATGGAGAATGATGACAGCAGGAAAGGCTATACATGCATGTGGACAGGAAACACTAGACCTCTCCGTATATTTCCCTCCATTTCCCAGGGAACCAAATCAGGTCATTGGAAATAGAGATAAATTAGGCTTCATCAAAATTAATGTCTTCAAAGAATACCATGCCATCAGGTAAAAAAAAAAAAAAAAAAAAAAAACAGAATAAAAGGAAGTATTTCAAAACTGTATCTCTGGGAAGGCTTACTACTGAAAATACATAAAAAAATTTTCCAGCTCAGCAACAAAAGGCAAACAAGCGAAGGAAAAGCAAAAGATGTGAGTTAAACACTTGCTCCTAGAAGAGATACACATAGTTAACAAGCACATCAAGAAACGGTTAGACATAAGTGGTTCTTCTGAAAATGCAGATCAAAACCAACGAGATGTTACATATAACCACTAGAATGGCTATAATCAAAAAAGAGATGGGTCAACAAAGAAACAGCATTGACCCTTCCATAGACTTCTGATGGAAATTAAAATGGCAGAACGTCTCTGGAAACCAGGATGACAGCTCCTCAAGAGCATGAACGCGGAGTTATCCCATGATGCAGCTCTTCTTGCCTAGTATACACCCAAAGCAACTGAAAAGAGGTGTTCACACAAAACTCGCATACATCCATTCACAGCTGCACAATTCACAATATGCAAAAGATGGAAACAATCCAAATATCTATCAACACATGAATGGAAACAAAATATTAGTGGGTAAATGGAGCAGAAAAATAATCTTTGAGTCAGCAGTGCTGAAACTGCCATTTCTGAAGAATGGAAAACTAAATTGTCCTCAAGTGTGTCAAATAGTGTTTCAGGTCTTCACCCAGACGTCAGATGTCTATGTGCAAGTCTTTTTTTTCAAGCTCAAATATTTTATCTAAACTCTAGTTCTATGAATCTGACAGTCTAAGCATATTACTTAAAATAAATTAGAAACAAATGAAATATCAAATTGATAGATAGGACCATCTAGGGTTATAGTTGGTAAAAAAATAATTGTAAGCAACCACAATAGCTGTATGTTGTGAAAAACATAAAAGAATTTGCCTATATTAAGCTGTAAAAAAAATATTTTAGTGCTTATTCCATGGATTTTAGAAACATTTAGAAAACGAAAGTAGAGTTAAGGACTGACTACAAATTATATAAGTATATTCTGGGTATAGATAGATAGATAGATAGATAGCATACATAAGGCTACAATCCATATAAGAAACTAATAGAAACCAGGAGAGCAGCACTTTTATTTAAGTATCAACCTGCCATTCTGATCTTAACCTGTTATTTATTGAAAAGTCACTTACTCCTGAGAAAATCTCTGCTTTCCGTAAAGAGGCACCCTAACCTGAAACAATGAAAAAAAAAAATAGCTAGATGACAACTAGAAGATATTGTATTTAAGTTATTCAAATGCACATTTAAATATTTAAATCAATAGTTAGCAATTCTGAGTGTGTGATTTTTGATACTGTATTCCTCTAGTTTCATGATGTGCATACTCTACTCATAAGCATCTATCTCTCACATGCATATGCACACAGAGAGAAAAACATAGATGGGAAGAGAGGTTTATAATATTATTTATTACCCAATTAGCTTTACCTTAATGTTATTTCTGGGAAACTGAGAAAGTGGGGGTGGGAGCAGTGGTTTAACTGAAAGGAGAAAGAAATGTTACAACGTGGAAGCTTTTAGAGATGGTGCTACTTGGTTTTATGCGCATGTGTGCAAAAGAAATGACCGGTGATACTTTCATAAGCGGGCTTCCATTTCACTCTGCGTTTCCCCACATGAGTCAGAATGCGCACCCATGTGTCCGCTTTGCCATTTAGTGTAGCTGTGTAGTAAGGAGAGGCCTGGGCAGAGAAGCAAGGTCTAACCCCCAGGAATTTCTCAGTCAGTGTTTGCTTCCCACAGCCACACACTCTAGATCCATCATTTACTAATAATGCCTCTGTGAAATTAGGTATTTTCCAAGTCACAGGGTTCCCAGAAGTAGATCGCTCCGTTCTGCTCCAACTTGTCATTTCTCTCTCTTTTTTAACACTGGCTTTCAATTTCCATGGGCAAATTTGATTCCAATATAGATTTCTGAGCTTTGATAATAAAGTCTGTCCTTTGTAGACTCTAATCATATATCCTCTCAACTGCGAAGTTCACAGTCTTCAAATCTCTGAGTAGGATGGAATAAAATCAGGTCATTTCCTTCTTTACAGAAAGATCCAGGTCTTTCTTGAGATATGCTTTAAATCCCACGTGGGACTCCAGGATAGAAATTCAGCGGTCTATGACAATAAATCTGTACCTGATAAATCTTAGTATTCTGTCATCTGACATGATGCAAGTTTTGGTTTTAGAGAAAATTTCCAGTGTTGTATAAATTTAAAGGGAGATGTTAATAAGTCACATTACATGTTTCCAATTGTTTACATGAAAAAGGCAGTTGCCAGTTTTGACACTGTATTATGAGAAGCTATGTCTCCCCAGCCTCAGATGTGATTCCAGTATGATCTTGGGAATGCCGGGATTGTATTTAGGAGGTTGTTGTTCTCATATTGTCAAGGGCATACCGTTCCACACACTAACACATGCCCAGTAATTCTCACACCTTCATGGAATCCTCTCCCTGTCCAGATTCCCCACCCCCTTCCATTATGTCAGGCACTGGTTTGGTCTGATGAAACTCAGCTTTATAAACATCTTCTTAATGCCTTTCGGCCATGTTGGTTTTCTGCCTAATGATCAGAGCCTGTTTCTGGAGCTTTTCTTTTCTTTTCTTGTCTTGTCTTTTCTTTTCTTTTCTTTTCTTTTTCTTTTTAGTTACAAAAGCTTGGCTTCTGTGTAAATTGATGACCATGAAAGGTATCATGTTTGGACAAGTCCAAAAGTTGGACTCTATGAAATGGACAAGAAGAGTCCCTAACTAAACTCTAAGCTATATTTCCATTATTTTTGCTGCTCTTTCTAAGCACTGGACCTTTTGTTGAAGCTGGGCACAGAACTCACAAAATCAGAGTGGTCAGTTAGATCGCACACAGCTACAGAAAACCAAGCTGCCTCTTTCTCCAATGCAGAGACATAGAGATGAGGGCTATGCTGCAGCCCAGTGGTAAAGCTGCTTTCCCGAAATGTGCAAGTCTTTGAGATTATCCAGCCCAATGTAAAGAGGATGGGGGAGGGAAGGAAACTGGGGGAGGGGAACAGTAGAGGGTGGTGTGAAAATAAAGAGGAGAACAGGGATGATGAAGAGAAGGAAGTAGGGAGGGGAGAAAAGAGATGCCAACGACAAGCAGGAAAGATTGCAATCCTGACCGACCTTCAGCCAGCCCTCACAAAGCCGCTTGTTCTGAAAGATTATTCTAAATAGAATGTAGTCATTCAAGATTCAATTCTTTAACTTGATCTCTTCAGAGAAATTATTTTAGTGGCTGAAACAAGGGCATAAGGTTTCCATTCAGCTTTTAAAAATCATATTTGTAAATCTTGTTTCTGCTTCCAAGGAAACTAGGTGGGTAATACCCGTGGCAGGGAACCACTCCCGGTCCCGTTCCATCCTTGACTCTCACAAATGGTTGCTGTTTATTAGCAGAAAAAAATTACCTTCTGGTATCATTGAGGTGACAACAAAATAAGAAAGGGGACAGATGTTAATGCCTCTGCCTGCCTCGTCTCCTAAGGACAACAAAATAAACATATTAAAAACCTGCATATGGCTCCAGACAGGTGGAGTGCGGGTTTTGGCCAACATTGTCCATGGCCATTCTTAGATTTGTTGGTCAGATGATTCTGACTTCAAATTCCACATCTTCCCCCCCTTGGGTAAGCTAGTTAAGCTTTCTGAAACATAGTTCACAAATTTTACAATCCATATTTTGAAGTCTCATGCATTCAAGTTTCTTGGGAGGAATAGCTGGCTTTGTGGGAAATAGAAGAAACGAATGCAAAATACTGAGTTCTGAACTAATTTTATCCCTATGCTCAAAGATGGGTCAACTGTTTCACTAGATTGTAATGAGTTTTTGATAAGTATAAAGTAAGTTTTTACTTTGATTCTTCATCTGCAAGGGTGTATGTGGAGACATAGCACTCTCCAAAGCTTAGCCGAGTGTGGCTCTACAAACAGTGCATGTGACTCTTGAACTCTGAGATGGGACAGTTTCATGTATTTCAACTTTGCTGTGACAGCATCATGTACACATGCTACTAGAAAACATAGGGCAGCCTAGTCACTCACTCCTGACAGCACATTTGAGTAATGTGTGTGCACAGAGCTCACTTGAAGAGTGTTCACTCTTTTATAATCCATTATTATTAAGCCGTTGTAAGCCATAGTGCACAGTAATCCTCAATCACACAGGTCCAGACGCTTCAAACACATGCTGTTTGGCATTATATCCGTGGGGGGGGGAGTGTGGTTCATGTGGCTATGTGCACATGCGTGTGCAAATGTGTGCTTGTGCATGTGCAAATGTGTGCTTGTGCATGTGCAAATGTGTGCTTGCACATGTGCAGAGACTAACAGGAGGTTCTTTCTTGATCACTCTTTGCCTTCTATTTTGAGCAACAGTTTCTCATTAAACCCAGAATTCTTCAATTCAGCTAGGCTGGCTAGCCCAATGAGCTCCATGGATCTTTCTGCACTTCCAGCACCCTGAACACTACATTTTAACCATGTGCTACTACTATACCTGGCTTTTACATGAATAATGGAGATCTGAGCAGAGGGGCCCATGTTTGTGCAATAGACACTTTACTGACTGAGCCTTTTTCCCAGCAACATTTTTATCACATTTTACAAAAGTTCAAGTAGTTTCCCAAACAGGTACCTCCGCAGCATGCTTTCAAATATACAGACATTAAACATATATTCATGTGCTTTCATAATTTAAATGTCTGCTATTGCAAAGCAAGTTTTAAAGTGGCAACTCATTACTTTCCACAGAAGAGACCTCCAACTCAACATGTTTGAGGTTCTTTTGACGCACAGGCACATCTAGTGTCCTGGCACACAGATAATTAAAAGTCAACCTTCTATTCTCTCCAAATAATACATTTAAGAGAGAGAGGGAGGGAGAGAGAGAGAGAGACAGAGAGAGAGAGAGGAAAGGAGAAGGGGAGAGGAGAGGAAGAGAGTGAGTTTTTAAAAAACTGACAAAATTTTCTCTTACAGGTTACAGTTCGCTTCTACTGCCAAGTAGACCCTGAGACACGACAGCATCATTACTGTAAGGTGACCCTTCTGTAGCCTTCACCTCCCCCATCTAAAGCCCAGGAATACTGACTCCAGGACTCTTACCATGTCAGCCAGAATACTGAAGATAATTCATATTTCCATTTATCATACATTAGAATAGAACTCAAATCTCATAAATTTCAGGAAAAGTAATAGTGCACACCTTTTCTTATTAAAGGCTGACAAAGGTCTATACCATTATTAAGCACTGGTACAGCTTCTGGGGAAAGCCTTGTACTGCAAGTGGCTAGATTAACTGAGTACCAACAATAATAAAGATCATCAGCATCATAGAAACCAGAACCACTGAGCTGGTTCCATCTCTACTGGATCCAAGCTCTAGGACCTTAAGCAAGTGACTTCACACTCATCCACAAAAGAAAGGGAAAGAAGTCGTCTGCCCTTCTACTTTCCATTCCTCATTAATGCTCTAGAGATCTGAATAATGAATAATAAATAGTTGCCCCGAATCTTATGTGTGTATTTTAATGCAGGCCAAAAAGCACTTTTCAGATATTTGGCCAACACTCCAAGAAAGAATCACTGTATAAAAGAGGACACTAGCAGCCTGTGTTTTCAGGTTTTTACAGAGATTCTTCATGATCCACTTAGCAGGTGTTAGGACGGATTTGGGAAGCTCATTTGTGCAGCATTAACTTGCTACACGGCAATCACATACTAAATGAAAACAAGTCTAAGCAAGCAGGTAAACACATTTGCATGTGACAGGGAATTCAGTCTTAAAGTTCTGATACGCTGCATAGGTCTCTTTTTAAAAAGTCATTTTTACAACTGTATTAGTTGTATGAATAGTAAGAAGAGCTATTGTGCACTTGGGAGGCAGAGACGGGCGGATTTCTGAGTTCGAGGCCAGCCTGGTCTACAGAGTGAGTTCCAGGAGAGCCAGGGCTACACAGAGAAACCCTGTCTCAAAAAACAAACAAACAAACAAAAAAGGAAGAGCTATTTTTATAACACATTTTGCTAATGGACTTAAAAGCATAGTTGTTTCAGTCAATTTTCAAAAAGATTTAGTGAGTTATTCTTTGACGGTTCCATAAGTATGTACTAAATATTTTTGTTCTTCTCATAAAGACCCCATTACTTTCTCCTTCCTGCCACTGCTGGAGCTGTCCTTCCCATCAGTGTCCCTGCCAGGTTGGTGTCTTTTAGTTTTTGACTCTGAGTTCAATTCCGGCAGCCAGCATGAGTTGGGGGTGTGTGTGTGTGTGTGAGGGGAGTTACTTATCCTTAACTACACCACTAGAGGAAATGTATCAATGATTTTGTCAAAATCATTGATGAATGTGTCAAAAATCACTTTGTCTGGCTACCAATTCCCCTAAGTATATGAAGCGTTTGCAATACAAAATCTCTCAACTCAAAAAACCAAACCAAACCAAACCAAACAAACAAACAACCAGTACTCCCCAGCCAAAAGGAGACATCTATTTGAATTGATGGATATATATATACACGGGATCCCAACCATGAGGGTTCATCTGAACCCTCATATGAGGCTACTCTTACACGTAGCCTCATTCAGGAAGACAGTTGGTAGCCTCTGAAGGCCTGCCAGTTGAATGGGTTACGAGGATTGGAATCCTGTGCTGCTCTTACTTGAGCAGACTCATTGTCATACTCAGGGAAGAGTGATATAATGTCTACAGGTGGCTCACCATTGTTCCAATGAGAGTCATAATGAAACAGAAGGAAACATAACAGTACAAATGATGAAATGCTAATAACCAGGGCACTCTTGCAAATAATTTGATATCAATTTAAAACTATTTCTCAGTAAGCAAATTGAAAATTTATTTCACAGTTTTTATTTCAAGACTACAGGATATGGTATAATTTCATCCGGCTGTTACAAAGCAATCCAAAATATTTTTTCCTAATTAAATGGTTCTAGCCTTTGAGCAGATCACTACAGGTCCCCCCCCCCCCCCCGAGTGGCCACTTAGAACAACGCACTGATCTGTGTGGTCAAAGATGTTAGCTGGGAGCTAAGAAATAGTGCAGCTGGAAAACACATATGCTAGGGTTTTGCACGTGCATGCAGAGTAAAAATGGTTTGGGAGAAGGTGAACACTGACTAAGCTGGTTAGTAATAGACAACCTTCCAAGCAGCCCAAGGATGGCCTGGGCCCATGGGGAATTCTCAAGAACAAAGTACAGATCTTTGGGGGGGAGGGGGTGTAACTACATCAAACTACATAATAGTAAGTTATCTCTGTGACTTTGTAGATTTTTTTTTGAGAAAAACATAAATAAATGTAATGATTCCAAATTAAACAGACAACCTCAACCTATAATTCTAGCTCTCAAGCGGAAGGGAGTAAGGTGGGGATTGCAGGGGTTAGAGTTTGAGACCAGCCTGGGCTACACAGCAACATAAAGACCAGTTGATCTTAGCTACAACATTAGACTCTAAAAGTCAGGTAGAGAGGTAGCACATACCTGTAATATCACCCGTAGTTAGGACAAAGGAAAGAAGATCAAGGTAATCCTCAGCTACATGGTGTTATAGGCTAGCCTGAGCTACTAAAAACCCCATCTCAAAAAGAGAAAGAAACTCCAAGATAACTACCAATATATACCGAGGAGCCAAAGTATAATTATGCCTAATTTTCAAGGCTTGCTCCAGTAAATGCCATAAAAGAATACTCAGAAATGACATATAACTCACTACCACAGTACACATGGCCTTGGTTGACATAATGCCTCAGAAACAAATGGAAACTCATTAGAAGCCCGTGAGGTTGGGTGCAATCCAATCAGGTGCAGAGATTGTAAGAAGTACAGTTACTATTAGAAAGATAAGGACAATTTTCCAAGTGGTTACAATTACCTTTCCAACATGGACTAAAACGTTTATTTTGTTCTTTATTAAACTACAAACACACATCCCATACAGGAAAACAAAACAGAGAGGTACATGGAAATTTACCAGACAAGGTTCCCTGAGGACCTGTGAGTCACTGCACTCAAATACCTTTCGAGTGCATCATTTCAGTTGATTTGTACATTTTGTTTCTAGACAGTGTCAAGTGGGGCACCGCTAGTTCTCTGAGGACCGGTAGACTACTTGGTGAGTGATTAAGCTCCTATTCTGCAATGACTAATGTTTATTCAGTATAACATTACATTGGTATTTCTATACATTCGCATAAATTGAGATTCATGAAGATACATAAGACACTCGATTCTCACAGTCATGTCCTCTTAACCATTCCGATGCCAGTGGTATTCAGTGGACAGCAGAGGTTAGTGACACACCACAAGTTTTCAAAAGCCAGGCCCCAACTTTCTAGGGTAAGTCTGATAACATGTTTCCTGTATATGTCACCAATGTCCCTACATTTCTCTGCTTTCTTATTTTTGTAAACAGCATCACCCTTTTGCCTGTCCTTGACACTAAAAATATATATCAATGGTCTGCAAATTGCTATCAAGAAAACCTTTTTTTTGAATCTGGGTGTTACAATGCATACCCATAATCCCACTACATCACTTGGAAGGTGGACACATGAGGAACAGAATCCTAAATTAGTCTCTGTTATACAGCAAGTTTAAGGACATCCTTGGCTACATGAGCCTTCTCTTAAACAAAACAAAACAAAACACCACTTTTTCCTTAGAATTTAAGTTTATAAATATGCACATGTCCACATACATAGTGTCCATACTTAAATCTGAAAACTTCTATGTTTGTTAAGATTTATTTAGGGAAGCAACAGGGCAGCAGCAATAACAAAAAAATTGACTTTTTTAAAAAAATCAGGAGGCAAGTCATAAGAAGACAAAATATATAGCATGCAGGTTCTTCTACTTTAGGATCATTTAGAAACGCCCAGGTTCCCCTTTCATTTTAATCTTCCCACAGCTATACAATGACAGTGTGTGCCTTTTCATGTATGTTTTCAATCTCCTCATGTCAACTTTTCTTTTAACTCTTGATGTCTGTCTTTGTTACACGTATAAGATACACATTAGTCCACGGCGGGATGTGTCACCATTATGCAGAGGCTAACTTCCAGGACCAGGTATAGCAAAAGCTAATAATAAACTGCTAATAGAACAGATCTACTCTTTCTCTAAATACAAGGGCATCTGGAGGGATGATGGACCTTGCACTCATCAGTGGGAGGAGGAATGTGCCCTAATTCACCTGGACAGCACAGTGACATCAGGCCAGGCTGTCCTGCTACCTAAGATAAGTAAGAATATCAATAAATAAATAAATACATAAATAGTTTAATTATTATATATATATATATATATATACACATAGTAAGTTGCAAATAATTATACAGTTGTGATACTATCTAAACAAATACAAAGATGTTTACCAATTTCAGAATTCTGAAAGTGGGAATATTTTCTAGAAATGTAACCATGAGTTGTCTTTTTCAAAACAAAGGACTATTTTGTTCTGAACCAACTCTAACTGTACCACAGATTATTTGGGGGTTTTGGCTGTTGTTTTGTTTTATTTAAAATACTAAACTGGTTAACAAAGAAAGAAAAAAGCCAGGCTAAAACAAATATGGCTACATTGTTATTGTATGCGTGACTGTAATCAACACCACCATACAAAACAGGAAATATTTGACATACAACATCCCTTTATCCACAGGGTGTGTTCAAAGTCCGGTGCATGCCTGAAACTGTGGAAAGGATAAGGCCTCATGTAACCTGGGTTTGGGGTTGGTTTTCCCCAATACATTCCTATGGCCTTTAATATATAAATTGTTAAAGTAAAGCATAATGATAGCAACTAATAAAATAGAGCTATAGCAACATTTCCATATTAAAATTGCCAGTCTATCTCTATTCTCCTGTTGGTCAACAAGTAAAATAAGGTTGCATGACCACAGTCATTGCAACTCTGAGCCAATGTGACAAGAGCTGATAATGGAGCACGAAGAGGCACATATGTAACATATGTGGCTGGTGTCCAATTGATTCACATCCCAGGAAAGATGGAGCTGGGCAATTTGAGATTTCACCAAACTACTTACAACAGTGCACACTACTTGAAACATCACTTCTGGAATTTTTCATTTATGGAGACTTTTGACTCCAGTTTTAGTTAAAACTACATTACACGGTTTGTAAGGGAGAAAGGGGAGAGGGATGGAGAAAGGGAGAGGGATGGAGAAAGGGGAGGGAAGGGAGGGAGAAGGGGAAGAAAGAGAACCAGGGACAGAGAGACAAAGAGAGTGCAACAGAACGCATATCATAAGCTTGATCCAGTCCCTACCGTACAGTTCCTACAATGTACCTGAGGAGTCAAGGTTATTTATGAAGCGAGGTCTTAGTACTCACAATCAATTTTATCTCACAGTTTATTTTATTTCCTCATCATATCTGATGCATGACATCTTTTAATGCCTTTATGCATACTTTACCTGTCCTTATGAAATATCTGCGTAGCCTTAGGCAGTCCTAGTCACAAGCAGCTACAATAAGCTCTTTTTAGCATCAGCCTGGATTCATTTTAAACTGGACATATAGACAGTAAAAATGAATGAAAATATTTAATTTTTAGAAACATGACTTTTAAATACATGTGAAATTATGATTGGAATACTTTTAGAAAATTAATATTGTTGAATATAATGAAATCATGATCCACTTAGCATGCTTTATAGATATAATCACATTTCATTAGATAGACTGAACACCATATTTCCAGTTTTAAATTTTTAAATATTATTTAAAGCCAGCAGAGCAGAGTCTGCATGCAAGTCCAGAATCTAGATCAAGAGTTCAAGGTCATCGCTGCCCAAGATCCTATCTCAACAAAACAAGCAAACAAACAACTATTAAAATAAATGAATCTCTTTAAAATGTTCATTTTCTTGACAAGCAATAATGACATCTTCTGCATGTCTAAAGCAAACATGAAATTTGTACAGCAGAATTCTGCCCTTCATTGGTCAACAATATATTAGCCATGCATTGGGGCCATCCATGTCATCCTTATACATTCAAATCAAGGATCATAGGTTCGAGCCTGCCTAGGAAACAAGGCAGGGCTTTGTTTAAAACAATAGAACACATCACAACATAACAAAACTAAATAAAATATGAGTAATATTCAACAGCTGGATATGAAGCTAAGCATATATTCATTAGACACCTATTTAATACAAGCATAGCAAGAGGACTACTTCTTGAAATGGAATGTAGCATCTCAAATCTATTTCTCCAGTGGCTACAGACTACATCCAAACCAAATGATTCAGGAAATCTCCCTACTCTTCCTCTGTATTATGAAACTAAAATCTTCCCAAATAATTTAGTTCTGATTCAAAATAGCTTGGTTTGGGGTGGGGAGACGGGGATGTGTGGCAGATGATGCATCAGTTGGCTTGGGCTATTTACTATCAAAGCCATTGAACTTAATACCTTTACATAACAGAAACCCATTTCTCCCAGTCTGAAGTCTAGGAAGCCCAAGCTTCCAACAGATTTGGTGTCTGGTGAGAACCCATTCCTCATATGGAACTTGGCAACTCTCCTTAGATGTGTTTCTTAGAGGAAAGCTCAAGGGCAAGGGCAGTCCCTTCAGCCTCTTTTAGGATCACATTAATTCCTAACAAACTTGCAGCTCTCATGGTAATTACCACCCAAATGAGCTACATCTTAATGGCACTACAAAGAGAAATAAGTTCCAACATGTTAAGTGGGAGGCTGGGACACACACAGCAGGTCCTTCCAATCTTGTGTCAGTTGCCCATCTCTAAATATTCCAGGCAGGGACCCAATATTATCAATTTCTCCTCACAGATTTCCAACCAAAAATTACAACGGTAATTTTTCCATGAATGGAAACCAGGAGGCAGGAGGCAGAAACTCCCTCCAATGAAAATTTTACTTTTAAACAGGATTGGTGGGCACAGGTTGAAACAGCAGTCCTTCAGATCTAAGGATCAGTAGCAATGATAGAAGGGGAACCTGAAGCTTATGGAATGAGCTCTTACTGTTGTGTCGTTAATATTATAAGGGACGATCAAGCAGAAGACTCTGAACTGAAATTTCCTCATTGGATCCAGCTTGTGAGAAATGCAGTATCTTAAAGGTTCCTAACAGCTAAAATACTGTCAAATTGCTGTGTAAAATAATAACTAAAGAGAACTGTTGGGTTTTTTAAATCCATCTTCATGCTATAAACTAGAAAGCTGAACAGAAACTTATCAACTATCTAAAATAATTAAAACTAAGCCAATGATATCACTCAGTGGGTTAAGGCACTTGCCACCAAACCTGATATCTGAGTTGAGTCCTAAGAACCTTCTTGGCAATAATGAGAGAAGCAGCTCCCAAGAGTCATTTTCTAATCTCCACATGTGCACCATGACATGTTCATTCACACAAATATAAATCGATGTAATAAAAAAAATAACAGCTTGAAGCTATGACATCAAGGACAAGAATTTCTTATAAACAATAGATTCAGTACCTTAAAATCTGTGCTATTAAATTTAAGAAATAGCCCAAAAAAGTCATGAAAGTTACTATAAATGCCAATATTGAATTAAATGGAACAGAAAACTGATTAAGGGCAAATTCCTGAAAAAAAAAATATGTCTAAAATCAGGAGAATAGTACAAAAAATTACTTTTTAAAACTAAAAGGTAGCACATACAAAATTTTCCAAGACTAAAGGAATGAGTAGTGTGTGCTACAATAGTTTTCAAAAGAACAAATCACCCAACGAGGTGAGAACTAGTCTAAAACATGGGAAAAGATCCAGGAGACTTCCTGGATCTGGAGGGAAGGTGCAGTAGTCAGAAGTACTTGTTTCTTTTGTAGAAGATACAAGTTCAGTTCCTAGTATCCATAAAAAGGTTCAGACCCATCTGTAACTCCAGTTCCCTGAAACTAACACCCTTTTCTGACCACCAAGAGTACCAGGCACATAGGAAGCGCACATATGGACAGGACACTCATCACATAAGGTAAAATAAAGCATCATGCTGTCAAAGTATGAATATTTCAGATGAAATTAATAATATAATAGGTTTAAAAAATGGTAAGACTCCAAATCTATTCTTGCTATTTATTCTTAATGTATAAAAAATAGTGATGAAATAACATACTCAATACTGTAAACATGTCAGTCATACTCAGTGGAGATTGACTACAGGAGTATCTCCCAGTAAGCATGCAAGGAACACACGAAGAGTCTTTGGGACACGAATAGTAGTAATTGCAAATATAAAACTATCGGGAGTTTAAAATCATGGAAAAATGCCAAATTTTACTAAAAACAACATAAAGATGGGAGAAAAATGGAAGTACATAGGCTGTTTCTAGAGAGCAGTATCTATACATACATACACACACATATATGTGTACACACACACACACACACACATATATATATATATATATATATATATATATGCCATATAAAAAATTAATGGCAATACCTGAAGCAGTTTTCAAAGAGATCTGGGTGGGGTAGATGAGGGAGGATGTTCAAGGTCATAGTCAGCTAAATATCAAGTTTAGGCCAGACTGGGCAATGTGAGACTATGCCTCGAAAATAATAAACTAACCAACAAATAAAAAAAGAATAGGGCCTCAAAATACTTAAAAAGCCTTAGACAGTGGCAATTAAAGTGACTGAGGACTAAGCTAGAGTCATAATCTTCAACCTATCATTATAATATGAGCCATAAAATTTCCAAGAGAAATTGTAAATCAAGGTTTTAAAAGGGAAATGTCCCATGATTCTCCGGAGGCTTAAACCTTTGAAGGCGCTGTGTGTTTCCAATGTAAGCAGTTCTGTGGGTTAAACTAGCCCGAGTAGACCTCTGACTGGCTCACAACCAGCACTTCCTGCCTCACCCTCAGCTCAAGTTGCTTCCTGTGTCTGGACAGCCCTTCCTCTCCTCCACCCGTGCAAGTGGAACCCACCCTTCACAGGGCGGCTCCTTGGCCAAACCTCTAGAGAGCACCCATGGAACCTCTGGTAGGGATTTCTAAAGTTGTCCCTACCACTGAGGGCTAAAGTTCCTACCGTAGCCTGAATAGAGAAGTGAACATGTGTTCTGCCCCTGACTCTGGGATGGAGAGTAGAACAGTCCACTAATAACCCCAGCTATTAGTTCTTGACTTGTAGTGTGCCAAACACTGAAATGCTTGTACAAGCCTCTATAACTGCCCAGAAAATAGAAAATCAATGTCATCTCCACTTTACAGTTGAGGAGGTGCCCAGAGGATTAAATAACCAACTAAACAGATCCTAGAAGAATACAATTCTACATTCTTTTTCCCCAGCCTCACCAAGAAAGCTGCAATCCGTTGGTCTCAACTTAATTGAATGAACGAGGATCTTGCTGGAGAGGCCTGGGAGGTGAGAGACACCTCCATGGCTAAAATAAGAATGAGCCTCAGGGTATGGAGGCAACGATTTGTAATCTACAAATAGAATATGAGAGAACCACAGGAAGACACGGGCTGCTAAAGATTCCAACTCTGCATCGCAGATAGATTTCAATGACCTAACTTCCCTCCAAAACTACCTTTTGTTTTAGCAATTCTTACAGATGGGAATAGTTCTGTACTTTGAAGAAAAGTCTAAAGATGTCCTTTGAAGGATTCTTAATATCCCCTACTGGGAAACTTAGCATGCAGTTCTTCCTAACAGATGACTTATATTTGTTTTATAGGAATTAAATCATCCTAGAACATCTTTTGCTTAAAAAAAAAAAAAAAAGTTAAAATGAATGAGCTCCCTTTTAGATCTAGACACAAACTCGTCTGGAAAGAATTTTAAAGAATCCTAATAGAACTTGTGGGCATCATCTATTTTAAAGTGAAATAGCCAATGATACCCTGCAGGATTTCAGAAGTTTCAGGAACGGGATTCAAAATGACAAGACAATCTATCCTACAGCGTCTATTGCTATGATAAAATGCCGTGACCAAACGCAACTTGGGAAAGAAAGGACTTATTTCCCTTAGAACTCTCAAGTCACACTCCATCCCTGAAGGGAGCTGGGGCAAGAACCTGGAGAAAAGAACTGAAGCAGAGAAACCATACATGAGTGCTGCTATCCAGTTTGCTTTCATGGCTCACTCAGCCTGTTTTCTTATACAGGCCAGGCTGGCTATCTGTCCAGGGGTGGCACCACCCACAGTGATGGGACACTCCTACATCAATTATTTATCAAGACATTACCCCTGATTTTTCAATAGGCCAATCTTCTGAAGGCATTTTCCCAATTACGATTCTCTCTCCCCAGATATGTCTAGGTTTGTGTCTAGTTGGTAAAACCTAACCAGCACACCATCTAATAACAAAGTTCTCTCTGACATGGCCTGGAAAGGCTCAATTAACTACTCATCCCAATGAACGCAATGTTGTTGAAGTGTTTCTACATACTCAATGAAACGAGTCACGCAGAAATGAAATACTGACTTTCCAAAGTGCGTGGAGTTACTGGACTAGCAACAGAGTCTCTTGAGAGGCTGGAGAAGCCCTATGCCCTTTCTTCTTTATATCAGAACTTTGAAATGTGCCTCTTAACATCCCTCTGATCCAGAAGGCAGAGACCTTTTATTGAAAACCTAAGGATTTGTCTAGTTCTAACTTGTTCAGTACTCAAGACTAGTAAGCTATAAACTTTGATCAAGCATACCCGGCAAGAGATTTGAAATTATTAATGAGTAATACTTGTTCTTTGCTCAAGTAGCTTTCTGAAAAGTGAAAAAGCAACCCCTAATTTAGTACACTGCACTGAGCATGGCAGTGGGTCGCATACACCTTATAACCCCTTAGGTAAAGGCTGATCCCTAAGAAGCAGTGTTTTGTTTTGTTACATTTTAAGGATTCTTTAAAATGAGAAAGACAGAGAAAGAGGAAAGGAAGGAAGGAAGGAAGGAAGGAAGGAAGGAAGGAAGGAAGGAGGAGGGGAGGAGAGGGGAGGGGAGGGGAGGGGAGGGGAGGGGGAGTTGGTCTTCTCTATCTGTGGTGTCTGCATCCTGGAATCCTAACATCCATGTATTGAGACTAACATGGACTGATGCTATGCCTATATAAATAGTGTCTATTTTCAATATCCCATGAAGAACACTGAAGCTAATAACATGAAGATGTTAACATGCAACATCTACACTGTATTATGGATCATATGAAACTGTAAATGATATAAAGAACACAGGCAAATGTATTATGCATAATGTACAGCTATTACCAGGGTCTGTGATACGGCTCCTCAGAGATTCTGAGAGACAACTGTGCACATTACAAGTCTGCGGAATCGTTATGTGGCTGGCAAACCCTAAAACATCATTATGTGCCCCCCTGGAATAGCCTGATGCCCTCATCCCAGAAAACAAAGTTGGTTTTTAACATTGTAGTCTCTGAGGTCACACTTAACTCAAAGTGGCCAAAAGTACTCAAAAAGACCAAAGAGCGAATGGACAGAACTAAAACTTCTTGAATGGTATTCACTGTAGAGCAGAAGAGTAGTCAGAGATGTCAGTATCTGACACCTGTCATCAAGAAACGGATCTACTCTCAGAAGGTGAATACACTGGGTGGGATTCAGGTAGCCTGCTGCTCATGTCACCCCAGGGTGAGGGACTTGTCATTTCCCCACCTTGACCCTCCTTGTTCAGGAAACTCATTGCCCACTCAGCCTATACCACGCACTTCTTCCTTGGCACCTCCTCTAGTCCTCCACATGAACAAGGCTAAGTACACACACCTTTCTGTGCTTTTGGAACATTCTACACAAAATTTTCCTGCCCAAATTACTTTACAGGTCTATGACATTTTTGATAAATTCTCAAAAATTAGAATTTCTAGATGTTCCACCCTGGATAGTCATCACCTACCAGAACTTTCCTGTGGAACATTTATGAGACTCCTTTGGCTGCCCAAGCAAACTCCGACAATCTTGGTGGCTAAAAACTAGAATGACCCCATCTCTAGAGAACATTCGCAAGGCCATGTTTTTGTTTTTTTTCTGGAACTCCAAGGAAAATCTACATGTGTCTCTGCTGGCTTCTGTTGGCATTTCATGGAGTGTGGCAGCGACCCTCCATACTGTGCTTCTGTGGATGTGTGGCTTTTGCCTTCTGACTCTTAAAAGATGTTTGGTTTTGAACCATTCCTGGACTGAAAAATCCAGAACAGTCTCATATCCAGATTCTTAATTATATCTACCAAAACATGTTTCCCCAAATAAAGCAACACTTGACGTTTCAGAAATTTAGGCATGGACACATCATTGCAAGGGTCTTGTGAGTACTCAGTAAATGTTCCTGATAAACTTGCCTTATGGAAAAACCCAAAAGTCAGAAAACAGGAAAGTACAGAAAGGAAATCCCACTTTATTTCCTTCAAATATTCTGTTTCCAAGGGAACCACTAAGGCACGTCCACAGCACATCCCTGCTGAGGGCTAGGAATGACTTAACAGTGCCTTACAGCAGCCTGATGAAGACTCTCCTCCCTGACCCGAGGGGAAAGTCTGGGGGTTTTCTGTTCTTGCTCACAAAGGAACTCTCTCATCCATACAGTTATTGTGTAAAGATTTGTTCTGAGCAAGTTTTCAATCTCTTTAAATTCTTTGTACATGGTCATGAATGCTTTATAGCACGTGTGTTTCTCTTTGAGAGGGAGAAAGTCAAACTATTAAGGACTCACTCTTACAGGAAAGTAAGCCAAATGTTAAAGCCATTTTTTTCCTCAAGATTTGAGGCTTTAAGTGAAACCCAATCCTCTGAATTCTATGAGCATTCAAAGAGAATTAGCTGGTTCCCACGTCTGTGTTGTTCCCCCTACAGAGTCAAAGATGGCATCATAGAACTTTTCACAAAGTACTGTACATCAGACATCTATGATCATTCAGTGTTAGAAACTAAGGCAGTAACCTCAAAGCTTCATTAATCTATAATTAGAGCTGAAGTATTTTTTCTGCTCAAAGTTTACAGTCACTATGAAACTAATGAACTCTTAATACGAGAGCATCCATGAAATTACAAAATAATACTAGCAATACTATGCATGCAGAGATTGAGCTTAGACTAAAACATCCCTCATTCCAAACCATATCAAAGCACCAAGATAACAACCACTGACAAAGGAATAATACAGGAAAAACAACAGGCAACAGGCAACAACTGTCGTTATAGAGTGCTGTCTTATGAACCATTATGTAACTAATCAAAGTGGGGTGGGGAGGAGTTAGTGCAATGAGAACTCGTGGTATTTCCTTTATTCATCACTTTAAGATACATAGATAGATAGATAGATAGATAGATAGATAGATAAGATAGGTAGATGGATAGATAGATAGATAGATACATAGATACATAGATACATAGAAGACAGACAGAAGAATAAACAAAAGAGCTGATTGGTTTTGACCAATTTCAATCAACAATAAAAATAGCATCCAATCCAGTAGGCAGCAAGAACACCAGCACCCAGATTCGGAGCTCTAAATATCATATCCAACAAAATGAACCTCTATAACAACAGATTATCTGCAGGTAGGAAAACACGGGATGTGCCTAGAGAACCGTGTAATGCAGGAATGTGGAATTAGAATTAGTCTAAGGAATGTGCTCATTAGAGAAAAAAAATATTATAGGTAAATAAACCTGAAAAGCTCTACAGTCCAAATTGAAAAAATCAGAGGAAGAAAATAAATTATATGTTAGATGACAAATCCACTCATAAATAATCATAAACATGTCCACCCTAACACAGATTTTAACATAAATAACTGGGAGTAAAAAGCCTATAGAATTCCAAATATTATATATAGTTACTACCTAACCCCAACCTGCGTCTTTCAAGTGAGTCAAACTTAAAAGTATGAAGGAGGACTTTACAGTGAAGAAACCTGGCAGGCAAAGTAAGCAAGGTTAAAATCACAACAGGTACCTTGAGGGTGTCATCTTAGGATGCTGGTGTGTTGGTAAGCTTGAAAAGATTCACGGAGAAGGGTACTTCCTTATGATTTCTAAAACCCCAAAATCCAGTCTGATCACGAGGAAAAACATTAGAGAAAATGAACTCAAACAGCAAACATTTTCCCAAAACAACCACTGAGCTCTTCAAAATGGTTATAGTCTTAGAAGTCAAAAACCAACTCTATTGGGGCTGGAGAGATGGCTCAGCAATTAAGAGCACTGACTAATCTTCCAGAGGTCCTGAGTTCAAATCCCAGCAACCAAATGGTGGCTCTCAACCATCTGTAATGGGATTCAAAGCACTCTTCTCGTATGTCTGAAGACTGCTACAGTGTACTCATAGAAATAAAATAAATAAATCCTTAAAGAAAAAAATGTCTATCACCTATCACAGACACACATAAAAACACATACACAATGAGAGAGAGAGAGAGAGAGAGAGAGATGCGAACAAGAGAGTTTAGAACAAGTTGCAAACAAGACAAGGTAGAACTTGATTTGTATCCTAAGAAATGGAAGAACCATAGAAAGCAGAGTGACCAGTGTTAGATTCTTGGCCTTGACACGCAGACCTGTTAATTCCACATGCTGAATTCCTTGTTGTCTTTTTAAAAGTCCTTACCCACAAAAGTGATATAATGAGATTTCTGCACAAAAAATTAAATGATGTCTGGAATTAGGTTTATCACTAAAATTATAAAGTACATGAAAAAAGTCAAGAATAAGAAAAGCAGGAGACTTATCAAGGTAAGTGTTTCTTAATATAGCTGCTGTACAAGTAAGTATATGCACACACATGTGCACAAGCACTTTCCCAGGCATGGGCACATCCAGAAAAGTGAAGGAAACTGGAGGATGCAGTACCTGGAAGACAGATTTAGAAGGTCAAATACACTCATTGTAAGAGAGAAGAAACAAAAGGAGAAAAAAGAAAGACAAAAGATAGTAATGTTTACATTGTCTACTCTGCTGGTTGGAGATGTGGCTGAGTCTGGTGAGCCAGGCCCAGGCTACCACCACCAGAAAAGAAAGTGTTCTATCTGAAGACATGTATCTGAAGATTTAAAGTCACCAAGAAGTATGAAAGATCAGTGAAAAACATACATAAATTTATATCCCAGCAAAATTCCTAAATTGTCAAGGTAATTAAACAAAAGAGCCTTTCCAAATAAAAACTATCATTATTGCTATTATAAATGAATCAACAACATATGAAAAACAACTAACATCTAGGTCTTAAATAGGGGTTTATCTGTGGGCTCAGCTAGCCAGATGGTTTGGCTGTTCAAGGCCACCATTGAACCATTTCGTGTTTATATTGCACTAACTAAGACCGCCTTCCTTCAGCTGCTCCTGAACTCAACCTTGCAAGGAACAATTTCATTTTCAAATATCTGTCCATCCTGTGAAAAAAGTAAATGAAAAACTTCCCAGAATCCTCCAGCAGACCTTCATCCACAGCTCCCTGTCTTTCCTTGGGTGAAAAGGGGCTGGACAGCTCACATAGAGGTGTCACTGCAAAGGCCAGCAGAAACTAGGCTGGTGGGAAGGAGCAATGAAGAAACAAAGGAATAGGTGTGTCTACATAATACAAAGAAAACAAATGGAGCAGAATCAAAAACGTCCCAATATAGGATAATGCCAAGGAGAGAAGCCAAGAGTGGGGGCTTGAGGGGGTGAATACCCCCATAGAGGCAGGGGGAGGGGTGAGGGAATAGGGAGGTTTCAAAGGGGAGATCTGGAAAAGGGGAAACATTTGAAATGTAAATAAAGTATCAAGAAAAAAAAAAAGAATCAAAGTTATTATCACAAGAGAGCAGTCGGTCTAGAGAGAGGCTATAAAAATACTCCAGAGTGGCTTGGGCAAAACCAGAAATTCAACCACAGTACTGAGAAATTCAACCACTGATCTGGGAAATCTTTCAGACCACTTGAGGATAAGCAAGGATTCCGTGAAAATTATACGAGCCGAGTCTTCCTAATATAAATAGTGAATCATTCTAACTAAATAACAAGTGAATCAGAGTAGCAGTGACACCTCAGTGAGGGATGGATGGGGAAAGGAAGCAACAGGAAATAAGCCATTATGTAAATGGTCACCACAAAGATAGATTACCTAGTACATTCGGGGTAAGCTCTAAAGATGTACAAAAAGTGACAAAAAATGTCATCAAAAGTGAATCAACACAAATAAAGTGCCAAGAGTTAAAGGGCCCAGTGGATAAAAGAGAAGAAAAGAGAAAAGGGAGCAGAGCATCCTCAGTTCTCACTACGTTAACGTCTTCCACCCAGAAGTTTACTTTTTATTCATTTACATCCCTACCACAGCCCCCTTCCCTCTTCTCTTCCCAGTCCCCTACAAATCCCTCCCCCTCATTGGCCCCTCCCCTTCTCCTTAGGACTAGGCGCATCCTCTCCCACTGAGGCCCAACCAGGCAGATCAATGGCAGGGGACAGAGACAGAGACAGAGACAGAGAGAGACAGCCCCTGCTCCACTTGTTAGACAACCCAGATGAAGACCATGCTGCACATCTGCTACAAATGTATATGGGGTTTAGGTTCAGCTCCTGGATGCTATCTGATTGGTAGCCCAGGTTCTCTGAAGCCCCCTGAGCGCAGGTTAGCTGACTCTGCAGGTCCTCTTGTGGTGTCCTTGACCTCTCCAGCTCGATTACATCTATCCCTGACTCTTCCACAAAACGTAGAAATTTGTGTCTAAACAGAAGCTGACAACCATTCATTAGGTTATATAAGATACAAATGAGCAAAGAGGTCTGAATCATAAGGGAGAGCAACATCGAGGTACGTCTAGAAGGGTGTGTCCAGAGAGGTTAAGTGAGCAGGGAGAATCTACACTGCTGCCATCAACGCTGTCTCAGGGACTGAGGCCCTGAACTAAATAAGTTAGTTATGAAGATGTGATGCCTCCAGACATGGTCATACAACATAGTCTGCTTTGCCTTCCAGCTAGATGAAGGTCACGTAAAAACCTTCATGTATCTTTTTGATCACGTTAGGATAGCTAAGGAAAAATTAAAGAACTAAATAACTTTTTAGAAAGTCATCATTAGAAAAGCAAAAAGACATGATTATGTTCAAAAATTTCATGGTTTTGATGCTTACTCTCTTCAAGGTGATCTATTCAGAAGAGTATCAGTAGCTGGACAACATGTAGAGTATTCACTTTGTGCATACATGTACACGTATGCATGTGTGCACATCGGTGTACAGATGAGCAAGCACTTGGGGACCAGAGGTTCATATCAGGTCTTTTCCTCCATTGTCCATTGTAAGTTTTGAGATGGGATGTGTCACTGAACATAGGATTCAGCCATTCCACAAAGCTGGCCAGCAAGAAACAAAATCCATTAGTGATTATTCTCCAGAGCTAGGATTACAGGCATGTGTCACTTATGGGCTTTTACATGGATGTTAGGCATGAAACTCATATCTTCATGCTTGCATGGCAAGTACTTTACTAATGAAGCTATCTTCCCAGCCACAAAACATAAGAGGAAAAACTGGCAGTGTCCTGAAATAAGATGCTGACTTCACACAAGAAATAGAGAAGTTGGGTGATGTAGATTAAAAACCCTTCGGTAGCGACTGTTTAAATATTAACATCTGAGGATGACATCTCTAATAATCCAGTGGTAGCAATAAGATAGAATGCAAACAACAAACAAAACCCCTCAGCTGACAAAGGCAAGAAAAGTCATGAAATAAGAGAAAAAAGTGAGACAAACAGAAAACAGGTGCCAGCCTAAAAGTACAAACTAATCATATAAAAATCGCACCAAACATAATGGCCAAAGCATTCTATATAAAACAAAAAGATATTGTGTTGGCTAAGTGGCTCAGTGGTAAAGTGCTTTCTTAGCTTACTTCTAGGGTCTGGGTTAAATTCTCAGAATCAACAATTTATCTTTAAAGGGGGGAACCATTAAAGGTAGATTTTTAAAAGGTACAACCTATAGTAAAGTTCTAAACAAGGAAAAATAGTTGCGCTGCATAATGACCAAGAGGTCAATTATCAAGAAAAATGATGGAACAATTCTACGTTTATGAACAAATGACAGATTTGAAATACATAAAGCAAAGGCTGACGGAATTTAAAACAGAAGCCTACAGATTCACGACACTTAAATGCTCTCTTCCTAAGAAACTGAAAGCAGAAGAACCAAATATCACCCACTGTAGAGCAACGGTTCTCAAATTGTGGAATGTGACCCCTTTAGGGATTGTATATCAGATATCCTGCATATCAGATGTGTATACCACAATTCGTAACAGCAGCAAAATTATATTTATGAAGCAGCGACAAAATAATTTTGTGGTTTTGGGTCACCACATCATGAGGAACTGTATTAAATTGTCACAGCTTTAGGTAGGTTGAGATCCACTGCTGTAGAGCATAGAATACATTCTAACCAAAGTGACCTAACCTATATATCACCAGCACCCAACAAGGAGTATATACTCTTTTTGATATGTGTAACGTTTACCATAATGGACCACACTATGACCAATAAACAAATCTCAGCAACATTTGTAAAGGATTACAGCTATATAAAGTGTACTTTCTTAAAACAAACAAACAAACAAAAAAACCTAAGAAAATCATTGTAAATCAAATCAATACAGAACTGTGTAAGAAAAAAGATCCTCAAATATCTGATTACTGACACTATAATAATAAATAATAAATAGAATCTAAGATGTAATCACAATGGAAATTAGCAGATATAGTCAATGAAATTTTAAAATTGCCATGCTCAGAGTAACCTTTTTACATTAAATGGTCACACAAGTTCTCAAATCAATATTCTTATCCATTTTAAGAAGCTATAAAAAATAAATTAAACCTGTAAGGAAAGAAGGAAGAAAATAATAAAGAGAAGGTATCAATAAAATAGAAAATAGAAAAATAAATTTAAAATAAGTCAGTGAAGTCAAAGACTGGTCAATTTATGATTTCAGTAAACCCAACAAACTTTGGCCAGATCAATCAAGATGGTGGAGGGCTACTCACTGGACACTACTACTACTAGTAGTACTACTAGTACTAGTAGTGGTGGTAGTAGTACTAGAGAGGTAGAGACAGAGAAACGGAGACAGAGTTATTGTTGGCCCTACAGTTAGTAATAGAAAAATAAGGAGATATGAACATGTATTAATACCTCTTGTAACTTTAATAGAAAAGTTATTTCCTTTTAATCTATAAGGTAAGAAGGTTCAGTCAAGAAACAATTCCCATCAACTATACAAACAGAATTTATCATTTAAAGTGCTCTGTTGATTACAGAAACTGAATTTACAGTTTAAAACTGTGGGTCTATCAATCACCCAAAGTACTGTATAGTTTTACTTATGGTTTTAATCATGTGCATGTACGAATGCCTGTGTGTGGGTATGTTATGTGTGTGTACATGCAGAGGCCTGTAGAGACCTGAAGAGGAGGCTAGATTCCAGGGATCCAGAGTTACAGATGGTCCAGAGCTACTGATGTTGGGACTGAGAGGTGAACTCAAGGTCTCTACAAGGGCAGCTGCTGAACCAAAGACATAGTTTTAAATTTAAAAGAAAAAGAAATTCAACCCCAGATGGTTTCATTGATGAATTTTCCCATATTTTAATAAAAAAGTATCAATTTTACAAAAAGTATATTCCCCAAACTAGCAGATAGATAGCTAAAAGTAATTCAGTAAATTAACCAACTAAAGAGGAAAACTATATCTCAATGGGTACATAATAGTCAGAAACGAAATGGTTTTCTAAATAAATTAATTTAAAGGAGAAATGACTATCACAAGTGAAATATTAAAAATATTTCTAAAGTCAAAAAAAGACATGAGAAAACAGAAGCATTAGCATTTGTGAATCAAGGTAATACAATACACAATGAATAATATTACAATAGTTACTATCTCTGTTTATATATAGTTAAGTGAAATTTATTTAGAATCATAATGGTTGTTTGGTTTGGGGGATTTTTTTGCCAAAGTGAGGTAAGAAAAATGGTTATCTATTCTTTTACACTTAAGTACAGGTCTGAAAAGTGCTAAGAACGTTCTTAAAAATGGAAGAACGTCATCACAAGAGAATATAGGAGAACACAGGCTATGACAGACGTGAAATTTAGGTGCTCTAGGAAAAAGGCACCAAATTTCAAAAACAGTGACATAAAAGTACAGATCTACATCTAGAAATACAAACAGATCGCTGCTTTTAGACCACGTTCAAGTTCAAAGAGCACATACGAATCGAGAGTGGGAGTAAATCTAGCTACAGGTGACACGTCTATTTTACCAATGAAGAAGATGCTGAGATTGACAAAGGCAGAAACTATTCACATAAAAAATTAAATGTTATATTGATGAATTAGTAGACAAAAGATCAATTATTGAACAGTTATCTGCAATACAAGTATATCAGACAGATATTCTATACAATAAATTTCCACAAAGGAAACAAAAAAAAAAACTTATTAAGGAGAAAAAAAAAATGGACAAAGCCTATGAGAGCCAATTCTTAGGATAATTCCAAATTCCCTACAATGGAAAGATGTCCAGTGTCATGAGCCATCAGGAAATGCTAATTGAAGTTTAAAACACATAGCACTATATAACTAACAGACTAGAAGAGTGTCTACTTCTGCTAAAGAGGTTTCAAGGTACTGGAACTGTGCGTGACTGTACTGTTGGTAAGATAGGAACCCTTAGATCCTTCTCAAAGCGATGTCATAATTTTCATGAGAACCAACATCACATGCAGATTTTGAGTCTCTGTGATGGTAAATCCTGTCAACTTGATGAGTTCTACAGTCATTTGGGGACTGGCCTCTGGGCATGACTATGGGGAGTTGAGGATTATCTTTAGGTTACTAGAGGTAGGAAGTCTCACCCACTGTGAGTGGCACCATTCCCTAGGCTGTGAGGCTGCACTGTACTAAGCACAAGCACTCATCTCCCTTTCCTTTCTAACCATGGATAGGATGTGACCAGCTGCCCCTACTTCTTGCTATGATGATTTTTTAGTCTGCAACCCTGAGCCCAAAGGAACCCTTTCTTCCTTGAGTTGCTTTTGCTGAGGTAATTTTTCACAGAAATATAAAAAGAAGCTAATCCCCTTCACTGGAATCTATCCCATAGGGATATGAGGGTGCAACTCTAAAGACATTTCAACATAGGCTTTATGGCAAGAACTAGATACAGAATATCATCAGTTAAATGAATATCAGAGGAGTACTGTGGACCAATCGTACATGTGAACACCATACCTTAGTTTAATGGGTTAGCTCTGTAGCAGCTGAATTAAAATATTTCTCTTAGGCAGTGCTGAATGAAAAAATTATGAAAGAGTTAGAAAAAAATCTCATTGTTGTAACCAGCTTGCATTTCTATATGATACTAATACCTACAGACATGATGGAAACTTTAGAGGGACATATAATGTTCTTGAGGCCCAACTTATGGACAAAAGGAATACTACTGTTGGCTGGAGAGAAGGCTCAGTGAAACAGAAAAGAGCTCAGAAAAAAAAGTGCTTTAAAGTCTCCATATTTGAACATACATTTTAATGTATATATGTGTGTGTGTGTGTGTGTGTATCTGAGTGTGTGTGTACAAGAGTACTTGAAGAAGTCAGAAGAGGACACTTGTTCCCATGGACCTAGAGATACAAGCAGTCATGAGCCATATGACATGGGCACTGGGGTCATCTGCAAGAGCAGCAAACATTCAAACCACAGAGACATCTCTCCTAAGAGATGTTACCGGCCTAAGAACACACACTTAGTGAGGAGACATATTTGTGAGTATTACTACTCCTCATGAAGATGAGTTTCTCCAAAACCAAGCTTACTTTCAGTAGATCCTGAGTTGTGATCATTTTAAGGGCCAGATAGTCCTAGAGAAATGAAGCCCCATTTGAAGGACAGAGAAACTACCAGTGGGGGAGTGGGGGTAGATCAGGCCATCAAAGTTATAGCATTCATACTGACAGTACATACAAACCGTGCTCAAAAGACACCCCCCAAGTCTGATAGAAGTCCTTTTAAAAGACTGAAACATTCATCTTCAAATCTCTGCGATATGTTTTAGGCACATTAACCATCTAAAGAAAGAAGGTAATCGGCCTCCAAATGTGCTAACGAGGCCTTTCCTGTGGACTTAGTCACCCAGCTGTTTTCCAGATCATCTGTTCTTTAGGATGATCCTTGTGTTCTAGGGACCTTCATAGAGTCAGAACCTAGCAGTAGCCCTAATAAGAGGTGATGGTGAGCCACTTCTGTCCAGTCCTCCAGAGGACAGATACCCTAGCTGCACACCCCCTTCTGGATAACCTCAGGTTGACCTCCTGATTTTCTTTGTGCAGCTTTCTTAGGATGCATTACAGAAAGGGATCAGAATTCATTTGAACTGATGGAACTTCTCCTACCACATAGTAGATGGTAATACCTCTTTTATGCAAAGTGTTCTTCCAAAGGTCTGGCCTATTGAGGCCAAAAAATGTAGAGATAATGTTGGAATGAAGTGGAAAAAAAAAAAAACCCACTGGTTTACTGGTGTTGGGAATCGCAGTTCCCATTCTGGCTTTGCCATCTTCTGGGTTAGCTCTTCTCTTAAAAGCTACATCAATAAAATGGATACTGGACATCACATCCCTTCCACCTCATAGGACTATCAAGACCAAAATAATATCACTCTGTAAACCACCAGGCACTAACCCATACTTCCCAACCCTCTTAATTTTCAGGCTACCTATAACTACAAGACTGTCAGTCACTCCTTTAGCTTAGGGATTTAGCATCGTGTAGCATGACACACTAATTACACCAAACTGAGCAGAACACTCAGTATTAAAAAAGAAGAGAGAGAAGCCCAGCGAGGTTCTGCAAAGGTTCATCAAAAGCTCATTGATCTCATGGTATGCTGCCTCAAAATGAAATCCTTGATGATTATGTGAGCAGAAGAGCTAATGTATACCCACAGAACGTGCCTTTTGAACTATCATCTCACCTGAAGCTCTCTTTCCAAATCTTTCTTCCAGAGATGTGTGATGCATCGCGATGCATTCTGATTCCCTCTAAGGTTTATGTTATCAAGTCTTTGCTTCTATTGCTCTTACCCTTGTTTCTACATCTACAACTTATTTGTCAAGACTAAAAGTCCTATTATTTAAACAATGTATACATGTGATGCCTTAAACAGTAAACTACAGTTGCATAAAGGAGATAGGTTTGGATAAAGAATGATTTTGAAGTTTTACTAGTCATCATTATTTCTGTAACTCAAACCTTCCCTAAACTCATTAGAACAGTATATATCCTACTGGCTAAACACATGCTAGGAAATTCGAATTTTGGAAAAGAAAAATTTCTGGTGAGATTGCAAAGCAAAGACATTTGCCAAAACACAATAAAGCCATCAGTTCCCAAAGATAAGAGAGAAAGCACCACAGCTGCCAAATATATTTTTGGGTTGCATTCATCATGTTCATATTTACTTTTTCTATGAAAAACCAAAACAAAACATGAACTTGGGTTGATGAGCTGGCTCACTGAGAAAAGGCACTTGCTACCAACCCTGAGGACCTGCGTTTGATTCTCAGGGACTCACATGGCAGAGGGAGAAATTTGACTCTCCCATGTTGCCCTTTGACCTCTACATGTTGCCCTCTGACCTCCATGTGCACAAAGGTACCTATGGCATGTGCCTCCCATACACCCAAAATGTACACACTAATAAATATAGCTTTTAATTTAAAAATAAAAGTAGAGGACAATTGAGGATGAGCAAAACTGCTTATAAAAATGATGCTTGGTTACGTTTACTATCCCTCCAGCTTTAATAGCCTTAGCTACCAGCAGAATGGGCTTTAGGCAAAATCTATTGCTCTTTTATTATCACTGCCATGCAGCAGCCTACAGAAGCCTCCTCCTAAAGAACTGTGGGTCAGGCCTCATGATTTGTTTTAGTATGTATATCAACAAACCACTGGCTTCTCTGTTGGAGAAAACACTGTAGCAACGGTAGTAAACCAAAATGATCTATAGCCAAATGAAATGACACAGTCCTTAAACACCATTTATTTGTTAGTACCATAGTTTATGGGAGACCAGAGTAACTAGAGCAAAGTTCAGGGGCCTTCTCAGGTTCAAATCTCTACTCTACAGCTTACTGGCTATAGATTATGAATGCATTACATAACGCTAATCATAATCTTCTAATAATTCCATAAAATAAAATCATAGTATAGAACTTGGTTACAGCTCCTTGGGAGGCTGAGGCAGGAGGATTGTTTGAGGCCAGAGGCTATGGGTTATATGTAGCTGACTAAGCTGATCTGAGGACAGTACTAAATTCAGCATCAACCTTTTATGTTCTGTAACCTCAGTCTTCCTTACATTCATTTTCATTATTCCCATTCACTAACACTTCACTCTCAGCATTTAATGGCTGCTGTCCCCACAGCCTATCAAAACAAGCCCTGTTACTCACAGCGAGAGGCTACACCTTTATTTTCCCCCTTTCCATTCAGTTTGTTAAAACAAAAAGTTTCAAAGTTTGCCTTGCATCTAACCCGTGCACTATAGAGGAAGAGCGAAGAAGAGCAGCGCTCTTTAATTCACTTAGTTCTTAGTTAAGGTTTCTATTGCTGTGATGAAACACCGTAACCAAAAGCAAGTTGGGCAGGAATGGGTTAACTTGGCTTAAACTTCCACATTGAAGTTCATCATGGAAACCAGATCAGAAACTCAAGACAGTAGGAACCAGAGGCAGGAACTGAATCAGAAGCTATTGAGGAGAGAGGCTTAATGACTTGTTCCTCAGGGCCCAGTCAGCTTGCTTTCTTATAGAACCCAGGACCAGCAGCCCAGGGAAAGCACCACCTCCAATGGGATGGGCCCCCCCACTAATTAAGAAAATACCTTACAGCTGGATTTAATGGAGGCATTTTCTCAATTGAGTTTCCTTCCTTTCCACAGTGTCAGGTTGACATAAAGCTAGCCAGCATGGTTAGTATTCACCTGTACAAAGGCATCTGCTCACCGGAGCACCAGCATTTCTTGAACACTGAAAATGTGTAAAATTTCCCCTTTGATGCCTTTTGCGTATTTTGATCCTCAAAGCCACTCTGTTGAGATCATTTGTTTTGAGGTTTTGTTTACTGGTGAGTAAGCTGGGATGAAAGACTTTACAGATTCAAAAGCTAAAAACTAGACGGTCTGATGGTTTACATTCTATCCTGTTTGGCCCTGGCACATTCCAGGGCTTCTTTTTACGATAAGAATTTTTAAGTTCAGGAAAATGCAGTGGCTAGAGAACTAGCTGTTAGAGAGGAATGGATACAACTGAAGAGGATGAGGTAGGCTAGGAAAGAGAAGGCTATGGCAGGGATGCTTGCCTACCGATGATGTACGTAGGGACTATGGCAGGGATGCTTGCCCACTGATGATGTACATAGGGACCACCCTCAAATCAGTTCTCTTAATAAGTATTGCAACATGTCCAAGGTGGTCGTCATTTTAGGTTCTGTGACAATGCAAGTAAAGTACCCATGAAGAGTTTGCTCTTTCTCTCCTCTCTAGGAGCTTGTTAATGGGAGAAAACCAGGCAAACAAGCCACTAGAAACCCCATATGCAGGGCCAGAGAACAGAGACTAGAATCTGGCGAATTCCCTAACATCAGGCAGTAAGTAAAACAGAATCCCACAGAACATGATAGTGATGCTCACAGCTATAGTTTCACACAGACAGGAATAAAACTAAAGGAGTTAAACTGGTGAGGTCATTGGAGGAGGAATTCTTTGCCCTTGTCAAGTGACAGTGTTCAGGCAGAGAATAATTCAACTTTGTTGTCATTTCCTTAATTTGATAAACTATAGCTGGGAGAAATGTCAATGAACGGTCTTCACGATCTCGAATTTGTATATGTAATGAAGCATACATGGTGGGGAAATGTGACTATAAATAAAACATGCTCGATATATTTTCAGATAACCACTCCACTGCTACCTGTTTCTCCCTACTGTGTGCACTCTGAGCCATGTATGAGACACAACTTAGTCCCTAGAATAGAGAGAGGTTCTCCATTCTACAATGAATCACAAATTTAGTTAGATTTTTCTCTAAATATATTATTGTTTGGTCATCTAACAAAAACTCCAGGATACTTCGTTTAAAGTTCTAAAAGTTTTCTTTTTTATTTTATTTTCACAATTTGTGTATATGTGAATGTGTGTAGTACGTGTGTATATTCATGCGTCTTTGTGTACTTGTACTTGGCAATTGCACATATATACATATGTGTGAAAACCAGAGACTGACATTGGGTAATTTCCTCTATCCCTAACTGAACCAAGAACTCACTGATTGGCTGGACTAGCTGGTCAGTAAGTTCCAAAGACCCACCAGCATTCTCCCCAGTAACTTTGGAGTTGTGGATATGTCAGTGCCGGGGATCTGAACCAGGGCCCTCATGTTTGTACAGTAGTCACTTTACAAACTGAGCCATCTATTCGGCTACAGCGAATTTATTCCACAAGTAGCCATTGCTGATCATCACCCTGTTTTCTCTAAATGTTCATTCAAATGTGTTTTACATAGTTTTGTTTTGGAAAGGTCAGATAGGTCACCCAGTTTACATGCACGCTAACGGTCAGTTACTTTTACACCAGATCCACAGCAACTTCTTTTTTTAAGAATTGACATTCTCAGGGTCACACAGCAAATCTCAGGTAGGAGAGGGACGAATAGGATCCATGACCATCGATGGTCAACAGTTCTCTACTCGCCCTTGGAAACACCTCACCTGTCACGCTCATGCTCACTGTGGGAAGCTGAAAAGCCCATCTCTAGTTTCTTAGCGGGAGTGGGAGTGGGTAAGTGGAGGTCCAGTCGCACTGGTCATAGCGCCAGTGCTGCACAGCTCTCCAGGGTGACCTTGGTCCTCATTTCCTCACGTAACCCTCACCACAGGTCAAACAGTTCACCAAGGTCATCTCGAATTGGGGAAACAAGGAAAGCACTCAAATTGGTTCTGCTACCCAAAAACACATGCTTAAATATAAATTATATTTATGCATAAGTAGCAAACTGATATACATATGTAATATATACATAAGCAACATCACAAAAAAATTGTAAGAAGCTATATACTCTGAAAATCATAGTAACTGCTGTACCTTGGACACAATCTCTGTCAAAACCAGGGGACAGTAATCATGGCTTTCAGTGGAGAACAAGAGTGTCTTTGAACACTCCAAATGTTTGTTTTTACATGGTCCATGTAGCAAGACCACCACAAAGCCTCTCCGTTACTTTCTCCATATTGCTCCAGCAATACTGTCTGAACCAGTTTAGTAAGTATAAAACCAATATGCAACAATACGTACTACAAAACAGTAAAAAAGTGCAGAGAGTGACTGTTGAGTGCTTAGCCTTAACTGGAACCTCTCTGCATTACTACCTGAGCAACCATGCCTCTTCCCCTTCACCCCCAGCCTCCCCCCAAATAACCCTGAGGAAGAGGGGGAGAAAGAAGGTTAAGAGTTATGAAATGCAGTCATCTAGACAGGACATAGCTGTTGCACTGACAGAGTCATTGTACCTATTTACCTGCACAAGACCTGCACAAGGACAAGCCAACCAGATCAGTCAACATTCCAACCGGGCAGAACCAGTAAGAATCTCTCTCTTTCTCTCTCTCTCTCACACACACACACACAGAGATAGAGAGATAGAGATAGAGATGGAGAGAGAGAGAGAGAGAGAGAGAGAGAGAACATGACAACCTGACAAGTATATTGGGGGTGTCCATGAGGAGCCGGGAGAGATAGAAATAAGCAAGATATATTGTATACGTGTATGAAACAGTGATAAACTAAAAACCCTTCTAAAATAACAGCAAACTAAACTCTGTTTATCTGTAAGTCAGTAACTAATAGTTTTTTAAAAGGCTTTAAGTTGAACAAAAGGAAGTGGGAATCAGAGCCCAATTCTTTCATTGGCTATCCTATAATCTGCTGCCAGACCAAAGCAAATTTTTATAGGGCGGTCTAATTACTCAGCCACTCTGAAGGGGATTCGGGGGTGGACAACCTTCTGTAACCTAATTACTGAGAATATATGGAGAAAGCAACCATTTATTCCAGATCACGTGTCAGTAGCTGACTTCAGACTGGGCGTGGTTTGTGTGGGCCCCCAAGAAGGAATTCTGGTGGACTGAGATCCCACAGAGTTAGAACCCAAGCACGTATGTCAGAGGGTCATGCAGCTGACCTTCCAGGCACAGGGCAAGGCCCATCTGTCAGTTCCTGCTCTGCTTCTGGGAGTGGAGAGGGTGTGGTAGGTGAGGTCAGGCTGTGGTTAGAGGGTGGTGCTGGTGACTTAATTTAATATTTTTACCCTTACATTTTATACACCCTTAAAGCCAGAGCTGTGAATAACTAACATGCAGAAAAATGAAAATGTTTCAGGCTTCTTAAAAAAAATAAATAAATAAGGAAAATAAGCCTATCCCGTACCCAGAAAGTGGAGGCAGGAGGATCAGGAGTCCAAGGACAGCTACAGAATGAGTAGAGTCCTGCCAGGGTTACATTAAAAGGGGAAGGGGACAAACTATAAGTACTTCCAGTCTGCCATTGTACTTATTCTTAAAATGCAAATGGGACAGAAGCTGCAATCCATATCAGCACTCACAAAAAATAAAAGTTACGTCGTAAACAAAAAAGATAACGGTGGTATTAATTTGGAGATCCTTAGCTCTTGTTCCTTAATCACATGCAAGCACCATGGATAAAATATCAACAATAATAGTAGTAATAATAATAGTGTTTGTGCCATTACAACCTTTGTAGAATTACACTGTGTTGATATACATACACTACAACTGTATTTATGAATGCAAAACTCTTCAGAATACCTCTCCCAAATATAAGCAAACACATTATCTAGCATCTCAATTTTATGGAATTATTTTAATGTTATTTAATTTATAAAATATGAAATTTCATACTTTTCATTTTGTATTAATTGGGGAAAATGCCCAGGACAATTTTATATCATCAGCTATTACAAGTACCAACTCCCTGGACCAGATTTCTCACTACTACAAATTAATCAGCACTTCCCATTTGAAACCGATCAGTACAGGGTCTGGAGGACAAAGTAGTTAAGCACCTTAGCTACGATAAAACACACCTGGGTTTAAAACAAGTAATTTCATTATGTTGGAAACAGACTGGTTCATGGTTTAAGATCTGACTCTCAGAGACTTTGAAAATGTGTTTCCCCTTCACAAGAAGCCAGATGAAAATTCTGAGCAACACACATACATCTATGCATGGTCACAACATTATAGACTCTAGGTTGTGTGCATGCTCTGGGGACTGACCATGAAGCACCCTAGGAGAAAGGGTGCTGTATCACCTACGCTTTGGGAGCATACACAGGCAGCAGCTGGAATAAACAACTAGCCAAGAGTTACTAAGGTCAAGGTCTCAACTGCAAGACCAGGACCATTTCCTCCCAGAGGACGTGGTTTCTTGAAAAGTACTTTCTAAGGGGGGGGGGGACAATTTTCATTCAATAAACAGTTATTTAAAAAAATTCCCCAATAAAGTTGAGCTGACCAAAGTTGAGCTGACCAAAGTTTCTTTGAAATATGGCTTACTAAGTAGTAGACAAATAACTGAAGGACTTCTGTAACCGACAAAAATCCTGAAGAATGTTTTATTTACCCTGATACAGCTATGTTAGTTAAACAGATTCAGTTCATAAATTAAATTTTCATGTGAAAATATTTTAGCTTAGCTGGTTTAAGTATATTTCAGATTAATTAAGAGTTAGCATAATAAACCTTTTTTTATTTTAATGCAGCAAACATTTTTGCCAATATTTAAATGCTCAAATTGCTCTCTCTCAAACCCAAATGAGCTTCCTGGACTCAGTCTAGCAAGATTGACCAGGCAACGGTGATACAATTGAAATGTCTGTCTTCAGGCATTCTACAAATAACAACAGACTACAGTTAAATTTTTCAAACCTAAAAATATACTCTTTATGTAACTAATTTCTACCTATTTTTTTTTTAATTTTCTTTGTTGTTTGTTTGTTTAATGTAACAAACCTCCAGATAAGGACTGGCCAGTAGACAGGCTTTTTTCTTAGGGAGGAGGGGGTCCCCCTGTGTTAATTAAATGCCAGTTTTAAAAGCATGTCTAGGATGATGGTTTATTTTCTCATCGAAGTGACCACTCCTCTTCCCATCAGAAGCTGCGGCTTCCTAAAAGCCACCAAATGTCTTTCAAAGCGTTTACTTATCTAAACATCTCTTTCCACCACTAAAAAAGAGGCATGAAGGCTTCCAGGTGGATTTGCAGAATGACGTGTATTTGATTGGCAGACGTCTAAGAAGCACCTAGATGCACATTCACTAAATGTAAATAGAGCCTCTGCCTGTCTCTCCAGTGTTACAGAGAAACAGAATGTTAATGCCAAGTTAAAATGTCTTAGTGCTCAGTCGAGAATTCTATTAGACGGTAGAATTATTAAAAACAATCCATACAAAACAGAGATTTAAGCCATCTGTACAGTTAAATTAGAGAGCTGACAATACTAAACACAGAAACTGTTTATCCAGATTATACATTCCGTTGTACTAATACTCAACATTTCAGCTTTTATCAGCTGAATTAGGGCAATTACTAGTAAAGTATGCAAAACTAGAGGAGCGGGGAGGGGGGCTGGGAAGCTACAGGACATATAACAAAGGAATTGATACTTTTTCCAAGTATTTGCCTCAAATGCACCAAGAAACAAAACTGTTGAGTGCACCCCACCCTTTTCCCCAAAGATAAAAGTTTGCAAAGTTCTGAGAGGCGGTTCTCTACCCAACAAAAGCAGAATTGATTCTCCCCGGTAGAAGAGCATCTCATATGAACACCAACTAACGTCGCGGAGGTCAAGTCCTAGCCCTCTTAGCCGAGCGTCTAAGGCTAGAAGTGGCTCCTAGGCCAGCTCCGCGGGCTTCTCGGCCCAGGTGGCCTTACAAAGTTGTCCCTTGTCAACTCCAGCCAGGTCCTTCGTAATTGAAAATAACAGCCACAGGCCAGCCCCTGGCTACTCCCATGGACCAGGCACAGTAGCAAGTGACAGTTCCACATCATTACGACCAGAGACAATAATAAATGTAGCGCCAGGACTACATTCATGCCAGCAACCTTATCTTCTCCTTAACCCCTTCCCTTCCACTCTCCAGAGCTCACACACTGCCTGCATGCCTCGGCCCCAGTATGGCTATTCATTCAGCCCATCCATTCCTAGGGACCAACTACTTCCACGACACCCCTCGTACCCCCCTCCCCGATTCAGCTCTGGGGATTTATTTCTCATCCTTGGCAACTGTCAGGCAAACACTGCAACCAACAATTCCAGTCGGGGGAGCAAAGCCTTTGCTTAATTCACGTTACTTGCTAAGTTCTTTTAAAAATGTTTAGGGAGTGGGACAAGTAACCTCCCTCTTTCTTCTCCGCGAATCCGACCGCCGCTCCTGGCTCGGCAACAGCATCGCCCTTCCCCGACCCCCTCCCGCTTCCCAACACTTTCCCCCCCTTTAAGAACACAGACCAACCAAAATGATTTAACTTGAGCAGATGACAGAAGGAAAATAAAACATGTTAAGAGAATACGATCTGATTTGGGATGGAAAAAAAAGGGAGGGGGTTGTTTATTTTGATTAAAAAAAAAAAAAAAACGGAATCGGCACAGACCTGAACAGAAGCTGCAGAGCAGGAGAAATTGTTTTCTTTCCCTCACACAGAGTCCCCCTCTCTCTCGCCCTTTCTCTCTCTCACACGCGCGCGCACACACTCGCGCACACACACATACACACACACACACTCACGGCGTCACCCGCGCACACTCACACGCACACGCACAAGCAGAGCCTCTCAGCTGCTCTCTGCAGTTCTCAGGAAATGAATGGGGGGCAACCCAGGGAACTGTTGTACTTGCAAATGACTTACCCGGATCACATGACGCGCTAAATGTAGGGTGGGCCAGTGGGTGGAGGCTGCCGAGACGCGAGCCCGGGTCTAACGTGGGGAGCCACGCCAGGCCCGCATCAAATTACCCCGGGGCCCAGCCGAGGGGGTTGCAAGAAGCTGCTTCTCCTCCCTTTGCAGCCCGCAGCTCAGGAAATCGGAGAGGCGCGGGGGGTGGGGCGGGGTGGGGTGAGGTTGGGGCGTGTGTGGGGTAGGGGGGTGAAAACAGCAAACCCCCAAACAAAAGAGCTCCGGGTCCTCCTCCCCAGAAACAAAGCCCCGCCGCTGCGGGCGAGCCCCGGGGTGGGGCCGAGGGCGGGGGCGGCGGCGGGGAGGGGCTCGCTCAGCAGGCGCTAAGTCGCTTTATTGCCATAAAATGGGGCCCCGAGCCGCTCTGCCGGAGGATTAGGAGGCGGGCTCTGAGTGTGATATTTGAAATCCCCTGTGGGAAACTAACCCCTCCCCGATCACAGAGGTAGAACGCAACACCCACTGCCCAACCCTCATCTCGCCAGCCTGGCCAGCGGCAGGGGGTGGGTCCGTGGAGCCGCCACCCCGCCCCACCCGGCCCCACCCCTGCCCCCGCCCCTGGCCCTGGGCCTTCTCCGCTCCACCCTGTCACCTGCACCACCTCTCTGCGGCACCCTAAATAACCCGTACATGGCCCCTGCCGCTCCAAGAGCCGCAGCCTGGGGGGAATTTTAGGGGTCTCGGAGAGAGGAACCTCCGGATGACAACTCTCATTGGAGAGATTCTTGCTGAGCTGCCACCAAGTCTCCCTCTTTTGTGTCACCACTCGCCTAGGCAGCCTTGGGGAGCGAATTAGGAGACAAATAAAGAGGCCAGCCCGCGTGGCCCTCGCCCACTCCCCACAGCAGCCAAGGATGGGTGGGGGCGAGGGAGGAAGGGGTCCGCGCCCAAGCTCTCCCCGGGGCTCAACCGCTGCTAAGTTGGAAAGGTGTGGGCGGAGCCGGCGGAGTCTGCGGGGTCCGCCCCCGGGCGCCCGGCGGCTTGGGCAACAATGGGGTCCCGGTGGGGGCTGCCCCGCGGGTGGCGGGGGCAGAGAGACTCTACTAGAGATGAGAGCTATCATTGTTTGGGTTCGAGAACGTCGCACGTAGCAGAAGAAGCAGGGGCGCCCCACTCGCTGAGATTCACCTTGGCGGGATGGGGGCGAGGTTCGGGCGTGTGCCCTGCTCGGCTACCCGGGCACACCGGGGCGCCTGACCAAGCTGGTCATTTTAGGAGAGCAGTGAAAGAGGAAAGGAGGCTGAAGCTGAGCTGGGACCCCAGCCAGGGCGGTGGGGACACGAGCAGGGACAGATCGGTGCTTGGTCCTCGGAGGGGAGCCCGGTGCTGGACGCCATCCCTGCAGCCCCGCCTGCGCGCACCGAGCAGTGGATTCGCGGGATTCTGGGCGGGGAGAGGGAGGAGGCGGCACGGCTGTTCCCTCCGCGGCTGAGAGGACTCGGGGTCAAGCCTCCCGGGAGGGTCAGCAGGGGCGGGAAGCGGAGGAAGCGGAAAGGGCCCGGCGGGGTGCTGGGGTAGGGCTGGCCCCGGGCGGTCGTTGAGGGTCAGGGGACTGTGGGTACCACTTTCTAGAAACGGAGGTGAGCTCCTTGGGCCTGACAACCCCTACCCAGTGCTCCGAGCCCGCCCTGCGTGGGAAACCGCCCTGAAGGTGGGAGGCTCAAAGGGGAAGTTTGTGTGAGAGAAAAATTTGCAGTTCTGCAGAGTGGAATGGGGTGGGAAGAGAAACCACGGGGAGGCCGAGAAACAGGAAATGAGAGCGAAGGAGCAAATTGGAGCCAGGAAAAGCCCTCTTCTACATCTGTGTGGCAGCGTGGCATTTGCTGAGCACTTAAGGCCCAGGTGCGCTGTTAATGAAAACAAAGGCGGGGCACCCGCTGGCCCAGCTCTGCCCTTGCCACGTTTTGTGAAGGAGGAGAATGGGAAAGGTGGTCCAGCCTCAAGAGGACTGGCAGGGCCCTGACCTAGTCAGGACAGGATGAATCAGCGGCCGGAGTCCTCAGTGAAACAAGATTGAGAGAGACAGTGTGTCCCTGTGTTAAGGTTTCGAAGAAGAACAAATGAGCTAAGTGTGAAAGTGTCTGAAATGTGTGCGGCACGCTCTTCCAGAGAAGTAGCTCTAAATGAGAAAACAGTGGGAGCAGGAAGGTGTGGGACTCAGGTCCCCAGGAAGGAAATGGGACCTAGAGGCTGAAGGGTTCACTGCTAGAATGGGGGTGTCTCTGTTCCAAGAATTGGCAGCCCCAAACCTCCTGATCTGATCTTGGGAAGAAGCCCCTCTCCACTCCCGTGTACCCAGACAGAAAGAACGTTGCAAACTCAAGTTTGAAATATTGCAGAGTATCAGCAACTGTGCATTATTTAAAGGAAAATCCTCTACTGGAATCAGTGAAATTTCCCTGCAGGTGGGGCAAGGATAGGCAGGGGTGGGAGGATGCGCTGAGAAATTATGTCTTCCTGGCAGCTCTTGTGCTAACAGCTTTCTCAGAGAGCTTGAGAGCCAAGGCAGATCATCAGTATATAGTGAATACTTCAGTGCGCGGGAAAACAAACTGCCTTCTCCTATAGCCACAGCCATGGGCGTGTTAGGCAAACGATGAAGGTCGAAACTAATCTGCAAGAATTCATTCCAGAGGGAGAAGGAAATTAAGGGCAGGTCAAGGTTAATATCTAGAGTCTGAATACAGCATGTGGTTAAAAGAAGGAAATACATCAAGTATTAGGGGAAAAATGCTACTAGCATTTTGGAGAAAAAAATACTTTTAAGTGGGGATTAGAAATGGTAAAATATGGCAACCCCCCCCAGCTATAAAAGGGGGGGGAGAAAAACAGGTTTGGAAGGGAGAATCCTACGAACCAGGGGTGAGAGTGGAAACGTAAACACAGAATTTTAAAGGGTTGCATGTTACTGAGATTTAGACCATAGTGTGCGTGGGGGGGGGGATGTCTGTGTGCGTGACTGTGAATATGTCATATGTGTGTGTGATGTGTGTGCATGTGGGTCTGTACAGAACTTAAGCTGTGGAGAGAAGGAAGCAAGGCAAGAAAAAAGGTCCCGCCTGAGAAGTTGGGGTGTGGTTTTTGCTGTTTAGACCTTTCTACTTTACTCCATTCGTGCAGGGATAACGGAAAATCCGAACAAGTAAAAATAGAAAAGTTCTTACTATCAAGCATCAAACAGTTCTGATAATGTAAAAGAATAGTAAGAGAGAAATTACTGAATCTTAGAATTTCATGACTGAAAGTATTTATGAAATTTTATTCCGTAAATGTAAATGCTTTGGGCCGAGGATAATGTCCCATCCCCCTACTTACTTTTTACTTGGTCTTTGACCTGAAGAAAAAAGAATTGCCAACAAGGATAAAGGGTGTTATGTTGGGCTACACATGATATACACACTGAATTAATTTTATATAACATAGTGTCCAGAAAAGAAAAGAATGAACAAAAAAAACCCACCTCCTAGCCACATAAAATAAATAACATCAATTATACAGCAAAACTAACAACTACTTTATTTAATAATATGAAAGCAGATATTCTACCCACAATTCCCATCCCCTTTTTAGATTTCATACTTAACTAGTGGTAATTTAATGAAAATTTAGTATCACTGAGAGAGAAATCATTTATAGTATGAAACAGTTTAAGCCTGTACCACACCCTGATTTCTTTTGGTAAAAATTCTCTCCAATATGTTTTAAAAGTAGTTAAACCTTTGGATTAAAAAGAGCAAACCTGCATGGGTGATTTGACATTAATTCTGCGTGGAGCTTGGGGAAATTGAGTCCATTTCAGAAATGAAGGTATCGCAGAAGGATCACACAACTTAAATAAAGTTTTTTTAATAAAACAACCATACTTCTTCCCAGTGCTAGACATGCATATGAACTGACAGACGTTCACTGCCTATATTTTTCACATGTCATATTTCGGCAATAATGTGCAGCAAAGGGGAATTCTGTTCAAGCATGAGAAAGGTGCGTTTAGAATCCTTAGTACAAATGGAAACAGCTGGTGATATTATGTGATGATGTACTAAACAGAATGTTTTGATTTGGATGGTGAATTGTCTGAAAATTGAGAGGGAAAAACGTTGTTATTCGATAATTTTGTCGCAGTCATCACAGGTTTGGGGTTTTCTAGTTTCAGTTTCCCTTTTCCAAGTTCCTCCCATGCTTTAGACCTCTCATCCTTTGTACCACTAACACCAGACCCTCCTTACATCCCCAGCTCTGGACTTCCGTGCTCCCTTCTGATGATCCGCCCCACCCTTCCCTAGGCAAACCCTGAGCTACATTTATATACCTGTATACACAAAGCCAAATTGGAGCCGTCACAATGGTTTCAGTGTACTGCCTTAGAACGGAAGAACCCTGTTTGAACTTTCTTGTCTTAGATTATCTCTTGCAGCCCAAGGAGTTTGAGCACCACTGTCCAGCCCTACTGCAAGGCTTTCCCAAGTAAGCTTTCTCTCTCCTCCTATTGAATCCTCCAAACATGGTCTCATGACACCTCGAATACATGTGGGTATCCAGTCATTGAAAACATTCTCTACCTCCAACACAAAGAATTGCACTCACCACTCACGAGTGTGTAAGCCCCTCCCCATGTTTCTGTCTGCCTCTATGTGTGCGTGTGTGTTTAGGGGAGACACAATTTTTCACTTCCTTAAATTTGCCACCAATGTGAAACATATTAGATTAAATAGACAGCAATGGTTGTTAATTTCTTACGATACTTTTCTGTTACACAAACACTGATGCTTCCACAGACCATAGTTGGCTCCCTATTGCATAAAATACATTGAGAGTAAGAGAAGTGCCTTAACTCTTAACCACTTATTTGATTTCGTTCTTACTCCACTGATTTGCAAATAGTAAGTGATTAATGAATGTTTGTGGAATGGAAGAAGCGATTATAGCCAATAAAAATTTAATTGTGTGCCTTAAAATAAAATTTTGCAGAAAGCTTCGATTTCTGGTCCTGTGTGTACTAAACGTAACAAGAACAACAAAGAAACTGCTGGGCTGTGTTGATAAGAACCTTTGAACATTAATTCAGTCAATGTTTTTCAGGTAATTTTTAGTCCAATGCTTTTATATTAAAATATACTAACGCATCTATTTTTACTTAATTTTACTGTCCCTTTGACATTCAGTTCTTTGAAAAGCACTTAATAAACCATACCACTTTTCATTCTTTTTATTAGAATTACAGGACATTATACTGCATCAGGTAAAAGTTCAGTTTTTCAATTTGAAAGAGAAACTCTCAGTAAATTTGGTTTTTTTAACCTTTTTCAGCTTGTTGGGTTATAGACCTTGGAGCTGTATTATGCTAGAAGATAAATATTATTTTTAAATATAATCAATTGGGGCATATGGTATTGAAAGAGTCATGCTCACTTTAAAAATTTTAAGTGTAAGCAATGTACAAACAGCAGAAGTCCACACTGAATAGATCTTCAAAAGATAGCTATTAGCCGGGCAGTGGTGACGCATGCCTTTAATCCCAGCACTTGGGAGGCAGAGGCAGGTGGATTTCTGAGTTCGAGGCCAGCCTGGTCTACAGAGTGAGTTCCAGGACAGCCAGAGCTACACAGAGAAACCCTGTCTCAAAAAACCAAAAAAAAAAAAAAAAAGTATTTTTCCCTTAACATAACATTTGTCATACATGTAAAATAATGTTTGTCGTGTTGTTTTGTGGTCTGCCTTTCTAGATACTATTTATCTTGAGATACAGAATTGCTTCCAATCTTCTCTAAGATAGTGGTCATCCTTGTATCTCTTTACTGTCCCTACAATAAATACTGTCTATAATATGGTTGATATTTTTACTACAACTTTTATTAATGTTCGGATCTTGCCTTCAAGCCTTTCTTGCCCTTCCTACTACTAGGGGGCCATTTTTCACCTAGTGTCTCTCCACAATGTTAGAATGTTTTCCCAAAGTTTTGCAGCTACATTTACATTATAGGAAGCATTTTAGCTTCTCTGGTAAAAGGGGGAAGACAAACCTGGTGAACGGCTTTCCCTGTCATAGTATGGAAGTCATTTTTAATTTTATTCATACTAATTACATTTTCTGTTTGACAATTTCACACATTTGCATAATGCAGACTGGCCACTTTCACCTCCCATCTTCTGCTACCCACCGTGCTACTCCTCTGATGCCCTGTCTTGCACATCTCTTTCGCTGTGATGTCTGTTGGTTTTGTTCCATAGCCTTCTGAATTAAATAGAACCATGTCTGTGACCATGGTTTGGAGTTATCCATTAGTGTCTGGTGGACTCAGTAGTGGCTACAAGAAGACAATGCCCCCCACCACCACCATGAAATAGGCAATATTTTCTTAGTAAAGCGTGGAGCCTCTCCCCACTTTGGTGAGTAATGAGACTGAAATGTTTTTTAACTGTTGTGGGAACATATGGCAAATTATTTTTCAAAACTGTCTTACTATTTTGTAGGGACAGCATCATGCTTAGAGGGCCCCTTTTCTTGCTGATGGTGAGGTACTTAAAAACAAAAACAAACAAACAAATCCTTAAGGGAGTTATGAAGAAAAACAGCTTGAGGTGAGATTCTCTGAACTCTGAGAATATGAGTGAGCTGTTCTTGAGCTTGGGCTGTAGGAACTGTTACTGCCACAGTCTGTTGAGTAGACCATAAAGCTTTGAGGAAGAACCGTTCTGACAGAAAATGAAGACAAAGGTTGCAATAGCTTAAATGACATCACAGATCAATACTTAGAAACTTGTTCTGGGGAAGGAGAGCTTGGATTAGGGAGTGGAGAAGAATCTCCTACTTCCAGCCTTACTGTGGGAAGTTTTAGTTGGTTTTAGTTTCAAAACAGTCAGAAAGATCAACATAGCTCTACCACGGCTGAAGCTAAAATGATGTAAAAACAGATACAGGATCTGTTCCCTGTAACAGATAGGGAAGAGCAGAGAGGAGTAATGACGTGGAACTTAGCTTTAAACTGAGAACTAGGTAATGTGAAATAAAAACAGGAAGGAAAGGAGGACAGGGTGTGGGGAGGGAGCTGTATTGATTAGTATTGATTAGTATCCCTTTATCTGCTGAAAACAACTAACCTGACAAATACAACCTGGGATACACATTTTCTCCTACACCTGGAAATGATAAAATCCAAAGCTAGGCTCTTCCTGCTGTTCTTTTGATTCTTGAAGAGATACACTTATCTTCATTTTCTGCTACCCATCTCAAAGTATGGCTCTCTGAATATATGAATATTCAGAGATAGAATAATGAAGTAGAAGTAAATAACATGGGTGGTGTCACAGGTCTTCTCCAGTCAGACCAATCACAAGGTAGCGGGCATGCTGAAGGGCCTCTTGGGAGGAATTGGAGCTTGCCAACTATGTCTGCGTTTTGAGATATAATTTAAATACTGTTTTTGTCTTAAATTAGAAACCATTATAAGATTACAATCCTCTACTGAATTTCTGATAGCAGACAATAAAAAGAAAAAAATTAGAAGTTATTTCCCATTGGCATTTTTAGGACATTAATTCATACCTATATTTTAAAATATTTTGTGATGTTTATTAATATACATCTTTCACATAATGTGTTCAATAAATTAGTGGAGTCTCCAAACCATGATGTAGTCAGTTTTGAATTAATTCATGTGTGATTTACCAAAGGCAAAATATGAATAATACTTTGCTTCATCAAGTTTACACAGTCTGGTTTTGGTTCGTCTTTCCACTCCATTGATTTGCATGTCTTTGAAAGAGCAAACAATAGTTTTAAAAGATGAATAAGCAACTCATAATTAGGAAGGTAAATCTGTGTTTTCTAAAATATTAACTACGTTTTCATTTCAGATTCAGACATGAGTAAGGCAACTGTGTATTGACTAGTCTCCAAGAGCCAGAAAGAATCAAACCAAGTCCAGACTTCAGAGCTTCACCTTTGACACAGTTCTTATTAATTTCAGTTGACCTTCCATTACAACTGGACTATACATTCTCTGCAAGGATATGGGAATCTAATGAAGTCTCAAATGCCTTCATCTATAAGACTAAGCTATAAGCATCCTACACATGAAGCTTCAAAACCTCAGAGGTTAGTGAAAATAATTTTCCAAAGACCCAGCATGTTGTGCGTACCCCTAAAACGCTCTTCCCTTTGTTTTTGTTTCTTTGTTGGAGATCCTTTTATTTCATAGGGTAAGCCATGAAACCAAACTTGCAGTGTTCTTGCCTCCTCCTCTGGCCTTGTAGGGCTGAGGTGACAAGCGTACACTTCGGTGCCCAGCTGCTATTATTCTCTTTATGTATTGGAATCATTAGTGTCTTTCAATGTGAATAACTGTTTCTTGTTCACTATTAGAATATATCTTTGCACAATCCCCTATTAAAATTATACAAATCTTTGTTGAAAAATAATCCAAAGAAATATATATTTCTATACTTTAGTTCCTCCAAATATTTAGAGCCAGATAGTTAAATTTACAAAGATTTAGCACACATCTGGCTCTAATTGCTGTAACTTCCAATTAGAGTACTTATAGACTTAAATTAACATCTATGACATAAGACAGCCTTCTTTCTTATCTTTCCATTTCCTTCTAATTCTATTTGTTCTTGTTCATCCTTTACTTCCATTCCTTCTCTCATCCCTGTTCCCAACTCTTCTTCTTTTCTTTTTTAAGACAGGGATGGGTTATGTATCATTCTCACATGATGGTTTGGATCTGCCAGTTCTTCTCCCAGTTCATACATAATCATTGATTAAACACAGAACTAACTTTAATTCCAGAGGGAAATAGTCATGCCAAATAAAGGAAGGCCACTGTAGAATAAATAAATAGATAGATGGATAACTAGATGATGGATGGATGGATGAATGGATGGATGGATGTCTGGATGGGTGGAGATAGATCGTAGATCATAGATGATGGATAGATAGATAGATAGATAGGGAAGGAGGGTTTCATTGCTGTGAAGACACCATGACCACTGCAATTTCTATAAAATATGACATTTAATTGGGGCTGACTTATGATTTCAGAGGTTCAGTCCATTATCCTCACAGCAGGAAGCATGGCAATGTACAGGCAGACATGATGCTAGAGAAAGTGGGAGTTCTACATCTTGATCCAAATGTCCAGAAGAAGACTATCTTCTGCAGGCAACCAGGAAGAGGCTTACTTCCATACCAGGCAGAACTTGAGCACTAGGAACCCTCAAAGCCCACCTATACAAGGACATACTTCCTCTAACAAGGCCCCACCTATTCCAACAAGGTCAAACCTCCTAAAAGTGCCACTTCTCATAGGCCAAGCATATTCAAACCACCACAGGTACATAGGTAGGTAAATAGATAGATAGATAGATAGATAGATAGATAGATAGATAGATAGATAGATGATAGACTTTAAAAAGGCTTCCCTGAAATAGCCTTTGATGCCACCTCCTTCTCTATTTTATATTTGTTAACATTTACTTTGGGCCATGTGCTACACGAAGCACATTCGTGCTTGGCACATTGGCAGCTCATTTTTTCTAGATGAGTCTCACCAAGCAATTGCAACTCCCAAAATCTACAAGCTTCCCTGTTCTTGAGTTCCTCTATCTTCCAGTTTACAGTATTTATCACTGCCTAATATACCACATTATTATTGCCGTATACAATCTTTCTGTCTCACTGCAGTTCACTACCAGTGTGAGGAGCCCCAAAAGGACAATTTTTCTGTCATGTTTCCTATTGTAGCTCACTGTGCAGAAGTCAATAAATATTTGTAAATAAACAAGTTCAGATTGCTTACGTATAGAAGCTGAGGTCCTTGATCTTGTCCTGTTGATATTTCCAAAGTAATGATTACAAAAGTCAGTTCAAGTAACCTTAGTGTTAGAGGAATGGAGACAAGGTTCCATGGAACTCACTAGCCACTGGGCTAGTTGAATCAGTCAGTGAGTTCCAAGCCAGAGAAAGATCTTATCTCAAAAAACCAAGATGGATGGCTGCTTATGTACAATATCTGAGATTGATCCCTGACCTTCCATGTGCACACATGTATATGCACACACCACTGTGCAGGTAATCATGCAGGTAGATACACAGCACATGCATGCATGCATGCACATGTACTCACACACAGTACAATCATAAAGATTTTACACAGTATATTTATAAGGATTCCCCACACATTTGTTGTTATAAACCATTTTTTTATACTTTATTTACATTTCAAATGTTTCCTCCCTTCCAGATCTCCCCTTTGGAACCTCCAAATCCCCTTCCCTCTCCCCCTGCCTCTATGAGGGTATTCCCCCACCCACCCACCCATTCTTGTCTTTCTTCCTTGGCATTCTGCTATACTGGGGCATCTAACACCCTCAGGCCCAAGGACCACTCCTTCCCCTGATGGCTAACAAGACCCACCTCTGCCACATATGTGGCCAGCACCATGGGTCCCTCCATGTGTATTCTTTGGCTGGTGATCCAGTCTCCTCCGGGGCATCGGGAGGTCAGGCCAGTTGAAACTGTTGCTGCCTCCATGGGGCTGCAAACTCCCTCAGCTCCTTCAGTCCCTTCTCCAACTCCTCCATCTGGCACCTCACACTCAGCCCAATGATTGCTGTGAAGTGACTCTTGGGTATTCCAAACTTTTGGGCTAATAACAACTTAACAGTGAGTGCATACTGTGTTCATTCTTTTGTGACTGAGTTACCTTGCTCAGGATGATATTTCAAGTTCCATCCATTTGCCTGCAAATTCCATGAAGTCATTGTTTTCAATAGCTGAGTAGTATTCCATTGTGTAAATGTACTACATTTTCTGTATCCATTCCTCTGTGGAGGGACATCTGGGTTGTTTTCAGCTTCTGGTTATTATAAATATGGCTGCTATGAACATAGTGGAGCATGCGTCTTTTTTACATGTTGGAGCATCGTCTGGATATATGCCCAGGAGTGGAATAGCTGGGTCCTCAGGTAGTATTATGATTATTTTTCTGAGGGTCCGCCAAACTGATTTCCAGAGAGATTGTATCAGCTTGCAATCACACCAGCAATGGAGGAGTGTTCCTCTTTCTCCACATCCTGGCCAACATCTGCTGTCACCTGAGTTTTTGATCTTAGCCATTCTGACTGTGAGGTGGAATCTCAGGTTGATTTGCATTTCCCTGGTGACTAAGGATGTTGAACATTTCTTTAGGTGCTTCTCAGCCCTCCCAGTTTCCTCAGTTGAGAATTCTCTGTTTAGCTCTGTTCCCCATTTTTTGATAGGGTTATTTGGATCTCTGAGTCTAACTTCTTGAGTTCTTTGTATACATTGAATATTAGCCATCTATCAGATGTAGGATTGGTGAAGATCTTTTCCCAATCTGTAGGTTGCCGTTTTGTCCTATTTACAGTGTCTTTTGCCTTACAGAAGCTTCGTAATTTTATGAGGTCTCATTTGTCGATTCTTGATCTTAGAGCACAAGCCATTGGTGTTCTGTTCAAGAAATTTTCCCCTGTGCCCATGTGTTCAAGACTTTTCCCCACTTTCTCTTCTATTAGATTCAGTGTATCTGGTTTTATGTGGAGCTCCTTGATCCACTTAGACTTGAGCTTTGTACAGGTAGATAGGAATAAATCAATTCAAAATCTTCTACATGTAGACCTCCAGTTAAACCAGCACCATTTGTTGAAAATGCTGTCTTTTTCCCAGTGGATGATTTTAGCTCCTTTGTCAAAGATCAAGTGACCATAAGTGTGTGGGTTCATTTCTGGATCTTCGATTCTATTCCATTGATCTACCTGCCTGTCACTGTACCAATACTATGCAGTTTTTGTCACTATTGCTCTGTAATACAGCTGTAGGTCAGGAATGCTGATTCCCCCAGAAGTCCTTTTATTGTTGAGAATAGTTTTTACTATCCTGGGTTTTTTGTTATTCAATATGAATTTGAGAATTGCTCTTTCTAAGTCTATGAACATTTGAGTTGGAATTTTGATGGGGATTGCATTGAATTTGTAGATTGTTTATAGCAGGATGTCCATTTTAACTATATTAATCCTGCTAATCCATGAGCATGGGAGATCTTGCCATCTTCTGCGGTCTTCTATTTCTTTCTTCAGAGACTTAAAGTTCTTGTTATACAGATCTTTCACTTGTTTGGTTTGAGGCACACCAAGATACTTTGTATTGTTTGTGACAATTATGAAGGGTGTAATTTCCCTAATTTCTTTCTCAGCCAGTTGATTCTTCCAGTATAGGAAGGCTACTGATTTGCTTGAGTTAATTTTGTATCCAGCCACTTTGCTGAATGTGCTTATCAGCTATACCAGATCTCTGATGGAGTTTTTCTGGTCACTTAAGTATACCATCATATCATCTGCAAATAGTGATATTTTGATTTCTTCCTTTCCAATTTGTATCCCTTTGACCTCCTTTTGTTGTCTAATTGCTCTAGCTAGAACTTCTAGTACTATATTGAATAGATAGGGAGAGAGAGGGCAGCCTTGTCTAGTGCCTGATTTTAGTGGGATTGCTTCAAGTTTCTCTCCATTTAGTTTGATGTTGGCTACTGGTTTGCTGTATATTGCTTTTACTATGTTTAGGTATGGTCCTTGAATTCCTGATCTTTCTAAGACTTTTATCATGAAAGGATGTTGAATTTTGTCAAATGCTTTTTCACCATCTACTGAAACAACCATGTGGTTTTTTTTCTTTGAGTTTGTTTATGTAGTGGATTACATTGATGAATTTCCGGGTATTGAACCATCCCTGTATCCCTGAGATGAAGCCTACTTGATCATGGTGAATGATTGTTTTGATGTGTTCTTGGATTCGGTTTGCGAGAATTTTATTGAGTATTTTTGCATCGATATTCATAAGGGAAACTGGTCTGAAGTTTTCTTTTTTTGTTGGGTCTTTGTGAAGTTTTGGTATCAGTGTAACTCATAAAATGAATTGAGTAGTGTTCCTTCTGTTTCTATTTTGTGGAGTAGATTGAAGAGTATTGGTATTAGGTCTTCTTTGAAGGTCTGATAGAATTCTGCACTAAACCTATCTGGTTCTGGGCTTTTCTTGGTTGGGAGAGTTTTAATGACTGCTTCTATTTCTTTAGGGGTTATGGGACTATTTAGATGGTTTATCTGATCCTGACTTAAGTTTGGTATTAGGTATCTGTCTAGAAACTTGTCCATTTCATCCAGATTTTCCAATTTTGTTGAGTATAGGCTTTTGTAGTAGGATCTGATGATTTTTTTAATTTCCTTAGAATCTGTTGTTATATCTCCCTTTCATTTCTAATTTTGTTAAATTGGATACTGTCTCTGTGCCCTCTGGTTAGTCTGGCTAAGGGTTTATCTATCTTGTTGATTTTCTCAAAGAACCAGCTCCTGGTTTTATTGATGCTTTGTATAGTTCTTTTAGTTTCTACTTGGTTGGTTTCAGCCCTTAGTTCATTTCCTGCCTTCTACTCCACTTGGATGTATTAGCTTCTTTTTGTTCTAGAGCTTTCAGGTGTGCTGTTAAGCTGCTAGTATATGTTCTCTCCAGTTTCTTTTTGGAGGCATTCAGAGCTATGAGTTTTCCGCTTAACACTGCTTTCATTGTGTCCCATAGGTTTGGGTATGTTGTACTTTCATTTTCACTAAACTTTAGGAAGTCTTTAATTTCTTTCTTTATTTCTTCCTTGACCAAGTTATCATTGAGTAGAGGGTTGTTCCGCTTCCATGTGTATGTGGGCTTTCTGTTGTTGTTGTTGCCATTGAAAACCAGCCTTAATCTGTAGTGATCTGACAGGAGGATGGGATTATTTCAATCTTCTTATATCTGTTGAGGTTTGTTTTGTGACCAATTATATGATCAATTTCGGGGAAGGTACCATGAAGTGCTGAGAAGAAGGTATATTCTTTTGATTTAGGATGAAATGTTCAATAGATATCTGTTAAATCCATTTGGTACATAACATCTGTTAGTTTCACTGTGTCTCTGTTTAGTTTGTGTTTCCAAGATCTGCCCACTGATGATAGTGGGGTGTTGAAGTCTCCCACTATTATTGTGTGAGGTTTAATGTGTGCTTTGAGCTTTAGTAAAGTTTCTTTTATGAATGTGGGAACCCTTGCATTCAGGGTATAAATGTTCAGAATTGAGAGTTCTTCTTGGTAGATTTTTCCTTTGATGAGAATGAAGTGTCCTTCCTTATCTTTTTTGATGACTTTTGGCTGAAAGTTGATTTTACCCCATATTAGAATGGCTACTCCAGCCTGTTTCTTGGAACCATTTGCCTGGAAAATTGTTTTCCAGCCCTTTACTCTGAAGTAGTGCTTGTCTTTAACATTGAGGTGCGTTTCCTGGATGCAGGAAAATTCTGGGTCCTGTTTATGGATCCAATCTGTCATTCTATGTCTTTTTATTGGGGAATTGACTCTATTGATGTTAAGAGATATTAAGGACTAGTGATTGTTTCTTCCTGTTATTTTTGATGTTATTTTTATGTTTGTGTGGCTATCTTCTTTTGAGTTTGTTGAAAGATTACTTTCTTGCTTTTTCTTGGGTGTAGTTTCCCTCCTTGAGTTGGCGTTTTCCCTCTATAATTCTTTGTAGGGCTGTGTCTGTGGAAACATACTATGCAAATTTGGTTTTGTCATAGAATATTTTGGTTTCACCATCTATGATAATTGAGAGTTTTGTTGGGTATAGCAGCCTGGGCTGGCATTTGTGTTCTCTTAGAGTCTGTATGAGATCTGCTCAGGATCTTCTAGCTTTCATAGTCTGTGGTGAGAATTCTGGCGTAACTCTTATAGGTCTGCCTTTATGTGTTACTTGACATTTTTCCATTACTGCTTTTAATATTTTTCCTTATTTTGTGTAATTGATGTTTTGACTATAATGTGATGGGAGGAATTTCTTTTCTGGTCCAATCTATGTGGAATTCTGTAGGCTTCTTGTATATTTATGTTCATCTCTTTCTTTAGGTTAGGAAAGTTTTCTTCTAGAATTTTGTTGAAGAGATTTACTGGTCCCTTAAATTAGGAATCTTCACTTTCTTCTATACCTATTATCCTCAGGTTCTGTCTTCTCATTGTATCCTGCATATTCTGGATCTTTTGGGTTAGAAGCTTTTTGCATTTTGCGTTTTCTTTGACTGTTGTGTCCATGTTTTCTATGGTATCTTCCGAACCTGAGATTCTCTCTTCTATCTCTTGTGTTCTGTTGGTGATGCTTCCATCTATGACTCCTGATCTCTTTCCTAGGTTTTCTAACTCCAGGGTTGTCTTCGTGATTTCTTTATTGTTTCTATTTCTATTTTTAGTTCCTGGATGGTTTAGTTCCTGGATGGTCTTTTTGATTGTGTTTTCCTGTAATTCTTTAAGGGATTTTTGTGTTTCTTTAAGGGCTTCTAGTTGTTTACCTGTGTTCTCTTGTATTTCTTTAAGGGCGTTATTTATTTCCTTTTTAAAATCTTCTGTCATCATCAGGAGATGTGAGTTTAAGTCTGAGTCTTGCTTTTCCGGTGTGTTTGGGTATCCAGGGCTTGCAGTGGTGGGAGAGTTGGATTCTGATGATGCCAAGTAGCCTTGGTTTCTGTTCCTTATGTTCTTGCCCTTGCCTTTCACCATCTGGTTATTTCTGGTGTTAACTGATCTTACTCTCTCTGACAGTGGCTTGTCTTTCCTGCAAGCCTAGGTGTCATTACTCCTTCAAGACCAGTTTTCTCTGAGAGTAATTTCTGTTTGGAGAGCTGTGGTACAGGGTCAGCTTTGGGGTGCAGACAGAAACCGGAATGACCTAGTACCCAGCTGTTCCTTGTTTCCTGTGTCCTGATGGCTCTGCAAGGGTCCCTCTTAATCCATTGAATTTGAACAGAAATTGTGGTCTTGCCTGTGCTTGAAGGCATGTCAGCACTCCTGGGATACTAGCTCTCTCCTGGCCCTATTTGAGTATGGAACCCTGTGTCACAGGATCTGCTCCCTGGCCACCGAAATAAACCAGAAGACCCCTCCTCAGTCCCTGTGACCTGGGGATTCCAGGTGGGTTACTCTGAGCAGACAGGCTTTCCCACATTCCTGGGAGTCTAGCTTTCTCCCTGCACTATTTGGCTATGGAGTCCTGATGGCCCAGGTAGAGGTCTCCAGCCACGGATGGAAACCAGAATGCTCCTTCTCCTGGCTGGTCCTCAGTCCCTGTGTCGCAAGGATTCCGGGTGAGTCTAAGCTGAGCAGTGTTGCTCCTCTTACCCCCTCTCACAACTTTTCCACACTCCTGGGAGGCTCAATTTCTCCCAGTGCTACTTGGCTATGAAGCCCTGGTGGCTCAGGCAGAGTTCTCCCACCACAGATGGAAACCGGAAGACTCCTTCCCCCATTATAAACCATTTTCAAGTGGCACTTGTCAGTATAAGCTCAGTAATCTTAGTAGTCCAACCAGTTGGCTACTCATCTCATGAACTTAACTGGCAACTACAAGGTGGTGACAGAGATGAAAGTGTCTCCCAAAAGAAGAATGAAAACAAGACAAGAACATTCAAACACTGGGCCATCAATTGCCACTGTTATATCTACACACCTATGTATTATTTGTACTGAAACAAACTACTAAGTCATTTTCAAGTTAAAATGTATTGTTATTCCTTCCTGCTTCGTACATAATGGTCATGGTGTGTTTGTAGTCCATATGACATTAAGCCCTTGAAAGTTAACAGAGGAAATGTAATAGAGGAATATGGGAGAAATGCATTCATGGCTGAACACTGTATTTTAACTCACCAAGAGACAAATTACAGAGGATCATAATATTTTCGTTCTTGTACTATACCTGGTGCTTTTATGCCTCAATAGGAAGATGATATGTGCTAAAGAAAGTGTAAATAAAGACAGCAGAGGGAGTCAGCTGAGGACTTAAAGCTGTTTTATTGAAATACTGTCTTGTTTACAATTCTCAACTCCACAAATCCTCATCAATTATTCAATATTTTTTTTCTTGTTGAATTAAACAGGGTAACTATTTTCTTAAGAGAAAATGTCTGGTGAAATGTAAAGCTTACTTTTAACCTATATAAATTCTTTTTGTACAAGCACAGTTTTCCAGCTTCTTTATTCTTACCCCAAGCCCACACCAGAGGAAAGGTACACACTCTATTTATTAAATAACAAGAAGGTGAATTCAAACCCTGATTATCATCATCATCATCAGCAGCAGCAGCAGCAGCAGCAACAGCAACATCATCATTATTATTATTTGGATGCTATGAGTAGTTCTTTTTTGTTGGAATAAAAAAGAAGCCAACAGCATTTCACAAATTTAATACATTGTCTATCAGACAGTGTTAGGTCTGGGCCTGCCCTATCAGCTACAAAGAGGTTTCCAAAATACGTAGGTTGAAAGAGTCAAAGAATGGAGGTGGTTAGTACATCCTATGTGAAATATGCAGTCTTTCCCAATTGATTGTATTAACATATGGCAGGTTCACTTATTTAAATTACTCACTAAAAAGTTTGATGTTCTTCATTATTGTGACATAGTTGCTGTTAGTTTATCTTTGTTTCATTGTGAGTTATGCTCATTGTTTTTATGCCTTCTTGCCTGCTGGAACTGCCATGAACATGCATGAGTTCACTGGGCAGCCACTGAGACAAGAAACATATGGCTGGGTCTGCTATGAAAATCTAGACACATGTACCTGGAGTAACCCTATCTCTTTGTGTGCATGTGTGTGGACTCATATACACTCACACACATTTATGCTAAGGTTTTGTATCTCTTACAATCACTAGCTAATAAAAATATTTATATTACCTATCCCCAATGTTGCATACAAATATCATCTTTTGATTTAATAGCTCATAATTAAGCAGCCAAATTATATTTGGGTATTTTATCTAACAGCATCAAAGTTAAAAAGGAAATGCATCATTCTCTACATATTTGGCAATCAAACCTGAACTTTTTTACCCTTCTATTTCTGAGCTTTGTCTCGAATCAGGGTCAAAGGTTAACAACAGACATCCTGAAACACATTTTAAACCTATGTGAAAAGATAATGTAATACTTTTCCTTAGCACACATAAGTCATAAACTGTGTCTTACAGCAAGCAAGCAAAGAAAGTTCCTTGAAATTTCAAATCTAAAGTAAGGCTTAATTTTTAACTGGAACCCCCCCCCCCGTTTTAAAAAAGGCAATTGCTATAATTATCTTGGAATTTTGTCAAAGAACGACTCTTTGAAAATTGTTAGGTCCAGATTGTAACATGAGTATAAAGAATGTACTTAAAGAGCATTAATAGCCTGCAAAACATGTCTAAGTTAAAAGGGGAGAGGGTGAAATGGCCAGAGACCTTTAAATAAAAAAGAGCATTGAGCAAACATCTTAACCACAGAGTTATAAATATGTCAGAAGGACAGACTTTCCCGTTGCTCGACAGGCAGAATGATTGGGTCAGGATGTGGACCTCCACTAAAGTCAGTTAACCTATGTGTAACCCTGCAGTTCCTGTCAGGAGCCATACCTGCTTACAAAGGATATGCTAGGTCTCAGATCTACAGCAGCATGCTGCCAGTATTATTCTCCCCATCTGAGAAGTCATTCATTTCTGCAGTGATGTAATAGGAGCTTGATAACCCTGTAATGGGGATGCCTGTCAACAAACTAGGAGGAGAAAAACAGATCAGCAGCAGTGAGATTTAAAGACTTAAGGAGCACTAGATTAGAATCTCATTTCATTTTCATTTCTGGCCTGTAATGGAGAGCCCATGCTGTTTTGGTTTTTGTTTTGTTTTTTGTTTGTTTGTTTGTTTTTTTATAATTTCATGTAGGTTTTCATTTAAAAATACTATTTCCTCTTAGTTATCACATTCTCTTGTTACAGTGTATGTGTAAAAATCAATGCACTAAACCTCTGCTGTGTCCTTCCTTATTTGATCCCCACAACAGCCAGTAAACTAGATGTTACCTCCTTTCCTAGCTTCTAAGGAAGAAAGCTGAGAAAGCTACAGAGGTCCCCGTGTTTCCAAGGTGACTGGGGCAGCTATTCTTCACCATCAATCTGACTAGCTTTCGCTCACCATAGGAACACATGTCTAGGTGTGTCTATGACAGTATTTCTAGAACGGTTTAGAATGGTTGTATGGGAACAACAGCATTTCATGGACTGAGGCTGGATAAATAGGGGATTTGGGATGATCATCTACATCTGTTGTGCTCTGCTTCCTATGTTGGTGCATTTGTTGTTGTTGTTGTTGTTTTTGTTTTTTTGAGACAGGGTTTCTCTGTGTAGCCCTGGCTGTCCTGGAACTCACTCTGTAGACCAGGCTGGCCTAGAACTCAGAAACCTACCTACCTCTGCCTCCCAAGTGCTGGGATTAAAGGCGTGTGCCACCACTGCCTGGCTAATTTGGTGCACTTTGACAGTACACCTTAGCTTCTGCCATCATGCCTTGTCCAGATGCCTTAGTCACCAAGGTGAACTGCATCCTCCAATCAGGAGCCACCATAAAGTCTTTGTAAGTTGTTTTTGTCAGGTGTTTAACCACAGCAAAAACCACAGTAGCTAATAGAGTAACACAATAGCTGCTGTGCATTGGTTAGCTTTTTGACAACATGATACAGATTAGAGACAGCTGGGAAGAGGGGCCTTCCATTGAGAAAATAGAGCATCAGATTGGCCAGTAGGCAAGACTGTCTAACATTTTCTGGAATAATGATCCATGTGGAAGGAACCAGGTCACTGCTGGCAATATCACCCTTGGGCAAGTGGTCCTGTGTTTAATAAGAAAGCAAACCAAGCCAGGCATGGGAGCAAGGCAGTAAGCAGTACTCCTCCATGGTCTCTGCTTAAGTTCCTGTCTTCAGGTTCCTGCCCAGCTTGTATTCCTGTCTGGACTTGCCTTAGTGATGACACATGATCAGGATGTATGAGACCAATAAGCCCCTCCCTCTCCTTTTCATCCTGTTCTTTGTCATGGCAATAGAAAGCTGACTAGGACACAGTCTATAAGAAAGAAACTCCAATTTGCCCTCAGCTGACTAACTCCAAGAAGCATTCTTGTCACTGAGAATCCTCTGTTCACAGATGATGTAGGTAACTTGCTCTTAAGTGTTGGAGATTTGCCAAGGCTACAGTCTCTGTGCATTTTAAGTGTGTGTTTTGGATCTCAACACATTATTTCCAGCAGACTAACTTGTCAACAAGGCTTTCTATATTTTTCCCATGATGGTTCCTAAGCAAAGAGTTTCAGGGAAAAACAATTAATGAGTTTCCCCCCTTACTCTTTACCTAGAATCTTTAACTTGGTTATTCTTTTCATATGTTTTAGACATTGTGCCTTATAAATTGAATAGCAAGGATATTAATGTATTATGTTGTGATTCCAGAAGGCAAGGCCACATGGTTCATAATCATTCTCCAAAATTTGAAATTAGTTCCTATTTCAAGTGTACTTTTTAATATTCTTGGAGTCTGTACCCCAGGAAGTTAAATTGTAAAATCTTCCTTGGGAGACAAAGCACTGCCCAGAAAACCTGCCCCATTCCTCCGGCCTGCTGATAGTCACACCACCAATCTCACCTTGGTCTTCCAATACCTCTTTCCCTATTGCATGTTCTACTGACAGCCTTTTCTGTTGTGTCCTAAGAAGACAGAAGTCCTCAGAAGCCAGTTGCCCTGCCTCTGACAGCTCGCCCTTCCCTGTGCTCCCAACATAACCCGTTAGAGCTCCTCTCTGAGATCAAGTCCTTTAGTCTCCACATTAAAAAGAGTCCTTATTTTCTCACCCACTCACAGATTGTGCTTCAGTAATTGTTTCCTGGCTTCTGCACCAGCAGTTTTTTTCTTCTGCACTGAATCACTCCTATCAGCATGCAGTGTGCTATAATTTAATCCAGTCTTAGAAGCTAAATGCAAAAGCCATTCTCCTGACCACAGGGCTTCGTGCAGCTCCCATCCCATTTCTATGTTATTCGTCTTAGTAAAAATGTGCGTCCAATAAAGGTTTCTCACCTGTACTACCTAAACTCTCTTAAAACCAGTTCAGGATGACTTTCATCCCTGCCTACATGCTAACTCTACACCAGTTTAGATCATAAAGAAACCTAAAGCATGGGTTAACCTAAACAAGATGTTCCCTCTGCAATATCTTGTCCCTGTTCAGCAGTTAGCCCTGATAGGTCAACAAAATGAGGTTAGAACTAACACTAACATGTAATAAAACAGAATTTAATATTTTCTTTCTTGGTTTCCAGAACACTCATTCTATCCCCGCCCTTACCTCCTTCTTCCTCTCTTTCTCTTTCATATTTCGGCATGCCAACCAGGCTGACCCTGAATACCTCAATTTAAGCAATCTCCTGCCTCAGCTTCCTGGCCACTGAAATGACAGGTGTACCTTAGTATCTAGCTCTCTGGTTATTTCAGTTTTGGAATGCATATGGTCATTGCCGGATTTCTTAGCTACCTCTGCCATGCTTCTCAGTGTATGGGTAAAATGTCTTCCAATAGTCCCGTCATAAGCAAACAGGGCTCCCTGGAGCTATAACTATTTGCTATATCCAACTCACACTGTTTTCTACCCACCGTTGTCTCCATGAATTTCCTGATCAGGGCTCCCACCTTGCTCTTTCTGCTTGCTGTGTGCTGCTACTACATGCCTATTACACACGCTCCCCTTCTGGTACGTGCTCCCCTCATCAGGAAGGCTTTTGTGGACAATCACATGAAAAGAAGAAGCTCTTCTTCACTTCATCCCATGTCACAGTTGGCCTTCTGTTGCTATGACAGAACACTTGAGACTTGGGGATGTGTAAACTTAGAAAAAAAAATAGAGCCATATTTGGCCTTACACTTCTGGAGCAGGACACCATCACCTGCTTGGCTTCCAATGAGGGCTCCACGGTGCTTCATAACATCTTACAGAAAAGTGGGAGGGAAAGCAATAGAAAGGACAATGGATATCCTCACTTTCTGACAACCTGCTCTCAAGATATCAACAGGACCCAAAGAAAATTAACCCCAACCCTCAAGAAACACATTGACTTCTAATAGGTTGTCGCATTATCAGAAGGTCATCACTGTTCAATTGGCAATAAAATCAGAGTCTGATTTTGTGAAGGAACAAATGCATAGCATGGCATATTACCTTTTCTTTTATGGTTTTCCTCAGTTTCCCAACATGAACAGCAAACATAGTCTGTGCACACTTTGCTAGGTTGTGATCTAGTAAAGACAATTTTTTTTTTGCTTATTTTTGCTCTATGATACATTCACATAATCCAAAGGAGTGCCTGGGATATCTAATGGACCAATTTATCTTTTCTTTCTGTTCTCTCTGTTCATGTATGTGTATGTATATGCATGTGTGCTTCTTCCAGTGTTATTGTTCAGGAGCCACACTATTTCATTTTTGAGAACTGAACATGGGCTGGCCACATAAGCTAGGCTACTTGCCTGGTTAGTGAGCCCCAGGGAGCTGCCTATCTCTGTCTACCTGCGCTGGGGTCACAAACTCATATCACACTAGGCCTTCTTCATGGGTTCTGATCATTATGCTTAGGTCCTCGGGTTTACATGGCAAGTACTTTACTGTAGTGAGACTTTTGCTTTCCTTTAAAGCCCAGTTATGTTATGCAATTATGTTTTTGTTTTAATCCCAGGTATGGGATATGGGTCTGCTTCAGATTGTCCACAGCCACTAACTATGATTGTCTCATGTTCTAGGAGGGGTGTGATTGTTTGCCCAGCTGAAGATAATTTTCTTTTGGAATTCTGGAGGCTCTGGAGCAGGTAGAAATGAGAGAACCTTGAGAGGGCCTATAGTAGCTGCTGCTCCTCATGTTGCTGCTGGTTCCTGCTGCTGCATATGCTATTGCTGGATTGCTAGATTGCTGGATTTCTGGATGTTTGCTGATTTGCTGGTTTGCTGGATTGCTGGATATTTTCTGATTTGCTGATTTATTTTGCTGGTTTGCTGGATTGCTGCACTGATGGATTGCTGCACTGCTAGATTGCTGGATGTTTGCTGGTTTGCTGGTTTCTTGTTGGAGATATTCTGAGGACAAAGGTTGGGCTTGCCTTAGGGAACTAGAGCCCCTAGTTAGCAAGAAGTAATCTAAAAAGGTCTATGTTCCCTTTCCCCTCTAACCTTTTCTCTCTCCTACCCACTGTTGGTAGGTTGGAAGGGATTATGGTGGAATAAGGGTTGTAAGGTGGTAGATGTAAGAACCCAATAAAATAGCCCCAAAATACACCTATACTTTACTGACTGGACTGCCTCCCCAACCTCTCTCTCCCCCATCCACAGACAAGACTTTGACTTGCATCCCCTCTAATTCAGCTTCCTCAGTGCTAAGATAGCAGATATGTACCATCAATGAATTAATTCTTGAATGAAAGAGTGAACAGACACTTACTATATGCTCAAAGAAAACTCCCAGTTCATAAAATCTCATCTGCTCATCTATAGAACGTTAGTATTTCAGTATGAGGAACTTCTCTCCACAAATATGATTAAATATATAGGAAGGAGAAAAACCCTTTAGGGTTCAAATGGAGAAAACTCTATAAACCTAGGGGATGTTAAGGGAAACACTGAGACATTTTAGGTATGAAATAGTCCAGGCTATGAGTACTAAAGTCAGAAAACCCAGAAACTACCTCTTCCCATGTAACTTACACCTCATACAGCAATGCTATGAGAAAGGAAGCATAGCCTTACAGGATGCTGTAAGTAACATCTGGGATAAAAGGGTCTCTAACAAATCAAGGACATGTTAAAAATGTCTGTTGAAAACAGTGATGAGGTGGATTATTACAAAATAAAGACCAGTGCGTTCTAGGAGACTGAATGGGCTCGTTAATAATGTAAGATGATTCATGTTTGGCAGTATGCTTCAAGCAATTGGTTGGCCTGGCTTTAGAATATAAATTGATGCCCTCTATGGAATGTCCATTAACGGAAAAAAGCAACACAACCAGGCTCTTACTGGGATGAAAATAATCTGAAAAATCACCAAACATTGACTCTAGTCCTTGTCTTTTCGAGCTGTGTGGAAAAAAAACTTGATTTTTCAAAACAGGTTGCTTGACACAAAAATTAAGAAAAACTTCTCATTATTTACTTGCCAATTTGTTACAAGTAATTTATGTACATTTCAGAGCCCAGATGAGATTGTTTTTCTTTTAAGCAAAATCACAACCCAAGTAAATTTTTGGAGATATTTACCCAAGATATTAGTCAAGACCTTCAGAATTTTACCCACTCACAGTCCCACACTTATGCTGTTTAGACAAAGACATTTTACTGGTACTTTTTCTGCTGCCTGCTTAAATGGTAATACATTTTAAAATGCTCTTTAGAGGAATTTCAAATACCTTTATTTAGATACAATACAAGGCCTAAGTTCAAATGCAAGTCGAATGATAAAATATTAATAATAGTAATATGTAGTAATAATAAGCAGAAAGATATAACACATTATTAATAATAATTAACAGCTATCATTGATAATGCTTATTTTATGCCTGGTAGTCTTCCCACAGCATTAGTTTCTCCACAGCATTAGTTCTGTCTGTCTGTCCCTCTCCCTCTCCCTGCCCTCTCTCCCTTTCTCTAGTAAGATTTCATGAGCCTAAATATAACTCTCTCTGCCCCTTCCTTTCTTTCCTGTGCCATCTGTTAATATCTGTTCAATGCTTTTAACATCACGGCTTGGGGATCCAAACAACACTCTCAGGAGATCATGGTTCTGACTTGCTCCAAGTCTTGTCTATGGTTTGAATTAGTTCATGGCTTAAGTATGCTTTGTGGGAATGTTCCCTGGAATCCTAAACATGCCTTCACAAGTCATGGTTTAAAATTTTCAGTCCCTAACCTAGGTGGTCAAGATTCTAACACTGCTTATTTTTCTACATACAGAATTAAGTCAGTTGTCGAGTTCACATTTTTAAGATGGCAGGAAAGAAGACATGACTAACTCAGGATGACTATAAGTGACAGCTCGGTTGGTGGAGTATTCCTGCAGTAGTTACTTTTCTTGTTGCAATGAAATATTCAACAAAAGCAACTTATGGAAAGGAGAGGGTTCAATTTTAATTTTAATTTATTTTATATGTGTGTACTGGCTGGTTTTGTGTCAACTTGACACAGCTGGAGTTATCACAGAGAAAGGAGTTTCAGTTGAGAAAATGCCTCCATGAGATCCATCGGTAAGGCATTTTCTCAATTAGTGATCAAGGAGGGGAGGGCCCCTTGTGAGTGGTACCATCTGTGAGCTGGTAGTTTTGGGCTCTATAAGAAAGCCAGCTGAGCAAGGCAGAGCAAGCAAGCCAGTAAGAAACATTCCTCCATGGCCTCTGCATCAGCTCCTGCTTCCTGATCTTCTTGAGTTCCAGTCCTGACTTCCTTTCATGATGAACAGCGATGTGGAAGAGTAAGCTCAATAAACCCTTTCCTCCCCAACTTGCATCTTGGTCATGATGTTTGTGCAGGAATAGAAACCCTGACTAAGACAATGTGTGTATATGTGTATATGTGTAGGAACACATCTATGCACATACAGAAGCCAGAGAAAGATACCAAGTGACCTGTTCTAACACTTTTTATCTTATTCATTTGTGATAAGGTCTCTCCCTGTACCTGGAGCTTGTGTTTATTGGGCTGGGCTAGCAGACAGCAAGCCACAGTGATCCTTTTTTCTATGAGTCCCCAAAGTGCCAGAGTTACAGGCCTATCAGGGCACACCTAGATTTTTATGAAATCCAAACTCAAGTCCTGATGCAGTAAAGCAAGTCCTTCTACCCACTGAGAAATTTCTCTAGCCTCAGGAAGCATTTGTTTTGACTCATAGTTTAAGAGTACACTCAGTCATTGTGGGGGAAGACATGGCTGCAAGTTTACGCAGCTGATCAGCTATATTACATCCACAGTCAGGGGTCAGAATGATACATGCTAACTGGCTTTCTCCTTTTTATGCATCCCAAGACCCCAGCCTACAGAATGGTGCCAACCACTATTAGGGTTGTTGCCTGAATTAACATTACCTAGACAATCACTTCCTGGTATGCCTAGGGGCTTATCTCTTCAGCAACTCTCCTCTCAAATTGACAATATTAGCCACCAGCATAGTTTGCTTCCTTCTTTCTCTGCTGGAATAATCCGTGTTGAGGTATGTACAATGGCTATTGTGTTATCCTGGCATTGGTACTGTGCTGGGGCCTGAAGACGTCCTCCTGCAGGTGCCGGTCTCCAGGAAGAAAAGGTTCACCTTTTGTAGGTAGTTCTTGTAGAGTTGTGAGTTCTGCTGCTGATTCTATAGTTCCTCTAGGACCTCTTTTCTGGGAGCTTTGAGCTGGCCCACCCCAACCCAACTATCTATGAACAACTACCCCATCTATGAACTGCTGGAACACACGAAGGGGCTGGTCCTCCAGAATCAAAGCTGCACAATCTCCACGACACAGGATAACAACAGGATATCCAAGGAGAGTCCCTTTGAGGATCCAAGTATTGACAGCATGGCAGAAGCCAGAGGTCTCGAACCAGCCAATGACTCACTGCAATGAACAACTGCAAGAAAAGCTGTCTGGGCAAAAGAGTGTACTGTGTGACACACTGTGACACACTCCAGCATCCACAGCGAGATATGTTTGTCGAAGAGGTTGAAAGGGTGAAGGGCATATATGGAAAGACAGAAAGCTGAATGGGATTGGGGCGCATAATGTAAAAGCAAGAAATATTAAAAATGGACTGGCAAGTTCCCATGCTTGATCCAACTACTCTCTGCCCGCCAACTCCACTGCCTCCACGACTCTAGGCCTAGCCCCAGCATCGACTGATCATCGTCTTCCCAGCTCTGGTACACTTGTCTCTGGAGCCACTAGTTCCTTTTCAGCCATAAACTCCCTGTGGATGGCTGTCTCACCTTCCAGTAACAAAGTAAATCAAAACTCTAGAAACTTATAATTAATCAGCCAGATTTATATATCAACAAATTTTCAATTCACAAGATGCCCACACAATAATTTCAGAGCCAAATGATAATGATACAATCTGCCCACCTAGATTAGACAAGGTATCCCAATTATTCTATCCCTATATGATATTCATAACTACCTATGGTTATATAAACCCACATGGGATCAGAATCTTCTTCCACTCTATCCTGCTTCCTTCTCTCCATCTCCTGAGAAGCTCTGTCTCTGCAACTCTTACCTCCACCTCCCTTTTCCTTGTCCAGTCACAGGCCTCCTGCTGCACTAATATTTAAATAGGTTGGACAGGAAAATCCTGCCACATGATGTGAAATTCATAAAGAAGCAGTAGAAAAGGAAAAAAAGAAATCTAAGCATGAACCAATGAGTAAGTCAGAGCAGGAACCAATAAGCAGCATCATTTTATGGTTTCTTGCTGGAATTTCTGTTTAGACTTCTCTTAATGAAGGACTATGACCTAGAAGTGTAAGCCAAATAAATCCTTCTCTTTCCACATTGCTTTTGTTGGTATTTTATTAGAATAACAGAAAAACAAACTGGAACAGAAAGTATGGCTAACTTAAAACTGTATAAATTCCTCTTGCTGTAGGAAAACATCACCTGTGTGTTGGCTTGTGGACTTCAAGACTTCATGACTTTTAACAATACCACTACTGAAGAACTGGCACACTCTGAATAAAAGGGCAAAGAAGTAATGTGTAAAAGAATAGTAAAATCCCACCAACTCCTAAAGAACATATTTTGAATATTGCATAATATTCCTAGAAGAAATGTTGAACCAAAGATTAATAGCCAGTCTAATTATCTTTCATATGTACCAAATCCCATAGTTCAGGCTTATAATGGTCTGAGTAAGAATATCCCCCATAGGCACAGATATGTGAATTCTTGCATACCCTATTTGTCATGCTGTTTAGAGAGGGTTAGAAGAGACTATCTTGTTGGAGGAAGTGTGACACTGGAGGCTTTGAGAGTCTAAAGATGTCTGGCCACTCCCAGTCTCACTCTTCCCGTCTTATGTGGTTACAATTGAAGATGTGATCTCAGGTCTCCACTTCCTGCCACTACACCAGTCACTTCCTGGCACATCCACCGCTGTGTCAGGATAAAGTTTTATTCTTCTAGAACTGTAGGTTGCCTTGGTCTTCACGGTGTTGTAACACAGTGACAGCTCTTAACACAAGGCACTTTTTTGTTTTTCATTTTCTAACAGGGTCTTGTTATACGTTTCAGGCTGGTTTTGAGTTTGGATCCCCTTGCCTCAGCCTTCCAAGTGTGGATACCACAAACATATACCACCACATCTGGCTACAGTTGAGGAACTTTTGAGTCAGGAAGTCACCTGGAATATTGTTTCAATGAATTGTCTGCATGAAATTCCTAGAGATGGGTCAGAACAATTTGGCCGAGGCGGTCTCAAGGCTTTGAATCTCTTCAAGAGGAAGAGAAAATGAACTCAAATGTGAGGGTACAAAGAGACAGAATAGAGATGGGTCTCCACATTAATAAAGCATTAGCTGATAAAAATTTAGACAGAGTGGGTTTGTTGGTAACTTCCTCCGCAATAGTGAGTTCAGAGATAACACTGAAATCAAAGGATCGAGGGAAGGAATATTAGTGCATATTACCATACCCTCAATCACTAAAAAGACACTATAGAAGAAGGAAGCAAAGGAAGGGAGGGAACAGGAAGCACACTAGTTTTATCACTGTTTATAATAGAAAGTCAATAGATACTGCCTAAATAAACAGAAAGCTAGGGTATTATATTATTACAATTATAAAGGTTCTACCCCTGCTGTGCAGAAATGCAAAATTCCTAAATAATAAGAGAACTGAACAAACACACAGACACAAGTAAAACAAGCCCTGGAGTTAATGGCTTAAATTACAAATAAAGCAAAAAACACAGTATTGTATTTAGTGTCTCTCTTTCCCCATTAAGTGTTTATCTATGAAAAGGAATTTCTATCTACCACAGAGGGTCATATGGAAGTGATTAATGCCTAGAACCATAGACACAATAAGTAGAAACTAGCTGAGCAAACGGTAGAATTAAGCTATCTGTCATCTAAGAAAGACCATTGGTTTCACTGTGTATGAAAATACAAAGATTTCAGACTGATTGCTTCTGTTGTTTATTTTAACACACACACATACACACACACACACACACACACACACACACATTACTCAAAGGTAAATAAAAGATTGGGTCCAAATGTTTAATTGCAGGAGCCTAAAGACAACATTCTCCATCCCAGCCATCATAACAAATAAAAAGTAGAGAAAGTTAGGGTTATAGTATCAGATAGAATGTGTTTCAATTCAATCCATGTTAAGTCAAATTAAGAGAGTTCACAATTCACAGCAAAGATAACAAGTATGGATTTGTATGCACCCTACCTCACCTCCAGAGGAGCAAGATAGGAATAAAGGGCAAATTTCAAAAGATATAAAAAGCCATAGGCAGCAGAATTATTAAGCACAGCAGCCCCTTGCTTTTCTGTATTAATGTACTTTCCATGTCAGTACAGTAGGCAATGAATGACTACATTAAGCATTGCTTTGAAATGTATCTTGAAGATAATTCTAGGCTAGAATGACTATTGCATGTGTGGACTCAGGGTATACTGCCCTAGCCTAGTAGTGATGGGCAATCCTTGAGGGCCTTCATGGAACAAAAGACTGTGGAAGGAAGAATGCCTGCTTCCTACTGCCTCCTAGCTGGAGCGGCTGCATCTATGACTTCCTGTCCAAGGACTAGAACTGTCACTCCAGGCTCCTGCATTTTTCAGGCTCCAAATACTCCCCCAGCCTTCCAGAGTTCTTCATCTTGCAAATGGCAGTTGCTGTTTTTTTGCTCGTTTGTGTTTTTTCCACACTGTAGTAGATGTTAAAATTGGATATATGTCTTCTATTGGTTTTGATTATTTGGAAAACTCTAACAATACAGTCACCTTTCTGACAGATCACAACTCCAAAGACTCAAACATTGTAATCAGTGTGATAGATTCCACGTGTTTACACATTTGTATGTCAGAGATTGGATCTTACTATAGCAAATATATAACCAAGTGCTCGAGTATCATTCACTAAAATGAACTACTTATATGCTGAAAAGAATTCAGATTGTTTTTATGTGCATTGGTGTTTTGACTGCAGGCATGGCTGTGAGAGCATGCCAGATCCCCTTGAACTGGAGTTACAGACAGTTATAAACACTCATGTAGGTGCTGGGAATCAAACCTCTAGAAGAATAGCTAGTGCTGTTAACTGCCATGTCTCAAGCCCCAGAAAAACAAATTTTGACAAGCAGAAATAAAAGAAACATTCTTTGATCCCAACTAACTAAAAATCTAGATACAGTTTTTTTCTTCAGTGATTTATTGGGGACAGTGTAGATGGACCTCAGACACTTACATATAGTATCTCTGAATAACATTCCTGGTCTTTTTCAATTATTCTTTTAATTACTAACTTTTTAATTTTGATAATCTGTACATGTATACAATGTTGTCATCATATTTAAGCTCATTACCTTCGTACAATTCTTAACTAAAATTTTGTTTTTCTGCTTTACATTTTTTCAGCACCATAAAATTATTTCAGAAGCTAAAACTTCTCTCAAATGATCTTCGTATTGGTATTAGCTTCTGTTAGCTATTCCTCTGACACAAATGACTTGTATCTTGGTGTCTTAACACAGCCACCATCATTTACGGTGGATCGACATACAAAGACATATCTTATTATATTACTGTCAAGAACCTAAGAGAAGCCTGGCTTGGCAGTTCAGTTATGGCTTCAGGCCTCTAATGTGTGTGGACCCTGATAGTTGATGGATTATAATTCTCTCTAGATGTCTTCAGTCACACAATGATGGACCAGCAAGAGAACTGCCTGATACTGGATCAAGTAGAGCCCCTTTGTGCATCTAGATTAGTTACTTTTCTGTTGCTGTGATTAAAATATCATTGCCAAAGCAACTTAAAGAAGAAAGGGTTATTTTGCAAAATGTGCCAAAGTCTATAATGGTGAGCAAGGTATAAAATGGTCACAGAAGCAGGATGCATAATGATCACATTTTATCCACACACAAGAAATAGAAAGACAACAGGATATGGGTCCAGGACATAAACTCTCAAATCCTGTTCTCAGTGATGTACTTCTTCCACAATGCTATGCTTTCTAGAGGTCCCACAGCAGCCTAAATCAGTGTCACCAAATGAGCATGAGGGTTCAAATACAGGAGCTTATGGGTGATAGGTCCCATTCAACAATACCCTCCCCCCCAGCATTTCTTTCCTAGATCTGTGTCTTTTTCCTATTGTGTGTTTCTAGTTTGTGGGCTTTGGGATACTGGGCTCTGTACAAAGCAAATAAAGGCTCCAGATTCCAGTTCAATTTGGAATCAGCAGGGATCAGCTCATTTTGGTCATCTAATCATCAAAGCCACAGTAGTATCTGTCTTAGGACCCAATCAGCTGTAAAGCCCCACCTAAAGTCAAAGGCAGGGGATGGTGACTCCAACTTTTGATAGGGCAGTGGAGGTGAGTGTAGAGCTCTGAAAAAGCATTGGGATCAGAAATACTATTGTGCCCAGTTTTCCAATTACCTATCAAACATTTCCCATAATGCTACACGCAACTGTGTTTCTGCTTTACACCACTGTGGGAAAATTCTTAAATTTGTTAACCTCTTCTTTTGTTCATGGTATTAATATTGTGACAGTCTTGTTTAAATCTCGGGATATATGTGGGGAACTTACATCTCTTGGGAATAGACACCAGAACTCCTGTATCACGGCATCTCCAGGTGCTCACCATGGTACCATGGTATCAAACTGTCTTCCATTGGAGTTGAGTCAATTGTGACTCATCAAGTAGCAACGTCTTAGTGTTTTAGTGCTGGTTATTTGACAATAAACCTACTATCTGTGACTGTCTTATAGGCCATTATTCTCCAATGTAAACAGCAGCCTTTAAAATTAAGCAAAATTTCCCTTCCCCCTCACACTACACTCACAGTATCCAGGGGTGTTGGGGTAGGGTGGGGAATCATTTGTTCACTGTGAATGTTTTGTCACATGACAGAGAGTTTTTCTTGGTTGTATATGTTTGGAACTTGAGATCAACCCTTCTTAAAAACTAAGTGCCTTTCATTTTAAGGTTAATACTTGCATTATGAAAACATATAATGAGCAAGAAGCAAATTTTTGAAAATAGCATTCAGTTTTTTCAAATCTGTTGTCTCTTTTACAAATAATCATCATTTCAGAATGAAAATACACAAATGTAAGTGTCCATCACTTACCCTTTCTTCCTGATAATCTTCCATCTCCTCTCTTTCCTGAGGTTTTCATCCTAGCTATCCTAGATAGTTTTTCATTGAAAGAATGCCTGCCCACAGAAGGAATGAAGAAAAGGAAACAGACAATAGCTAAGAGCTTAGAAAAGCTGATGACTGTTCTCCAGTAGTTTCCTGAAGCAAGTCTTGTGTTATTTGAGGGGATTACAAACATGATGCTTACAGGTTTAGGACAGTGATGTGAACTGCTCTGAGAGTAAGAATTTGAATGGACACCCGTCTGATTATAAGCTTTGAGCAGTTTTCTTGTCCTAAGATTAAGAAGAGCAAATTAAGTTTCTCCCTTAATTCCTAAAAAATGTTCAGCCTACCATAGAAACCTCAAAAAAGATACCGGATGAACTCACTTGAAGTGCCACTTTGGAGATTGATAGAATGTTCAATAATTTTTATTAAAGTTGTTATCTGCATATGTATACAGAGCAGTGTGTCACATAAACTTATTTTTAATGAGACTATATTGCAGTTTTTTATATCCCTTTTTCATTTTGCCATGAATCACTTTAGTGGTTTGAAGAACTTTTTTTTTTTTTCTTTTTCTACTTTATTTACATTTCAAATGTTTTCCCCTTTGGAACCTCCCTATTCCGTCCCCCCTCCCCTGCCTCTATTGGGGTATTCCCCCACCCACCTACCCACCCACTCTCATCTTCCCTCCTTGGCATTCTCCTCTACTGGGGGATCTAATACCCTCAGGCCCAAGGGCCTCTCCTCCCCCTGATGTCTGACAAGACCCTTCTCTGTCACATATGTGGTCAGCACCATGGGTCACTCCATGTGTATTCTTTTGTTGGTGGATCAGGCTCCAGGAGTATCAGGGGGTCAGGCCAGTTGCCACTGTTGCTGCCTTTCTGGGGATGCAAACTACCTCAGCTCCTTCAGTCCCTTCTCCAAGTCCTCCATCTGGGACCTCCCACTCTGCCCTACTGTTGCTGTGAAGTGACTCTTGGGTATTTCGAACTTTTGGGCTAATAACCACTTAACGGTGAGTACATACCATGTTCATTCTTTTGTGACTGTGTTACCTCGCTCAGAATGATATTTTCAAGATCCATCCATTTGTCTGCAAATTTCATGAAGTCATTGTTTTTAATTGCTGAGTAGTGTTCCATTGTGTAAATGTACCACATTTTCTGTATCCATTCCTCTGTTGAGGGACATCTGGGTTGTTTCCAGCTTCTGGCTATTATAAATATGGCTGCTACGAACATAGTGGAACATGTGTATTTATTACATGTTGGAGCATCTTCTGGGTATATGCCCAGGAGTAGAATAGCTGGGTCCTTAGGTAGTATTATGTTCATTTTTCTGAGGGTCCCCCAAACTGATTTCCAGAGAGGTTGTATCAACTTGCATTCCCACCAGCAATGGAGGAGTGTTCCTCTTTCTCCACATCCTCGCCAACATCTGCTATCACCTGAGTTTTTGATCTTAGCCATTCTGACTGGTGTGAGGTGAAATCTCAGGGTTGTTTTGATTTGCATTTCCCTGATGACTAAGGATGTTGAACATTTCTTTAGGTGCTTCTCGGCCATTTGAGTTTCCTCAGTTGAGAATTCTCTGTTTAGCTCTCTTCCCCATTTTTTGATAGGGTTATTTGGATCTCTGGAGTCTAGCTTCTTGAGTTCTTTGTATACATTGGATATTAGCCCTGTATCGGACATAGGATTGGTAACGATATTTTCCCAATCTGTAGGTTGACGTTTTGTCCTATTGACAGTGTCTTTTGCCTTACAGAAGCTTTGTAATTTTATGAGGTCCCATCTGTCAATTCTTTATCTTAGAGCACAAGCCATTGGTGGTGTTCTGTTCAAGAACTTTTCCCCTGTGCCCATGTGTTCGAGACTTTTCCCCACTTTCTCTTCTATTAGATTCAGTGTATCTGGTTTTATGTGGAGGTCCTTGATCCACTTGGACTTGAGCTTTGTATAGGGAGATAGGAATGGATCAATTTGCAATCTTCTACATGTAGACTGCCAGTTGAACAAGCACCATTTGTTGAAGATGCTGTCTTTTTTCCACTGGATGGTTTTAGCTCCTTTGTCAAAGATCAAGTGACCATATGTGTGTGGGTTCAATTCTGGGTCTTTGATTCTATTCCATTGATCTACCTGCCTGCCACTGTACCAGTATCATGCAGTTTTTATCACTACTGCTCAGTAGTACAGCTTGAAGTCAGGGAGGCTGATTCCCCTAGAAGTCCTTTTATTGTTTAGAATAGTTTTTGCTATCCTGGGTTTTTTGTTATTCCATATGAATTTGAGAATCAATGAATAAAGATATATACTTTTAAAGGCTGCCTACTACTACTACTATTACTACTATATGACTTTATTCAATTGGTATTTAGTTTATTTAGAAAATTTGAAAAATATATAAGATGATGTAATCAATACTATTGTATGTATTATGTTTCTTTTCTCCTAAATTATTCTTCAGTGACAGATTTCTAAGATGAAACTTGTTGGGTTTATCTGCTTAAATATTGGCTTGCTTATAGCCTAAAGATTTTTTCTCTTTTTTTCTTTTCTTTTTTTTTTTTTGAGACAGGGTTTCTCTGTGTAGCCCTGGCTGTCCTGGAACTCACTCTGTAGACCAGGCTGGCCTCGAACTCAGAAATTCGCCTGCCTCGGCCTCCTAAGTGCCTAAAGATTTCTGTAGCAAGGGTGAAGCCACTTGCACAATCAAACTATTCTATGGATTAGAAGATGATCATGTGGAACACAATGGTTATATTTAAATGATGTGTTTTCTGGAGCTGAGACTTAATTTGCAAGGAGGAGGGTAGGGATGGGGATATTCAATCCAATGCATTGGCCACATAAAGTTGACAAGCAACATACAGGGGCAGACATATGCTATGATCTAAGCAGAAGCTCATGACATGGTAGACTCAGATACTAAGATATGGCAAGAAGGAGAAGCTCAAGTGATGACAGGACATGATCAATTTATGGTCCTGGTTAACATCATCCTTTTGGTTACCCGTGGATTCAAAACAAAACAAAAAAGAAACAAGACCCCAAGCTCCAAACCCAAGCTGTACCTCAGCCCTGTCATTAGCTCTCATCCTTCTGTCAATGTCTGAACAGAGGAGCTGAAGATGCAGCTCAGCCGATACAGTGTTTGCTTAATATGCTCAATAGCATGGGTCTGAGACCCAGTGCTTCATAAAGCTAGGATGGTGGCAAACGTCTACAGCCTAGGGAGGTCAGAGCAGAAGGATCAGTTGAGACTTTGGGTGTTTGTTTGTTTGCTGGTTTTGTTTTGTTTTGTTTAAATGAATAGAGCATGTCAACCTACAGGGCGAGGCAGGCTCTCTTCAATGAGTTTGCACCATGGTCTTCTGATCACCTTGGATCCTGTATGAGAGAGTTTCCAGAGTTTGCAGCTATTCTGTGTTTATCCCTGTGGGGGGCGCTGTCTCTTCTGCTTCACTTTATTGGCTTATTACTAGTCTATTTAAACTATTATAGCTTTTAAAACCACGTTTCTCTTTACTATTTCCTTCATCATGGCTTCGGTGGAATTCATAAGGTACAGCTTGAGCATGAGTAGAAGTGAGCAGGGAGACATGTTGGACATTTCAGGAAGGGCCCTGTGGGAGGTCTGGGGTCTTGGCATCCAGAGGTCAGCTTGAGGGTAGTGACCTGTGAAGGCTGTAGCTGCTGCCTGAGTGAAGGTGGGTGTGACTGAAGGATGTTTGGCTGGATTCCTTTCCAGCCCTGCTGTGAGGGATTCACAGCGGGTGTAAGGTGGAGGTCTTGGTTTGTGGGATGTGTGGACACAGGGCAGCTCAGAGAAGGGCCGGTGCAACAGATGTGGGCAACTGGAGTTCAGGTGAACAAAGGCTCATGGGATCTCTCACTCATCTCCTTGCTTTCTGATAGGATCAGGCTCCACCTCAACTGAACTTGAAGAGCAGAAGGAGGAGGAAGGCTTCTTCAGAGGAGAAAAACAGCAAAATAAAGTGAATCCCACACAAATCAAGTTTGGGGCAATCACAAGAAGAGAGACTGTGAAAAGGATCGATTTTAAAGAGGTAATTAGAGGATTAGTGAAAAAAGAAGTCGCTCCTAGTATTAGGACTTCTGACCTGCCTACTGAGAACAAAATGTAATTTTTGGTGTTTTAACTTACCAAGGTTGTGATAATAATTTATTATACATCACAGAGGAGAAAAATATATAACTCATCTTTCTCAATTTTTGGTGTAGCCTAGAGTAGCCTATATAAATTCAGAAACCATAGATTTATTATCTATTCAGTTGAGATTTTGCTCATTTACATATTTTTAAGTAGATATTTATTTGTTATAGTGTGCATGTCACACTGTGTGTGTGTGTGTGTGTGTGTGTGTGTGTGTGTATTCTTAGTTAGGATTTCTGTTGCTGTGATGAAAAATACTATGACCAAAAAGCAAGTTGGGGAGGAAAGGGATTATTTAGCTTCCACTTTCATCACTGAAAGAAGATAGACCATGAATTCCAAAAGGGCAGGAACCTGGAGGCAGAAGCTGATGCAAAGTCCATGGAGGGGTGCTGTTTATAGGCTTGCTACCTATGGTTTGCTCAGCCCACTTTCTTATGGAAGCCAGGACCACCAGCCCAGGACTGGGACCTCCCCATTTATCACAGCTGGACTCATAGAGAAATTTCCTCAACTGTGACTCCTTTCTCTCTGGTGATTCTAGCTTGTGTCAAGTTGATACACAAAACCATTCAGTTCATCTATGTAACGGTAACACATACACACACACACACACACACACACACATTTTCTATCATCTTCTCAACTTCCTTTTTAACTTTTTATTTATTTTTACTGCATGTGTTCTCTGTGTGTATGTATACATGCACATGTGCATGTGAGCTTGATCTATGTATAGGGTCACACATACCACAGTGCGCATGTTCTGCACAGGAGACTACGGAGTGGAGTTTGTTCCCTCTATTCACCTTTATCTAGGATCAGAGGATGAAGCTCAGGTCTCCAGGCTTGTACACAAAGCCCGAGTCCTCTTCACCCACTGAGCCTTCTCAGTGCTCCCCTTTCTGGTTTTAGACAGGCTCACATGTAGCTCATGCTGGTGTTGAACTCACACTGTAGCCAAGGCTGGCTTTGAACTCTCAAATCTTCTGCTTCTGTGTTTACAATGTGGGGATGACAGGCATGTACCACCACACCGAGGTTTTAGCAACTTCTTATGAAAATATTCTAACCCACAGAGTTCATTGTACACAAATGCCAAGGATGGAACACTGACACAGAGTCAGCAGCAAGGATCCCCATCCCTCTTCACCTAGAAAGCAAACCTGGAGAGTTCACTTCTGTTTCTAAAAGCAATTGAGCTTGACTACATAATCACCAGCCAAGACTATGACTACAACACAAAACCAAGACACCTTTATGTGATAGATGCAGCTCTCTATCCCACAAAAGCACTATTGCCCTACTCCTGGTCCCTGGGCTTGGCTCTCTCCTCCTCAAGCATCCTGAATGAAGAGCATGGCCCTCTTGTCACTTTGACCAACACTTCTGTGCCTTTAACTTTTAGCTCAGGCTCTTTCTAATCTCTCGCTGGCCTCCTCAGATTTGATCACTACATGAAGAGAGATGGGATTCCCTGTGCCAACCCGCAACTGCATCCTAACAGCCTGTAAAGGTGTTTATTCTCTCTGTGTGAACTAAAACAGCTTTAAGGATGTAGGTTCCCCCCTCCCTTCTCTTTCTCTTCTTCACCTCTCATGTGCCTCTTGAAACTCTGCTTGCTTGCTCTCCTCCACCCCCTCAGCATGTGGAGAGGCTTTATTTTCCTTCGCTGGTTGACATCTGCAAGGTCTCACTATGGAATATAGGGGCATTGATGAGAGAGCCAGGCCCAGGTCCGTGGTGATATTTATTACTCTGCTAAACTCACAAACAGCAACAGGCAGAGTAGAAATTGGGTAAAAGGAATTGTCAGACTAGAGATTAAACAAGAAATGAGCTATATTGTTAACAGTCACAAATAACGATGGAAAAAGTAAATATGTGTAAATGAATTGGTAAAGTCTGTATGCTTTGCTAATAGACTGGAGATAAGAGACAGCGTATCAATAAATTTAGATGTGGTAATCAGAAGAGGAAAACAAAGAGGGGTGAATAGAGAAAGGGATAAAGAGAAGAAAAATAGAAAGTAGAATATTGAAAAAAAAGTAAGAATAAGAAATAAGAATGTGCAATTGCAGGGAATTAAATTTTAGAAAAAGCCACAACTATCCATCGCTTTCTAGCTAACAAAAAACCAAAACCTGTGAAAAATGTTCTGTGTCCAGTTGGAATTGAATATAACCCGGGGAGAAAAGCTTTGGTCCATGAGGATCATGTTCTAGTGAACATCTAAGAGAACGATCACTGACAGATGGCTGGACTTTTGTGTTATTTTTGTTAAGTTGTAATGTAAACATATTTATGACTTTTTTTTTTTAACTCAAAAGAAGCCATGGCTTTCTGAATTTCTTAAATACATTTTAGTTAAAATGGTTAATCAAGAGTCAGTATGTAATGGTATTTTAAGTTTTACAATGTTTGTTCACTTAGTTATCGAGTGTGGATTGTCTATGCCACATACACATGTGGAGATCAGAAGATAAGTTTTAATACTGGGTTCTCTCCTTCCATCTTCTGTACGTCACCTTTTAGATTAGCTGATGGCTCTCCTGTCTCTGCCTCCCACCTCTATGGAGGAGTGCTGGTCTTACAGATGTGGGCCACCGCATTTCACCTTTTATGTGGTGTGCTGGTTTGAGAGAGAAAGCCTCACTAGGCTTGCATGTTTGAACACTGTTCCCCCATTTGTGGTGCTATTTGGGGAGGCGTTAGAAGGTGGAGCTTTGCTGGAGGAAGTACATCCTTAGGGTCAGGATTTGAGCACTCCTGTAGGCTCTCTGCTTTGTGTCTGTAATTGAAGATGTCCTTTCTCAGATCCCAGTATATCATATGGACTCTACCCCTGAAACCATAAGCCCAAGTAAACTGTTTCTTCCTTCAGCTGCTTTTTGGCATAGTATCTTATCACAGCAATACACAAGTGAGTAAAATGTGTATTCGAGGGACAGAATTGGGGTCATTAGGCCTGTGCTACCAGCATTTTGTGGCATGGAAGCAATATTTCTAAATACAGTGTTTATCACCATTTTAATTTCCTTATATATTCCTTTCTTACATTATTCTAGTAGAACATGTCAACATGGGAAAGGAGATAGAACAACTTTATTATGCTTGAGCTATTTGGACCTACGACAATAAGACAGTGTACCTAAACTAACTCTTAATTGTTTCTTGGACTACTAAAGATGTATTTTTTTTTTGAAGCCTCAAAAACATTGTGAAGGATATACACATTCATTGCCAATTCCATATATAATCCGGACACTAAATGCTTTTGAGTTTAAATAAGAGACAATCCACCTTAATAGTAATCTTCACAAGTTACATGTCTGCAAGTTTCTAGAAGCTGAAGTGTCCTGAGCTCTAAGGAGCTTGACTTTTCACCTCTGACTTTTGCCATGCTCAGTGGGCTTTTCTTAGTTTCATGTATTCATCTAGTGTCTCCGGTGGGCAAGACAGCTGCTGCCTCTCCAGGTATCATGTCTTCATATAAATTTCATAAACTGGAAGGGACCAGCTCTAGCATTTTGCTTTTTTGAGGTGGGAAGAGAAATGTCAGGTTTCTCTTTAATGATTCACAGGCCAGAACTGGCTCCCAGGACACATTTTTGCCTACTCATTTGCAAAAAAGACAATGAAATTATTCTGACTAGTGTAATAGTGGTGGCTCATTCCCTGAGACTGTGTCAAGGCTGTGTCTCAGATTTTAGGCACTGCAAAATCATGTTTCCATTAAAAATGTAGGGACGTTTAAGGACCATCAGGTTGGCAAGTCACAGAATGACTGTGATGTCTAAGGGATATATATACACAGAATGTAAATAGCACATTAGTTCTGCATAAATCAGTTGCAGAGGGTTTGGAACTAATAAATAAACTATTTCTTAAATGATGATCACATTTTGGTTAAATTATTAAGTAATTCTGGGATGAAATGTTGAGCAAATGTAAATTACATAGACTCTGAAGTTCTCACAATGCTCAGTAATAAGGCACCCAAGTTCAGTTAACTTGTAACAGAAATTAAACAATATAAACTCTTGCATCATGTGCAGTTTGTTTATGGCCCAGATACTCTTTCTTGTATCGTTAGATTACACCAGACTGGGAATAAGGTAAGGGTCACAGGACAGATTACTGAGAGCATTTTGGGGAGGTCTACTTTCACTTTTAGGGTTTTTGTTTCTCCTCATGACTGGGCTTCACCTAAGAATGTTTCACACTTGCAAGTATAAACGTTGGTGCCCATCTGGTACTTAACGGTTGCTTCACCTGCCTGCTATAGCTGCTTCTTCTTATAATGATTTATTTCTTTTTAGATCATGTACACTGATGTTTTGCCTGTATTTGTGTCTGTGTAAGATGTTAGATCTCCTGGAACTGGAATTACAGTTGCAAGCTGACTCATGGTTGTTGGGATTGAGTCTGTTCCTCTGGAAGGGCAGCCAGAACTCTTGGCTACTGAGCCATCTCTCCAGCCCCTGCTCAAGCTTCTCTCCTTGATCTGATGCCAAGTTCTTATGCTTCAAACTCTACCATTTAGGAACTATTGCTTCAGGTGATTTGCGGGTACCCTGTGAATATCATTTCCATTTCTCCCAAGGCTAGCTTTGTTTCTCCAGCCATTGGTCACTTTTGGCCTGTGAAATGAGAATGTGATGGCCACTGTGATGTGTCAACTGGTGTCAACCTTTCTTCTTAATAAATAAAAGGCTCTAAAAGAACGCATTATAGGCAGCATTTCAGGAGGACTGGGGAGATGAGAGCTCTGTAAATTGTGCTCAAGGCTGCCACAAAGAATTGCTAGAAGGGGACTCCTTCTAGAAGGGAATGATTACTCTCATTAGAATACCAACATTAAGGCCAGGGGGCATGGAAATATAGTAGGAGTTACTGGGAAGCTGAAATGGTAGGACCATATGAGCAGTTGAAAGACTCCATTCTAGGTGATATAGCTAGACCAAATATCAACACTACCACGACCAACATCAACAAAATATTTCTTTGCAGTATGTCTCCTGGTCCATACTTTTCCTTTAAATGTGTATCTTTAATATTATTTTTATACAAACTCTCCTTTTATGCACATAGTTTTGGACTGCACATTAGTTTTTAGTCTTTGTTTTATTATTTATATTCTTTGATTTGTTATAATATTTAATACACAGAACAATGAATACGTGCACAAATGAACCTAAGCATATGATAAGGATCTGTGTACATCTGCGTTTATATGGCATCATTCACAATAATGAAGAAATAGAGTCAGCCAGGCTACCTTCCCACAGGTGAATGGATAAATAAAATAAAATACTTATTTTACCATAAAGAAGAATGAAATCATGTTATCCTTCTGGAAATGGATGAAAGAAGGAGATTATCATGTTAAGTGAAATAAATCAGATTCAGAGAGACAAATACCACATGTTTTCTCTTACAAGTGGAATCTATGTAAAATCTTTGCAAAAAAATTACCATTCACATACACACACACACACACACCCCTAATAAAAATGGAAGGGAACTATATATATACACACACGTATATTCATATTATATAAGGAGATTAAAATAAGAGGGCAAGGGATAAAAGATAATGGGATATAAATGTGATATCTGTGAAATGTCAAAATCCAGAAAGCCAGTGTCTGTGAGTTGCAGAGCTGCAACTGACACATCCACAATGCTCCTCTTATGCCCGAGCCCAGGGAGCACTGTGAAAGAGTGAGTAGAAAGATGGTAAGAGCTGTGTGACCGAGACAGTTGCTGCTAGATAGTGTCTGCTAGACATAACAGGGAAGCTGCACTCAAAAATATCTCTACAATACAATTATCTAAGCAAGACATGCACAACGACAACACTCATTGACATGCTGACTCAATAAGGGAAATTTCACAAGATTCCAACCCCAGATGAAGAATTATGGACAATCAGTGACTGTTGAGATAGTAAGAATGTGTGTTCTTTAGAAACAGGCCTCCTGATATAGAAGAAGTCATGAACTTAGAAGGGAGAGGGAGATACTAGAGGAGCTGGGGAGGGAGAGGGAGGAATGAAAATGATTTAAATATATTACTCACATATGAATTTATCAAAAAATATTTCAATAAAAATTAAATGTTATATTAAACCCCATTATTGTGTTGTTTAATTTTAAAAAATTAATTAAAAATAAAATACAATTAAAATAAGAAAATGAACAAATGCACAACATAATAAGATATTTAAAGAATGTGTTGGTAGTCTTTGAGACCTTCTCTCTAAATTCCTTCTGTCTATGCGTATTGTCTTTTTCTTTTTCCCTTCATGTTTCCAAAGCTGTTGTCTTACTGATTTTACACCCTGGGACCCCATCTTCTCTTTCCTGCTTATTATCATAGACACTTCCACTTTTTCAATCTACCTCTTTAGAGATATTTGTCGCTAATGTTGTGCTTTTGTAATTATACAGAAGCAAGTGCACACAAACAAAACCATAGTTTCTTTTTCATCAAACAAGCCCTACATATAGATTCCTTTCTCTGCTCTCCTTGGACCTTTGTTTTGTCTTTTCTTTTTTTTCTTTTTTGTTTTGGTTTTTCAAGACAGGGTTTCTCTGTATAGCCCTGGCTGTCCTGGAACTCACTCTGTAGACCAGGCTGGCCTTGAACTCAGAAATCCATCTGCCTCTGCCTCCCGAGTGCTGGGATTAAAGGCGTGCGCCACCACTGCCTGGCTTGTTTTGTCTTTTCATAAATCCCAATCTCTACTTCCACATTCTGACACTCTGACTTTGAACATTGTTTATTCTTTTTTCTTTTTATCTGGCCTCTGACTTCATGTACTGGTTCTCCAGCAAAGAGTGTTCCTGACTGTGGCTGACTGTGGCTATACCCATAATATGTTCCATGGGGATGAGGCAATCCTGGGAACATCTGGTATACCTCCTTCCCTTGTTTACAGAGGGTCAGTAGGAGGAGACAAAAGCTTAGAGCAGTGCTTCTCAATCTGTAGGTTGCCACCCCTTTAGGAGTCACATATTAGATACCCTGCATAGTTACATTATGATTTATAATAGTAGTAAAATTACAGTTATGAGGTAGCAACAAAATAATTTTCTGGTTGGCGGGGGAATCACCACATCAAGGAAATTGTAATAAATGGTCTTGGCATGAGGAAAGTTGAAAACCACTGGCCTAGAGGTTTGATGTTATGTGCATGGAAGCCAGCCTAAGGTTGAAAGGAAACACTTCTTTTTTCCAGAGGCTGTTTGTAACTAGAGTTATGACAATAAAGAAAATGTATTAGAACTTCTCAGTTTGTAAAATGGCATACTTCTTGATCTGTCTCTTCTCTCTATACCATATCTAGGTTGATGGGATTCAAAGTGACAGTTACAAAATTTGGTGAGTCTGAGACATATGAAGTAGCAAAGTCCACCTGAGCATCAAAAATGTATTTCTCAAAAAAAAAAAAAAAAAACAACGAATATTAATCAAACTAGCAAAACTGTTCCAGGTACTATAACTTTATTCTTAATCTCATTTGTAATTTAATCCTTGGTTGAATTTGTCTTCCACTGTGCCTCATTGCTTCTGGCATTTGTATCAAAAGGATGTAACAGATCTTTCCTTGTTGATATAAAAATATCAATGCCATTTAAAGTGGGTACGAACAGGGTATTCATCGATTTACACTTCAAGTTTTGGAAGCATAAAAGGATTGAAGATACTCAATAAGAAATAAATTTTGTGATTTATTTCCAGAGGCATCATAACCATGTTTTAAATCAAATGAGTGAAAATAGAAGTATTTGAGGCAGAAAGTGATTGATGGGTGAATGTCAGGTCCCAAGCATGCTAGGTAAGTCATATCTACAGTTCCCCAAGTCTATTTTTAAAAACTACTGAAATTAAAATAATTCTAAAATTGATTGCAGAGGTTATAGGAAAATCGAACTGGATCCCTGTGTAAATTGGATGACTTTTTTCTTTTTTATTAAATGAACTGTATTTTAGCCTGTGAGCTTTTACATGTCTTTATGGAATAACATATCTAGACTGGAATAGTAGCTGGGCCATCTCTGGCTGTGTAGTAAGGGATGCTTGAAGTTCCCTGTGTATTGTTCTTCTTACAGGTGGTCCAACATGAACAGCTTTAGTAGAAGACAGTATTTCAACTGCTGTGTTTCTGCTCTGAGACCTGACTGAACTTGTGTTTTGAGTTTATCATATGCCTGGGCTACAGCTTTCTTTGACCCAGACTGTGGGTGTGGTTAGTGCTGCATGGTACTTCTGTATGCTTAAGAGTTTTAACTTCTACCTGGTCCACCTACTGACCTGAGCGCAACAACTTGTGAAATAGTTCAATGGTGACATTCAACAAAGAAACCACATGTTTGTTAGGGAAAAGATCAAAGCTCCCTTCATATCAGACCTAGCTCAGGCTAAAAAGACTGGGTTATGTCACCAAATAGTCTCTACAAGACCTGAGTTTTCTCAAAGCCATGTCTGGCAGTTTAAAGTAAAGTATGTTAACAATTATCATAGCTCATGATGAAGAATCAGCAAATTAGGAGGCTGACAGGGTGCTTGGTTTTGAGAGAATCACCTGGAAATGGTTTACCAACCTGGAGAAACAGGACTACTTTCTCCTAAAAGTAACCTAGAAAAGAAACCTAGAGGATAATCAGATGCCTCTGGGATGTATCAAAGAATCTCTGAACTCACAGTAGAGCTTCTGATGTAAAAGTGTTAGGGGTTGAAACTAACAATCCTGTAGCGGGGTAGCTGCTGTGCATTTACTGGCTAAAACATAGTACAGACCAATCGCTGCTGGAAACAGCCATGCCTTTGGGTGATTTACTCATCTTTTGGTAGTTCTGTAAAATAAATTCTGGAAGGCTTTATGGATCATTCTGGGGAAATGGCTGGTATTGGAGACTGTGTAATCAAGCCAGTGCTATCCACTAACTCAAATTATGACCCAACATGTTACTAAGGAAAAATAAGATTGAAGAAAATATTTTAATAGACACTGATTGTGACTTTCAATGGCACTGGAACACCTGAATGTGAAGTTTATACTATTTGTGGCTGCAGGAATCCTGTCCAGATAATATAATTATCATCAGCTGCTATTTTGTACCTACAATATGTCTGACATTGCCAAAGGCACTTTACATATATCATCTAGTTCACAAAGACACCTCGTTGTGGTTCTATAGGTGAACTCATTAGTTCATAAAAATATTATATAATTTGGTCCATGCATGGTGGTGTATGCCTTTGATCCCAGCATGACAAGTTAAAAGGCAGAAAGACATTTTGAGATAGACAGAAGGCTTCATCCTTTCCAAGTCATCCTGGCTACATGTGAGATATGACCTCAAGAAAACAACATTAAATTTAAATAAGTTATCTAAGAACCCGTGGCTAATATGAGGCAGGACTGGAATTCTAATCTAGATTTATCTTTTTTAATTGAAAGGTAAGAATGAGCACACAGTAGCTGTGAGGATCACAGGAAATGACAAATACAAAAATCCTCTATGCTTAAAAGTGATGTCATTACATGGTTGGTAGACCACACGGTAACTACCAGCCTTTGCCGTTAAACAGCATCTTAGAGTAGCGAAGTATATTCTTCACACATGTTATACTTAGACTGTGTAAATGAAGTAAGAGACAAGGAAAAGCTGACAAGAATATGCCCGTGGACCGCTGCATGAGTTGCAATGTCAAAACAAAAGATGGTGTTGAACTGTGCCCAGGAGGAAGGGGCACAGTCAATCTGACGGCTGTCTGGAAGGTGAGGAAGTCACTTGGGTAAAGTCAGCTTGCTTCAACTCCAGGTTTGCTAATTATTTTTACAGAGAACCAGATGTGCCACTCTGCCTAAGGGGTCAACAGCTGTACATTCTTCATCCCACCTTTATGAGACTCAAATTGTTTAAAAGAAAACGTATTTTGGTGGTTTTGTTTTTCTAGAAAGCAATTGTCAGATCCATTGATACAGAGCTTTCTATCCATCCTCATATATTACGTATTTTTTTTACATGCACATTTTATAGCTAAAGCTTCTACACGGCAGAGCCCTTGATGTGAATGATGATCTCCCAAATCCCTTCTAAAAATGAAATTATGCTCTATATGATCTTCCCCAAAGGACAACAAAGCAAATAGCATGTTACAGAGAGGCTTTCCAATGAAGATGCTAAAATATTAAATCTATCTGGTTTCAACCAGAGTGTCTGAAAATATATGCAATTAGATGTATATGTTAGTTTTTATCCAGCAAGAGTTTTCTCCTGTTTATAATCTCTACTGAAGCTATTAAAAATAATAGTTTACAATGAACAAGTCTTTTAATACATTTACTATATGAGCCTATGAGTTGTATGCTATAAGCTTAGGAGGTCTGAATTTCTTTGGAGTCCAGAAATAATATACATTGTTGAAGTAACCCAAATTCACCACTGTATACATGCAACTCCATTTTATTCTCCATGCTCTGGCTCCAAACACTTCAAGTTCTAGAGTATGGAAGAATTTGTCCAGTGTTCTTGTTTGCTTTCGGTTGCTGTAATCAACACCATGACCCAAAGGAATCTGTAGGGAAGAGAGCATTTATTTACTTATATTTCTATGTCACAGCCCACAGTGAGGGAAGTCAGGACAGGAAGTCAAGCCAGACTGGAATGAGGGACTGAGCCATGGAAGAGGACTGATTCCTTTTTTGCTCTCCTGCTTCTTCCCAGATCCCTTTCTTATAAGGCCAGGGTCCACCTCCCTGGTGATGGTAGCACCCACAATCAACTACAACTACACCAACTGCAATGAAGAAAATGCCCCAGAGACATGGAGGCAACTCCTCAGTTGAGGTCTCCTCTTCTCAGATATGTCAAGTTGGCAAGCTATCCCATCAAACTGTATAGTTGACATTCTTTCCTCTTTACTTCGTTCTGATTTTCTATTTTTGTCTCATATGCCTTTTTTAGTGCCCATATTATTTTTAAATATAACTTTTTATGTATTTAATAATATACTGCACATATTATTTCCCAGTCTGTTTAAATGTCCAAAAGTAGATACTATGAGACGATAAATAAATAACTGAAGTATTTGGCTGTGCTTGCTTTCATTTTAGGAAGAAGTGAAACTATATGAACTCAAGTGAGTCAGGGCACTGTCACCTGCCTTTAATCTCAGTTACTTGGGAGACTGAGGCAGGAAGAGTGTGTGTAAGCCCAGGCCATTTGGTGAGATCCTGTCACAATGATGGGGTGGGTGGGAGAGGTGTGTGGGTGGTTCTGGGATAAATCCCTAGAACTAGAGGTGGAAGAGTTCTTAAGTAATAACCCTGAAGCTTCAACTCAAGTTTCAATTGTAAAACCCATGTCGTTTCTAGAACATTCCATATCCTGAGAACAAATCAAGCAAAGACTTTATCAAAGTAATGCCTTAAGAGTGATACTGTCAAAACTTGGGCAAATCTGTGCTGTTGACCCTACTGTCTTTTTATGGTCCTTAAAGAAAAAGCAATGCAAGACTGCTCTTGGTATTCCCAGATGCCCCAAACATCTATCCAGGAGATTGGCCTTGGGAAAGGAGATGTGCTAGGCAGGTTAAGTGATAGAAGGGACCTTGAAACATGAAGGAGCTTGGTGTACCAATTGCCTCCTATCTCCTTCCAGATGAGAGAAAAACATTGCCTCTTTCCACACAGTCCATACATCTTAGCCTGTTGAGACACTGCAGCAGCTGCCACTGGGTTCTCCACGCAGCTCAGCATGAATTTTTCTCTTTGTTGGAAACATGATATAAAAAGTCAATGCATTATTTATGGTAGTTATTTTCATCATTACATATTCACAATAATTGAAAGGTGGAAGCAGAGTATAAAAGAAGAGAAAGGGAGGAAAATGATCTGCAATGACTCTGGAAACATTCAGAGAAAATGTTCAGTTGCTAAAAAAATCCAACAAACAAACAAATAAAAAACCTAAACTCCCAAACACTGATTCTAAAATACTGTGTAAGCCACCCACATCTGCAAGTCTCTATTTCTGCTACTATTTATCCATCCAAAGCAAGAGTTGTTGTACAATAGAACCAGAAGGTAAATTCTCAACCCCTCCTTTGTTGCAGGGCTTGCACTTAGAGTGAGTCTACCTTCAGATGGTTAGCCTGCCATCCTACGGAGGTCAAGATAGTGGTTTCTCTGGCATGATCATTGTCCACATCATAATCAAGCATATGTTACAAATACTAGTTACCAAATATGTGGCCTCAGTTGCACACAGAATTGATTGACACAATGTGTATGGATTAGTCTAAACATATTCATGTAACAGACTCCCACAAAAATTTTATCTAGTGACATGTGTTCGTAATGCTGTGTGCGCATATATGTGTGTGTGTGTGTGTGTGTTTGTACATACACATATATCAGATATTAACAACACTCCTTATTTTCTAACAAAAGATATTAACCATTAGATTTCCTGTGTATAATATCTTGTATTTAGGTTGAAAAATCTTTCTTAATATTAGTCAAAAGGGTATGGAGGAACCCTGCAAATTAAAGTCAAAGTCTACCATTGTTTGCATAGCCTTCTGAGCTTGGTGCAAAATGGGGACTCCCTCTCTCAGCAGGGTTTCTACTCCTTTGACCTTGTCTAGGGAGCTAGAAAGCCTGACACACACACCTCTATCCGTGGAATGCACATAGCCTTGGTTAGATTACAGGTTCAGCTTCCTTTCTCCTGATCAGAACTTGTTCAGCAAGCACCTGAGGTCCCTGGAATGTCTCCCCATGCTAATGAGGTGTCTTAGGACCTGAGCCTTCAGCCAATGAACTTTGCCTACCCTGGATATTCCAATCCTCCTTCCCCAAAACTGTATAACCCCTGATTTATCCCAAGTCAAGTTTATCTGTCTCGACAAAGCTGACTCCAGAATGTGTTGTCATTTTTGTTCATACTCATGGGCTGTTGTAAACCTTGCTAATTGACTCTGCCCCCTTTGAACTCATGGGCCAATGGCCAACCACCAGAGCAGAAAGGAGATCCATAAGAGAGCACAATGGTTTGAATGTGCTCCCCAAGTTTGATGTATTGGAAACACAGTTTCTTTTTCTTTCTTTTTTTTTTTTTGTTTTTTGTTTTTTGTTTTTTTGAGACAGGGTTTCTCTGTATAGCCCTGGCTGTCCTGGAACTCACTCTGTAGACCAGGCTGGCCTCGAACTCAGAAATCTGCCTGCCTCTGCCTCCCAAGTGCTGGGATTACAGGCGTGCGCCACCACTGCCCGGTGAAACTCAGTTTCTTAATCCCTAGTAAAATTTAATCTTCCATGGGGAGCTTTTCTTTATGTGTGTGTGTGTGTGTGTGTGTGTATGAAAGGTTATGGGGAGACTAAAAAGAACAGTTATCTTTCTCTGTTGAACAATTCCATGAGACCAGATGTCTAACCAAGTTGGAAGCTCTCCATTTGGCCACAATGGCTTTGAAATCTCCAAATACTATACATTACTTAATCTGTAGTATTGTAGTATAGAAATTCAAAATAGACTAGGACAGAGACTTTCAATTAAAAGTAATAGACCACATGACTCAAAATGCCATAACCAGTAATCAAAATGTATCATTGTCCATAGTAAGGAAGAAATCTATAGATTCTTATCAGGTGACTCTAAGGCAGTTAGCTAATACCTTAAAGTTAAAGCTACAACCCACTCAAATTTGTTCTCTCTCTCTCTCTCTCTTTCCCTTGCTGTCTCCCTCTCTCCATTCCTCCCTCCATGCTCCCTATCTCTCTCAGCTCTGTATTGTCCTGTTGACTTCACCCTAGTCCAGATCCTACTTGGTCCCACAGTGTTGTCTGTGCTCTAGATCTTGCATACATGTACAATATGATCAGGTGGAGAAGAGGGACTGATTTCTATGAATCATTTTTTATTCATAGGAAATCCGTTGCTAAAGACATCCAATTGATTGCCTTTGCTTTCCATGACTAGAATTTTATAGCATGCTTTTTTTTTTTTTTTTGTATCACAGATAAAAGGAGAGAGATCGCTGGTTTTGATTAAGCATAATTAAAATGAGTATAATAGGTCACCTGAACAAAATGTTAATTCTGCCAAAAAGGCAGAAGCAGAAAATTGATGTTGGATTAGCAATCAAGAGTATCCCTTTAGGGTCACCCCTGGTCCAACAAACATCTAAATGTATGTGCAGCTTGCTCTAGTTATGTTTGTTCAAATATACCCTCATCTACATACAGTGTTCCCATGCCTCTTAGCAGTCTCATAAGTTAACATCCAATCTCACACCGGACATTCTGTATTCTTTATTTTTTTTAATTTCTGTCACCACAGTATATAGCTCAGAACAACATTTCCTTGCCCATTTATCCAATATACACTGGATCTGCTGGCTCGTCAACTGTGATTTGAAATAGGACATTTGGAAACAATGGACAGAACCAAGGCTTCTATGCATCTGTGTCCTGTTGGGTGAGAGAAAGGCTTTCTGTCTTGGCATTAGTGAGAGAGACGGGAAAACCCCATTGGACAGTCTCATTTCCTACTTGGAGTAGATGTATTTCTCTTCTCAAGGGCCAGAAATAGTTACCTGCTTTTCAATACTTGTTCCTTCATTCTCCTTGGGACCCACGGAAGCCACTCTTTCAGACTTTCTTCCCCTTGGTTTTAGCTATAGAAGCTGAGTTCTGCCTCCTAGGACATTAATGGAAATGTCATGTATCACTTTCTGGCTGGGCCCATGTGATGGTTTGTGTATGCTCAGCCTCGGGAGTGGCACTTTAGAATGAGTAGCCCTATTGGAGTAGGTGTGGCCTTGTTGGAGTAGGTGTGTCACTGTGGGTGTGGGCTTTAAGGCCCTCATTTTAGCTGCCTGAAAGTCAGTATTCTGCTAGCAGCCTACAGATGAAGATGTAGAACTCTCAGTTCTGCCTGCACCATATCACCTGGACACTGTCATGTTCCTTCCTTGATGATAACAGACTGAACCTACAAACCTGTAAGCCAGCCCCAACTAAATGTTGTCCTTCACAAGACTTGCATTGGTCATGGTGACTGTTTACAGCAGTAAAACCTTAACTAAGACAGCTCATAACACCACCAACATATACTTGTGTCCCCCTCTGCTCTCCTTCTAGCTCACTGGTAAAATACTGGTTGGTTTAAAGTATGATTCAGTCTTTTTCAGCTTAAGTACTTGAATTGCTACATGGATGACTGCTATACCATCTAACATTATAGTTCCTCAGTTCTGTTATACAATTGAGAACTAAATTCTTATTATATTTTAGGAGTTTAAATACTGGATCTATTGGTTACGGCAAGTACCCTACCCAGAACAACGTAACTCTCCTTTATGTAAATGATTGGAGATAAACACAGGAGAAAATGAGTTTTCCAGGCTTATGCAGCTTTAGTTGTTTACAATCTGTTGGTGAAAGTTTAGAAGTTGAGGGAATTCATAATATCCAAGTGGGACACAGGCCATTGTTTTTTTAACCTTGGGCTTTCTTTGGTAATACAATTCCTGTAAGAATTCAGTAGGCTTCAGGTGTTTCTAGTCAATTCCATGGTTAATAACACAGCCAACAATCTCTAGAAATAGCCTTTGAGTCTGAGAATTCCTTACTCCATGCCAGGGGCTTCTACATGATGCTGATCCTCCTAGACCTCAGATTAATGACCTCTGCCCTGAGGCAATTTAAAACAATAACCTTGGGTGGGAAGGTAATACCCATAATCCAATCTATTCCAGCTGGGTTTTCTCTCTTTTTCAGGCAGAAACAACTTTATAAAAATTGTTTTAGACAGGCCTGGAAGATTAAGCTTGTCTCTTGGCTCACATTTATCTGTTGTTGCTAATCTCCTGCTTTCCATCTCCTTTACTTTCCCTAAGGTTCTCATTCCTTCATTCACGTGTGTGTGTGTGTGTGTGTGTGTGGCAATGCAGGACTAATCAGAGTACAACTTCCAGGAATCAGATTCCTCCTTCTACCATATTGTTCCCAGAAATATAATTCATAATTAGAAGGGAGGTATATGATTTTTTTCAAGTTAAGTCCTCTTTTAGAGAGGCTTCCTTGAATGGTCAACCTATGTTCAATGACTGGCCCAACTTGAGACCCACCAATTGGCAAGAACCAATCCCTGACACTCTTAATGATACTTTGTTATTCTTGCAGACAGGAGTGTAGCATAATTGCCCTCTGAGAGGTTCCACCAAGCAGCTGACCAAAGTAGATACAGACACCCATAGCTAAACACTAGATGGAGCTTGAGGAGTCTTGTGGAAGAGTTATAGAAAGGGTTGAGGGGTCCTAAGTGGATAGGGATGCCACAAGAAGACAAACAAAGTCAACTAACCTGGACCCTTGGGGGCTCCCAAAGACTAAACCATTGACCAAAGAGCAAACATGAGCTGGACCTGGGCTGGTGCACATAGGTAGCAGATTGCAGCTTGCTCTTCTTGTGGGACCACAACAACTTGAGCAGGGGCCCTCCTTTAATCTGCTGCCTGCCCATGGATCCTGTTCCCCTAACTGAATTAACAGTAGGAGAGGAGGTGCTTAGTCCTGCAGTGACTTGATGTACCAGTATGGAGTGATAAACAGGGAGTAGACTCCCTCTTCTCATAGAAGAAGGGTAGGGGGAAATGGATACATGATGGGGGTTTCAGGAGGAGGAGGACTGCTATTGAGACATAAAGTAAATAAATTAATTAATCAATGAAAAAAGATAGCTCTCCACTTTCCTATGAAATCTCACCATAAGGCATCAATTGATATTTCTGTCATCACCACTAAGACTAACGCTGCCTAGAGCCTATGTTCTCTGCTCAAAAGCTACAGAGTGTTTAAAAAAATTGCTTTCTTTTTTCCTATGCTCCAAGGATCACTTTGAGCTTCTTATCCTCCTCCCCAGTGCTAGGATTATAAGCATGCATCACCACATCTAGTTTATAGAGTGTTAGAAGGTGAACACAGGACTTCGAGCAGGCTAGGCAAGCTACATGTCCAACCTGTATCTCTGTGCATTTTAACTCCAGTAGGCAAAATAGGAACTCTCTGGCTTAGTCACACAGTCTTAGGATAACCAAAAAGAACAATGACATTGCCTTACTGTTCTTTGCAGTAGTTTGAAAATATGCTTTCAAAACTACTACTTTCTAACATAAATGTAAAAGCTGAAATTAATGTTAGTCCATTAATGAATATTTGTCTCTTATTCTTTACTGGCTATCATCTGTGACTGATGCTATCAGAAGCACCCTCAAGGCACAAGTCTCCTTGAAGGTTTCCAGAGAGAGGTAGAAATCTGGGGGCAATGGAAATCGAACTTGAATCCACCTGGGTTAGCAATACTATAAGAACTTCTCCACAAGGTTTACATGCAAGCTCAGAGCAAAGGTCACAGAAAAATAACACCATTTTTCTTAAGACACACTTGTAGTTCAGCTTGAACCAGCCTCCCAAGCTCTTATCCATGGTGTTTTCTTAAAGCCCTGATGCCAGCTAATTCCCAAGTGCCTCACAAGCTGTTATCTGCACCTGAAAGATAACTCCTCTGGCTATCAGTTCTCTCCATATTTTTCTGCCAAGGATTTTCTGTACTTCTTTGTTCCTGGCCAGACTCCTACTGCTCCACTCTCTTCCAATATTTTATATCTTCATGAAAACTCACTTAATAATGAAGAAAAAAATCCCATCATCTTCATAGAAGACTCATTACAGTTTCTTAAATATTTCATTAGTTTCTTTAGAATTCCATACAGTGTATTTTGATTATATTTATCCCTTTTGTCAACTCCTCCTATATCTGCCCAGATTCACTGCAGTAGTCTGAATGGGAATGGTCCCCACAGACTCACAAGAATAAGGAGGTAAGCCCCAGTGTCATGTCTCCTACCTGCCTACTGCCATACTCCCTGCCATGATGGTCATGAACTCATCCTCAGAAACTGCAAACCCCAATACACTCTTCCTTTTATGCATTGTCTTGGTCATGGTGTCTTATCATAGCAACAAAAAGGTTACTAAAGACAATCCCCTGTCTCTACCTACTCAACTTTGTGTCTTACTTCATTTTTCACTTGTATGCCTGTCAAGTCCAATTTGTGCTGCCCATAGATTCTGGATGCATGAGCTTCCACTGGAGCATGGTTGACTTACTGGGGCCATCATCTTAAGGAAATCTTATTCTCACTCTCCCAACAGCTATAAATTGCAAATAGCACCACTGAAAGGCTAGGGCTTCCCACCCTCCCTCATCATTACAGTTCCCTGAAAGCAATTTAAGTCTCACTGTTTCTCAAGAATACAATTTCCTTAACCATTTCAGTTAAAACAAACCTCTCCCCCCCTTTTTTGTATTAGACTTTGGTGCATTTATGTGAGAGAGATGGAAGGGAAGGGAATATTCAGTGTTGCTTCCAGAGCCTTGCTCCTCCATCACTATGTAAGTACCCATATTTTATGATCTGTGACCCTTTATGACTTATATTCTATAAACACATAGAGTTTTTCATTCTGTGTTTCCTGCTGTTATAATAAAGTACCAGACAAAAGCAATTCAAAGGAGAAGGGGTTTATTTTGGCTCACAGTTCAGAGCTACTATCTACAGTGTCAGGAACGTCCTGGCAATAAGGGTTCATTGTAACCAGAGTCAAGAGGCATATATGTTTCCTAGGGTGCATCCTCCTACCTCAATTCACCCAATCTAGATAATTCCTCATAAGTATGACCAGAGATGAACTTAATCTAGATAATCCTTACAAGTATTACAAGAAGCTAACAGAATCTAGATAATGTTTCACATGTGTACCCAAGGCCTGTCTTCTGGGTAGTGTCAAGTTGATAATATTAACCGTTGTACTTAGATTTTTGCTACTTACCTCAAATCTAGTCCTTACTGTGGAACATTTGTCTATCTAATGGGGCAATGACTTGCATTTTAACCTCATGTTGCTTTGTCTCCCTCACCCTCAGTAACTCTTATCCCCTACAGCACTCTGAACCCATAGCTACTCAGTGAATGGTCTCTCTCCCCAAATGCCTGAGGCATTAATTAAACCCTTCAACTCACATTGACTGTGGTCAGTCTTGCATTTTCACACTCTACATGCACTATACTGATTAGTCAGCTGTATTGAGACATTCCATTGTTTTGTCTCCTGTTTTTATCCCAGTTTTGAAAGTATTGGGGTGGGGGTAGGGGCTCATTTCCTTTTTCATCTAGCCTAAAACCTGGAGTCTGATAATAAATTTTCCTATCTTCAGTCTTAAGTCTCTTGCTTAGCAAACATATCCCATTTTATGTCTCCCAAGTCTTCAGAAAAATCCCAACTTTATATTTGTATATTTTGTTAACAGCACCACTTAACTGCACATATTAGGTACATAAAAAATATTAAGTTAAACTGGCTGCAGTCACTGCACTGGGTAATACATTGTCTCTGAACATGGTATAGCTGAACAGTCCAAATTAGCACGATCCTGCTACTACCAGGTTCTAACTACAGCCTATTCTAAAGGAACTTCCCTGCTCTGACTGTGTGCAATGTGAGTATAGGTATGAATAATTCTCCTCAGCCATTTGGTAATTTTTGTGTTCTAGCATATGAGTGCATATGACAGAAAATATAAAATCTGTTGTCTACATCACCAGACACAGGTATAGCTCACACCATGGGAGTTGGGAAGAAATCTGAACAGAAGGTCTATTAGGAAGAAAGGCAGGAAGAAACATCAGGCAAAATGATATGCAAAGCAAGAGTGCTTGGAAGAGTTTGGTATGTTTGAGCTACATTTTATGAATGACTGTTTTGCTTAGCCCTGCCTGCAGGCGACATTATCTACATTATTGAGCAAACAGTCCCATGAACTTGAAAACAGGCAACACATGGCAAGAGAGTGATGGAAAGTGGAAATACAAGACTGGAGAGTTGGCATACTTTATATCTCCTAAAGACAGCGCAAAACTTAAAGATTTTAGTTTTACTTCAAGGTTATTAGGGGCATGTTAGGTTTTTAAATGAAGCATGATGTGGTCATATGTAAATATACTTTGAGAATAACCCTTCTCAAAGCATTAAATGGGAAAACTCCAAGCAGATGACATGAGCTTGTTTATGCTGTCTCTACTCCCCACCTAGAATCTTTTCTCATGGTTGACATTCAATAAGTGGACATATCAACTGATGCATGAGACTGAAAGAAGAAAAGACCTTTGTTCAGGTGAGGACCACTTGCCCTAGGCCACAGTGGGGCAGATGGAGGGAAAGAGATCAGAGAAGCTGGTCTTGTGTGGTGTAAGATGCAGAGAGAAATTTTAAGTAACTACCTGACTTTATGCTAGAAATCTTTAGATCTTATACTGGTGATTCATATTTCAGAAAATTTTACATCATCAAATGATATATATATCATATATATATAATATATAATAGATATATATCATATGTATACAATTATATATAAGCTATACATATGAAATATATATGATATATATTATATATCATGTCATATTAATAAATGAAATGTAATTGGATATTGTATTAGTAAGTAAGCACAACTTCTGAAACTGAGTTTTAAACATGTTGTGTTTTCTCACATTAAAAAAATCTAGAGTTTCTTGATTGTGTGTGTAAAATATAACTAGCCAACCTACTTGGGGTGATTTGAATGAGGAAAAAACTCCATAAACTCACTTATTTGAATACTGGATACAAAGCTGATGGAACTGGTTGGGAAGGACTAGGAGTTGTGGCCTTGTTGGAAGGCACTGGCATTAGGCTTGGAGGCTTCAAAAATCCCATGCTATACTCAGTTAGCTCTCTCTGCTTCTCTCTTTTTGCCTCATAGTTGTCACCATGTATGTTCTCATCTACTGCTCCAGAGCCATGCCTGCCTACCTGCTGCTACACACTCATTGCCATGATAGTCATAGAGTAGCCATCTGAAACTGTCAGCAAGTCCCACTGAAATGCTACCTTTTATAAGTTGTTTTGGTCACAGGGCTTCTTCACAGCAATAGAACGGTGAGTAAGATACTATTGCTCCTGCCTTGTCTTTCTCACGTGTTGCCCTGTTCTTTCAGCCATTATGGAATGACCCTCTCAGACAGGAAGCCAGAAAAAATACTTCCTCATTAGAAACATCTGCTGTCGGGTGATGCCTAACTAGTTCCAGGATTCTTCAATAGAGCTGAGGAGTCATGTCCTTCTGCCCTCAGTTTTGTTGTTTTCATCAATGAATGGTTTTGCTTCATGGTCACTGGCCAGTGAACATGTTGGAAATATCCTGCATGAGTGACAGAATGCAAGACTGAAGGACAACGAAGCTACAATGGCTGGTTCTGCTCCTTGTGAAGTGTTTCTAAAAGCGGGCCCAGGCTTCTTGACAACATCCTCTGATGCCAATATGGCTGAAAAGATTTTTGCTTTTATGGTTCTTCCTCCATTATATCCAGAGAATCCAGAAAAGAAATTTGAGGTTCTCATAATATGCAAAAGAGATTGAAAATGGCATAATTTAGCAGTGCATGCTCTAACACAGTAGAATAGAGAAATGAGGGTGTAGCTTAATAGTTTGGACTTTTTTTATTTTGGAAACATAGGAGATTTCTCCTGTTTTCTTTGTGGTGCTCCTGAGAAAGAGACCTTGTGGGAAGATTATTTTAATTCTTGGAGACCCAGTATTCCCATTTCTTGCTGTCCCTCAGTCTATTGGCTGAGGTTGAAGTTAGGGAGAATTCTTCTGCTTAATCTTTCCCAGGTAGAGTGTCTGTGCTTTATCTGCTTCACTAGTAAATAGGTAAGTACCAGGATATTTTAGGTTTATTAATAGTTAATAACTTCATACTTTTCAGTTTTACAGTTTTGTTTTATATTTTAAAATACAACTTATGACTTTTTCTATATGTGTATGTGTCTGCTGCATGAGAATGGAAGTTTATCCCAGGATGACAGAAGAGGACATCAAATCCCATGTAGCTGGGGTTAAGGATGTTGTAAACCCCTTGATCTGGGTGCTGAGGTGCAAACTCAGGGTTTTATAAGAGTAGTAAATACTTTTCAGTGCTAAGCCATTCCTCCTGTCCTGTCAATTTCTGACTTATTCTCAAAAAAGTAAGTTTACGGTGATTATGTACAGCCAATTGCTTGCCATTAAGTGCCACCATGTCTTCTCTGTGTGCTTTTCATATAGCAAATGTCTGTAGACCTTGATTTTTCTTTTCCTTTGACAGTAAAAATCTAGGCATCTAGTTTGAACCATCAGATCCATCCCTCAATCTATTTCTTCCAAAGTCTTTAGATTATATGACCCGTGACTTATCGTGAAACAAAAGAGAGAGGCAGGGAAGTCTTGTGTCCACAGCAAAAGCCCATGGAACAACTGCAGGACCTGAAAGATCCCTCTTAACAGAGATGAATAAAAGTATGTGGTGTGTGACTCATAGATTCAATATGATTGGTTGCCTTGTTCCTTAGTAGAGATGGTTCCTTTTCTGACAACACCAGTATGTCAAGGAAGGCGTTGTTACTGACTACTGCCAATTAAGAATGCCAGCATTATATCTTACTTGTGTTCCTTTAGGTGTGAAACATGATGCAGAAATGAAACGATTAAAATAAATTTCCCTGGGAGATGTAATGAAAGATGAGGCTATCTGTCTAGGGAAAGAAATTTTTTTATCCATGCAGTCAGTCTCCCTGACCTCCATTTTTAAGACATATTGATGTCATGGCTCTACTACCAGCTGGTTAAATTTTAGTTCTTCAGTGACTCACATGTTAAGGTTACTTTATCAGCACCAACACTCGAAAACAGCACACTCCACAGAGCAGGAAAATTGACAGTTTTATCCCCCTTTATGCCATAAGTGGGTGGAGATTACTTCAAAATTATATGAACATGCTCTAAGAAGTGAAACTGTAGGTGTATAAAGTGTTCGTTCCAAACTGTCCCTCACATCATCATCTGGCAGTGTTGAGTGACAACCTAGGTTTTTTGCATGTAAAGGAAAAGACTTATATTTAACTTATAGAGGAAGACTCTCTCAAGTTCAGAGTATGAGGGGCAACATGGTTGTGGCAAATCTGGAAGACAGTGATAAAGCTGTGGTTGCATGTCTTTTTCAGAGTTATCTGAGAATTTCTGCCACATCCCTTGGCTGCAGTAGTTAGGCCTTTGATTAACTGGGCTGTGGAGTTATACAATGTAGAACATCCTGTACAGAAGACAATTCCAACCTACAAATCAAACCTGAACTAACAGTTGGTGTTTAGCGTTCTTGGTCAGACAAAAGGCCTTAACAAATTGCAAAGAACATGTCAATCAACATGTTGAGTTGGTGCACTGAAGGTAGGCAAATGCTTGCCCTGACAGTTAGTCAATTGGAATACCTGTAATTGAAAGATTGTGTTGTGAATTCTCCTTGAGTTTATCTTTTCTTTGTCATCATTTTGAAACAAAGGCTCAGAAACCACTGTCCTTGTCAATAAAGTGACCCATGCAGCTTTTCCAAGACAAGTGTGGCTAATGTGAAGGTCTGATACTACTGGGAAAGCTATCAGGTTCTCTCTCTCTCTCTCTCTCTCTCTCTCTCTCTCTTTTCCAGTCATGACATGTGCAAGATGAAAATACATATGGGTACTTGATTTTCAAGGTCACATGACACTCTATTAATATTTTCTATTTTGTGTGTCAGTTAAAAGCCAATTTAACTAACAATAGAAATGAAAAAAGCCTCAGAAATTTAGATACAATATTGGATATCTTAAAAACATGTCAGCTCAGCATGCTTATGCTTCTTATGCATCAAATTTGACTGCTATACCTGGGAATCAGAAGATAGGGTTTAGAGTCTGTATCATTCGTAGAATGATAAATTCTATGAGAATATATTTATTCCTTAGAAATGATGATTTATAAACTTGTATTTCTTCCTCCCCAACAAACAAATGGTTGAAGACAAAAGGTAACATTAAAAAAGAAATCAAATCCTGGCATGCTTAATTTGTATGGAGTCTGTCAACACTGGTACAATATGTATCATTCTATTTAAGTGCTTTAATTGAGATACACAACAGAGAATTCACAGTTAAAATGGTAAAGTATTTGCAGCTTGGTCTAATTCTAATGCTGTGACCCTGTAATGCAGTTCCTTATGTTGTGGTGACCCCCAACCATAACATTGTTTTCATAACTGTACTTTTGCTAGTGTTACAAATCTTTGGAGACCGAGGTTTGCCACACACTTTGTGGCCCACAGGTTGAAGACCACTGGTCTAAAGTACAATAGAAAACAAGCAAAAAGGTGGAGGATCTAAGTGCAAACAAACTGAGCAGTGTCATCACTAATGGCTGACATACTGAAAAAGGTTTCACCCGTTTGTTCCTGCTTGTGTATGTGCTTAGAAAAAAAAAAAGTGTCCACAGTGAAAGCTATGTCAATTCAATACTTCAGAAAAAATCAAATAAACACAAAGAAAATGACTTCATTTTCTTTTATTATTTCTGGCATCCCTAACAAGGTAATTTTTGTAGAGCCACAAGCTTAAAACTAGAGTCATTTTTGTCCAAAGATGTCCTTTGCCACGCTGCCTGAGTTGTCAGAGAAGAGGACAAGCAGGCCTCAACAATGTAGCACTGGGTTCAAATTCATTCTTTGTGCAAAAATTGCAAATGACCAGTAACAGGCCAAATGCTAAAATGATCTTAAACTGAACACTTTCCTCATGGACTCATAATTTCTTATCAGAATCTTATATTCTTAGAAGTCTAATCTTATCAGAAAAATATGTCAAATTTTAGAGCTAGAAAACAATTATTTCTGCATGCAATCATGGCATATGCATTTAATACCAGAACTCAAGAGCCAGAAACAGGAGGATCTCTGAGTTCAAGGCCAGTGTGGTCTACATAGTGAGTCCCAGGACAGCTAGGACAAAGAGAGATCCTTTCTCAAACAAAACAAAGCAAAACAACCCAAAATGATTGTTATTATTTCTGAGTGGCATCTTAGACTAATACCACCTTCCTTACTGTGAGAAAATAAATTTTACCAGATGATCTATATAGAAGGCAGGTGAGTAATGAGCGTGACTGAACTCTATTAGAGTAGCCTAGCCTTTAGTAAATATTTTCACTGTAATAACTTTAAGGGATTTGGCCTTGTAAACAAAACACAGTGAAGTGAGCTAAAAGGTTCAGCCTTCCGACGAACTCTACATCTTTCCCTCTGTCCCAGCTTTTTATTTGTCGTAGATTTGTTATTGATAAAATCTCATTCTTCACATTTCTTGGTCTTAAAGGAGATTTGCATTTGTCCATCTGTAGAGATAAAAGACTTCTCTTTTCTAAATATCTAATTCAGAAGCAACTTCACCTTTTAAAGGAAGTAACTTCTTTGATTTTGTTTTATGCTGGTGATTAAACTAGCCGATCTATATTCTTAAATCAAAAATGCTGGGGTTTTTTCTGGTTATAGAAACATTTTCATGAACATCAAAATATGCACTTATTTGTCACTTCAGAGTAGTTAAGAAAAAGAAAGGAGGGCTTGGAGAGATGGCTTCAGGGTGGCTCATAACATTCTTTAACTCCGGTCCCAGGGGATTAGGTAGCCTTCTCTACATTCTGTGAGCATTGCACATACATGATGTACTTACATACATTCAGATGAAACACTCATAGAAATAATATAAAAATAGCACAAATCTTAAAGAATAAACAGAATTCCACCCACACATATATTTGAGAAAACTATACAAATTTCAAAAGCATTTATAAACATTCTAATAAGTTTTTATCAGCAGATGTAAGTCCAAGCCATGCTGCTCAAGGGTAAGCCATGTACTGTCAGTCTAAGCAACACTAAGGAGGTCAATAGCAATGCAGATTTTTATACTATACCATAGCCTTTCTGAACCAGAACGTCCATTTATTGATTTCATTTTGATTCTCAGATGATTTATATGTTTAATAATGTTTAAGAAACATTAAATGAAGCCTTGGTGTTTTTAAGCTATGTATTATTTTTCATGTGTATATATGTGCTTACATGAGTTTATGTGTGCCATGTGGACTCAGGAGTCCCCAGAAGTTAAAAGGGGGCATTGAGTCACCTGGCACTGATGGTTGTGAGCTACTATGTGAATCTGAGAACTGAACCCAGGTTGTCTACAAGAATAATAAGCACACTTAACAGAGGAGCCATCTCTCTAGTCCCGAGTACCAGTGTTTAAACATAAAAATGATTTTAGTAGTACTGCTTCTAGTTTTTTTCTTTATGACGTGTTTTCCAAGATGTGCCATGAAAATCCATCATAAATATTTTCCCAAAAAGTAGCTAAAAGGTAGTGTCAGTTAGCCCGAGTCTACTGACTGGTAAGAATGAAGAACCTTTATAAGAACCTAAAAATGTGTGTGGCTAACTGAATATGGTAAACCAGGATGTTGATATTCCAAGACCATAGAAGATAGGTTGGATATCATATCCACTTGACCAATTCACAAAGAGGTTGGTACATTCAACACTGTATTTATGAAACACAGTACCATGCATGGAAAAATAGCTGCATAATCAATATTCTTGCAATTCATGTTTTGATGAGAACTTCCTCTAGCAGACATTTTTCCCATTATGAAACATGCAGAAGTTTGCTCAGATACACCATAGTTCCTAGAGCACTCACAATCATGCATGCAAGCTTAGTGTGAGGCTCAGAAGCCTCTGTGATACAGAAGAATTCAACAGTGATCTGCGGCTGAGAGGCCCAACACTCACTCACATAAAAACCAATAGAATTCTACTGACCAGAAGGCCCAAACAGAAATAATTTTAATGTGTTCTTAAGTTTAGCTAATTTAAATTTGTTAAATCACTTTTCATAGAGAGAAACTGCAATACTTACCTGAAAACTTAGAAAAATTTGTTACTTTAGTAAATGAGACATTGGGCATTTTTTTCCTACTGAAATATAAAGCTGAGACTCATTTTATGTCACTACCTGATACAAATACTTCACTTCATAAAACGTACATTTTAGTGCATCTCTATACTAGGCGCTGGTGGTGGCAGTGGACGAAATCCTATTAACTAGCAGTTTTACTACTCTTTAATGTTTATCTTCCCTTATTCTAGTTTGGTTCACACAAGAGATAGCCAAGGACCCAGTAACTTTTGTACATAGTATCTTTCAGGTGTGTTGAGAAACATATTGTAACAAGTGAACATCTATTCCTTGTATACTAATGATAAATCAAGACATTTGTCCCTCAAAGCCTTCTCCTTCATCTCCAAGTGCTTTTAAGCACTGTGAAATATGTGAAAAGCACTAGACAGCACGGAGACCTTTGAAAAAATAAGAATGGTGTGACACTGCCATGTAAACAACATGTTTGGCATTAAATAGAAGCGTGAGTAAAAGTAATCATTTCCAACTTGATTACCAGCAATTGGGCACTGTTACCATTGTGTTTTATAAAAAAGAAAGAGAAGCAAGGGATATGTTTGGTGTTTGGTGGAGGTGTGGTATGGTATGGTGTGGTATGGTGTGAAGGAAGGGGGTGCCTCTGCAGGCCCATGTGAGGCATCCCTTCTCCCCGACAGTGCCAGCCACAGGAGAGGTATAGTATAGAATAGAGTGTGGTTAGGGTATGAGTAGAGGAGTTGAGGGGGACATAGAGACAGAGAAAGGCAGAGAGAGAAAAGGAAGACGAGGACGGGGAGGAGGAGGAGGAGGAAGAGGAGGAGGAGGAGGAGGAGGAGGAGGAGGAGGAGGAGGAGGAGGAGGAGGAGGCGGCGGCCATGAACATGTGGAGAGAGAGGGGTGAAGAGGAATGCAGAAAGAAGGGATAGAGGGGGAAGAGAGCAAAAGACTGAGGAAGGGGGCAAGCAGCCCCTTTTATGCTGAGTCAGGCATACCTGGCTGTTGCCAGGTAACTGTGAGGCGGAGTCTGGAAGAAATGCTAACTGTTACCTTCTAGAGCAGGTTTTATCCTGTGAGTCTGTAGGCTCAGTGTAGTATAGGTGTAGAAACGTGGGCAGCTGCACAGATTCGCAGAGAAAGGCGGAAGGGGTCAAGTAATCATCTTGGGACTTTTAAACTCAGAATGGGAACGGTGCTAACACTGGTCAGATAATGACTATGACCTTTTAAGTTCTCGGCAGGTCACTCGGAGTGTTCTAATAAGCTCTAAGATGGGCCGAGCTGTTACCGTGACCGGTGATTAAGGAGGCCTTTTAGAATTTGGAGGGTTTTATACATAGCCGCTGATAATGGATCCTTTAGAAAGCAATCGTAAGGCAGTTACAAAGGCTTCCAGAAAAAGAACATAACAAATAACCTTAAGAACTATTTTTCTACTATGGTTACTCTAACAATTGTCTTCCCGCTCCCTATTCCTGCCTTAGGAGAATGGAAACAACTTCTCTTCTTTCCACAGTCTCATTTGAATCTGTGGCAATTGTAACAAGTTTCCCCTGAAAATTTATGAAGCTCAAACTCTCTTACGTCGCCCCCGGCCCTTACCAAGATGTATCCATATTAGGAACCATGAAGACAAAGAAGCTTGGTTTTCAGATGAAGGAATGGAAAGATGAGGCCTGGGCCAGAGAACTTCTCATCTAAAGAAGAAGTCACAGTAACCCCAGAAAGCTACGCCAGCTTGGGACTAGGTGTCTGCTGGACGGCGCATTAATGAAGACGAAAAGTCTGACGATTCAGGCATATGTTTCAGGGACTAGAGAGAGCTGTCATTGTCAAGTGCATAACACCCCAAGGTGTGGCCTGAGACTTCAGCTGTCCTCCAACAATCCCATCTCTCCCCACATTTTTTTTCCTAAAATACCTTTTGCTTTTTAGTTTACCTACATTCTACTTAAATAAAAATAATAGTTGAAATACCCAACGTAACTTTGTCCCAGTTACGACCCAGGTCTTGTGTTCATACAAGTCACTGAATAACCCTGACTATGGAAGGCAAGTGCTTCCTTCTTTTTCGGGGAAGAAGTGAGAGGCATAGAGAAGTAAAAGCATTAACTTAGGGTTATAGTCAGTAAAAGGCTAGTTTAAATTTAACCATGGCTTTAGCTAAGGAAACATGTGTTCTTACATTTTTCCCCACTGATATACCATATAAAAAATAAAATACATGGGATGTTCAGAGAAGATGCTCCCTAAGCTTCATCCTCTCTTGGTAAGAATATTGATGTGAATGATTTCCCTTAGGAAGGCAGAGTCCATTATTGCTCATGGATAAAGGCTGTTTACTCAAGACATCTGATCCATCTATGTACCCAAATATTCTAGATCCTGTCACAGAGATACTGATCCATTCGTGTTTATTGCTGCTCTCTTTACAGAAGATCCAGAAGCCAAAGCAGCTCAGCTGTTTATCAAGATTAATTGGTAACGATGAATGATGACTAGAAGGTGGGTGGAGGTCAGGGAAACAGAAAGGGGACCGTGAGAATAGAAAAGGGAGCGTGAAAGATGGGAGAAGGAAGAATAGAACACATGAGAAGTGACTACAGAAGGAGAGTACTGGAGAACCGGGGACAGACTCTACAAGTAGGTGGTGGGAGACGGGAGAGGAGCAGGGAAGGAGGTTCTACCAAAATAAAGCATGCAAAAAAATTCCACAATTTAACTCTTTGCTTGTATTTTTATTAAAAAATAAAAAAAGGAATACTGTTCTCTCTCACTAACAATGTGGGAATGAGCAAGCTACAACCCGTCATTGGCCATTGTTTCCTGGATTGTAACATGTGAAACTGAGAATGGCCATCAGAAGGTTGCTCATAATTGGATGAGATGTCATGTAAAGGTTTCTCCCAGTTCTCTCTACATGGGAACACTCGCTGGATTTTATGGTTGGTTTTTGGGAGTCTATATGGAATGGTTTAATACCCAGAATTACATGGGAGAACATAGTAGGCATTTAGTAAATGTTTAACAAATGACTTAATTAATTTACTCAGGTTGGATTTGCCTCGGGGATGACTTGAGGCCAAAACTATTGTATAATGTTTTCCTGTCCTCTGAAAGATGCCAGGATGACTCAGCAAGCCTTTATTCTGGTGTCTGACAGTGACATGCTAAGCGGCTTGGGCACTGTCTGATTTTGATATCATTCCAAGCCTGACACATTTTATGATTTTTGGATACAGACAAACCTAAGCCAGGACAGTCCCAAGGTGCTGAGAATCGTTGCAAAGCAACATAGCTGGAAGAAAATGTGGTTATTAAAACTACTCATCAAAAGTAACATGTGCCAATCTAATGAGCCGAATTTGCTATATGACAGCTCCTACTTACAAACAAAATGTGCCTCTAACAAACCAGGGTTTACAGTGCTGCTCTGCTGACATGTCAGAGCATCTAGGAGTGCATTTGGAGCTAGAAAAAGAAAAAAGTAGTCTGTTTTGTGTACTTGGTTTTTCGATGCTATTAAACATATTAGTGTATTCTATTCATTTTTTCTGTCATTTATCAACTGTTAACACCTACATACTATGTGCTAGGTAGTGATCCAGAAAATGCAAAAACACTGGTTTGATACGAAATGTATCAAAGTCACAGCAACTAGACAGAGTGCACAATAGATTATTCATATTAGAATAACATTACTTTGACATAATAGTAGTTTTCTGAAAAAATATAAGGAATTAGTCAGGTTTCCATCACTCTAGTGAAATGCCTGGCATAGGCTAACTTTACAGATAATACCATCCTGCTATCTAAATACCTTTATTTTGCTATGATAAGACACCGTGACCAAGGCAACTTAGAAAAGGAAGAGTGTATCAGAGACAAAGACAAGTCAAAGTCAGTGATCTTTGAACTAGATCTGAGCTTATTGTGAAAGTTTTTTTCTTTATCTAGTTGTCTGAGGTTAGAATATAATCTGTTAAACATAAAATACTTAAATTCTTTTGCTTAATGCATTCTAATGGTAATTATATTCCTGTTGACAAATTGATAACTTTTTACTGATTGATACTGTCTAGCCAAATGTTGTTAAACTCTCAGTTATCTTCGTGAGTACAGAGTATCAATGGGAACAGTTGAAGTTAAGAATAAGGTTGGTAAGCTTATCTATTTTTTTTAAATGGTGCATAAAATTTTATCTAAGAATTTATGTTGACAGAAATATGTATGTACTATGGGATACCTATCACAGTATTGTATACAATGGTAAATTATGAGAAACATGTTAAAATTAAACACAGAAGTAATAAATTATGAAATTACTTGTAGACAATTCTATAATAATTAAAATGCCATTTTCTGGGCTAAAACTTTAGAAGCCAATGTTATCATCATCTTATATTTTCACATTATAAATATGATTAAAATAGATTAAATTACTTTGTGAAAACATTATGCAATTGGAAATTATTTCTGACAGATCAACTCTTACAGTTTTATAGGCCATTCATTTTTCTCCTTCGAAATGACAAAGGAATGTTGACTTCAGTCAAAATAGCACACAACCTAGCCTCATAAATCACACGTTTAATGTTACTTGTTTTCAGGAGGTTTGAAAACCTTACTACTGTCACACTCAACTAGAAATAAGTTGACAACTCCTGAGTAAATTCACAGAAAATACATATTAGTCTTCTAAAATATACAGGACTCACCTCCCTAATGTGACCATAAAATTCAAATACCTCCAATATTCTCCCTTGAAGATATGTTAACTTCACTCTGAGCAAAGAGCACTATTCCTTTGCCTTTTCCAAGGCCATTACACTGAGCTTCATCAGATACCTATAACACTTGCTGAAGTTACCCTTTAAATATTTCTATTTGGCCAGTACTGAAGTATATTTCCTTATTTTTATTTTTATTTTTGAGAACTTTTGGTTGAAAGTTGAATATATTAGATATTAGAATGGCTACTCTAGCTTGTTTCTTGGGATCATTTGCTTGGAAAATTTTCTTCCACTCTTTTATTCTGAGGTAGTGTCTGACTTTGTAACTGAGGTGTGTTTCCTTTATGCAGCAAAATGCTGGGTCCTGTTTACATAGCCAATCTTTTAGTCTATGGCTTTTTATTGGGGAATTGAGTCCATTGACGTTAGGAGATACTTAGGAAACATGATTGTTGCTTCCTGTTATTTTTGATGTTATTTTTTATGTTTTTATGACTATCTTCTTTGGTGTTTGTTAAAAGAAGATTATTTTCTTGCTTTTTCTTGGGTGTAGTTTTCCTCCTTGTGCTGGTGTTTTCCATCTATTCTCATTTGTAGGGCTGGATTTGTGGAAAGATATTGTGTAAATTTGGTTTTTCATGGAATATCTTGTTTTCTCTGTCTACAGTAATTGAAAGTTTTGCTGGGCAGAGCAGCCTCGGCTGGCATTTGTGTTCTCTTAGGGTCTGTATAAGCTCTGCCCAGGATCTTCTAGCTTTCATAGTCTCTGGTGAGAAGTCTGGTGTAATTCTGATAGGTCTTCCTTCATATGTTATTTGACCTTTTTCCCTTACTGCTTTTAAAATTCTTTCTTTGTTTAGTGCATTTGGTGTTTTGATTATTGTGTGACAGGAGGAATTTATTTTCTGGTTCAGTCTATTTGGAGTTCTGTAGGCTTCCTGTCTGTTCATGGGCATCTCCTTCTTTAGTTGAGGAAAGTTTTCTTCTATAATTTTGTTGAAGATATTTACTGGCCCTTTAAGTTGAGAATCTTCACTCTCTTCTATACCTATTATCCTTAGGTTTTGTCTTCTCATTGTGTCCTGGATTTTCTGGATGTTTTGTGTACAATGGGTATCTTCTGCACCTGAGATTCTCTCTTCCATCTCTTGTATTCTGTTGGTGATGCTTGCATCTATGACTACTGATCTCTTTTCTAGATTTTCAATCCCCTGGGTTGTCTCCCTTTGTGATTTTTTATTGTTTCTGTTTCCATTTTTAGATGCTGGATGGTTTTGTTCAATTCCTTCACCTATTTGGTTGTGTTTTCCTGTAATTCTTTAAGGTTGTGTGTGTGTGTGTGTGTGTGTGTTTCCTCTTCTAGCTGTTTACCTGTGTTCTCCTTCATTTTCTTAAGGGACTTATTTATGACCTTTTTAATGTCCTCTATTATTATCATTCGAAGTGATTTTAGATCCTAATCTTTCTTTTCCTGAGTGCTTTGCTTTGGATTTGCTTTGGTGGGAGAATTGGGTTCTGATGATGCCAGGTAACCTTGGTTTCTGTTACTTACGTTCTTGTGCCTGCCTCCTCCCATCTGGTTTTCTCTAGTGCTACCTGCCCTCCATTTATCTGACTGGAGCCTGTCCTTCCTGTGATCCTGGTTGTATCTGAACTCCTCAGAGACCAGCTGTCTCTGGGATACTGTGATTCTGGGACCTTGTGATCCTGAGATCCTGGGTGTGACAGAGTTCCTGGGAGTCAAGCTGCCTCTGCAACCTTGAGATCTTGGTGTGACCAAGCTCCTGGAATCCTGTGATCCTGTGATCCTAGGCATGTTAGAGCATCTGGGAGTTGAGCTTCCTCTGGGTTTTGTGGGACTGGCTGAGAAATTTGCGCCCAAGGTCTGCTCAGGGCACCGGCCCAGACCTGAAGGAACCCATGCCACTGGTCTGGAGGGGTTCCTGTGTTCCTGGATCCCGCTGGTCCCAGTTACTCCCAGTGTTGGGACAGATGTTGTGTTCTCCTCACCTCTGATTCTAGGATCCCGGGCGTGTTAGAGCGCCTGGGAATGGAGCTTCCTCTGTGTGTTGTGGGACTGGCTGAGAAGTTTGCACCCAAGGGCACCAGCCCGGACTGGAAGGAACCCATGCCACTGGTCTTGCTGGGTTCCTGAGTCTCTGGATCCCGCTGGTCCCAGTTATCCCAGGTTTTGGGACAGATTGTTTTTTTTGGTTTTTTTTTTTATTATTATTATGAAATGAGTTTTTTTTTTTTTTTTTTTAAGATGTAAAATATTGGAGAGAGTTGGATAGTTGGAGTTTGGCCAGGAGCAAAGAAGTACAGAAAATTTCAAAGGGTGGGTCCTACTAACAGTTTGTGGGGGGAAATTATTGAAAATGTTACTTTAGAGGAACTAGCTCTCTTTAATGGGGCCAGGTTTTAGGGTGGTGTTTCTCAAGATATGATGACTGATCCATGCCTTGATTGCTTTTTAAATGATATAATGGAATGTTCTAATTTTGTTCTTAGCTAAGTAAAGATCTCAAATCAGAGAACCTTGGGTTCTTGAATTTGAGTATCAGCTTTACAGTATGCTATGAGTTAAATATACTTTTGACTGTCTTATGGATTTGTGTGCTAAAACCTCAGTTCCAGGAGTAGGAACAACACATGGGGAAGAAGTCTTGGGGGTAGTCTTTGGACAGCTGTGGCACATGGTCTCCATAAAGAGATGAAAGTAGCCTGTGGATAACCTCCTCTAGCTCTCACATGTCTGAGAATGACTGTAATAGGAGTGAGTCTGGCCTTCTCTTGTCTGCCCTTACTGGTTTACGATGTGTGGAGTCTCCCAGAGGCATAGCCATCTGCCATGGTACCCTGCTTAGAGCCGTCAGGGTTAAGACTGGATGCAAAGTATCCAAAACGGTGACTGTAATGGTTTGAATGAGAACAGCACTCATCGGCTAAGATATTTAAATACTTGGCCCTCATTGGCGAAACTGTTTTTGAAAGCTTTGAAGTCTCAAAAACCCACACCATTTCCAGTTAGGTCTTTGCTTGTAGATGAGACACAAGCTCTCAGCTACTGCTCTGGCACACACCCGCGTTTTCTGCTCAAAAAGACAAAATGACTTTTTTTCTTTAAAAAAACAAAAAGCAAACAAACAAACAAAAAAACCCCACAACACTCTCTGCCTCATGAACATTTAAGTGTGAGAATGCTACTCAAGATTTGCAACCCTTTAATGGTAGAACTCCCTAACAGGACTTCTGTGGAATTACTGGTTCCATTGAACACACATTTTTTTATAATAAAATGTTTGCAAAGCTGGTTCTATAACTGATTTAATATGCACAGAAGAATTGCAGTCAATGGTAGGTCCATAACAAAAGCATAGAAAACGAATGTGTCATCTGTTTTTATAAGATCAGCAACATGATCCCCCAAATGCATCTTAGACAAACAGCTTATTTCTTCCACAGTGTCCAGATCTGCCATCTGTCCTTCACAACACCTCAAACATGAGGATGCCTTCCCCTTTCAACTGATGGTGATGCCACACGTCCCTACCTGACCTTGTGTATCTAGTTGTAGACACAGACCTCTCTTTACTCATTCAGCATCCCCCATGGTCATCCCTCTTCCACATCTAGCCTTTGTTCAGAACACTGACTTAATGAGCAAAGGGCCTGCTTTGATTTTGCAACAGGGAATATATTCACGTGCTTCCATCTTCAACAGTTACAAAAGATGAGAAACTCACCTTCCCTTTTGTACTATAGCGACACGGTTCAACCAGTGCTGCTAATGCCTGCTTTTATTTTATGTAAATAACATACACACATGCAGGTTGATTCACTTATATATACATAATTCATTTTCACACTGTTTTCTTTTGTTGCACCATTTTTATATGGAAACATTTTTACAATCTCTAAAAATCTTCAGTATTCTTTCCTTCTTCCTTTCTCCGTTTCTTCCCTTTTGTCCTCTTTGTTCCTTCTTTCTTGTTTCCTCCTTTCCTACCTTTGTTCTCCCCTCCCTCTTTCTCAAAGCCTCTCCCTTTGGTTTCCTTTTGTAGTTGTTGTTGTTGTTCTGGGATCAAACTCAGAAAGCCAAGCGCATAGTAGGTACAATCTGCTGGTGGCATATTACTTTCTCATTCCTAGTGTGTGCAAGCCATTCCAATAAATGGATGGTCTGTAACTTATTTAATGACCACACTATTAACTGGAAATACTCTTGCCAGTATTTTCCTATCGCAAAGTCTGGCCCAGAGAAAAATCTTGTCACATATATCAGTTTTCATGCTTGATTCATGCTTTTACTGTGAACTTCTGAAATGGACTTAATGAGCTTAAAAGTTTTTTTTTTTTTTTCCCCATAGAAATTGCAAAGTTACCCTCCAGAGGGATTGTACCAATATACATATCTACCAACAGTTTGCAAAAACCTGTTTAGCTCTACCCAGGACAGCATTGAAACTTATGAATGTAATATGTGTACAATATCTTAATGTAGCTCAAATCTCAAGGTTATCTCTTGAACAAGCATTATATTTTTTATTATTATTTTTGAAGTTTGAACAGAATGTTTTCTCTTAATTTGGGGTGTGTGTAATGATCGACCCCAAGGCCGTCAGCATTCTCAGCATGGGCTCTGCCACTGAACTGCACTTCTAGCTTTTTATTTTTAAAACTTTTACAGAAATTATTTAAGAATACATTGCATATTTCTCTTGCATTCTATGGCTTACATCAAGATTATATCTTTCTTTCTTTGCCATTTTAATAATGGCAGATGTTAACTTTGTGCTGTAGTGCCTGAAGCCGTTCAGGAATAGTAGTGAATGGAGGGTTATTGTCAAGAGTGATATGATGTTCTGAAACTGTGTGGAATGTTCTTCTGGCTAGTTTCTTTTTGCCAATACTTCTTATGTATGCAACATCTCCTTAGCTTATAATCTGTTTCCTTATGAATACATTAAAGGAAAACATGGAAGTTGTTCATAGAGTCTTCATTGTACACACAGTAGGCTCTTGTTGATTAACAGACATTTATGTTTCAGGTAGATGCATGTATATGCTAGCTATTAAATCTTCATACACTATGAATACTATAGATGTTTACATTTTACCGATGTATTAACCAGAGTTACTGATAGTTTTGAAAGAGAAGGGCTAGAGTTCAATGTTCCAAGGTCCATGTTAACTTTCCTTCCTTTAGAAGATAGGTCTTTGTGTGACCTGGTGTTGTGACAGTTGTTTGCTTAACTGTCCAAAGGCCATTTCCTCTAGCTATGTTTGGCTTTCCAGATGTGTAGTGGGCTCTGAGGTTACCCTACTGTGACCTCTAGAAGCACAAAGCACCGCTCAGATCACTTTGCACTCATTGCTTCTGAAGTCAGAAACTCAGGCTATCTTAATGTGAACCTGGGTAACTAAAATGCCAGGTCAGCAGTCATTTGAGCAATAAATGTCTGCTTCATTATAGTGTGAACTCTCTCTCTAATGAATTCTTTTCTCAGAAGGTTTTATGGGAAGCGTGTGACACGTAGTATATTCTGTTTAGGAGTGAGCTAAGGAATTTCAAAGGGTTCTGCATCTGTGGCACAGCACACAGGTGGCTGATTTATCATTTCCTATTTGGCTAAGCCAGATCTGAGGTTTCTGGATTGTTGCTTCATCAGAAGCTAGGGTTTTCCTTCTTGACCACTCTTAGTGTCCTAAGAATGCAAATGTTCGAGGATCTGAAACAGCTTTGTGTTTTGCTGAGTTAAATTAGTTTTCTTTCCATCTCTGTTTAACAAACAGGCTTCAGTGTATTCTAACATAATCAATTTTCCCCCTTGGATGCTAGTATCAAGTGATGTTAATGAAAGCCATATGCTTTCTCATGCAAGACTCAGCGGCTCTTTCTCTTTTTCTTTCTTATATGTGTGCATGCATGTATGCATATGCATGTGCACGCGCTTGCGTGTGTGTATGTGTGTGTGTGTGTGTGTGTGTATGCGCACATGTGTGGGGGAGGTGTGCACATGCATGTGAATGTAGCATTTCTGATGCTATGCACATTGTGGAAGGTAGCGGATACCTAGCAAGAGTTGGTTTTCTCCTTTTGCCATGCATGCTCTGCTGGCTGAGCTCAGGTCGTCCAGCAGCAAATGCCTTTATCCACTGAAACCTCTCAGAGGCCAGGTAGAGTCTCTCCCTGAGCCTGGACCTCACCCTTGGCTAGACTGACTGGGCAGAGAGCCTCAGGTATCCTCTTACCTCCATTCCCAGGCACTAGGCTTATAGCACGAGATCTTCTTATTTTGGAACTGGAGATCCAAAGCAGGTCCCTGTGTTTACACTGCCAGCATGCCACCCTCTAAGTGTCACTCCGGCCTAAGGATTTTGTTTGTTTCATGCGAAAGAGATGAGGGATTTAGGAGTTTTCCTGGCATCTCCCTGAGGCAATATTCACTGGAAGACTGGACAGCTCTTGTGTATAGGCCTATTTAGAAAGTGTTATGAGGTATGGAGTCCTTGACTCACAAAAACAGGTCATTTCATAAAGTCCTTAAAAAATCACCCTTAAAGCATCAGAAAGTAATTTAGTGGGATATCTTGTATGCATATGCTAGAAAATTTTATGACATTCTCTCTCATTCAATGTTTAATTTTTTTCTTGTTATCAGTTCCATTTTAAAAAACATGAGTGATCTAAGTGTTCTCTTAAAAAGTCATGATGCTCATTTTTAAAAGGGATGCTGATGGATCAAGAATTTTCTCTTATCAATTCAAATCACCTATGTTGGCTGAGTATCAATGGCTGTTAGCTTTATGGGCCATTTTAAAACCTCAACAGACATTCAATCATACGATAGCCAAGACTTATAAACAAAAGGCAGCAGCTGAGGGGCTCTGGAGAGATGTCTTTGCCCAAGGAGCCAAACAAATCAAGAATATGTTTTTGAGTATGGGCTACATTTTCTCTGTTCCTTTCTTCTTCCACTCCTTCTCCCTCACCTCTATCTCTGGAAGGCGAAACAAATGACCAATACTGGACTGACAGGGAATAACAGGCCAAGCAGCCTTGAGCTAGGATGCCCAGACTCCAGTCTATTACTGAGTGTTCCAGTACAACTCCTTTGGCAAACTACATTGTCTGGTTACTCCATGTAAAAAGCCACAGTTTGTTAAACTCTTAGAAAACAGTTTAAGACAGTCTAGATTTCCCAATTTTCCCTTATGAAAACCACCATAGCCGTTGGCTTTACTTTGAAAAATCCAAACCAAAACACTTTCATGGTATCTAAGACCACCCATTGACACTGTTACAAAGATATTAGGAGTTTAAAAGGTGCCATGGCTCTGCAATGTGATTTATGAATGCTTACTGTGTTGTGGTTTTCCATGGTGTGAGATGTGATTACAAGGTAATGAAATGGGTTTGTGTATGCAGCCTGAGAAATCAGATTCATTGCTTTGTATTTAGATAGTTTGACACGCATGTTTCCGAAAATGGGAGCAAGTTACCCATTCCGTGACACAGCTATGGTCTGCATTTAGATGGTTTTTATAAAGTAGGAGGCACTAATAGTAATTATTTTTGTGCCAGGTATATTTGGGACAGTTAAATGAGAATTAGAAATTGAGTCCAATAAATTCTTGGTCTCTTAAAATATATAGATTTTCAAGAAAACCCCATTATGTTGACTTAAGATATATTCTCACTCTCCCATATTTTTTGTTATCTCTAAAAATGGCTCCATAGACCCGCACACAAGAAGCAAGTTGAAAGGCTTTCTTTTGTGAAAAGGTTTTCCCTTTGTTTTTAAGAGATACTAAAAGATAACTCATGTGCCAGGCCCTTTAAGATTCTGGTCACTCTAAGAGGTCATATCTTCACAGTTTGAAGAAATGGGGCCATGGACTGCTGTGCTCTCTCTCTCTCTCCCTCTCTTTCTCTCTCAGTTAAGAAACTGTTCTGTGCTGTGGTCTTTACAGCTTCTAATTTACGTTCCTACCCCCAGTCTCCTCCATAATGTTTTTTTTCCACATAGGGTCTTGAGCTAAACTTGTAGGATGCAGCTGCCCCACTTCTGAAAGGACATATGGACCTCAGACATTCTCCGTTATTTGGGAGACTTTCCGGAGGGCTCCTTCTCTTTGCTTTTCTTCCCTCCATTGCCCGGTCCATGCTAACAGCTCCCTCTCCTATTTCACTCTAAACTGTCCATCTTACTCAAGCCCTTCTCTAGACTTTAAGGGGAGTCATTTCCCGTGATGACCCCCATATTGTTTTTGATGTAATTTGCTATGCCTTCTAATGCTTTCCCACCTCCACCATCAATAATGGTTCCCCTGGTCTTAAAGCCCTTTGGGGAAGACTAAGTTGGTATTAGCCCCTTTCTGAACCAACTCACCTCCTCTCTTCTTCTCTAAGAGTGGCGCAGTGGGAGAATGAAGCATCATATGTCTAGCTCTTCCTTCCTCTCCCAGGTCCCTCCCCTTTCCCAGCAGACTCTCAGAGTCTTCTCACTCTTTCCTCTGTCCCAGATCTCTGAAACAAAGTGTTGATGAGCAAGAGTTCATCTTTAGTTCATACTTCAGCAGACATGGATGTTGGTGCTGGTGAGTCCTGTATGTACATTTCACCAAGTTTCATTTCCTTTATCAGTGGGAATAGCAAGATTGTACTAAAATGTTATTTAAAAATGCTTATCATCAACAAGAGCAGGACTTAATTTTGTTCATTTTAATCAAACGTAAGTTGCTTAGAATGACTTGGAGAATCTTGGAGATGACCTAAAAATCATCAGACAGAGGGCCAGGCATCCAGAGACTCAGCTTGACTTCAGAGCCTGGCTGGACAAGGACATGGGAGTCCACAGAGAGGGTTGAGCAGGGAAGCTGCTCTTCTCTGAACCTGGTCTAGAGTGACAGAATTATGTATTGTATGCTTCAGATACTGTCTGGGAAAAGAAAGCTCACACACAAATTTCTCCTTTCTTCTGTGCTTGCTTCCAAAGTCAGTCTTATTTGTCGAGCCTGATTGGTTTACTTAAGGTTACATGCCTGAGCTTGTAATTCTCAATCATGGCTTCTATTTTAGGAGTCAAGAATCAGAAGAAGGTGAGAACTTTATAAACTGGAAGAAGGATTTATAAATGACAGCCTCAAATGTGATGTCCATATAACACAACTAATGTTGTTGAGCTGTACTAATTAAGTAATGAAACTGCAAAAGACAGTGTTTACTGTCTTAATGACATTCCCAGTGCTCTGATAAAAAAAAAAATCATGATCAAGAGCAACTTGGGAAGGAAAGCATTTGCTTCATTTTTACAACTTTTGTGTCAGATTCCATTAAAGAGGGAAAAGAGATCAGGAACTCAAGGCAGAAACTTGGAAGCAGGATGTAAAATCCAGGCTGTAGAGGAGTGCTGCTTACTGGCTTGCTATCCAAGACCCAGTTAGCTTTCTTAACTCAAGACTACCTGGTCAAGGATGGCACCACGCTCAGTGAGCTGGTCCTTCTCATGTCAATCATTAATAAGAACGTGCCTGACAGACTAGCTTATAGGACAATGTTTTTTAAAGGTTTGAAAGAGTGTTGTTATTTTTGAGATCATAATTTAGTTACATTTCTTCTTTCTTTTTCCTTCTTCAGAACCCTCCCCCCATACCTCTCCTGAATCTCCTTTAATTTCATTCCCCCTTTTTTCCATTCATTGTTATTGTGTGCATATATGTATTCTAAATATAAGCTGTTTATTCCAAGTAATATTACTTGTATGTATGTTTTCACTTGGTACTGGTGAGCCAGTTGGTGTGCTCATCCCCAGGAAAGATCACCTCTCCCTTTCTGAGTTTTCCTCAGTTGCCTGATATAAGCCAACCTGAGGGCGACTTCTTTGTAATTCAGAGTCCCTCTTCTCAAAGGAATTTATGTTTGTGACAAATCTCAATAACTATTATTACCATGACACAACTATTGTATGATTATTATTTAAAAAGCATGGCAAATTATCTTAGTCTTCATATGAATGTATCAGCTTTATTATGCCCTTTTAAACAAATATCTTTTTCAAAGAGCATATATGCAAATGTGCACTCTCTGAGCATACACTGCAAGAAGACATGTTGATTACATTATATGACTTACCCTTCTAGTTTTTCTCCTACATTCCCATCTTCTTCTGGAAACTAGGACTCTGACCTACATCTAAGTAGGCTTCTTTAGCCACTGACTGGAGGTGAAATCTGCCAATAGGAAACACCAGCTGGAGATCAGAAAGAGAAAACAGACTGAAGGCAGACTGTTTATTCTCCAGGCCCTTCCCCTGCAGGGTAGTGGCCTTTAGGTTGGCAGCATCCTTGACCCAAAGTCACAGGGTCTTGTCAGTAGGGACAGGGCAGTAAGCAGTGGGAAAGAATATTATACTTGATGTCATTTAAATTGCTTTATGCACTTGTAACAGAATTGTGTATTTTTAAGCAGAGTTTCCTCCTTCAAAGTTTTCCTCCCCTTGTGATATTGCTTCAGTGGCCTTTTCTGTCTAAGGTGAAAGTCGTTCTGCTCTGGACACAGCCCCCTCATCTGCAAGGCTTTCACAGTTCCACATGTAATCCATTCATTAAGTTCCCCCAAGCTCTGGAGCATGTGCCACTGTTGTCTTGTGTAGATTTGGGGGTGATACCCCAAGAGTGGATTTTTTAAAAAGATATTGTAGGGTAGAGAAAGATTGGTTTAGCACTAAAAATTATATGCCTTCAATAGTCTTAAAAGTAATTTAGTTTAATTTAAAAAATATATACACTTGGAGAGGCAACACGCACTATAGAAGTTTTACAATATTGAGGCCTCTCTCCCAGTAATTAGTTAATTTTAATTTTGCATCTTCAACAACCTTGCCTCTCAGCAAAACTTTCAAAATGTAAGATGGACATGACTACTTGTGTTCGGCTTTAGCTTTAAGGGCTAAGATTTCGGAAAAGTGAAAATGTATGTCCTTTACAGCAAACCCCAGCTGTATAATAGCTATTGAAATGGAAATAATGACAAAACTAATTGTATGGTTATAATAAACCAAGGAAAAGTGTACAAAAACTACCTATATTTTGTAGATTTGGGGGTGGCTATTTTGAATTCCATAATATAATTTTTTTGACATTATTAAAATTTTGCCATTTGTTGAAATATAAGAATATTGAGGATTTTCTCCTGGCAACTCAGTTTTCCTGAAAACAAAGCAAATGTGAGTTACTATTGATGTTGAAATGCCAAGGGTAAAATAAACATCATTTACTTAAAAACTCAGGCCCCCTCTAGATGTTTACATGTACATGGTGGGAGCGAGAGAATGAGAGAGAATGGGGCTTCAGAGACCCTTAAAGTTTTAGCTCTTTAATTGTATTTTACACTGCTGATATTGTTTTGACTCTCCCTATAAAAAAGTATAGCAGGCACACTCTTCCTGTCTCATGATGATATAGGTGTACAGTAAAGGAATGGGAGAAGGTTTCCACCCAAATTATCATTTTATGAAATTATCAAGCAAGCATAGTGTAATACTGGTGCAAAGTCATAAAATCCTTCATAATTATTCTATTTCTATTACCTAGATTGTAGTATAATAGGCGTTTTATGAAATATTTTTATATCCCATAACTTCTTTTTGCCTCTGAGGCTCTCCACCCATTTTGTCAATGGCTGTTCTCCCTCTGGGAGGAGGGCGTGGATACCAAGAGAAACAAAGAGGGCATTGATCAGCCCTGGCTTTGAAAGCCAACTCAGAAAAAATATTCCTAGCGGGAGCTAAGCTTTTTCCAGAGTGGGATTTTAAAAATGTTGGTGAGGGACGAACGGATGATAGAAAGGAGGGAGAGAGAGAGAGAGAGAGAGAGAGAGAGAGAGAGAGAGAGACTTCCTGTCCAAATACTGAAGAACAGACCAGAAATTGGTCCTAAAATTGTGAAGAGGCCCAGAGTGAGAGAGGTCAAAGCAGCTAAGTGTGTGTGTGTGTGTGTGTGTGTGTGTGTCTGTCTGTCCTGGTTTTACCTCAAGGCTAAAGCTTTGGGGTATGGCAGCAAGCACAAGTGGGTGTGGCAGTCCAAGGCTATTAGAAAAAAACTTTAATGGGGAAACAGCAGATGTCTACAGCAGTAATACTTGTTCTCGCCTGCTCTGGGCACCATCTGGTAGAAGTCTTCAGTCTAACAGGGCACTTTTAAGGCTAGTGCTTTTCACAGGCACAGGCTTGGCACTATTCTGCCATTTTTCTTGGTGGGGGAAGGATCTTTGCATTCACAGAAAGAGCAGTTCTGAAATGGAGTCTCTTAGATCAACCTGTTAGACTAGGTTTATATTCTTGAAATCATTATGTTTTTAGAAAATGGGGTCTGTATGCCACTTTGGTTCTCCTGTTTATTTACTTTTATTGCATTTTATAAAAATATTGGTGTGATGGATTTGTAGGAGAGGAAACTCAGCATAAACTGTTTGAGAAATGATGTTCTAGAGAATGTTACAAATGAAGTGATGAAGGGTCACAAATGGGGAACAAATGGCTAACCTAGGTACCTATAACATATCAAAGCAGCGGCTGGCCAGTGCTCCTAGCCTCCCTCAGTACCTGTGGCTCTGCTCCCAGCACTCCTCAACCCATCCCTACCCTAAACCTCTCCCTCCTAGGGCCTTCTTCCCTTTCCCCGGCCAGATCCTTATACAATTTGCCCATTTTGGCTCTACCAATTTCTTGGCCTCTTGGCCCAGGCTGCCTCTCTTGGTAAGGCAGCTCCTCTGTTGCTCTGCCTACTGTTCTCTCCTCTCATGGTCCAGTTTAATCTTCTAACCACGTTCATCCTGGACTCTTCTACCTGTCTGCTTTCTTCCAATAAACATCTTCTCCACACTTTCGGAGAGTCCTCCTTAGGACTTCAGGAGTCTCCATGTCCTCCTCCTCTCAGTTCCTTTTTTGCATTCAAGATGTAGGAACTCTCTTCCTGTCAACCATACCTGCATCTTTCTACACACATCCCTGGCTCATGTAGCATGGAAGGGATCCAAAGTCACGTGTGTATGATGAGCAGGAAACACGGAAAGTCTTAAGAAGGATTATCCATGAGCCAGCTATTTTCCCAAGATGCAGTGACCTCTGTTACAGTCTGGAAGCCACTGCTGGAGGAAAGACTTAGTGGTTGAAAGGGCTTGGATGACACTCAGGCCTGTAGCTCTTAGGACAACCAAGGTGTGCTGGAACCAGTGTAATAGTCAATAAAACCACTGGACCCTGACTTCAACTGCAAAGGCTTTTGGACACTAGTGACTGCCAGCCCTACATTATACCAGAGGTCAGTGAGGACCTGGGCAGGATCCCAAGATGCCTTTCTCTCTGCAGCTCATATTTATGTAAGTCTCCCATAGATCTAAGAATCAAGTGGGAATACAGGTGAAGAGAAATGAACAGGGGTGGATTCAGTCCCAAACCAAAGAGATTGTAAAATCCATTCACTACTCGTGTTATTGTACATCACTCAGGAATGTGGGAGCTTGAGAACAAAATTAGATTAAATATTAAATGTACAAACTCAAGAAACTACATTTTCTTATACTACTGCCAGGCAGGGCATGCGATGTTGACCCTGCCACTCTCTCAATATTGTGACAATGGAAATCATGCCTGGCATATAGAATGCTTTTGGATAAGACTTGCTGTCGTTCTGAAGGGAGCTTTTCTGAATTTTACATTTCTTGAAAAGGTAGTCAAGCAGAATTTGCTTGTGATAGGAGCTACAGAGGCTCCCTCCACAAAGGCCACCACAACCTAACAGACAATTAGTTTCAAATTTCCTGACCTTGCTGATTGATGACAGAATCCTGAGCAAATGGACAATGGTAGTGTGTGAGTAAATGTACAGGTATGCATATGTGTATGCACATGCATGTACATGTGTACATGTTTGCAGGTGTGCATGTATACATGTGTTTCTGTGTGTCTGTATGAAGTCAAATTGATCCACTGAGAAAACTTTGCCAGTCTTTCCGAAGGATTGTGTACTACAGGCTGTGGCAATCACCTTTGTAACCCTAAACTAGTATTCCATAGCTCAAGCCTATATATTGCCAGTGACTTGTGACATTTGGTGATATCCATCAACTAATGATAAGTAACTATTTTGTCAACTAATCTTCGAGCAGCAGGGTGCTGGGGATCTTGAAGGTGGGGTTTCTGAGTTAAGAGGATTCTTCCCACTTGTAAGGAGCTGGCATTAAATTGGGGAAAACGGAAGTGTCATTCAAGAGACTCTGATTATTACCGTAAGGAAGAGAGAAGGAAGCCACAGAGCACCGCAGAGAGGGAAATATTTCTACCTAGTCTGGGTCTTCTTTTGGAGGACTTCCTGAGAAGACAGTGATTTGGGGGGTTTAGATTTCCATCACTGCCCCTCACTGCTGGTGGCTAGTGGACTCAAGCAGCCAAGAGAAAGAAAACCAGTCAGGGAGGCAAAGTTTTCTGACTAATAGAGTTGCTAGGCTTGTGAGACAGATCAGTGACTGAGGTGTGGGTGATAAGCATGCTAGGGTGTAGCTGTCTTTACCAAATGGAAACATTTCCTCTTAGAGAAAAAAAGGCGATTCATAAGCGCAAGGAAGCTCATGAGGTATATATGGTTTGGGGAACTGAGAAAATTACCAGACTCACACTGACCCTCCACAAGGTTATACAATCAGTAAATAATTGCATGGAATAACTGACCCCTCAGTAGAGCTGCCTATACATTTGATAGGATGCTTCAGGAATGCAGCGTTCACAGTGGTCACCCAGAGTGGTCTGGACTTGATGGCACCTCTTTGTCATTTAATGTTCCTGTAATAACCCTTAGCACATGTGTCTGTGAGCAACTCTAGTAAGCTCAGGGGCTCACTAAACCATTTCTTTGGTCTGTCTTTCATCTCCTATCTAGGGAGAACAGATATTTGTTTCTATCTCCCCAGGAAGAGTCATGTTTATTAAGTGACATGGGACAGATTGAAGGGCAAATAAAGGGACTGATTTCTGGTCTACACATACTGTTTTTAAAGTTTTATGGTAGGGTGAAGGAAGGAAAGGTAGGGAGATATAGGTAAAAGAATGTAACATCCAGTTACAAAAGGCTGGGTAAAAGGGCTAATAGTTGGGATCCTCTGATGCCCAGATCAGATTCACTAAAGCCTCTTTAAAAAAAGAAGAAGAACTATCCATGCACACTGGACATTGGAATAGTCAAGACTGGTTAACCTCATGTGTACACATTCACTATCAGAGACGTATTCATGCTCTCCCTGTAGAAATGGCTTTTGTCCTTTCCCTCTCTGTAGATCAACTCTAGACCTGCTTTCACTGTCCCAAACCTGAGAAAGTGTTTCACTTATTGTTATTGTCCTCACCAAGCTGGTTCTCCTTGACTGGATGCTTCTGTGTTTCCGTTAGAGTTCGGGAGCTCAGAGCAGTGGTACATGGGTTTTAGGTTTCATTTGCTATCACTAGAAACATCATAGTGATAGGTATGCTCCTGTTTATGTAGAAAAGAGACTGACATGGCCCACTTATTTCTGAATAGATGTCCCCTCTCACTGTATTCAAATCTTGGTCAAGGAGAAAGCTGTATTGCCGAGACACCATTTTAAAGCAGATCAGTTTTAATGATTGTGGAATGGTTGATCAGTCGAATCAAGGATCTAGTTAGCACAGCTGAGTAGGAGGGGTGAGTGATAAGATACTATATGTGATGTCAGGAGATCTGAGTGTCTTTTGCTTCATCTATCAATCCTTTTTCACACTGGCCATTGGTTATCGGATGCTTCACTAGTGATAACTGAGTTATAGCTGAACCACATAAATCTTTGGACCCACACAACCAGAGTTCTCAGTAGGGAGCTGATTGGAGAGAATTGGCAGAGGAGTCAGCATATACAGATTCTGTGTCCTACATGATTATTTGAGAGAGGCTGTCTAGTTGGTGCTCCAATCATCCACAGTCTTATAACAAATTCACATTTCATTTGCAGGTATGCTGGAGGTGAGTCTAACCTGGCTACATGCATTAGTCACGTGTTTGGTTTGTAGGTATCTTAGGACTCAGACTGTGTCTTTCTAGACTAAGCTGGTATCTTCCCTCCCTCCCTTTTTCCTTTCTCATTCCAAGCTTGGAATAAATCTGGTTAGATTTTTCTCATATCAACTCGTTGGTAAAGCTAACGGAAAATTCATGTCTGCATATTCTTGTGATGCCCTCTGCATCCTCCTAAAGGGTCCCTTCTGATTTCTTTTTGACATACTCCTTTTTAAAACCAATGCTCTCATTTTGCATACTCCTGGATCAAATGGTGCATTTGAATTCTTGTGACTGGTTTCTACCCCATTTCTCTCATTGGGGAGGCAGATGAATGCAGAGATGTAATTCAGAGGGACCCAGGAGTGGAGAAAGCCAGGCTCCTCTGGCTCCTCTCAGATGGCTCCAATTGCTTGTGTGACAGCCTTTGCCAAACACAGTATTAATTTTAACCGTAGAAACTTGGCAAGTCAGATGATTCAGCTTGACGTTGCAATTCAGCAGTGGGAACTATTAGTTTTGGATCTGATTTTAAGTGGTCTCAGAATACTGGTTACAAACAGAAAGGGCTTCCTGAAGCCAAGTCATATGGTGGCCCTGTGTTTCCTTATCTGTTTCGGCCAGGCTACCTGGGACCAGAGCATGTGCTTCTCCACTGTAGCCTGTCTAATTGTAATGGAGGCAGACTGCCAGCACTGGTGTGTGTGCATTTCATTGGCTGTCACTCCCAATCCTTCTTACTGCCCTTGTCCCTTCTCCTCTCTCTTCATTTTTCCCTCCTCTTCTTCTTTATCTTGTCTTTTCATTTTTTCACTCATTTCTTTTTAAATCCCCGAAACAGTATATATACATTATTGGAAACAAACAAACAAACAAACAAACAAAATGAAAGAGAAGGAGAAAAAGGATGGGAGTGAGGAGGTAGGGGAGGAGAGAAGCACCGGAAGAAAATATACAGGTAATACGAAAACCCACAAAAGTCTCCTGTGTTTCTATATAACAGATTAATAATGAGAAGCCTTTTCTTTCAAACATGCATGCACTATGCGTACACTGTGCTATGTTGTCTCTGCATATGCAAGTGCCTGTGTGTGTGTGTGTGTGTGTGTCTGTACACATGTGTTAGGAGCTGTTTGAGTTACTTTGTACTGTTACTGGGACAAGAGCAATTTAAGGGCGGAAGAACTTATTTTTGGTTCCCACGTGCTGTCCGTCAATCTGACAATTCTGAAAATACCTCACTGTATGAGACTGGAACTTTTGCTATACCTCATAGCCACAGTTATTGGTACACCTTGAAGACACTTGTAACTTAAGATTGCTAGCCTGCTGTGTATTCAGACTGTTTGTTTAACCTTCTTTGAAGAGAACAATGTACAAATTGACCTTACTTGCCATGCTGATGTCCCTTGTAATCACCCTTTACCACCCAAGTTAATGCATAACTGCAGCCTTCAATTATGTATATTTGCATGTCCCTGACACAGAAAATGCATGTGTATCATTTAATGAAAGCAGCAAATACATAATTTGAAAGCAACTCCCTAAAATCTACCATAAAGGTTAAAAGCAACCACTTATATCTATTGGTTCATAAACAATGATGACTGTTATCTGGGTCAGTTGAGATCATTTGGAGCCAGTGATTTAATTCCTTGTAAGACTCTGTAAAAAATTTTTTATAAGTCATTGCTTTCCTTCTTCCTTGTGATGCATTTTAAGCTATTCAATATATACAGAACATGCACTTTGTTATGTACATATAGACACATAGACACACACAGACATACTTATACACACAGTTCATGCAATGGACAGACATACAAAGACACAGGGACAAACAGATTCACAAAACAGCCTTTAGGTAGGCACAGATTTAGCCTCATACAGGAGACAGAAGATGGAAGATACACAGAGCATAAAGTGCAGAATTTCAATCTGAACTTGCTCTTGGTTATGTGGCTCCAAAGGGAAGTGTTCTGACTAACAGTTTATCACTAACACACATAATCCACACATGCCACAACAGGGAAGACACTGCGAGAGGAGCTTGAAGCAGCTGGTCACATTTCATCAACAGGCAAGAAGCAGATAGGAAGATAAATTCTGCTTAACTCACTTCTTCCTTCCTATACTGTCCAGAGCACTGTTCCAGGGCACTGTGCCCCTCACAGTGTGCCCCTCACAGTGTGCCCCTCACAGTGGGTGTGTCTTCCCACCTCAGTTACCTTAAACAAGGCAATACCCTACAGGCTTGCACAGAAGACCATCTGCCCATCTCTGTCGTGATTCTAGATTTCATCAAATTGACAATTGAATTAAGGATCACAGAAGCACCCATTTCCTCTTTCCTGAATATTGCTCCAAAGTACAACCATTAAAGCTATGCACTGGCAGAACAGTATCCACCCTATCTATGTTGTATACCAACATTTCCCATTCCATCATAGGTGGAGTTATTTAACCTTCTATAATCTTATAAATGAATACTCCATCTAAGGCACTGGGTGTTCAACCCCCAACCTCTGTATCTTCACTTCTACATCTTTCTAGTAATAACATATAAAAACCGACATTAATAAAAGCATCTCCATTATTATACATTTGTGGATCACATTTGATCTCATTAGCTTGTCTGTGCTTGAACACCCATAAAATCCCAGTTCTCTAATATTCTCACACAAAATTCTTGGCTCCACCCAATTAGCCTTCTCTTCTCTCCACTTTCTAAGTCTAGGTCACTCTCTCCAACCTCCACTCTATTTAAGGCACAGAAGGACATACGAAGGTGTTACGCCAATCATAGTTAGACTTTTGAAGCTCGTGCTCGCTCTGACCCTACTTAGGAGGTGAAAATGGAATACTGCATTGTCAACAAGTAGCTTTTCAGCCAAAGAAATGGGAAGAGATGGAAGAAAAGAGCTTGAGGGCTGGAGATAACAGCTCAGTGGTGGAGTGTTTGTCTAGAATGTCCAATGTCCTAGGAGTTTGAAGGAAAGTTATTTTTCAGGTCAAAATAAGAGGATACAATATTGTGGTTGACTCTTAAATTCCTACATTTTTGGTTTGGATGAATGGCATAGGTGAGGCTCTATTAAGAGACATAAATATCAAGTAAATGGTGCCTCATTTTGCATTTTTCCCTCAGAGCATATTTAGTTTGAAGCTTTAGGGGCATATAAGAGATAATATCTCTTTGTAAATACTAACACAACTTTAGAGACAAAAGTAGCAATCCATTAGCAGATAGGTGATTTGTAAGCCTCTCATTATATTTCTAGATGAGTAGCACCAATAGTGAAAATCAAGCATCGGTGCCCTGAAGTGCTTTAGTAAGTTCAGCATGATCCAATGAGATTACCACTGGGGTATAAACCAACCAGTGGTTAACCATATTAGGATGAGACAATTGAACATAATGTCAGTGGATGGCAGCTGCCACCCAAATATGCAAAGTTAAAATCCAGGTAATGTTATTATTTTACTTCATGTACAAGCCTGTGCACACCTTGGGTAACCAACTGTTCTTGGCAAAGAAAGTTTAAAATGCAGTGATTTCAGGAGAAAAACAGGGTTAAAAAGGAAAGAAAACCTAGTGCCTAGTTACAGAGGAAAGGCTCTAACTACCTAACACCCAGCCTTCCCCAGGATCAGAGACAAATACCCATATGTAAATGGGCCTTATGAATGTTTGGTCCTCAAAGATTATTGTGAATCTTGCCTCAAGAGCCTCAGAAGATGCAGTGCTTAGATATGTAGATGCCTTGCATGGTTGCTATCTTTTCTTAGAAGCATGAGGGTGGGAGGAGCTGGAGAAGAGCATGAAACCATCCAAGGAGTGAGTGGTTTTGCAGGCCTTCTCCCTGATCCCTGGTGCCTTCCAGCATCACTGTTGTGGAATGGATTCAGAAATGACAAACGTCAGGCTTTAAATCCTAGTTGATTACTTTGGACAAGTTCAACTTCATCTATAGAGTAGGGATGCTGCTTAGCATTGTTGTAAAAATGGATGTGTTGGTTGCAGAGGACTTGGTACAGGAAAACTGTTGAAATATTTTCAATGGTTGAGTCAAAAATGTTTCTTTATAAATATAACACCCTCCCCAAAACTGTAAGGATTCTTTTCATTTACCTTATATTTGTTTCAATGCATCTCCCCTTAAGTTTGTTAACTACAAAATACCCCCCTTTAGACTTCTAAATTTACTTTACTAGTTGAGAAAAATTCTAATTTTAAGGCACCATCCGATATGAAACCATGCTGGAGATCTTATTTTGTGTTTGAATCTGGTTGTGACTCAGATGAGTCAGAGACCCAGGTTTCTGGATAGGTCTATGGGAATCTGAGGTTTGTTGGATGATTATGCACAGCCTAATGTAAATCATAATGCATGCACTGATTTAGAGAGTGACCTTTGAGTTATCTCTCCATCTACTGTTATTTTTCTGTGTTGTATTTGCAAAATGAACTCTTATAATCTTAACAGATTTGCATGTTTGTATATGTGTTGAATGAGAATACCCCCATAGAGGCGCATATGTTTGAATGCTTGGTCTCTAGTTGGTGGAACTGTTGGGGAAGGATTGAGAGGTGTGGCCATGTTGGAGGAGGCATGTCACTAGGGGTGGGCTTGCAATTTCAGTCCATGCTATTTCTAGTTAGCTCTCTTTCTGTCTTAGGCTTTTGTATTAAGATTTAAGCCCTCATCTATTGTCTCAGCACCATCCCTGGTACCATCATGCTTCCCACCATGATGGTCATGGACTCACCCTCTGAAGCCATAGCACTTCTTCTGTAAGTTGCCTGGATCATGGTGTCTTATCAGGGCAATTGGAAATCAGTTAAAAGAACATGTGTCCTTATTTACACTTTTAATCTGTGGATATTCAAAGTGGTTTTGTTTATTTGTTTGTTTTTGTCCAGTGGTCATCTTCACTACTTGGAGGGAAAATTCCCTAAAGACCTAAACTAACAGGAAATCCACTTATACTTCTCTCACTATACTTTGATGAATTAAACCAACTGCATTCTAATAAGAATAACTAGCCAACCTCTGCTACAGCACAAATAGGTTCAGGTGGAGTTCCTTGTGACTGATCTTTGGACAGCATGGGAAAGAGTCTGTTCTCCCAACACCACTGCTGTCTTTCCCTGGACTGTCTAAAGAAGCAGACAGAATGAAGCAGGATTGTGAGACACACAGCCAGGCACATGGACACTTAAATGTGTCACCTTTTTTTGTTACTCAAATGTATAAAGAGAAAAAGGTATGTATTGCAGTGATGGTATTTAGCTCAAAATACAAGCATATGAGACTTGGTGACCACATAAAGCTGAATAAGGAATTCCTTTTTCTGACTTTCTCTGCCCTATGGGTATAGAGAAAGAACTGAGCTCTTTCTGTATTATTTATTTAAAAAAAAAACAAAGCAAAGCAAAACAAAACAAAACAAAAAATACCTAGAGTCAGAGGAAACAAAGCACATGGTCACTGAAGATCCTTCCTGGGCAGAAAAACTGAGGGAAAGCTTTGTTGACTTTTAAGGCTTCAGGGAAGTTCAGAGTAGACTCTAAAGAAAAACCAACACTTCACCAGATTGTAGGGAATGTATGACCATAATAAGGAAGGAAAACTGCTAAGTACCAACTCACTTGCTGGTAATTAATAGCTTGCAAATGAGGTAAATTCAATCTCCAGCTGTCTCCCTTGGTAATCTCTGATCTTATGATACAATTATGGATATGACAGGTAAATCAAATTCCCTCTCTTTTGTTCTTTTCCTCACTACGTTGTATGTGCATGTGTGTGTATTGTGTGTGCATATGTATGCAGGTGCATGTATGTTTGCATGTGTTGGCCAGAGGACAACCTCAGATGTTATCCTCGGGAAAGCTGTTTGCCTACTCTGAGACAGGTTTTATCATCAGCCTGGAGCTCAAAGTCAGGCTGGACTGGCAGGTTAACAAGCTGCAGCGATTCCTCTGTGGCCACCTCCCCAGTGCCGGAATTATAAGCACATTCGGCTGTATCTGGCACTTTTTGTAAGGATTTATTTTATTTTTGTGCACGAGTGTGTGTGTGTGTGTGTGTGTGTGTGTGTGTGCACCCTTCTATTGGGATGATCAGAGACCAAGAGAGTCTTGGACCCTTTGGAGCTTAACACACAAACAGTTATAAGTCACTCTGATTAGGTGTAGAGGAACCAAACTCAGTTCCTCTGAAAGTGCGCAAGCGCTCTTAATTCTGAGCCATCTCTTCAACATCATAACCAGCATTTTCCGAGTGTTCCAGAGATCAAACACAAGTCTTCATGCTTATAAAACAAACATTTCACTAAGAGATTCATCTTGGCCTTGCTTTCAGTCTCTGATCACGATACATTTCATTAATGTGCACTACAATTTGTATCATTTGACCTGACCAGGATTCAATCTAAGGATGATTTTTTTCAAGAAAACAAACTAATAAGCAAACAAATGATTTAATTATCTATTTACTACAGGCTTCTTCATATGTTAGCATGCATTAAAATTATTACAATACCTGCTTCGGAGAATGGTCTTTGTAACACTGACTACAATAATTATCTCCTCTGTGTCTTTAAAGGTAGCTTTGTGCAGCTTTGACTGTATTCCTTATAGAAACACTGACTTTTTCTAGAGGCTTCTTGAGTATGTTTAACCATTATTAAACAGTATACTCCTTCGGTTTCAAACAATGACCTCAGGCTCTCTTTCTGCACGTTCCAGACAACGGCCTGTGAGTGGCTCATTTGTCTCTGGCTACTCTGGTCTTTTCCCTCTTCTCATTTCTTTGTGTTCCCATTCACTCCCAGGAATTGGGTAATCTGTACAAATTATCCCTTCCATTCACTGATCCCAGGGATACGTGCTGCATTGCTAATTCTCTCCCAAGCAAAATGAAAAGGGTTGACTCTAGAATGAGAATGAATGAGGCTCCAGTGAGACTTGGCAGTGTGAGCCACACTGCGCTTTTCTTGCAGACAGCCTGCTCACCATGCACGGGATTATGGACAACAAAACAAAACACTGCCCAGCACACTGACAATTTATTTAATCCTCAGCATTAGAACAAAACCCAGAGCAGTTATGAGTTACAAGCCAGTCTGCAAGTTTCTAAACGTTTGGCATCTGCCTTCTCTTCAGTAATATACTAATTAGCACTTTTGTTCTGCTTCACTTGCCTTATCTAAAGCATGCACAGCATGGCACATGAGACAGGAAAACGTAATAGTCCTCATTCCTTCAGGACAGAAATCGAAGGTCACATACATGGCAGAAGGAGGAGTCCATCCATCCTCAGATCAAGTGACAGCCCATTCATTTTTCAAATCACTAGGGCATATGCTGATTCGACTGTTCCCTCTTTGTTTTACCATTGTCTCCTAAATCAGCACAAAGCACTTACCACCTGTAACGATGGAGACAAACAGAGAATTCGAAACAGAGAGTCCTATGATACTCCTCCCATGCCTGCCCTGAAGAGGCAAAACATAAGCATACTTCAAATGTAAAAGTGACCTCTATGCATCTTTTAAAAAGCATTTGGTTAATCACTAAATCAAAATGTGTGTGTGTGTGTGTGTGTGTGTATGTGTGTGTGTGTAGGTGTGTGAGTGTGTGTATGTGTGTATGTGTGTGTATCTAAGAACTGAATCCAAGGCTTTATGCATTCTAAGCTAGCACTGAGCTAACATTCTGCCTGGGAATTGGACTTTTCTTTTATAATCAGATTCTCCTTATATATTTTAGACTGTTTTGAGCCTATTGGCCTGGGGTTCCTGGTGTGAGTGAGCCACAACTTGCCCAGATAGTTTTGAAGTTTTATTGTTGTGTTCCAAATTCGGGATAGGACGAAGAAGAAGGAGGAGGAGGAGGAGGAGAAGGAGGAGGAGGAGGAGGAGAAGGAGGAGGAGGAGGAGGAGGAGGAGGAGCAGAAGGAGGAGGAGAAGAAAGTTATAGCTAAGTTCATAGAAGTTAATTTTATTTTTGGTATCATGAATGTTCACAAATTCAAGACCATCATTTATTAGTTCAAAGGGTGTGGAACACTGGGATAATATTTTTACATTAATAACGTGAATGTTTAAAATTTATTTACTAGAATCAAACACATTGAAGAGATTATCTCTTTTCTATGAAACCTGTCGAAACTCTGCTTTTGAAATCCCGAGACAGAACTGACCCTCAAACTTTTTAACATGACCTTAACCGTAGGCAATTCAGCATGTTACAATTTGGTGTCTTAGGGATTTGAACTTTTGGTGGCCAATCTATTACTAATTATATGTAATTAAAGAAAGAAAAACAGAATACCACAAAATTGAAAGCATGTGGTTTTTTAAAAAACAAACTTTAGTTTGAGAATTTTGCTAATATTAGCGTTTCAGAGTGTTACTACAATGCTAAAGAGATTGTATATTACTGTGTTGAAAGGCAGACTCAGACCCTTAAACCCAGGAAATAATATTTCAACTTTTTTACTATGTTGTGTGATCAGAACACTTCTTGAATATTCAAATGATACATTTCAATGTAATATGAACGTCTGTTAGAATCCAGAAAAGAGATGGCATTAAAACGCCTACAGAAACGGAGCATTGTAGCACACACTTGGAAGCCCAGCACTCAGAAGGCTGAGGCAGCAGGGTCATGGGTTTGAAGTCAGCCTGTGCTGTACAACAAATTGACGGTTAGCAAGGCTACATAGCGAGACCCTGTCTCAAAACAAACACAAAATAAAACCAGACAGACTATGTTTGAAGAGCAGGGTTGAGTTACTCGGTGGTACCGTATTCCGGTGTGGCATGTTCAAGCTCTGGGTGTGATGTCTAAAGTGGAAATTTAAGAGTTCTTTCGAAAGTTGGTTGGTTGGATGGTGTTTTGCTGGGGCAACCACACGAAGGAACATTTTATTAAAGTGGACACAGGTGTGAAAGGCTAAGGCAGACTCGTGAAGGAAACATGTCCCTGAAGCAGACACAGGAGAGAGGATGTTCTGCTAAAGCAAGAAAGTGAGGGGACACGTATGAAGGAGTCTTTGCTAAGGACACGTATGTATTAGTCCACCTTATATTGTGTAGCTGAGCTGCATTTGTCGGGATGTCATAGAGAGAAACACACCACAAAACTTCTGGTGGTGTACTGCAATTTGTTGGTTCTTCCTCAGACTCGAGTTGATTGGATGCACATGCTGAGGCAAGACCCGTGCGGAGGCACGGCACGTGGAGGCCACGTGATGTGTGGAGGGTATAAATGGGATACCACGGAGTGACAGAGACAGAGCTTGGCTTGCTGCTACAGCTAGCTGTGCAGCACGTGTGGGTCTTGAGTCTTCGCTGATCTTCGCTTCCAGAGAGAGGCACAGCCGAGAATTTCTCCTGATACTAACCAGACTCTACTGAACTGGACTGCTGGTGTATCTGTGAAGTGTTTGCAAGTAGATCGAGCTGCTGCTGCCTGCTAAGCTGTGAACTGAACTGCTGATTTCCAGACAACACAGATGGGAGTTGCTCCGAAGAACCTTTCTAAACAGGTCCAGTTGACCTTTCTTCCCACTACCCCTGGTAGGTGGTGGTCTACAAAGGAAGTTAAAGCATTTCAGAACCATCATTAAAAATAGGATTTGAAAGCAATTAAAGTACAGATGTCTATGACTGAAAATGAATAAATAAACCAAAAATTAGAAATAGATGTAATACTCAGAGAAAGAGGGAGCAGAGCTCCTCTGGGGATGGACTGGGAATGAGAGGAGTCAACAACACACTGTTGATCTTTTCAGTGGTCCGAGTGCTGTGAGCGGGGAGAAATAGTCCGAAGATTTCAAGAATGCGTGCTGAATGCAGGAAAAAGATATCTCCATTCAATTAAATACAATCTTGAGTGACTAAAAATATACAGGTTTTGTGTCAATTAGAAATATTTATGACATAATCTCCACACCCAAGGAACTTAAAATCTTATCACTTATCACATATTAAAACTCTTTTCTGGTCAGTGATAAAGACACAAAGCCTGTTGGTATTCCACAGATGCCAGCCAGAACCTGCTCTTCCCCGTGTCAACTCCCATCTGTAAACCACAGTCAGAGACACTTAATTTCTTTCCTATGGCATGTGAATTTCCTAGGTTAACCCTGGAGGCCAAATACCCAATCCTCTTTCCTTTTTCCATTAAAAAGTTGTCATTTCACTTAATGAGCTTAACAATGTCCTGTCTCACTATGATTGTTAGAACAGATGCCTAGCAACTTCGGGTCCTCCATTTTCCTTTACTACCAATCACAGCGGCCAATTAGGATAGCCTAAAACAAGCAGTAACACAGAGGGAGTTGGAGAATGAATTTGATTGTATTTCATTATGTATGTGTTTGCTCAATAACAAGGAACAATTTAAAAAACCCAAAGAGTTCTTGTTTCAATTATAAAATATTCAATATAAAAACATTGAATTTGAATATAAAATATTCAATTATAATATATCCATGTGAATCAAAGTTTTTGAACATTGGGAAAGTTCCTTAGCCATTCTTAGTCAAGTATTCTCTATATGGATGATACACTAATGTTCAATGAATTTTTTGCATAAGGATTGAGGGAATTAAAAACCTTTAATCTTTTACACATTTTGGGGGTAAATGCATAACTTTGAATTTTCAGGCCTGATTTGGGAACCTCAGGTTCATTTTTTTAATAACTGTGTGAGATGGACAATTTACATCACCTAAAACAAACAGAATTTTCGTCAGTTGCAAAACAGTAAATTGTAAGTATAGACACTTGGTGGGAATTTGCATAGCTTAGCTTTATCCCTTTCAAGGGCTTATTATAAACCCTCAGCAATTGTTAGCGATTGTTCTCGTCAGAATTTCTACTACTAGGACAAAACCCTGTAACCAAAAGCAACTCAGGAAGAAAAGGCTTCATTTAGTCTTACAGCTTGTAAGTCTGTTGCTGAAGGAAGTCAGCATAGGAACTCAAGGCAGGAACCTAGAGGCAGGAACTGACACAAACCATAGAATAGTGCTGCTCTCTGGCTTCTTGCTGGAGGCTTTCTCGGTTTACTGTGTTATATGTCCAGGACCCACTCAGAGGTACCATTGTCCGTAGTGGGTTGGGCCTTCTCATTACAGCTATTAATCTGGAATAGCATCCTGGACTTGCTCTAGCCCTCTCTTTTCAGGCTCCTCTTCTCAAGTGACTCTGGATAGCTGTCTTATTATATATGCCTTCCTATGTTTCCAAAGATTTGAAACACCGATCTAGAAATCCAGCTATAATAAAGTGAAAAGCAGCAGGACAAGAATCTGGCTACAAAGTTGATGTGTACTTTTCTCATTCTTTCATCAAATATGAAAAACTGATTTGGACCGTTGAAAGATGCCCTGGATTGGGTAGTACTTTATGATAGGTAATCGCTAAGACCTTGCATCTAAACTTACTCTTTTTATAATCACTTGAGAAATGTGACAGTAGTGCAAAACAGAACAAAGCAAGAAAGGCAGAAAGAGAATCAAACAAATACACACAGCACCACTGAACCTAGGCCCTGAACTAATTGCAAATGCACCTGAGTAGTGGTTGCCTTAAATTCAATCAAGCCAAAGAAGGGGACACTCCCCAGGAATTCAATGTGGTTCGAAAATATACTGACTCAGTAACAGAGACATTTTTCCTTACTAATGATGAGCTAGGACTGTTGTTCGAGGTCCTCAACTATGTAAGAAACTGTGCTTCTTTCTCACAGAAACACTGCTCAAAGACTGGAAAATCTGCCAGATTTTAAAATCTGGTTTTAGTGAATGGTCCAAAAAATGTCCTGGGTAGCTGTAGCCTGAAATCTCCTGATGTAGGCATAATGTCTTGGGCACTGTGTGGAAGCATCACCAAAAGGTAGGATGTAGGAGGAGGTGGAACATCTTGGGGGGGGGTTAGGGGGAGAGAGAGAGAGAGAGAGAGAGAGAGAGAGAGAGAGAGAGAGAGAGACTCTATAGGCAGGGAAGATTCACCCAGACTCTGAGGAAGTAGGATGTATGAAACGAGGAGAGGTGGCAGGCGTAGACTAGAATACATGGGTTATATAAATTATGAGCTAGTTGGGGAACAAGCCCAAACTTATGATCTAGGCATTTATTTAAGCATAAGTAGCCTCCTATTACTTGGGAACTGGGGCGTTGGTGGAAAAGCCCGCGGTTACGTTATCAGCCCACTTTCTAAGTTAAACTGTTTGGAACCCTGTCTGCGTCCTGTTTCTTTCGTCTATGTCTCCTCTGACATCACAAAGTCTGGCTGAGTTGCTTTCCTCAACCCAAGATTTCCTTGGCTTTTCCTAAGGTAGGAAGCATCTATACCTTCGATGTCTCTGTTTTGGTTCCTTATTCTTCATGGTGTAAAATTAATTCACTGTATCAGGCATGGGATCCTCTGACCCATTTGCTTTTTAAGACTCCCATAATAAGTTATTTCTGCTGGGATCTGATTTCTCCAGTGGCTTTCTACTAAATGACTATTGCCTCCAAGACTTAGCTGACTAATAATTGACATGTATTTTAGCTTACTTTGATCTGAACTTGTTTGTTTATTCAAAGAGTCAAGGGCTGGCCTTAAAGTCACCATCAAAGGGTAACCTTCTGCTTGTACATCTTCAATGTAGGGATTACAAGGGTGTACAGTAATGCACAGTTTTAGTCTGACTTTTGTAGTCCTTTACACTAAAGTCAGACAGGTATTCCAACAAGGTCAAGAAGAAAGAGGTGAGCCTCTTGGTGCCTCAGACTGTAGTGTATCTGTATTTATTGTTAATACCCCACCCCCTGCCCTGTCGTAGAAGAACATGCTTTCTATGACATTATTTCACTATATTACAAATGTACATGCATAATAGGGTTGCCAGATTTAAGAGGGAGAAAAACTCGTGCATTTTCTTTATTAGATAAGTAAAAAAATAGCATAATTATAACCAAGTATTACGTGTGACTTTTTTTGCACTAAAAATGTTTATTTGTTGTTTATCTGATGTTTCAACTTAACTGGACTTCCTGCCCTTTAAGTAGAAACCATAACACATGCACACACACACTAAAGCCATTTTTCCTATTTTCCCACGGTACGGTGTTCACCCCAATACAGTTACCTACTGTGTAACATTTCACTTAACATACATAAATAACAGTGTCCAGTAAGATTAGGTCACATAGTGACTTCGAAGCCATTTTAGGTTAACACAATGGCAAAATTACCAAGTAACACATTTCTTAAGTCTCAGAACATAACACTCTCATTAGGTAGTGTCTAATAGTGTTTGAAAATATCAAACACCTTTTATTTCAACATTAATTTACATGCAATATATTTTGCTCGTGTTTCCCTCCTGCTCCCCCTCTCTCAAACCAAAATAGCAAACAAATAAACAACAACAAAACAAAAATCAAAACAAACAAAAAGCCGGAACAACAACTACAAAAAGCTAAAAATGAAACACCAGCAGAAAAAAATCTTTTTGTGCTGCCCCGGTACTCCTGAGCACAGAGCGTGGCTGCCGTATCCAGTGAGACCCCATTGTAGTAGAAAACCTCATTTTTTATTTACCAGCAGGTATTAGTTAGAGGTGGGTCATGGTCGCCCACTTCTCCTTCTCCAGCTTTATCTTGCAACTGTGCAGGTTTTGTGCATGCTCCCACAGTCTCTGTGACAAAAATTATAATTCACATTTTGTTTGTCTTTTGATACTATGGTGGTGGTTATGGTCTCTGGAAGCTTCTATTATTTTTCTTTGAAAAGAAATTGTCTTTTCTTTTTGATTGTGCTTCTTTTGTTTATCTTTCATTTATAATCAATGAGAATAAAATTGTAGTAGTAGATATTTTGTACCAAATTGTAAAAGGTTGATATGGTACACATCCTATAACTGCAAGATAGAATAAGATACATGGATGGAAGTTTCTCTCCTCCTTCCTTCTGTCCTGCCTTTTCCTTTCTTTCCTCTGAATTTAATTAATTTCTACTCCATTTGATGAACTATTATTTATGTCTTTTTGTGTGTTTGTATATGTGTGCACACTGAGCATATATGTACATGACTATGGAGGCCAGATGATGACCTTCCTCCTTGGTAGCGTGGGCCATCTTGCTTTTTAATGCAGAGTCTTTCATGGGTCTGGGGCTCACTGGCCCCATGAGACTGACTGGCCCAAGGATCAGTCCTCCTGTGTCTCTCCTCCTGTCTCTCCTCTTTGCCCTCCTAACATTGGGATGCCATGCCACCTTGTCAAGCTTTATAAAATGATTTCTGGAGATCAAACTTGTTTTCCTTCTTGCATGCAAACATGTTACTGACTGAACAATTGCCCAAGGCCTGATGTATTCTAAATAGTATATGTACATTGTAAAAACAGCAAAATATATTACAAAACAGATAGAAAAATAGCTCTCCAGATTGCTAATCATAGTATTCCCCCTTTCCCAGTGTATCTATTGGTTAAATCTTTGGTGTTTATTTTCTCATCTTCTATGTTACTGTTTCTTAACTTTCCCATTTCCTTTATTTATTATACATTTCATTCTTATGAGGATCAACAGTCTTGTCTTATCACCTACTTCCTTTTCTTTTAAAATTATGTTTTATAATAGTTTTGCTGAGTTGATAATTGGCATTTATGTTACTATGCCCAAAGCACTATATTACAATTTCTGTCTTGCAAAATATTTTATTTTATCTAGAATAACTATAATTCTGTTACTATTATTATTATTAATTATTATTATTATCATTGCTTTTCTAAGTTGACTTGTCATGATGATTATGTTATAATCTTTAATAAGGACAAGTAAGTCTTCTTTGAGGTTTTTTTTTCATTAAATTATTTATTCACTTTACATCATGATCACAGGCCTCCTCTCCTCTCCTGTCAGTCCCACTTTCTCACCCTTTCCTCCCACCCTACAAGGAGTACACTTCCCCCACCCCAAACTGGGTACCAACTCAACCTGCCCATCAGGTCACATCAACCTCTCTTTGAATTTTACTTTTGTTTAGTTAACATTGGCTAATGGCTCTTTCTCTGTTCCCCATGGTCCCCTGGAGTCATACCTTCTGGAGCCTGCCATTTTCCTGCTTCTGTATAGACTAGTTCATCTTCAGAGCTATTTATAGCTACCCTGGACCTTCCCACCTCTATTCTGGTTCCTGTTTTCAAGATCTTGTGTCTTCTTCTGGTTTAGGACACACCCTCATGGTTCAAGAACTTCTTGAGATAATGTACATGGGTGGTGATATTCTTATTGCTTGTATGTGTGACAATATCTTTATATGCCACCACACTTGATTGTTGTTCAAAACCAATAGTTGCATGGTTTAATAGGGAGCAGAATTTGTTTAAATACTCTTTCCTTAACGAATTTGAAGACATCACTTCTTTATCTTTCAGCTTCAGATTTTGCCGTAGAATTGTCCAGTGATATTCCTGTTTCAAATTATTTTATTTGCAATCTATTTCTCTTTGAAAGCATTGATTGTATCTGCTTATCCACACTGTCTGAAATTTTGTAGAGTTCTGCATTAGGACTGGTAATTCCCAGTTATTGGCCAAAGATCTTCCCAGATGCGAGAATTACAGCCACTAGCCTCCTTTATGTCTTTCCTCTTGAACTCTGATTTCTTGGGTATTTTGTCATTGAATTGGTTTAGTTACCTTAAATAATTTTTTGTGTGTGTTTCGGGGTTCCATGATTTTGTCTCTTTAGTGTACTTTCCTGTACTGTTCTTTCTCTATCTCTTTACATTGACATTTTAATTTTAGCTATTTTTTTGTTTTTATTTCTCAATAAAATGAAATTCTCGGAATATTCTTTTTATTGTGTCCTGTAATGATTTCATCCAACAATATCTTCTTTTAAGTCTCCAGGGATAATATTTTTAAACTTTTTTAGCCATTGCTTCCTCTGGGTTCCTTTTTATTTGAACTTCTCAAGAATTGCTAGCTGAGTCACTTGTTTGCTTGGTTCTCGTGACCTTTTTGAGATTGAATGTTTTCCTTGAATTTTGACACTTTTACTCTAAGAAGAGTTCCCAGGACTGCTGACATACCCTTCTGCATGCGTGAAAACCTACCGGGGAATCTTTGAGGACTTGGCTACTTAGATGTGGGATTCTCCCTTCCTCTCTACTCACCCACTACCAACATGTGATTTCTCTGGATGAGACCGTCTTGTAGAAAACAATTTCCTTCTCTAAGTCTCCTCCTGGAAGATACATACCTGGCCTTATATAAAGATGAAACTCAGAGTGACTGGGAGGAGAATGGTCTCACACATTAAGCATAGACTTTTATTTCCCCCGTTACCATTTAGCCAGTGTGTTGTCTCTCCATCCTGCATTTCTGAGGTTCATGTGTCTGGAGTGGTTTTGCTGGGCTAGCGTAGGAAGCTGCCAGGTGTCCCAGCATATAGGACAGACACTGACACCCAATGACTCTACATACTTGTTCACAGAAATTGACACCCTGAGCCCCTTCCAATTCCTCTGTGCTTGTACATCCCCCTAAGAAACTGCCTGAGATTATCTTTAGCCTCTGATAGCACTGGCAATCAATATTCCAGCAACTCCTTCAAATCCTATGTCTTCCTCAAGACTGAAATCTCTTTTTCACCTTGATTCATTGATGTTCTTTTTTGTTTGTATGTAGTTGTGTTTTTTAAAGCCCAATTAACTTTGATTCAGTGGCACTAGGTACTAAAAATGTGCTCCATTTGTCATGTCTAAATGGAAATTGAAAATAATGATATATAGATTTGGTGAAACATATTAACCTGTTCTTTTATGCCCTCTCTCTCTCTCTGTCTCTCTCTCTCTCTCTTTCTGAATGTGTATATGTTTGATATGTTTATGATATGTAATGCTTACTGTTAATAAATATCACTAAAATAGAGTAACATTATTCATGCATTTTACTAATTTGTACTAAAAATTAGAAGGAGATAAATATTCCAATAAAGACTGGATATTTCACATGACACTAGATTCTACAAGTACTATAAAATTTGGAAAGTTCTTTTCATTTGGAAGACAAGATTAGTTAGAAATTGCTGCTGACACCTGTTCCTGCGAGATTAAGCAGGTTTGGGCATAATCTCACATAAAGGAGGAGTAAGTGGGGGGGAGAATTGTGGAATGCATCTGAGTCCACATGTTTTCCCTGGCTGGGTCAAATCCAAGGACAGGAGTGAGGGTACCGACTGTGCAGATCATGAGAGGAAAATCGTCCCTGGGAACTGGGCGGTTTATAAGCCCAGCTGAGCCTGGGAGGGTGCTGCTTCTTTGCTCTTCATTAGACTTTGATTTTTAATGGAAATGTATCCTGAGACACAATGAAGAGAAAGACAGAAAAGAAGCTTTGAGCTTCATTGTTCATACATAGCTCAGATTGACCCAGAACATTTATTTTATTTTATTTTATTTTATTTTGATCATGGGTTATCCCTGTTGCTTTGGGGTCTGTACAGTGGCACATTATGATGGGGAATGTGTCTGTTTGCTTTATGCTGAGATACAAGTAGGATAAAGAGAGTAAGATCTCACTGTCCCCTTTAAGAGCCCTGTCCCCAGTGAGCAGACCTCCTACTGGACCCTACCTCTGGAAGTTTCTACTGTGTCTCAGTAGTTGGGCCTCAGAAGAACAGTCCAGAGAAGAATAGCCCTGCAGGTTTCAGAGGGAGCCTGGTCCTGCCAGCTTCTTTATTTGGGACTCCAGCTCCAGCACTGAAAGTCAACCTACCAGAAGGCACTTGGATGGCATCCAGTTTCCCTGTCTATAGCTGTGACATTTGGGAACCTTGTGTCTAGCAGGATTGAATATATCTTGAAAAAAAAAAAAGCCTGTTTATTACCAGAAAAGAGAACACTCATTTGATAGTATCTTTCATTTTATATATTCTCTTTCAATTTGCTACAACTCTCTTATGTTTTAATTTATTTAGGGGTCTATAATCTCTCTGAACAAGAATGGCCTCTGGATGCCATCAGTGCTTTGTACATTGAAACAAGATTGATGTGCCTTTAAGAAATAACTGAATAAGCACTGCCTTTTCTTCAATGCCTGGGGCATGGGGGGGGGCTTATTTCCAGTCCCCCTTATGTCATTGCTGTCCCCTCCCTTCTCCACTCTAGACATACAGGTCTTCTTTAAGTCCTTACTACCTGCTTGTTCCCCTTGCTCCAGTGCCTTTGCACGTGGGGTTTCTTCTGTTTGGAATGCACACCTATTTCAAGAATATCTACTTGACCTCTTCTACTCTTCGAGATTTCTGCTTTAGCATCACTTTCCCAATAAAAGTTTTCTTTTGAATGGACTTTTTGGGTACTAGGTATCTCTCATCTATAATGCATAGTATAGAGGCTCCTTTGTATCTCAGAATGTGATTATTTTTTTAATCAATCTTCATGTTTAATATATATATATATACATATATATACATATATATATATACTTTATTTACATTTCAAATGTTTTCCCCTTTCCAGGTCTTCCCTTTGGAAACCCCCTCTCCCATCCCCACTCTCATCTTCCCTCCTTGGCATTCTCCTATACTGGGGCATCTAACACCCTCAGGCCCAAGGGCCTCTCCTCCCACTGATGGCCAACAAGGCCCTCCTCTGCCACATATGTGGCCAGCACCATGGGTCCCTCCACGTGTATTCTTTGGTTGGTGAAACAGTGTCCTGGAGCACAGGGGGGTCAGGCCAGTTGACACTGTTGCTCCCTCCATGGGGCTGCAAACTCCCTCAGCTCCTTCAGTTCCTTCTCCAACTCCTCCATCTGGGACCCTATGCTCAGTCCAATGGTTGCTGTGAATTGAATCTTGGGTATTCTGAACTTTTGGGCTAATAACCACTTATCAGTGAGTACATACTGTGTTCATTCTTTTGTGACTGAGTTACCTCACTCAGGATGATATTTTCAAGTTCCATCCATTTGCCTGCGAATTTCATGAAGTCATTGTTTTTAATAGCTGAGTGGTATTCCATTGTGTAAATGTACCACATTTTCTGTATCCATTCCTCTGTTGAGGGACATCTGTGACCCAGAACATTTATTCTTTTGCCTCAGCCTTCTTAGTGCTGAGATAGAGGCCTGGACCATGAAACCCAGCCTTCAAACTTTAGAGTGACTATATACTTTTTAGGTTTCCAAAAATGAAAAAGAATAATGCCAATAATTTTAGTTTTTGTGGTGTGGCTCAGTGGTAGAGCATTTGCCTAACACACACAGGTCCTGGATTCGAGTCCCAGTAGTACCTACACACACATACACACACATTCACACTCATTTCACAAAGCTGCATAGAGATAGATGATAGGTTTACATCAACAGGATTGTTTAAAGAAACTGCACGTTCTTCCTAATTAAAAACTTGCACTATAGGCAGTCCTAAATAAGTGTGACAGGGAAAAACTTTAAAGACTAAAGATAATTCCTATTCTCTGTGGAAATGTATAGCTTCATATTAATTATTAAAAATTGGTATATAGAAAAATATTGAAAATTATTTTGTTTCCCATGTTTCTACCGTGTTCTTCAGGAGTCTTGTAAAACATCTAAGGGAAAAATAAACCCATACATTTTGGAGAGGTTATTTACTCTTTCCTTGGTTATCAGAAAGTTAAGCATTAAAAGGGATTTTTTTATTTTTTGGTTTTTTTTTTGAGGGGAAAGGAGTTTTGGTAAGGTCTGGGAGTTCAGCTATTTTAAAATTATAACTTGTCTTCCACAAAATGAAGGGAACTGACACATCATTCATTGCTAGCACAGAGGCCCAGAAGACTGTTGCAGGAGACTCGTAGAGAATGCCCTGAGACCTCCTCTTTTTTTGTTGTATCTAAGTGCTAAATATACTTACCAGACTATTCTGAAATACTTGCTTAGAATTTTCCACTATACATCATTTACAGCGATGTGCTGGAATGTATAGCTTCAAGTTTTCCATATATTCTAACTAAACAATCCAACAAGCTGCTCAAATTCCTCCGTGATTCCGGCTGTAAATCGACAGTGATATATTTGGATTGGAATGAAGCTCCAGGCCTATGCAGCAGGAGGCTCTATATTAGACAAACTCCAAAAATTGTTACCAGGCTTTGCTTGCTGTAAAACTGAAAGGTAAAATTTCAGGCTTGAAAAATAAATGTGAGATTAAAAATCCTTTGGGATGCTTCTCCCATAACTGGAAAAAAAAATAAAGTGAATATCTTTTTTGTGGCAATAGACTGCAGAATGGTCAACCTCTATTTTAAAAATTTATCTTTAAAAAAGACTTTAAGATTTATTTTTATTATTTTAAATCATGTGTATGGGTCCCCATGAGTACAGGTACCCAAGCAGGCCAGAGGCTTTGTATCCACCTGAAGGTGGAGTTACAGGCTGGTGTGAGCTAATACATAACAAATGTTAGGAACTGAACTGTGTCTCAAGAAAGTGTGGTCCCCTCTCTTCTCTTAGCTACTTAGCTACCTCGCCAGCCAGATTCTTGTTCCATGAGAATGAAAATAGAGAAGGTGAAGTACCTCAGAAGGGAGACAGGTGAGAACAGCTAGCAAGGGTAAGAAGCTCCAAGAGAAAGGACTCTCATGAGTCCTAGGAATTGAGGTGGTCTGGGAAAAGCAAAAGTCACTTTTCCTGAAGACAGTGAGATAGGAGTCAGTGTGCGTGGAGAGTGAGACGCTGCCATTCATTGTTTATGTTCACCTGGTCTGAGTTGCGGATTCTTTTCATCTTCACACTCTGCAATAGCCATGCAATGTCTTCTGCCATGTGTCCCTGGTAGTTTAGTGAGCCCGCCTCCTCGGGTGTATACATAGTGCTCAGTGTACACAAGAGTCCCAGTGTCTTTTGAGGACAGCTTATTGACCTACACGGGAAAGGTTTCCATGTAGGCTTCATTCACACTACTACCTAACTAAACAAAATGACAAGTCTGAACAAGATGGTGTCGGCAAAAGCAGCAAAGGCAGCATGTGGCAGGATCCGCTCAGCTCAGTAAATACAGGATTACCCAGGAAGTTGTTCCCCAGATGAACCGTTGTTATGGGAAAGAACACAAAGGGAACTGAGGCTAGAGAGCTGGCTCAGCGTTAGAAGCGCATGGCTTACAACCTCTTCTGACTCCTCCTCCGGGGGATTCACTTTCCAGCTCCAGTCTCATGCACACATGCCCACACACAGACACAGAAACACATGCCCATCAAAATAAATAAATAAATACACAAATACACAAATACACAAATACATAAATAAATCTCACTAAAAATAGTAAAAATAAAACAAAGTCTATTGAACTCTCCCACTGTCCTGCACTGTATGCAAATTTACCCAAATAAAGAGTATAATCTTAAATTCGTGTTGGATCAAATGTAGCATTCTGTTTTCTAACATATTTTTTCCCTTTTCCTACTTATTATAACATTGAAGCCATATTTCTATGCGTACAAAAGCCCTTTATAACCTTCCTCATGTAAATCATGAATACATCATCTGTGATTCCAATAATCCTCTACTGACATACATTTCCCATGCTCCCAAGATTTTTATAGAATGCTCAGCTAATAACCAGAAACACATTGAAATTGCATCTTTTCATGCTTGTTCTGTTATTTGTTTCAGACAAATTGCTAGGATTGAATATATAGGAACGATTACTTGAGTATATTTAATGTAAATCTATCTATCGTCTTAAAGTTCCTTAGTGTGGGTTTTCTTAGTACATTGTCACTGAAAATGCCTTTAGTTAATCCCTTTTCTTGCCTCCAAACTGAATTCTCTTTTTAGGCGAACTTTGTCTTTAGTATGGTGGGTACAGAAGCTTTCTTCTTGGATGCTATTTCTGTTATGTGTAGACTCTAGATCTGGGAAGTTGTCTATTGGTGTGGGTCGCTTTTAAGAACCCTTTGTCTCTTCTATGATTGTATTAAAACATGTCCAAGTGTGGAATCTCATTAATGCTAATGTATTTCAACAGTTTTGGAGAACAGTCACTTCTCAGATTACTGCTCCTGCTCCAACTCTCTCCTCTTTTGGAGTCTTCTTTCTATTATTTCTATGTTCTTATGTTTTCTACTTTGCTACTTTTAATCTTTGTGTTAATTCATTTTGGTGAATCTTCTGGAATATTTATTATTTCTTACTTTAAAAGTTACTTTAAATTTAATTTCATATTTTTCTTCTTCCTTCCTTCTTTCCTTCTTCCCGCCATCCTTCTCCCCTCCCTCTCTTCCTTCCTTCCCTCAGGGTCCTATTATCTAAGTATATTTCTATACCCCTATCCATTTTCTTTACTCATCTTCTCATGATTGGTAACAGTTTCATTCCTTACACATTGTTAGGTACAGGTTATATGACCAAGTGTTAGATGTCAGTCCAGTCAACATGAAGTCAGAAAGGAAGCGGTTTTATTTGCTGGTGCTATTAATTCACACAAACATGCTTTTGGAAAATAGCAGCTTGGGTTGGAGTTTGTTGCTTCTGGGATCTTTCCTACCTGGGTCTGTTCTGAGCATCTGACCCTTTCTTGGGGCTCAAATCTCAGGAAGATACATAATAAAGGGTGACAGGGAGAAACACAAGGCTCACATCCAGACTCCTAGCTCTCAAGTCATTTCTTTAGAACTTGTCTTTGCTCAATTAATTGTACTTTCGGGTTCCTCCATCTCCTTTGCACCATGGCCTGAAGGATATTCATCAAACATCAACTTGGTTGAGAAGAGACAGCTGGCAAGTGTGTTTGCCGAGGTATTGAGTTATGTTCTCGCTGTCTGTGGGGAATTTGACCATCATGCTCTCCTTCCCCATCTAGGAGCTCAACTTTAGCAATTTCAATTTGTTTTGCAATTTAATAGTTTGTTTAGCATATGGAGCAATCTAATTTTATTTTAGAGAAATTTATACCTTGGCCAAGTTCCGAAGGGCAGCAAGTTGGTATTTGGACTTCTCTTTGGCATGGGAACAAATTCCTCTGTTCTACAGCTTGGCATTGAAATATCTCCCCAAAGCCCACGTATTAAAGGCTGAGTCTCAGTGTGGGACTATTAGGAGGTAGAGGACACTTGAAGAAGCTCGGGAAACGGGCAGGTCAGGAAGCCTGCCCTAAGGGCTGTGTTGGGATCTCAGGCCCATTACTTCTTTACCTGATTGCTTCCTGGCTGCCAAAGGGTCAACAGCTCACGTCACCATAAGCTTCTCCCATGATGTACTCTCCATAGACCCCAAACAGCAACTAGATACCACACAGACACCTTCACAACTGCAAACTTACTATTCAGATCCAGTGACTGACTAACATGGTGTATTTTCATAAATTTGCGAGTAATAACTCATGATTTTGACTTTTGAGATGTTTTCAGCAAGTTTTATAGGCAAGAACATAGTAAATGTTTGAATTCTCTATTCTTTTCAAAGTCCATAAATATGTTTCTGAAGTCATTTTATCTTCAGACCTGCACTACTACACTAATACTGAATTTTAAATATATATTTCAGTCAAATATTTGGAAATTCTATATAATGTACTGTATATATTTGTCCTCATCACCACTCTATCTAATTCCTCCCCCAGCCCCACATCATCTTTTTTAAAATTTATTTTTATGATTTTAGTAACTCTCTAAATAAATATAGCAATGGGCATACGGCCATTCACTGGAGTTTGGTCTTTCTACAAGGGAACATAAGTTTAAAGAAAACTAATTCTACTCCTCCGAGAAGCCATCAACTGTAGTGACTATGTAGACTTGATTCCTGAAATTGTCCCAGAGTCTATCACAGTTCCTGGCATATACTATAAAGGCAAAAAAAAAAATGGTTGAATGACTTAATAATGATTTAATAAAAATAAATATATATTTTTTTATTATTGGTCATTATAGCATGATTGCTCTTTAACAATTAAAAACAAAAAAACAGCTAACCCAAAGTTGATTTAAGAACAACATACTTTCAACCACACAAGTTAAGTAGAGAAGCATCTAAGACCCAAGCCTTCACCTTTCTGGGTATAACCACATCTTTTTTGGTAGTGTTATACACATTTTAAAAGAGGCTCATTCACCTGGCTAGGCTACCTGGGAAAGAGAAAAGAAACGTAGGTTATGAGTGAACAACAGTGCTTTAAATATCTCAGTCTCTTTCAGATATGTCTTAAAGAGTGTTCAGTGAAACCCTCCAGATAATAGAACATGGCTTTGATTGAAGATGATAAAACCAAGTATATTGCAAATAATCTTTAAGCATTTGTCAGTAGAGATTATATTGCAATATATGAAAAATCCTAATCTAATTATTTTTGGGGACAAGTTCTCACTATGTAGCCCAGGCTGGCCTCGAATTCATGACATATCTGTTTTATCTTCCACATTTTAAAAGCAGGTGAGCATATTCTTACCCTCTCATATAATCTTATAGACTTATATAATATGATTTTGTATTCAAATATAGTTGTTATCATGTATTTACATGTATTTAACTTTGATCCTTCAGATCTCATCCAACACAATAGTTTCTGAATGATATGGCCGAGTGTAGTAATGGGCAGTCTATTATTACATTACAGGGTCCAAGATCTTGCCTTGAACTCAGAAATCCACCTGCCTCTGCCTCCCAAGTGTTGGGATTAAAGGCGTGTGCCACCACTGCCTGGCTTCATCTTTTCTTTGAACCAATTCTCAGGAAAACTGGGAATTTCAACCAATTAAAGTCATCTCTTGTATTACATGGCTTTCTTCTTGATTGTGTATTAACCTATCAGTGATGAAACATGTCAGAATTAAGAGGTTAACATGTATGACAGTGAACAAACAGGAAGATTCTTTAGTTGTGCGCACCTTAGGAAGAATTTGAGAGTATGTGGATAACATTTGTAGTTTTCTCTCTTGACACTGGAGTCCTGGATCCACTCATGCTATTCTAAAGTTTCATTTACCCACGATACAAGGGAGATAGCCAAGTTTAGAGTGAACAAGTATCCCTAATTTTGCTTTCTTACTAGACTTTTGATTTCATCATACCATAATATGTTTGTTTGCTTCTTCCTCTTTCTTTCTTTTTCTTTCTTTCTTTCTTTCTTTCTTTTTTTCTTTCTTTCTTTCTTTCTTCCTGTCAAAGCTATGGCTTACAAAGGCATACTTACATTTACTTTCAAAACAATCCTTCCAAATGATTCTGAATTCTTACCTCTATTCCATGAAGTATTGTGTAGCCCTGGCCTGTATTGTGATTATTTCTAAAGGGTAATTACTTATTTGTACAGTATCCAGAAGTGATAATCAGTCATTCATTTATTGAACACATGCCATTTACCAGGCTAATTAGACACACGGAAAATAGAAAGGTCAATGGAATCCGTCCCTTACCCTTGAGAGTTTTGTTGTTTATTGAAAGGCCTCTGATGCATAAACAAGTAAAGTTGCAATAAAATTAGGGTGATGTAAAAAAAAAAAAAGAAAAGTAAGGTAGAAGCAATATATGTTGTAAATATGTGGAAAAATAATTCTGTCATGGAGAACTTAAGTAAAATTGATTTTTTTCATATATTGGGAAGGATGAGGAACTACTTAAATTTAGAAAAAGGAAAATTCCTTTTTTGAAAATTTTATTTAACATTTTTCACATATGTATTGCAGATCTCTTCCCCCCCTGTGGTCGCCCTTCATCATCCCCTCTTCCCTAAGAACGCTCTCTTCTTTCTAACCACTCCCCTTTTACCTAAAAATTCTTTTTGAGCCACTGACTTGATTTAAGTTTGTAATGTCACCTTGAAGGAGGGGTCATTCAATGGAGCACAGGCAGCTGACCAATGACTGAAATGCTGAAGAAAATGACACCCTAGCCCCACTGGCAACCATTAACTTAGCTCCTGGGAAGTATCTTGGTACCTCCCCATCCATGAATGAATGTCCAGTCTTGTACAGGCCTTGTATAGCTACCCATAACTGCTGTGCATTTATGTTCTCCATGGCCTTGCTGGATTCTGATGGCAGGAAAGGAAAGGATGTTTCAAGACAAAGCAATAACATGGACCATGGTCATAAATAGATGTTGTGCAAGGTCATCTATAGTTTATGAGCAGAAGCTTAATGCACCTGGAGCTGGAGGTATGATGAATAAATGCTATATTCTAGTCACATGCAAAATGTCTTTCATGCTATATTTGTGAATTTGTTTTTTCCCCTTCTGTAATATATAGATATTTGAAAATTTAAGCAAATAAGTAATAGGAATCTTTTGTTTTTTAAAGGAAGACAACTTTGGGAGATTGTAGAAGACGCTTAAAGAAAGGATGCAGTAGAATCAGAGGACTTGCATAGTCATTCAGTTGATAGTTGATAGAGACATGAAATAAGAGACGCTTGTGGCTTGGAAGGAGAGTCTCAAAAAGAATTTCAGGACAAGAAAGATCATGCTCAGGACTTGCTATTTATTCAGGTAGAGAGTTTCCAGATAAGGAAAAGAAGATCACTGTCTTTGGAATATTTTTGGCTTCAAAGACCAGGTGTGGAAAGACGTCAGGTGAGGAAAGTAGCCTGCCTGGCAGTGAGGAGAAAGGTGGGTTTAATGGTGGATGTGTCTATTCAGCAGGTGTGTGGGACAGCCTTGTGAATATGGCCAGCAGGCTGTGCAAATATGATCCCTGCTGGGCTGATAGGTTTTAGGGATGGTGTTCTGGGACTCATTAACAAACAGAACTCAATAAAAGCTACGATCTTCAGTGAAAATATAAACAATAAAGCTAATATAACCCAGGCTGCTCATGTATCAGCAGTCTGAGCCGTGTTCTACCTCTGTCATACCATCATGACCTAAGTGAATGTGTTTGTGGCTTATGTTGCATCAAACTTCTAAGCTGCCTTGACTTACTTTTTCTCCATTTATACTGAAGCCTTCTACTTCTTCCAGTGTGGTTGTACAATAATATATACATTTGTCAGACTTCCCTATATATTTTCTCTCCTTAACATTGTAAGGTCTCATATGTTACCACAATGTCATTTGTTGCATCAATTTTGAATCTCTTACTAAAGTTCCGTTTTATCTATACTCCAAGTGACTGTTGTGAAGAGGCCATGTTCCCACTTTTCTTCCATTCATAGCTAATTCTAACAATGGTGGAAAGCGTATTAGTTCCTGCGCCAGCTTTGTATGGCTCTTACTTTCTCATTGAGAGCGAAAATATTAGGAGAAAAGGATAACCCATAGATGTTAACATTTCATTCTGAATAATGAACATAAAGCCACGCAGTGAGAAATTTTCTTTAGAAATCCCCAGTCCATTGGAAAATGCACACACAGACACACACACACACA
>JADRCH010000004.1:22093480-22123292 GCA_019843965.1 Rhynchomys soricoides | reverse complement strand
AGACACACACACACACACAGACACACACACACACACGTGAGATTTGGTCTGCTACCTTAAGAAAATGTAGAATCTGGCCTTTAAAAGCATTTTTAAAAACAGTTTTCTGTTTGATAAACGACATCGAGCCAAATTCTATGGACCTTAGACAGAAGCAAAGATCAGTGTGCTGAAGTTAATCATTGACTTGTAATGCCCTTTTCACATGTTTGGAAGATGTAAAAAGAGACAGACTGTCATAAAAGAATATTATTTCTGCAAAACCGTGTGTATCTTTTCTAATTTTAAATATCATTTTTCTTCTCTTGTTTATTTTACCTGTGACTTGTATGACATTCAGAAGGCTCCATGTCCTCCACTGAGGCACACATAAACACACTCTGTGAACTCTATGCTGAAATTTCTGAGATCATGTTACGTGGTTGAAATGGTTGAAGGCTTAGAAAAGGGTCACAAATTAGACTGGGTTGAAGTAAACCAGTGTGAGCTACACAGTAAAACAATGAATGAAGTTACTTGATCCTGACATGGGATAAATATATCATCTCCCATAGAGTACATCACATATCCGTATGGTTGTAGGATATCATATGATTTTCAGATACCCTAGACCAATTGTATAACTTTATGAATTAGGAAATGTTAAAAGGAGAAAGGTCAAGTTCCTTTTTCAAGGTCACACAGCGATCAGTAAAAGAGTGTATATGGGAATTTAAGTTGTATGATTCTAGACCAGAGGCTTGTTTCTCCACCCTACAGCATTTATATTGTTTGGATTCAACACTTTCATTTTTATAATGAGTCTGTTTTACCACAAGTGGAAACAAGGGGAATGTGTCAGAATTAAATTTTCTCTCTCAAATCAGGACTCTTGATACGTAAGATACAAGTATGCTTATAGTTTTGTTTATGTATCAAATTTATTTTTTTCTAATGTGAAGATTACATTCTAGTACTCTGTCAATTTTGGAGGGTTTGTTTAAGGGGGCAAAAGAAAATTGAAGGAAACCAAGTACTACTGTTCAAATATCCATCATCAAATCCTGAGAGCCCTTAGTACACGGAGTCAACCAAAGGTAAGTACAGGGCTGGGGATGTAGTTCAGTGCTAACATGCTTGCCTAGCACATGTAAGTATGGGTTCATTCACCAATATGTGTACACACGTGTGTGCACGTGTATACGTACACACATACACACACTCATTCACACACACAGGGGTGGTAGTTCAGAAGATATTTATGTTCTAGAACTTGGCATGTTAAAACATTCAATGATGCAGACAATTTTAACTATCTCCTAAGAAAAGAAAACCAAGAGAACACAATCTTTTGAACTTGCTGGTCTGAATGACTTTATTTAATGAGCAAAATTAGTTATTTTGTCATATCCTCAGCCTTCTGGTTTCTGAGAGCTCATCACCAGAGTTCTGTCACCATCAAGTGACACACAAAGGGATTTGTGTTGAGCAATCAGTCCTTTGAACCCAGGCAAAAGCATGTATTTTGAGCACTTTTTCACATCTTACAAAGAATACATCCTTCAGTTGTAAGATCCCACCCTCCCAGATCCTTTGATGCTGGAGTCATTATTTGTGGGTTTGAATAGTCGGTCCCCAGAGGTTCTACCTGTACAGCATGGCTTCTGTGCTTTACTTTGTCCTGTGCTGTGCACAGCTGCTTGTAGAAGTGAAGACATGTGGGAGAAGTTACTCCACGGCAAGAAAAAAGTCATTCTTGTCAGACTTGAAAGGGTGAAAGTTTGGAAGAGGCAAGCATTTTTGATGATCATCTTAATTAAAGAAAATTATCCACTCATACTAACTCTGGGAGAGTCATCTTAAATAATATGTACTTTTTTCACATTCCCAAACTAAAAAGGTAAGTTGACAATTTTTCCCCCCTTAGATCTTGAAGGGTAGCATGGGAGCCAACAGCCAAGCCTGAGAAAAACACAAGGATTGTCTAAGAGGCTGAAAAATCTCACAGAAATGAATCCTGGTCTGGTTTTATGTATACTCTTTTAGCTAGGTCTTTCTAGCATTTGCAATGCTGGGCTTGAGCACCTCAGAATCAGATGTGATTCTATGATCTTTTAAAGTACAATGGAAAACAAAGGTCTAAACCCAGTTTGAGCTTTTTTTGTGAAGATGGCTGGGCAGTTAAAGCATTCAATTTTTCTGAACATCATTTTTCTCATTTTCAGAATGAGATGGTGTCATGTTTATTTAATATTAGTAAAGATTGAAATACGTCAGGCACAGGGTAGGTACTCAAGATACAGGAGTTTTAGTTTAGTATGCTTCACCTCTTCTCTTCAGGTGGTAGACTAGTCTACCTTAATCCAGACATTTAGGAGCCATTGTGCCTATTAGACACTTTGGTAAATTGGTAGGATTTGCTTTTGTATAGAAGTGAGAAATTAAAGCTTCCTTTCTTACTGATTTGTCAACAGCACTTGGGTCAGGTCTTATTCTGCACATTCTGAGCCACATTCCTGTTGGTCCAACCTCAGGCCATCTATCCATCATGGCTGCCAAGAATGATTACATAAAACATGTCTCATCTCACTTCCATATGTTCAGTTCATTTCCGGTTGCTCTCTCTCTCTCTCTCTCTCTCTCTCATTTCCTAGAATTTGCTTTCTGCTCTAGACCTTGATTCTATTTCTTTGGCTTTGTGCAGCAAGGATACCAATTCAATTTACCAGGCCCTACCAAATACAGGACTCAGTTGTTGATCCTGCTCTTTGTTGAACTTTCGCTACAGCTACCCTTGCCTACAACACTGGGAGTTCTTACCAGAAATGGTATATCCATATGTAACCATATGATTCATTCTATTTCTGCTTATAAATGTACTCAAAATAGCTCCCAGACAAGTCACCCTGAGATAACTTCAGGTCAGGTCCACATCCCTCTCTTTGTCTCCAGTATTTCTCACAAGAACATAGAAGGCATTCAGTAAAAATATTGCTGAGCAATTGAAAATAAAAGAAAGAAGAGGAAGAAATATACAAATTATTTGTCACACTTTCCCTTGACTTTGGACTGTGTTAACAATGCCTTGTGTGGTTCTTAGTGTCCAACAATTGTATTTAATAAAACTGTCCTATTGAATTTTAGGCCAGATGTTTAAGTCGAGATTTGTCGACATTAAGGGATATTAAGTAAATACTTTGGATTCATGATGGTTGATGCATTGGGGGTGGGGGATCAGGAGGGCACAAGTGGAAGGCTATCTTGGGCTGCATAGGGTGAGACTGTCTAACACAAGCAAACAAATAAACAACAAACAAATAAATAAACCATAGCAAATGCCTCAAAGTAACAATAATGTAGTTTTGAGAATGAACTCCACACTTAAAGAGAGTGTTGTGGTCTAAGTTTGAAGGATTCTAACCTTTGAATATTTGAAGATGAATCAACGAAGGTATTTTTTGGTACTATTTGAAAAAAAAATAGTTATATTCATCCCTTGTATGCCATCAGATATGCAGTTTTTTGATTCCATATTCATTGGCAACAATTAGAGTAGACTCTTATTCCATTCTAAGAAGAGGTTCCAATGACTGAATACATAGTCTCCCTAAGGTAATTAACAATGGGCCTCTTCATCATAGCATCAGAAAACTATGATTCTATTGTTCTTATCTGGAACACTGTCCACCAGGCTGAGAAACAAGGATACCGTATTAAATAAAACAAATGTGCAAACAATATAAGAGGTTCAAGTTTTGAGGAAGTTACTCCTTTGACACCCATGGGTTTTGCATGAACAGCTACAGCCTTCAGTGTAGTGAGACCTTTTTGTGTGCAACCTTGCAGCTTGGCCAGTTCCATGCTATGGCCTGCAGCTCTGACTTCCCTCTCTGGTAGGTGTCTTAAAGAACACTTATGCAGTGGACAAATGTGCCAGAAGAAGCTGATAGCACATATCCATGGCAAGAAGTTCCCAGGAGTGCCTTGGGGAGTTTATTTTGTAAGTAGTGATAAAAGGTGTTATTAGCAGTTCTCCCCAATGCATATTTCCTCATTCATATTCATCATCTACAATTTCTTTGTTTGCAACTATGTGGTGTCACTTGGGAAAGCATGGTGATTTTTAAACAAAATAAGAATAACTTAAGAAATACATGCATAAAAACATTTCATCTGGTAAATAATCTATTTAAACATAAATAAACAAAATAACTTTAATATGATCGGAGAATATACTAAATAGAATTAAATGCAGAACATTCTTTGGTAAGGAAGTTGGCACTTTCTGCGCACTCTCAGATGTTCTATGATAAAAGGTGTCTTGTAATTTTTAAAAGTATTTTTCTAACAGGTGAGAGTGAAGTTGCAGTATACGAGGTTAATATAAAAAATTTCAATACTTTCAGTATATGTTAGAAATAAACAGATTGGGTTTGATTTCAAAAGCATTAAAATTAGCAATGATGAAATGAAAATCATCCTCGAACATCTAACTAGATATGAACAGTTGTTGTATTAATGACTTGCAGAAATGACAAACTATCAGTACTGGATTATGCATTATAGCCAATGTATCAAATTAACATGAGGGTTCATAACAATGAAAGTGGGGGCCAGAAACGATGCACAGGGGCTCTCTGAATCACGTGTGTGCTATTTTTTTTTTTTTTTAAATTATGGCTACCTGAAGTATAAAACCTATTAAAAGTAAATACCACCTAAGGGATATGTGTATACCTATGATGTTTCTCTAATAAATATAGCCCATAGATAAGAATCATCCCAAGATTCAGTAGAGCACACGTGAGTGATTCTTTGGAAAGAAGCACAATACAGTGAGTAAGAGCCAGCATCGTAAATGAGACAGATCTGGATCAAAATCAGAACTCTGCAATTGAGAGAAGCTGAATGAATCCAAACAAATGGCTTTAATTTTCTTCTGGACCTTATCTTTATCATGTGTAAAGCATGGATGACAACAATTCCATCATTTAAATGTGATTATGATGATAATTTACTTAAACACTGTGTGACACGGCGCAAATGTCCAACAATGGATAATAGCCAATCCTTGATGTATGAAGCTACACTGATGTACTGTCCTCATTTTAAAGCTAACAGAATAAAGCACACAGTAAGAAATGTTATTGGAAGAAATAAAATGTCTTTCTAGAAGGAAGGAAAAAGTTACCCACTTGCTTGGCTACACGTACATTAAAGGACCATCTACTAAATGCTACTCATGATATAGATTTTATTTGTAAAAGATTTGCTTCAGAGTGTGTGTTCGCTTGTGTGTGTGTGTGTGTGTGTGTGTGTGTGTATGTGTTTGTGTATGATTGTATATAAGAGATCCACTAAAGGGTGTTGGATCTCACAGAGCTGGAGTCACGGGTAGCTGTGATCTGCCAATGGATGCTGGACTGAATTCAGATCATCTAGAAGAGCAGTGAGTTCTCATAACTGCTGAGCCATCTTTCTAGCCCTAACTTTATAGTTTTTCCTACACTCATTTGTCACTGAAAAGTTATTTCATGCAAATTTTTTCTTGCTCAAGCTTGCTACAAATGCATATATGTATATGTATATTTTTGTATTTCATGCTACATCTGAAATAACTTTCTCATGTGTTTAAAGTCAGTGAAAAGGTTTAGTTTTACAAGTAAGGACACACACATTCATATACATACATACAGAAACCTATATCATAGTTCTTTTCTACAATTTTAACACATCATTGGTTTTGTTGAGACAGCTGCTGAGAATAGTGGCCAACTCATGAAAGCAGATACACCCCAGAGCTTTGAGGGGTACAGAGAGTATTTTATCTCATCTGTTAAAGTAAGACCTGAACTCCTCTAGTATCTACACTTGGTTCAAGTCATAGGGCATTAGATTGGGGTGCTGGTGGACACAGGAAATTCTGCATCTCTCCTTTGAGCAGGCAGTGTATGTTCAGGAAACTGCATGTTCAAATCCTTGTATGGGTTGGGGTTGTGGCTTAGCATGAAGACAGCCCAAGTTCATTCCCCAGCACTACATAAACAGGTGGTACAAGCCTGTAATCACAGAATCAGGAGGTGGAGACTGGAGGGTCAGAAGTTCAAAGTCATTCTTAAATATATAGGGAGTTTGAGAGAACAGACTGTGATACATAAGAACTTGTCTCAAGAAAAATAATGTAAAAGCCTGGCACATTTATACTTATGTCTTTAAATACTGTCCTAGATTTTGCTTTAAGTTAAAATTCCTGATAACACAAATAAAGGTATTTTAATAGGGTCGTGGTGGAGCTTAGAAACTCAAGCATCTACTTTCATTTTCAGCTTTCAACTCTCCAGAGAAGGAGCACAGATGCATAATCGTGGTGAGGACTAAACACAGGAATCTTGTACACACTAAGCATGTACTACTGAACACAGGGTCCTTGTACACACTAAGCATGTTATACTGAGCACAGGGGCCTCGTACATACTAAGCATGTACTACTGAACATGGGGGTCTTGTACACACTAAGCATGTGCTACTGAACGCAGGCATCTTGTACACACTAAGCATGTGTTACAGAACACAGGGGTCATATACACAGTTAGCACATGCTCTGACACTAAGAAATATCTCCAATCCCAAAGTCCCATGTCTAGTCTTTTTCTTCTTCCCCAGTGCCAGGGATCAAATTCAAAATCTTTGTGCTGATTATGCATACTCTTACCATGGAGCTAAATCCCTAACCTCTCCCCAGCCTAGAGGAGAAATATTAAAAATTCTCCTGCTCATTTTGTAAAGTGTTATTAGAGAATTAAATTTCAAAACAATTACATATTTGCAAGGCTGCTTCTTAATCTCCCTACAAATATAAAATGTTTGCTAATGATATTAGTACTTATGGGAAATAAATATTTGAGTTGTATAGTCAAACTTATAGAAGGCATATCTCATCTTACAGCATGGACATTTGTAATGATATGAGTTGGCACATCGTTGTAGCTTTTGTCAGACATATACATCTGATAGGACAGGGTAGTACATCTGATTTCTTTGAGAATTTTATGCTTAATTCTCCAACAAGCTCTTGCTCTCTTAGGATGTCTCAGGCATTGGGCTGGATGCTGAGGATATGGATTATTAGCAGTTAGTTGTCTATCTGTGAGAAATGCACAATCTAAAATAGAGGGGTTGATATTTTAAAGATATTGTATTACAGTAAGATGTCTTTGCAAGGCCAAGAGTGGGCAGAACTTCTGGACATGCGGGGATGGAACCTCCTGATGCAGGGTATTGAGTGGCAATGATGGAACACATTCTTTAAGAAGGTGTCTTGGGTTAGGGTCTTTTAAATACCACTAAGGGTCTCCATCTGGAATAGGTGTACGGAGTATCTGGATTGTGAGAAGTATAACCAGAATGCACATGCAGTGTGTAAGATGGCTGAAACCAGTGTAGAAGCTTGATCATGGGCACTCAGTGTCTACAACATGACATATCATGATCTTTCTTATTGTTTTAAATGTATAAATGTTGAGGTTAAAAAATCTGAATGTGCTTTCATTAACCAGAGTTTCAGAAAGATTGAACTACAGGCTGTTCAGCAAATGAATCATTATCACGCTCCTTTTGTGCTTGAATTATTTTGCTTTTAACCTCAACCCCTGAAAGTAAAATGTGTGGTTTATATTCCTGCAGTTGACTTTTTGGTAATTGTTAAGAATTTTATATTTTATCAGGACTGTGGCCTGGAGTCTACACTCTAGCTTTTCATGCTTACACTATTCTTTCACCAGAGATACAACGCAGGCCAGAGCCTTTACTTCTAAATGATGGGTAGTCTTGTCACTCCTCTACTAGAATACCTAGGGGCTCTGCATCACTAACAGGGCTAAGTCTTATTGTGATAGACAGTGCTGTCATGGCATAGTGCACTGACTAACTCATTCAAACTTTTCTTTAAATGCATCACTTTCAACTTCCAAGCAAGCACATTATGTTTATATGACAGAGAACTCATCACCCTCACTGTAATATATATGCTGTTCTATCTCACATCACTAGGCCTGAACAGCAGTAGGTTGAGATAAAGGCCACTTTCCAAGGTTGAATCCCTGGGTGGTATAAGAGTCGAAGAAAAGAGTGAGGCCATTGAGGTCATAGTGTAGATTATATGATAAATAATTACAAATGCTTCTGTAAAAAAGCTTGATTTCTTCTATATTTGTCTAAACAATTCCAAAGCAGAAGAAGAACATCCTGTCTTTGACCATGGCTTTAGGAGCATGGCCTGAAATAAGCTGCTGCAACTGAAAACTATTTGTCACCTTCCTCCATGATTTTTTTTTTTATTTGACTTTTCTTTCTTCTACTAGTATTCACTAAAGCAATATTGTGAATTCTGCCATCAATTGGAATTGGAATTTATTATGCTATGTCTTCAGTTATGCCAGGTCTCCTGGGAAATGGATGTTCAATCACATTGAGAGGTATGTGTGGGTGACAGGGAGACACTGAGGGATTGTCAGGAGGTGTTGGCAGCAATAAACTTGGACTACGTGTATTTTTAAAATAAAAATGTCACTGTGTGTGTGGTTATTAAAAACCATAAAACTGGACTTTAGAAAAGTCACTCGAGTGGTAGCCTGGATGAGTGACAGCCTGCAAGATGGGATAAGGTGCCAGGATGTCAGAGAAAGAAGCCACAAGCAGGGAACTGGCTGACTGTTTAGAACAAGTTTCAAGAAAACTCCCCATTCTTGGTTTTAGTATCTGAGTTATTATTGTTGTTGTTAATTGTTCAGAAAGACTCCAGACTAGAAGAGGGTTTCTAATTTTGAACATGAACCCATGAGGTAAATTTGACATACCTAGGGGAAGGCATAGGAAAGTGAATATAAGATTTTAGAATAGGAAACTCTAATCTATCAGTCAATCAATAACTTGGGTCTCTGTGTTTCCATAATCTACCCACCTACCTGCCTGACTGTCTTATATCTATTTATACTCATTTGTGAAACAGAATAAAAAATAGAGCCATGGGAGCATTTTCAATTTTATAGAGAAATGAGAGAGAGAGAGAGAGAGTGAGAGAGAGAGAGAGAAAGAGAGAGAGAGAGAATTGTTTCATAAGAGATTAAAAACAAAGGGAAGGACCCTGCCCCTAGAAGCTTTTCAGGTGTCACTGCTATGTCACAAGTACATCAGTAGGTGGCAGAGAGGAGAGATGACATGTCTAGACTTAGTGTTCTGACCTGTGAACGTCTGAATAATTAGTAGTCTAGAAGTCCCTGAAAAAAGCAGGCCTAAGATGACTACTAGTCTGGAGCCAGAGGGCCCAGACAGGGAGCTAGCCTGAGAGGAACCACCAGTCTGTTACCAGGCAGGCCCAGATGGGCTCCCATAATAGGGAGTAAAAATGATAGGAACCAGGAGAACCCTACCTGGGCCCAGGGCCCCAGGACAAGAGTGAGCCCAAGACAGATGACATTTGCAAAGAGCCACTCAGGCAGGCTGGGCTAGGAGTGAGCTCAAGAAAACCACCAGACCTTGAGGCCTGGACAGGATCTAGCCTGAGACCACACCACAAGTCTGGTGTCATGCAGGCCTGGGTGGGCAGAGAATGCCTGAGGTGAGCCCTGCCCTGCTCCATAACACATGAGCAGGGCGTAGTACTCCCGAGATCACTCTTGAGATGATTGCAGACACTCAGAGACCCCAGGCACCACTAAAAGGATCAAGTAAGTGGTGGAGAAATGGAAGAGGAAGAGAAAAAGGAAGATGTGGAAGTAGCAGAGAGAACTGGAGACATTTGAAGGTAGTGAGGGACAGCCTGATAGGAATAGCCTGTGATGCCACCTGGTACCATGTCCTGGGTCTGTGGCCCAGCAGCTGTTGGGATCTTTTACGGTAGATGTCCCTGGTCTGGTCTGATGCCTGGGAACATGTTGATGTCTGAGAGCTGTGCAGAACTGGCTCCACCTCTTACCTAGGTATTCTGGGAGATCTGACCATGGTGGCATGAGAACAAGAGAGCTGACCTTACCCCTAGCCAGCTGCAGTATTCTGGAGAGTGGGCCTCGTACATAGTGAGAGTTGCAGGTAAGCTGGACCCAAGGATACTAGGAGAGCTGGCCCTACCACTCGTCTCCCGTGTGGTGGCATGGACAAAGGAGAGATACCGCCTTTCTCCCTTGCCCCTCACCACCTGTAGCAAGTGGGACACCTGGCTGTAGGGTCATGAAAGCAGGAGAGCTTGCCCTGTTCCTCACCAGCTGTAGTACTCAGAAGAGCTGGTCCTGTACCTTGCCTGGGTAACATAGTAGAGCAGACCCTGTTACTGATGGGGGCAAGCTGGCTCAGAGGATGTGAGCATGGGAGGGCTGGCTTGCCACTTGCCTGTCATGTAGTGACATTGGGGAAGGAGAGATGTTCCCTCAACCCCTTGTGACCTATGGCAGGCAGAAAAGCTGGAGAGAGAGAGAGAGAGAGAAAGAGAGAGAGAGAGAGAGAGAGAAGAGGGAGAGCTGTCCCTGCCCCTCACATGCTGCTGCAGGACAGTAGAGGTGGCCCTGGATGTTGGAGTTGTAGGTGAGCTGGCCCCAAAGGTGTGAGTGTGGGAGAATTGGCCCTGCCTCTTGTCTGTTGGGCAATGGTAGATGAAGGAGAGATGCCCTCCTCACCTCGCTTGTTCCTTGCCATCTATGGCAGGAGGGAGAACTGGCCTCTGGGTCATGAGAGTGGGTGAACTGGCCCTGTCCCTCACCGGCTGCAACACTTGGGAGAGTGGGTCCTCCACATCACCTGGGCAGCAGGGTAGAACTTGCCCTGGTTGCAGGTGTTGCTGGTGACCTGGTCCCAAGGACATGACCAGCAGGTACCTCTTAGGCTCAGATCCAGGGCACCCAACATCTACCCACCCCAACATCTACCGCATCTATGAACTGCTGGAGTGCATGAAGGGGCTGTTCCTACAGATCCAAAACAACAAGGTCTACATGACACAGGGTAATGACAGGATATCCAAGAGGAGTCCCAGTGAGGATCCAGTATTGATAGAGTAGCCGAAGCCAGAGGCCTTGTACCAAACCGATGAGTCATTGCAATGAACATTTGTAAACACAGAAGTGGGGACAAAAGGCTATACTGTGGGACACACTGTGACAAATGACAGTTTCCAATATGAGATTTTTTTCCTCTGTTGTGGGGGAGGTTGCAAAGGGTGGAACAAGGATACTAGGGGAGGAGGAGATGTGTGGAATCGGGGTACATGATGTGAAATTCACAAGAGCCAACCAACCAATAAACAAACAGACAGACAGGCAAAACCAACAACAACTACAACAAAAGACAATGAAGGAAAACAGAGTGAAGAAAGAATGAAGAGAATCCTAAAAGTGTCAACGCTGTAAACTGATTTAGAGCCTGCCCAACGTATTTTACCACTTGATAGCTTACAAGGCGGGGCTTACAAATACCAAATGGCTCTCAATGTGTCCTGTTTTATTTTCTCATTCCTGGTACAGTGTTATTACCATGTTTATTGACCTTGTTTTATTAATACATTTGTCATGTTTTATTAATATTGCATATACCAGGATGGTATTACAAGGTGTTTTTGCAACGTAAGGCCACCTATAAATATTTTTTTTAAAGAAAGAATTTCTTTCAGAGAAAGAAGCCAGTTATCTCTTGGAGATAAGGAGGTCATGAAGTTCAGAGAAAGATGGAGCGGGAGTTCACAGGTAGAATTGGAGAAACCAAGTGGTGGATGCGTATGCTCAAAATACATTCTGTAAGTGAATGAAAATTTCAAAAAATAAATACACAATTATTTTAAAAGATGACAGTTTTATTTTGAGCAGACAAAGCTAAGAGGAAAGAGTAATGGTTAAATTTTGCAAATCTTATCAACTGTGTATCAAATTACAAGTAGAATGCCAAGGGGATCATACCACAGGGGCTGCCCCTAAGTTCTGTTTTCTAGACACATTTTACCTGGTCAAAGGCTGACGTTCATTAAACTTTGTCTGGAACTTCTGTCTTTGCACCTAGAGGTCTCTTTCGCAAGCTCTGGTAGATGGTAGTGCCCTAACCCTCCTGCTTTGACACTACAGCCAGTCTTATTTTCTCTAAATGTCCCACAACTGTAGTAATAAAATACCTGGAGAAACAGTGAACAACTTCAAATCCGTACCAGTTATTAGTGATACATTCTGCTTTTAAGAAAATTACAATTCTGCATTCTCTGTACACTTCAGGTAGTACCACCCAATAGAAGGGATTAGTCAAATTCTTCTGAAAAGTTACAGGATGAAATAGGAATAGCCTGTTGTTATACACCAAGTCAGAGGTGGATGATTCTCTATGAAAATGATATTTTCCCTGTCTTTCAGAGGAGCAAAGCAGAAGCCCTTTGGATGTTGCCTAGGTTTAGTTTCCTGCTGCCAACAGCAATGAGTGGTGTTTCTTGCTGTCATGGTTAGATTAAGTCAGGCAGTTTTGAAAGTATACAAGGGAACCACTCTGCTTCTGAGAAAAGTGAAAATGGCTGTTTGCCAGAAAATACTGGCCTTGATAGGTGGGAGAAATTGAACAGGCCTAGATAAGGGCCACATCAGTTCCCTTCCCTCCAATGCTCCAAAGAAAGACTAGGTAGGCAGCAAGGATCACTTTGGTGAAGTTTTCATCAGAAATCTCAGCCTGAGTTTGGGGAGCCTCTGAGGAGAGGTGGGCTCATGAAAGTCAGAGTGCTGCAGTGGAGGTTTAGTGTGTATGGCATGCAGGACCACACCCATCGGTCACAGTGCTAATGGTAGTGTTTCCAAAGGTTAGAAAAGATGTGGAGTCAGGATAGAGATGTTAATTATTCATGGCAAACACTTAGGATGCTCCAAGAATAAATTTGTATTTTCTCATTAATTTTTCGAAGAATCTCTTTAAGTTGAAATAAATGATCTCTCTGTCTCTCTGTCTCTCTCCATCTGTCTGTCTCTGTCTGTCTCTCTGTCTCTGTCTCTGTTTCTGTCTGTCTCTCTATATATGTACATATACATATGTATATATGTATACATATATATATGTTCTAATATATATAACATATAAATTCTATAAAACTTATTGTCTGAATAATGTGCTGGGGGGCAGTAAATTCTATTTTAGGGGTTGTCTAGATTCCAAAGAAAGTAAATTGTGAGTGTAGAAAAGACAGATCTGAGAAAAGAACATAGTTGACATTTTGGTTTTTATCCTGTGGTAAGATGGGTGTGGCAAACGATCTTGATGTAGATTGATCTAGGTGGCTTTGAACTAAAAACAATTACAAAACAAGGTGATCTCTCCATTGTTACAGTTTTCAGAGACAACTTAGGTTAAACAGTAATATTTCTCTGTAATAAGGTTTTTGTAAAAACATCAAACACAACGGCATCATGGAGAGATTGTTGTCCTGTTAATTGAACATTCCTGTGTCATCAGTTTTTTGTTATTTATCAGAATGTACCAGCCCTGTGCATAAGTGAAGAAGGAAAGGAAGGATTTCATAGATGCTGCCTGGTTTTCCTCATCTTGCCATTAAACACATGTCCCTCTTCCTTCTATGGCTATCCTCTACTGATACCCTTATATGGAGGCTGAGGAAACGGAGTTCTTAAGATTGCCAAATATGTGGGCTGGAACTGAGCTCTGGGGACTGGCCTGTGGATCCTAGGAGTACAGCACCTGAGTGTGTGAACTCATTTCAAACAGGGAATGATTCTTAGGTTCTAGAAGACCTAAGCTTATTTAAGTTAATGGGATTAACGCTGTCAAAGAGGGATTCGTTCAGTATCAGTGTGCCATGTGGGGTGAATCAAAGAAGCCCAAAGCAACCAGGGTTCATTAAAACACTACAAGGAGAGTGAGTGGGGACCAACAGATCAGAACTCCATCTTTGTAGGCAAGACTCTCAATACTAAGATGCTGAGTCCCATAGGTGAACTAATGCTTTATGAACACAAGGTAGCATCTTTGTATGATTCCAAACTCTCATATCCTGTTTATTATTTGGCTTCCACATGTAAATAACTTGTTATGATATCTCCAATATTGGGAACATTGTGGTGAGCCTGATTCAAGTGAAGTTCTGCCTTTTTATGTGTGTTTGCTAGTTTGGTTATCCTAAGTTGAGTTGAGGGAGTGTTTCCTCTTACTACCCTGACGTTTGTATTTTGGCACTGTACTACTTAGTTTTGACTGTTACCTCCTCACAGCTGAGAATCACCTGGGAAGAGAGTCTTAATGAGGAATTATGTTGATCAGGTTGAACTGTGTGCTAAGTCTATGGGGGATGGTCCTAATTGTTAGCTGGTGTGGATAGACATGACCCCTTATGGGCTGCGCCATTCCTTAGGCAGGAGATAAGAAATCCACTCTGGCTCGTGGTTTTCAGGTTCGTGGTCCATTGGAAGATAGAAAGTATGGGAGAAACACTCAGTATGTGGAGGTGGGATCTTGCGGTGGGGCCTTCTCACATTGTAGTGCACCAGAAAACCAAAGACTGCCTGGAACCAAGGACGGAGACTTAACTTTTCAAAGACCACCATTCGTGACCTACGTTTGCTCATTTAGGCCCACTACATATAGAGCCCACAGCCTCTACGCAGTGCATCCTTGGCTGGGGGAGACAAGTTGAAAGCACAGGCCTATAGAGCTCATTTCCGATGTGAACGCTAATATCCACTGATGTTTCCATAAGAGATCAAGCAAGCAAGCTTGACCCGACTAGCTGGCTGTGACATGGGTGTTAGTTAGGGCACCTGAAATGTAATATTCTTCCTGGCATAGAGACTTCTGTTGACCTCCAAGCTCAATGACTTAAGGCAGAATTGGGCACTGTCCAGACCCCGCTTGCAGTGCGCAGAGGCAAAGCTTCTAGTTCCGCAAGCCTGATTTACTGATTGGTCCTCAGATGGGAGTGGCTGAGAACCCAGATGGCAGGTAATCGTTAGGGGAGGTTGGCATGGGGCTAGGCCAGGCTGCAACTGACAGCTGTGGCTATGATTCACTCCAGCAAGCATCCGTTCCACCACTAAGGACCTTACAAGCTTCATCCTCTCGTGCCAGGATTTTGTTTGTTCTGCTGTGTTTATTTCTTTATCTTGAACCTTATGTGCTAGAAATCTTTACTACAAATTATGCTTGTGCTATTTTTCAAAGAATTTTAGATTGTTAACGCAAATCTTGTGTTCCCTGGAAGATTCTTATGTCTGGGTTCTGCTTTCCTGGAGACCTTTAGCTGGGGCTAGCAGCTGAGCTAGCTAGTTTCCTTTTCTCTTTAAATAACATCATTTAGGCAGCTTGCCACAGAAATGTGGGGCATTCTAGTCTCAGACACTGTTGCAGACAGACCACTACCCCTGCTGTTTCTAGATTCAGCATTGTTTGCAGTATCTGGCAAGGTAGATTCCTAACACACCAATCTCAACAAAATACTGAGTACATCACTTAATGTTGTACCCCCTCAGAGGCCTGTAGTGTATCATGGTGTGTGGGTTCCATATAGAAAATAAGGAGCAGCTAGAGAGGGTGATGCAGAAGAGAGCTACACTCATATTCCTTGAGACTTAGCTATTATCTTTCTCAGGCACTGAGTTCAGGGCCCTAATACAAATTATTTATCCATACCAATGCTTATATATGGTAAAATCTTCCTAATCAAAAGGAAAAAAACATTTAACTATGAGGTATCATTCCCTCCTTATTTTTGGATCTTACTTATTTTCTTAAAATTCAAATATGTGCATGTGTGCCTGTGTGAGATTATCTGCACCATGTGAATGCATGCTAGAAGGTGTCACACTAATTGTGCATTTAAGGTGTGGAATATTCTGAGTTACTTCTTTTAGTCTCAAAATCATAAAGAAGACCTTATTAATGCAACTTTCCCAAGGGATATGAACAAGTACACGTTGGGTCTGTGTAGATACGCCATTTCTGTATGACCTTAAAACACAAGCTCACATCCTTCCATCCTTTGTTTGATAAACTCACAGGTCTGCAGTATGCTTCCACCCCATCCAGGATTAAAGATGGTCAAGTCCATGTGAATGGAGGCAAGTAGCTGAGCAGTGAGATACTCCCTAAACATTCATGTGCTAAGCTATACCATCTTGCTACCTTGCGCCTTTATGTTTGACTCATTTCTCCTTTACGTATCCTCCAATTAAGAAACCACATATGAGTGCTCAGGTTTTACCTAGTTCTTCCATGAGTAAGCAAAGCAAAGAAAAGATGGCTACAAATAGACCACAGGAAGGAGGTTCTGCCAAAGAAGGAGCAGTTCTCCCACTGAGAACTGGGATCATCAGTCATAGGTGCCTGGGGAGTGGGAGAGCAAAGACTCTGGTGCCCATTAGAACAGTCTGCATTAGAGCCTAGCAAGATGCTTGTTTAATAGCTATAATTTGCTCCTATAAATATGGCATTGATACATCACATCTATGAAAATACTTATCTGCTTTAAAGAAGGGAGAATTTTATATTGTCCCCTTTGAGACCTCCATAATGCTTAGCATGGTCACTCCTTCCAAGTAGATGTTCAATACATATTACTTAACAAGAGGATAAACCTGTGCTCAGGTTGAGGGAGGGTACTTGTGTGCCAATTCTCATATGTGGTAGTTGAATTCTAGTACTGACCCTGAAGGATCACAGCATTGTTTGTGAAGGACAATCATTTGAGGAAGGTGTAAAGAGAGCAGGGTTTTAGTTGCTCATCAATTAAATGACATTTAGCCTTTTATGTTGCATCATTTAGCAGCAGACTACTAATCAGAAATTCATTCATCTCTCAGTCGCTTGATAAAGTGAGACAGAAAATGGATATCACTTTAGAAAGTTGCTTTACCAAATTATTTTTGACCTGAGAAGGATATCCACCAAGCAGTGACTTGTAGAGTCTATTATGTTGAATGGCTTCTACATAATTAAAATTGTGTTTGTAGCCTAGAAATTATATCTTAAGAGATCCTTTCTCCATAACTGAAATTGTTATATAAGGCAAACTAACTCATACCACAGACTGCTTCTGTTTACTGAGGGAATAAATGTATTTCCATAAAACTCAAATAAAATATTCTTATGTTTCCATGTAAGGCCATCATCTACTGAGATGATGTCTGATCCTCTTATTGAAGTCGAGAAAGAACAGCTTCAAGCTTCAGGGAAACACATCTTTGATAACGGCTAACACTGAAATCAGGACGGCCCTATGCATAAGACTCTAAAAGAAAAACCATAAGCCAAAGAGAACAGTAAACATAGCTTAAATAAAGCCACCCGCACTTCAGTCCTAGCTGGCCCTGTCTTGTGCTCTGTGGGTCTCTGTTCCTGTTCATTACAAATCAAGAGGCTGGAACGTGTCTTCATTGTTATGAGGGTGAAAAGTTCCCAAGTACCATGCAGGTCTGGGAGGGACTGTATGAAAGATTGGTGCAGTAAAACAATCATAGTGAAATGATCGGCAGGGGACACATAGATCAGCAGGTAAATTACTGTGGGTGGGATAACACTGCTTGGAGCCTCCCGGTGGATCAGCAGCAGAGTAGAGCCAGCTCATCAGCTTCGTGGTGGTACTTGTGCCGTGAGCTTATTTGTATTAAGCTTTTCTTTTATTAGTGGAGGGTTCTGGGCAGGGGTTCTCTAATATTTCATGATGGTTGTCATGCAATTTTGAAAATGGATTTGTATTTGTAGAGACTCACTGTCATCCACCCTTCCATTTTTAATCACATTTTGATCTTACATTACACAGGCAATGGTAGAATTATAATTAAGCTTTGTCTCACTCTCCTTTGAGGCATATTTTCACGTACTAATTGTTGATTGACCTGCTTTTCGGCGTAGCAGTTGTTACCCCATGACATCTTCTCGATTTAAGCTCCTAGTAATTGAGGCACTGAAAAACTAGGGAAGTGTCTTAAATTTTGGCTTTGGGGACTCTCAAAAGCTGGGGGCAAAACTCAAGGCAAGATTTGGAAGAATATATGATTACCCAGCATCAATCTTCCTAATCACACCAGTTGTACATGGGGAGGTCTGTGGGCTGAGGGAAGCTCAGAAGGTTGGTTGTTTCTGAGAGCCCTTTTATCTGTACCTGTGGCCTGAGTCCCAGGCTGGAAGTAACTGCAAACCTGAGACACAGTAGAGACTAGTGTTGCTTCTCCTGAGCAGGGTCTGGGAAAACAGTGAGTTCCCTGAGTTCTCCTGTGGGGCAAGAACCAAGGAAACATCATGGTTGACCTCTTGGCAAACTGACCTGCATGAGTTCTGAAGCTCCAGTTCTGCCCCACACAGCAGAGGTTAAGGCAGGCCCGGAATATTCAAACATGACACAGAAAACCAAGGTCATGGTTTGATTACAAAATGTCTCCAACAAGCTCATGTAGTTGAACATTTGGTTCCCAGTTGACAGTGATGTTTTGCACCATGGAGCCTAGCTAGAGAAAGCAGACTGCTGGAGGATAAGCTTTGAGGTTTATAGCCTAAGCTGCACTTCTTACACCAGCTCGGGCTCCTGAACCAACCTGACACAAGCAAGGTCCCACCTGCTTAGCTGCAGACTGCTTCTGTGGCGGTGCCTTTCCAACCACTATGAACTATATCTCTTCAAGTCATGAGCCCGAATAAGTGTTTGCTCCCTTTACTTTGTTATTGTTAGGAATTTTGTCAGAGCAATTTAACCAGTAGCCTAAGATACGCAAAGTGCGTCAAATGTGGAGGGAAACGGGATGGACCAAGGACTCAGATCCAGGGTTCATTTCTACTGATGCTCTGACATATCGTAAGACTTTCCCCGAAACTCAGATGTACTATGGAACATCAGGATTTGATAAACATTAAGTTTCCCCACCTTAGAGACTGTGAGCTTCCTGGGGAAATTAATTTCAGTTATATGGCAATAGAAAACAATGTACTTTTACACATCTGATTTGTGGACACAAATTAGTTTCCACCACTCAACTGCATTAATATTCATGAAACTCTGATGCAATTTTAGTTGTCTTTGGTGACATTTTCAGCTCTAGTACAGCTTCCTTGAACTTAGTTTGAATTCTCGGCTCCAGTGAATGTTTGTTTTGATGGAACCTAACAGCTTTTATCTATCAATTAGCTAGATTTGTCTGTATTTATGATCAATAACAAAGGTCACCTCACTACATACCTTGTCATCAACAGAGGGAACTGAACTGCATCTTTTACACATTAAGTTACCTTTCTAATCCAGGAAACACCAAAGGGTAAGAGGTCAAGTTTTAGAAGGTTATGAGTCATGACTTCTCAGTCTGTGCTGTTTTGAATGAGATGTGTGCAAGGTGCTATGGATGTGCCTATGTATAAAGGAACTTCATTCAGCTACAAAGAAAATCAAATTATGACCTTTCCAGGTAAATAGAGTTGAAAAATATTGTTCTTCGTGATTCCCATTCTTGATTGTATGTAGATCTAAGCATATCATCTCCAGATGCATGTGTGTTTAATTTGGAGTACCCGTAGAATGCAGGACACTAGAAAGGGACTGTAGGTTGGGATTCACGAAAAAGATCTTAAGGGAGAGAAGATGGAAGAACACAAGAGATATGAAGGCAGTGACGGGAAGGGAGGGTTAGAGGGGAGGGAGATGGGAAGGTGGTTCGCAAGAGGTGGCTGATGGAGGCATAGCTAATATTTAGGACATCTGAAAAAGTCACGTGGAAAAACAGTCTATTTGTAATCTAATTCTCTTTACTTATGCAGCCTACTACGTCTATATATGTCAGATATAAGAATCTTTGGGGGAGCTGTTATGAAACTTCACCAAAACATCTTTGCTATAAAGTTCGTCTTTCAAGTTAAAGAAAAAAATCCTCTTCTTTCATTGTTACTAGGATGATTTTGTTAAGTATTTTTTGCTAGTCTGTTCCTACATATGTGTACATTGTTAATAAGGTAGTAATTCCCTGTTAGTTTTAAAAGTTTTCTCTCTGTTGGCAAATAGCTGGGGGTAGGTGAACAGAACAGAGCCAGAGGAAACAGCTTTGTCCCTAGGCCTCTAGCGGCTCTCTATGTGCTTCTTTTGGAGTGGTGTCTTGTCTCTGCACTTTTGCTGTGTTGTATATAAAATGAGTGATCCGAGTAAGGAATGTTGGATCTTTATTAATGAACAGCCGGTTCCCTGGATGCTCACTCACCTTAAGAAGGAAATCAAATGTATCCGAAGACTAGTAACTGGGGCTCAGGTATGTTGAAATTATGAAAAACTGTTTTTCTATAAATACCATTTCAGGACAATGCTAGTGACTGTGTTATTAGTGTTCACCGTAATTAAAAGCAATGGATAAACAGAGGCAGTATAAAAGCTGCATTTTTGTTATCAGGGGATGCTTGATAGGGGTGATGCTCAGTTGTTAGAGAGCTTGATCTCTCAGTAAGCGAGTGTCTCCCCATCACCACTTTCCCCAGTTTTCTTAGTAACTGTAGAGTGCAGACTGGGCTATTGCAGAAACAGATCCCAAGACAAGACTTGGCGCAAGTAGTTTATTGGAAGGAGAGAGTGTAGAAGAAAGAGAATAGAAGAATTTTATAAGCATGAGGCATTTCTCCCCAATGGATACACCTGGAAGACTGAGCAGAGCCTAGAGACCTTCCCTCTGCTAAGGCAATATAACCGAGGCATCAATAGCCTGCTTCCCACCTCTCGCTGTGGAGCTTTTGGAGTAAGCTCTCCCAAATTATGGCCTGTGCCCCAGATAGGCCAGCCATGCTTCTATGGCCAGAAAAAGCCCAAGGCTGGAGTGTCACAGATGCTTGTGGTAGGTAGCAGGTGGTACATATGGAAATGGGGGTAGAGATGCCAAGGGGATTTGGGCAGGACACCAAGAGCATCTGCCGTTCCACCCTACTCCAAGTCAGTGTAGTGTGCAAGGACTCCTCTTCTATTCTCAATTCTCTCCCACTCTCGTTCTCCTCACATGTCCTTATAAGAAACAGTCCCTCCCACGGAAAGGTTCTTTCGACTCTTCAGCTTCTCCTCCACTACAAGATAACACACAACATTGTGCTCTGGTTCTTGCTAAGTTGTTCCTTCTACTTGCAATGTATTCTTCAGTCATTTACAGTACTCCGAACTCTCCTCGCTGCATGGAGCTTTGTTATAGAACATGTAGTCAATATGTTCATTTGTCTCCAGGTCAAGTCCATATTAATTACTGGTTGCTCCATTCAAAGGCTACACTCACACCTGTGTGATAACAATGCCTTAGACAATGTCTGCTCAGTTCAGGTGGCCCTCCTTCCTTTCTTACTAATTCTTCAATGTAAACACACTTTTACTTTGTGTGATTAGGTGCCTATTCCAAAAGTGTGTGATGCTTGAGCCTGCTTGTCCTCAGCACACACGTGACGACTACCCTTCCAGGATCTACTTTGAAGACCTAGAGTAAGGTCTAGATAATATGATTTTATTGCACTCTATAACCTTGCCTACTGACTTGTGCAAATACATGTGCTGAGACATTGTGTGAATATCCTATGCCACTTAAGCTGACTGAGATTTTAATGAAGAGTTGACATTACTATTTCTAAAGAGTGAGTAAATATATTGCAGATGGAGCCTTTCCTTTGTATCCCCTGAAAAGGTTTAGATTTAGTGGCCTGTGTATGGTAGGCGTTCAAAAAATGATTGTAAGCTAAATTAACTTGATAACTCCAAGGCCTTGTATCTCCTGCTTTGGTGAGTGACAATTTGGAATCCCAGAGGCTCATTGTTCCTTCATTAGGTGAGTTATAGCAGCAATTCAAATAGAGTACATTATTTGTCCAAAAGAAAGTAATTAATAACATTGGATCCAAATACAAAACAATAAATATGTTCTAAAATCATGAAAGGCAATAAAGGCACTGAAACTGGACATTATTGGTAAAAGTGCAGAGAAAATTCAGAAAAAAATAAATATTAATTTATGGGTTAATTAGACTTTATAATATATTCAAAAATAAAATAAGTAAGTGTAACACAAATAAACAACCCCACCCACCCACAAATTGTTATGAAGGGCAAAAGCAGGCATAACATTTTGTGGCTGTTAATATTTCAAAGAGAAATGAAAGAAAAGAAAAGAAAATTAACAAGAAAAAATGGTATCCACTTAAATCAAGATGTATTAGAAGAGCATGCACCTTTAAAAATGTCCAATACTGAACAGAGTGGTATCAGTGATCCTTATACAAAGATAGCTTCTGTGAAATATGTTCTATTCATAAAGGTACAATCAAAAATCAGCGGAAGTAAGTTGCTACTGTCACATTGGTATATTTTATCTGCTTGTGTATTTAATTTCCAACATGTATGTAGGTTTTTTTTTCTAAGTGGATGAATGGAAATAAATATTGCAGAATACAAAGTGTTTTTATTTAAACATTAAATAGGAACTTTCACTTGTCCTGTTCTTCAAACAAAAATACGTAAAAGCAACTAATTTTCTTCTTGAGTATTGTCTTTTAAAAAGATTAAAATAGATTATGATCCAAGCCACAAACTTGAAGCAATAGGCTATATAAATAGCTTCTTTTGTATAAACACACATATAAATATTATAAATTTAATGCATATTTTTATGTTTCCTATAGGTATTTAAAATTTTATGTTAATAATGATACATATACATATACACAGTTATACTTAATTTCTTTCTGAAGTACTGTTGTTTCTAAGCATTGTACTGGCTGGTTTTATGTCAGTTTAACATAAACTAGAGTCATCAGAGAGGAAGGAGCCTCAGTTTAGGAAGTTCCTTCATGAGATCCAGCTGGAAGGCATTTTCTCAATTAGTGATCAATGGGGGAGGGCCCATCCCATTGTGGATGGTGCCATCCCTGGGGCTGGTAGTCCTGGGTTTTCTAAGAAAGCAGGCTGAGCAAACCAAAAAGTAGCACTTCTTCATGGCCTTTGCATCAGCTCCTGTCTCCAACTCCTGCCTCCAGATTTGTACTCTGCTTGAGTCCCTGTCCTGACTTTCTTTGTTGATAAACAGCAATGTGGCTGTTTAAGTAAACCCTTTCCTCCAGACTTGCTTATTTTTATCTTTATTTCGTGTGTATCAATGTTTTACCAGCACATGTGAATGCAAGCTAAAAAAGTACAACAGAGCCTCTGGATCTGAAGATATAGGTGGTTATGAGCTGCCATAGGGGTGCTGGGACCTGAACACAGGTCCTCTGGAAGAGCAGCCAGTGCTCTCAACTGCTGGGCCATCTCTTGAGCCCTCCAATTTGTTTTAAGATCGTGGTATTTTGTTGCAGTAATAGAAACCCTAACTAAGACAGATATATTCCTGAAAAATGCATACATAAAATTACAAACATGCCGTAAAATAAACTGGGAAAAGAGAGTTGCCGGATACTTTTTATACACTCTTAACCAAGGAAGAGGGTTGTACAGTCAAATGAGAGTGGACATGAGTCAGTAAGCACACTGAATCTAATAGAGGAGAAAGAGGGGAAAAGTCTCAAACACATGGGCACAGGGGAAAAGTTCCTGAACAGAACATCAATGGCTTGTGCTCTAAGATCAAGAATTGACAAATGGGACTTCATGAAATTACAAAGCTTCTATAAGGCAAAGGACACTGTAAATAGGACAAAATGGCAACCAACAGATTGGGAAAAGATCTTTACCAATCCTATGTCCGATAGAGGGCTAATATCCAGAACTCAAGAAGCTAGACTCCAGAGATCCAAATAACCCTATCAAAAATGGGGAAGAGAGCTAAACAGAGAATTCTTAACTGAGGAAACTCGAATGGCTGAGAAGCACCTGAAGAAATGTTCAACATCCTTAATCATCAGGGAAATGCAAATCAAAATAACCCTGAGATTTCACCTCACACCAGTCAGAATGGCTAAGATCAAAAACTCAGGTGATAGCAGATGTTTGCAAGGATGTGAAGTAAGAGGAACACTCCTCCATTGCTGGTGGGAATGCAAGCTGATACAACCTCTCTGGAAATCAGTTTGGCAGACCCTCAGAAAAATGAACATAATACTACCTGAGGACCCAGCTATTCCACTCCTGGGCATATACCCAGAAGATGCTCCAATATGTAATAAAGACACATGTCCCACTATGTTCATAGCAGCCATATTTATAATAGCCAGAAGCTGGAAACAACCCAGATGTCCCTCAACAGAGGAATGGATACAGAAAATGTAGTACATTTACACAATGGAATAGTACTCAGCAATTAAAAACAATGACTCATGAAATTCGCAGACAAATGGATGGATCTTGAAAATATCATTCTGAGCGCGGTAACGCAGTCACAAAAGAATGAACATGGTATGTACTCACTGTTAAGTGGTTATTAGCCCAAAAGTTTTAAATACCCAAGAGTCACTTCACAGCAACAGTAGGGTGGAGTGGGAGGTCCCAGATGGAGGACTTGGAGAAGGGACTGAAGGAGCTGAGGGAGTTTGCATCCCCAGGGAGGCAGCAACAGTGGCAACTGGCCTGACTCCCCCAATACTCCTGGAGACTGATCCACCAACCAAAGAATACACATGGAGGAACCCATGGTGCTGGCCACATATGCAGCAGAGGAGGCTCTTGTTAGCCATCAGGGGGAGAAGAGGCCATTGGGCCTGAGTGTATTAGATTCCCCAATACCGGAGAATGCCAAGGAGGGAAGAGGAGAGTGGGTGGGGGAGAATATCCCCATAGTGGCAGGGGAGGAATTGGGGAGGTTCCAAAGGGGAGATATGGAAAGGGGGGAACATTTGAAATGTAAATAAAGTAGGAAAAACAAACAAACAAACAAACACCATATGTAGCACTGTTCTGTGCTGTCCCATTCCTGTTAAGTGTATGCTGCTCACTGCTGAGAGTCTCTTTCTGTATTATACTGCAGTCTGGTTTCCAGGTCTGAACAACTGTGGCTGACAAAGTCTGTATTGGCAATTAGCTAGTAAGGACAAAGATGAAGGTATCTCAGTTGGGGATAAAAATGCAAGTTCATACATATTTTCAAAGAATTTTTGGTCAAGTGGATTTTAACGAATGATGGTTTGGTATTGTGAGAGGCATAGTGAACCTCGATGGGCTGAGAATGATGGAACAGTGTTACTTTGGTGCTGACTGGAAGGTCCTGAGAGATGTTCCAACTCCATGGGACTCAAAGAAAACAGAAAACCAACTACAAACTGTAAAGGCTAATGAAGTATTTATACATGACATGTTCACGATCTAGAGTCACTTATAATCTTTATACTAAGGTTGTGGACCCTCTGAATAATAGCATGCAAACTATAGGCTTCCAAGTGTTGTCAAATGTTGATTCATAATAATTTCATAATACAAATCATTAAATAAGTGATTATTAACAACAAAGAGAAACCGTATTAAAACAAATTCATCAAATTTCCAATTGAGTTACTTTTTATTTCTAAATTAAAAGCTGCTCGAAATGTAGTTGGTGGCCAGAGAGATGACTCTGTCATTAAGAGCATTGGCTGCTCTTCTAGTGGAGTCAGAGTCAATTCCCAGTGCACAAGCAGCAGCTCACAACCATTTGTAGTTCTAGTTCCATGGTATCTGGTGCTGTCTACTGACATTCATAGTGACTGTACACATATAATGTACAGACATATACAGACAGAACACACGTACACATACAAATAAAACAGGCTTCATGCATATGTTTTTACATTTATAACCCTCAAGAAAACTAGAATCAGAGAGTCTTCACTTGCTCAAATCCATCCAAAAACTGGTAAAATTGAATAATCTTAAGAATTTTGTTTCACAGTTACATCTCTACCACACAGAAGAGATTACTACGAAGCAGAGACTGATCTCTGTGAATTCACATAGTACAAGATATAAAGAATTAGTTTAGGATCCAATGCTTTCCAAAGTATACAATGACATACCAGTCCACACAGTGCTCCATGGCTTCTTAATCATTTCAACATCCTGGTCCTTATTCCCTTTATTGATTCCAGAGCAGTCAGTACATATCCTCTAATTAATGTGAGGTTTTTTTTCCTTTGTGGCCAGTGTATATCTTCTCTGGAAATGAAGTAATGAAGTGCCTTAACTAGCTTGGATGTAAGCTCTAAGTGTGTGTGTGTGTGTGTGTGTTAGCGTATGTGCATGTGCATGTGCATGTGCATGTGCATGTGTGTGGTCCTTCAGGAAAGTGAGAATTTGGCTTGTACCTGGCATTACTGGAATTATAAGCAGAGGGCATGTCATCATGCCCATGAAGGACAGATGGCAGACGGTGGTGGGCAGTAAAACAGAAAACTTTTCTGTCATCACTTGAAATCCGTCACACACTGAAGGAAAGGTTTGGGGTATCAGCTTGCTGCTGGTGAATAACAGCTGGAGATATTCAAATATTAGGAGAGTACCACACTGGGTGGCCTTAAGAAGAGAAATATAGTATTCTTAAATGAAAAAACCTTAACCTCAAGGGTTATGGCTGTGCTGGTAAAATCTTTTGATATTAACAGTTATAGACTAGAGTGGGCTAAGAAAGAAATGAAAGACTGATCATGGGCTGCCAAGTGTGCACATTGTGTAGTATTTCGTCTTTCTAGGTTTCTGGTAGAAATGTTGAAGAATTAAATGGGACAGAATGAGACATAGATTATTGAATTAGGGATATCTGGAAAGATTTGAATGTTTTAAATAGTTACGGATGTCAAAAATCTTTAAACTTCCTTTTCTTTGTCTTAGAGAGACATTCCTTGGTTGAGTTGGTTCTCTTTAGTTTCTAACCCTCTGTCCTTCATGTTCATCTCAAATCAATAACTAGAGTTGATTTTCAGCAGAGTCAATTATGATGACAATCTTTATAATAGGTTTATATAACAAAACAAATCCATCTACCGATTTATGTAATAAAACTCCTAAGGGGAAAATAGATAGTACTAAATTCTGAGCCTGCTCAATCAAAAAGCAGAGAAAAAAATAAATTTAAGTTGGGCTAATCCTTTTTCCTTGTTAAATAGAGGCATGGGGCAATTATCTGAATTCATGCCGAAGACAAAGTAGCTGTGGTTGGAATGAGAGTTGACTGCCTATTTTCATGAGCTTGAACACATGGCTCTCAGTTGGTGGAGATATTTGTAGGGGTGGTGAGGGCCGGTGGAGTTGCTGGAGGGAGTAGGTCTTTAGTGGTCGGCTTTGACACAGACATACCATGGCATGTGGTAAAGGATGTGTGGTCTCAGCTTCCAGTTTGAGCCTCTGTGTTCCCACCTCAATAGACTCTATTCTTCTTGAACCATAAACCCAAATAATCTCTTTCTTTTATAATTTGCCTTGGTCATGGTGTTTATCACAGAAACAGAAAATTAATTAATATAGTCATCATTTTAATGTTTAGGTGTATTAGGTGAATGGAAACTCTACTGGAGTGCCATACTATGCAGAGAGAAAGTGAATATCATCATTTATTGTATAAGTCTCACATTGTTCCTAACTGTGTTTCAGAAGTGGACACAGAAGATGATCCTTTCATTAATGTTTTGAGAAGTACTCTGGTGCTGGAACAGGTGCTGTCACTACTCAGTGTGGTAAGCACTTCTGTTCAGGATGTTTTCTGGGAATCACCAATATGGAGATGTCCTTGTTCCATCCCATGGGAATTTGAAAACGCTGCAGTAGAGCAAGGCAGGTGCTGGGGCTGGTCAGGAATTTAATCTTTAGGGCCTGGGCTTTCTGCTTTCCCTAACATTCACTTATTGATCTAGAAACCTACAGATGGGAAGTGTGTGGGAAACTCACAAAACTATTTATCAATTCTAATTTCCATGTATGAGGGTAAGCTTACAAAAATAGGAGACATAGCTGCTATACTATTTTGTGGTTTGTTGTCACTTTGGAGCATAAATATATGCTGAAAAAGGGAGTACTTGTAAACTATTTACTTGTTTCAGACTACTGGCTGCAAAATGACTAATTTTTTGGCAAAGAAAAAATGTCATTGTGCTTTCTCATGATCAGAGCCAAAGTTTATGGACTTTGGATGACAAATAAACTTGACCCAACTCCATCTCATATGAGGCCTAGGGTGCTCTGCAACACATCTTCATTTCACCTCTACTTTGTGCATGTAGTCTACGAAAAGACATCCCAGGCAATTGGCCACTACTCACACGGTTTATAAATAAGTATTATCTTCAAGGAATGGACCAGAACGGTCACTTTCCCCTAGCAACGCAACCTTTGTATAGAACCCCACAGATTAGTTTTATCTAGAAAGGCTGAAAAGATAAAGAGTGGTCCTTTCCATCACATTTCCATTTAACTCCTCAATTAGGCTGATGTAGAAGACAGATGGGTCTTGGAGAATGAAAGTAGATTATCATAAGCTTAATTAGGTGGCATTTCCAGGAGCAGCTGCTGTTCCAGATGTTGTCTCCTGACTAACTCCAATCAATACAGCCCCCGGCTATCAGTCCAAGCTACAGTGCCATTACCTCTACCTGGCAGTCCATAGGACCCAGCAGATCCAATGGAGGCTTGACTAGTTGGTAGCAGATTGAGATGTTTATGGAGCCCCGGTAGTAAATTCACAGTCAAGATGCCTAATATTTTTGTAATATCTACAGCCTCTATCAGCAAACTATTTTCTTTTCCTTTCTTCTTTCTTTCTTTTTTTCCTTCCTTTTTTTTTTAGTTCTTTCTTTTTTCATTTTTTGTAGCAATTAGATGCCTGACCTTGTGATTTTAGTTTCCCACAGTTATCTTATCTTTGAGATTATTCACCAAAAATAATTAATAATAATAATAAAAATTTATAAGCATTATATTTCTGTCAAGACTGAATATACATGCCAAAATCTTGAGTGCATAAGTTAAACTGAACAGGGTTCCTTGTTCTCCACATACATGTCTCCTTCATGTTACCCTGCTGCTTTCTCTCAAAACCATTAAAGGGGACATATGGAAGTATTCTAATGACCAGTCAGTATACTAAGGAGCAAATGCATAGACAAAAATAAAGGAAGGCAGGCAGGTAGATGGATTGTAGGCACATAGATAGATAAAGGCCTGGTTTGTAAATATAAAATATAAAATACAAGTATAAATGATGATTTCTTGGAACCAACATATATTTAGGCAACTTTACTCAGTGTTGGTCCTAAATGGAGGAACATCTTGTCTATATCTCCTGGGAAAAGTTAAGGAATTGGCTTAAGTAATGATTAGTTAGTAGAAGTCAACAGTTTTACGAGGTGATTGAGAATTTGGAAATATAAGAATTTGATTTGAGAATAGTGCATAACATTGGAGTTTACATTCAAGGAAGACATTCACATACAGTTTAAATGCTTGTCAGAATTCTCTGAAGAGTCATGATTGATGGTAACCCACTTCCTACATGTCAATTATCCTTGTCTTCTAAATTTCTCAGTCCTTGCTTAATGGTCTCATTAATTATGCAACATTGGTGATAGTTATGAAACCTACTACAGTAGTGTTAATGGCTCCCCATTTCCCAAATGTATGTTTACATTCCAATAACCAGAACTTAGAACTGTGATCTTATTTGAGAGAAGATTTGCATGAAGTAATTAAATTTAAATTTTGAGATGAGATCATCTGGATTTTATGAGTGGACCTTACATCCATTGAAAAGCACCATGGTGTCTTGGGATAGAGCTTAATCAATAAAGTGTTCAACGTCAGCTTACCACAAAGACCTGAATTTGACTCCCTAGAAGGCAAGATCATAGTGTACACTTGTAATCTCATCACTGAGGTGGTGGAGACAAGGTCTCTCTCTCTCTCTCTCTCTCTCTCTCTCTCTCTCTCTCTCTCTCT
>JADRCH010000004.1:22044178-22093470 GCA_019843965.1 Rhynchomys soricoides | reverse complement strand
CTCTCTCTCTCTCTCTCTCTCTCTCTCTCTCTCTCTCTCTCTCTCTCCTTCTCCCCCTCTCTCCCTCTCCACCTTTCTCTCTCTCACACACACATACATACACACACATACATATTTAAAGAAAAGTATCTTTACACGGAAGGGAGAAAATAAACACAGAGAAGACTATGTGAATGTAGATCGTGAATATAGCAATTAGAAACACAAAACAAAAAGCAAGGAACAATGTGTTTCTTCAGAAACAGGCACAAATAAGGAACAAATTTTCCAAGTCTTCACAAGGATCTAGGCCCTATGTCTTCTTACTTCCAAAACTATGAGAGAGCAATGTATGCTATTTCAAAGCAGCCATGTTTGTGGTGATTTATTACAGCGGCCATAGAAACTGGTAAACCAAGCTCTGAGACTTCTCTGCCTTGAGGCTGATTTTGCTCTGTAGTCATCATTGTTGAGGGCTTGGTTACCTACCCTGAACTGAGAGCTAGATCTGGGTTGGAACTTGTGTCTGTTTCATTTGGAATGCTTCCATCACGTTTTCATGAAACTGGGCAAAATATTCAGGGTCTGGATTTGATTTTCCTCCCTATTACCCTTCTAGAAAGACCGTTGATCATGGACTTGTCAGGTGATGCTTACTTTACTGAAATACATTGTTCCATGCTTCCTGGCTCTGCACATAGGTTTCAGTGAAAGAAACCAGGCAATATGCTGCTGCTCCGGAGACTTTGCTTTTATCATGTAACCTAGCAACCCAGAGCAATCCATGTACAGAATTTTTCAACAGGTTTTTGGAGCCACCTCTGGTCCCAACAGAGGCATCCTCTTGTGAGATGGGAATGGCCATTCACAAGGATGCTATGTGGAATGTCTTCTCTTACTGAGAGAATATGTAAATTTGGGGGAAATGGATAACAGAAGTGTTGACTTTGTTCAAAGTGACATATAACAATGTGCTATAGAAAACTGTGTTAACTGCAATGCTGAGCTTAGAGGATTTAGTAAACATGAGATAAACATGACCAGTTATCACTACTGAGAGGTCTTGGAATTAGAGGTGGAGATAGCCACTTGGCCTTTTAGATTTCTCACCATGAGTTGAATATCATTTTTAGAAGAGAGATGCTGTGTTGGGAGATGAGTCATATGCTGAAGGAAAAATAGAAGCTTCTAGTTCACAGTGGTATAGAGGGGGGTAGACAGAGCCGGAGGAGGAAACAGGAATGCAGGGGACTTATATTTACATGCTCAACAACAAGACAATGATGGTTAAAAATGACTTCACAGATTTTCTTCATTTTGGATTAAACAACAGAAATTTATTTGCTCTGGAGACTGGACACCCAAGAAAAAGGTGTCTGTAGAGTTACTTTCTGCCGGGACCTCCTCTTCCACTCTCACTGTTCTTTTGAGTTTATTTGTTTGCTTGTTTATTTTTAGGTGTGTTGTAAGAACTGAACTCAAGTCCTTTTCCATGCAATCCAAGCATTTTATTGATAAAGCTACTTTCCCTGCCCTATTTTTATTTTTTGAAGTCCCTGAGCAGAACCTTGACCTGCTCATTGACTTTATTTAGTTTTAAACTTTGGTTAGCATACAAACATGGCTTTTCTTTTGATGTTTTTTGATATAAATATTATTAAACATTGCTTTCTTTCTTTCTTTCTTGCTTGCTTGCTTGTTTACTTTCTTGCTTTTTGCTTCTCCTTTTTCAATATATGATTCCTCTATATAGCTCTGACTGCCTTAGAACTAGCTCTGTACACCAGGATGCTCTCAAACCCAGAGATCCTCTTGCCACTGCCTCTTCAGTGCTGGAATTAAAGGCATGCACCACCACACCTGGCTGTACTCTATTCTTATTAACCTCTTTGGTCCTCTTCTGCCCCCTTGTCCTCTTGATGGATTTCTTTGACCATGTTCCCCTATAGTCCTTTTTGCTTTTATAACAAACATATTACATTCCCTCTTTCACTACCCCATGAGTACAGTCTTGAGTTATGAGGTTGAGTGATAGTGGCAACATGGAGGGCTAACAAGATCAGCTTTAAGATTTGCAGGACTAGAGGTGTTTCTATATTATCTGACTTGCTTTTTGGTGTCTACCTACATATGCATCTATGTATTTAACTCACCTTTTATGTAATGTTTGCTTATACTGTTCTCATCTTAAGAGCATAGATTGAGGAATGAATGATACTTTATAGAATGGAGAAAAACTTAAAGGAAGGATAGATCTACTACAAGATTGGAGGAAATCCTTTAGTTTGGCTCATAGTTTCTTTGGATAACCTTATCGTGTGAATAAAAACAGCAAATTTTTACTATTTAAAAGCTGATGACATGATGTCATACAGGAACACATTTTTGAGAGAAGGAAATATTGTATATGGATTTTAATTAATGAAAGAGGTATATGTAGGGAAATTGTCATGTTGTGGCTGCTACAGACCCAGTTTCTTACTGTAAGAATTCCATTCTTTCAGGTAGAAAGCTCAGTATGAAGCTGGAGAAAGATAAATGCTTCTTTCTCTGTAAGTCAGGGCTGTGCCATAACTTATAGATTGGATGCAGTGGACTGCTCCTGGCTAGGACTTTTGGATCTTGGAGATGCAGAATAGATGGTGTAATGTGTGTCTAGCTGGGAGGAAGGGGTCAGTGCTTAGCGCATGTGCTTTCTGTTGTAAGAAGTTGGTGGGATTCCCAGGAATACTACAGAGATGGCTAATGTCTTCAGGTGACCATTCCAGTAAAAAGGTCCTAACTTTAACCTTTTCTTGTGAATTTCTGAGCCTGATTCTTCTGTATTATTTATCATAAAATATGACTGGTTATTTGCCTGGTTACTAATTGGGAACCTCGAAACCCTTGGAATTTCCTATGTGAGTATCTCTGTAGTCATGGTGGTCCATTTAGATCATGTCTGATAGTTTTAGGCTTATGACTGATGGTACTGACTCAATAGAAATCTAGCAATGGCAGAAAGATGAAATATATGATTAGAGAGGTATAGTGATGTAGTTTAACCATGCGAACAGTGATATAACCTATCAGAATACATAATGGAAACCCCACTAAAATCTCTACATATCCAAACTCTAAGTGAACCTACCTGGATGATAACCACATGAAAGCATGCAGGGGGAATGAAATAGCCTAAAATCATGGAAGCTGTATGTTTGGGACACCCTCAGACACACACACACACACACACACACACACACACACACACTTTCTTTCATTGAGTATATTCTGGTTAGAGGTTTCATCCCCCCCTACTCATATGAGATCCTCTCCACATTCCCAACTACCCAAATCTACACCCTTTCTTTCCCTCATTTAGAAAAAAAAACCATGCATCTAAATTAATAAAATAAAATACATAATAGCTAATTTTCAAATAAACAATTAATCATAAATATAACACTTTTCTGAATTATTTATTTTTATTTTTGGATATTTACTTTATATACATTTCAAATGTTTTCCCCTTTGATAACCTCCTATTCCATTCCCCCTCTGCTGCCTGTATGAGGGTACTCCCCACCCACACACCCACTTCTGTATTCCTTCCCTAGCATTCTCCTACACCGGGGCATCTAACACCCTCAGGTCTAAGGGCCTCTCCTCCCACTAATGGCCAACAAGGCCCTCCTCTGTCGCATATGTGGCCAGCACCATGGTTCCCTCCATGTGTATTCTTTGGTTGGTGGTTCAGTCTCTGGGAGCTCCGGGGGTCTGGCCAGTTGACACTGTTGTTCCCTCCATGGGGCTGCAAACCCCCTCAGCTCCTTCAGTCCCTTTTCCAACTCCTCCATCTGGGACCCCATGCTCAGTCCAATGATTAGCTTCGAGCATCTTCTTCTGTATTTGTCAGGCTCTGCCTGAACCTCTCTGGAGACAGCTTATCATGCTTCTATCAGTAAGCACTTCCCAGCATCCACAAGAAAGTCTGGTTTTGGTGGCTATATATGGGATGTATCCCCAAGTGGGGCAGTCTCTGGATGGCCTTTCCTTGAGTCTCTGCTCCACACTTTGTCTCAATATTTCCCCCTGTGCGTATTTTGTTCACCCTTTTAAGAAACACTAAAACATCCACATTTTTGTTTTCCTTCTTTTTAGCTTCATATGGTCTGTGAATTGGATCTGTGAATGGGTATTTCGAATTTTTGGGCTAATACCTACTTGTTAGTGAGTACATACGGTGTTTGTTCTTTTGTAACTGAGTTACCTCACTCAGGATATTTTCAAGTCCCATTCATTTGCTTGCAAATTTCATGAAGTCACTGTTTTTAGTATCTGAGTAGTATTCCATTGTGTAAATGTACCACATTTTGTGTATCCATTTCTCTGTTGAAGGACATCTGGGTTGTTTCCAGCTTCTGGCTACTATAAATATGGCTGCTATGAACATAGTGGAACATTTGTCCTTATTAGATGTTGGAGCATCTTCTGGGTATATGCCTAGGAATGGTATAGCTGGGTCCTGAATTCTTATAGCAAATTATTGAATGAGTTGTTTAGCAAATTATTGATCCTGAAAGGGTAGTGATAACATCCAGTTTATAGCTAGTTGTTTAGATATGGTTATGGTTTGGAGCAAATTGTCCTCCATAGACTTAATGTGTTTGAACATGAAGTTTTCAGCTAGTTGTGCAATTTGGGGATGTTTTGGAGCCTTTGGTGAGTCCCACCTGTAGAAAATGACTCGTTGCATGGGGGAGGAGTGATGGACCTTGAGGATGGTAGCCCAGCTCCATATCCTGCCCTAATCCTTCTGCATCCTAGTCTGGGGAGAGATAAGCAATCAGTCTTATGCTTTGGTTGTGTGTCTCCACCATGCTGGACTGTATCCCCTCAAACCATGAACCAAAATACGTTCTTAAATTACTTCTTATCGAGTATTTGACCATAGCAATAAGAAAAGGGATAAATGCAAACATAACACATACAATGGGCCTAGAACCCCTGGAGCCTGTAGTGTCTTATGAGTACTGTACCCTTCATATAGGATATCTGACCTCGTTTTGGTATTGAGGATCAAAATGGCATTCTGTCTAATGTGCCTTTCAATTTAGAGAGTTATCTAATACTATGCCAAAAAATTTCCTCCTTTGCTGAGGTTAGAACACCTTTCTGATATTTGTAATTAGCAGGAAACATAGTAGCTTAAGGGATGGTAGAGCAAAACTTGAATAAACTTTAGTAGGAACCAAAGTAAGCTTTGGATATTTATGAAAGATCACTAACCATATAATTTTGTTTAAGCAAGCTCATGATCAATAGTTAATAAAAATGTCAAACAAGGGTAAGGTAATTTAGTATTTTTCATACCATGGAGGATAGATACTGTGGAGCTGAAGAACCTCTTAAATAAAAATAGTGAGTCCCATCTATGATAATGTGATGTTTGCTCCAGATGAAAGTTACACTCTCAAATCTGGACAGCACCTTCTAAAATTATCCTTGTTTAAAACTTCATATCAAAGTGTTTTTCCCAACCATATCAGCCAAAAAGCTGTTGGGCTGTTAGTCACAGACACCTAAATAACAATGGAATTAAAAAAGGTTAATTGTCCTAAGTGACAGGGATGGCAGTAGGTGTGCATGATCTACAGCTCATAGTTTGTCTTTCATCAAAATCTGCATGATTTGAAGGTGGCTGTTGTGCTGATGGGCCCGCTGACTTGACTAGCTAGAAAGGAAGCTAAAGTGCAAAAGGAAAGAACACATGTGTGCAGTCAGCTCTTTCTGAAAGCTTTCATGGAAGCCCCTTCACCACCTTCCATTTATATTTGAATGCTCAGGTTTGACCTTTATAAGTCCTAGAGCAAGAGAATCTGAGAATATAGTCTACCTTTTGTTGTACCCATTACAGTCACAAATAAAAATTAGAGTTGGTAAGAAAGTTGGTTTGTTGCTCTTTGTTGTGGTGGTGGTGGTGGTTTTAACTTTTAGTGACCTTTTAATGTTGATTGTACTATTTAATGTAAGATGTATCTCTGTATTTCTATCAACATTGCAGGTTTTTAATACATGGATATTCAACTTAGTACCTATTTATGTAAAGAATAGTCATGCAGGAGGAGATTAAGTCTCCCATTCTGTTCACTCTTTGGGATCATGACTAAAGAACAACTCGGAAGATGGTGGTACAATATTATAGAAGGCAGGACAGGGCAATCGCCGAACTGTTGAGTAAGGTGTCCTTGTTGCAAATGAAGCACATGAAGCATATCATGTTACTGGCTCTGAGAAGGCATATTCTATACACGAAAGCCTGAAAACAATACTTCAGACATTGGGTGGATGGACTGGGAAGGAGGATGGAAGTCTGATGTGACCTTTTAAAGGACAAATACAGAATACTATGAAGCACTGGAAGATCAAGTGCAGTAAGAAACAAGAGTGAATTTTATATATATATATACCAGATAAACAAGAGTGAGAAAAGATTTGAAGAATTCAATAATAACTGCCTAGGAATAGGCTTTACATCCAGAAGCAAGAGAGTAATGGAATGAATATTTTCAGATTGAGTTCAGGCAATCAGGGGAGGAGAAATTCTCTGAAGCCAAGAGAGACGTCTGATGTGTAGACCAAGAAGTCCTTGATATACCAGGTGCCTGGATCCCTGAGCAAGGCAAACAAGACTATGGCCAAGAAATTCAGCAAAAGGGAATTTTGACAATGATAGACCAGTTGGAAAGTTTTGGCCCTCGGGAGCCACTGCACACAGCCTTCACATAACGTAGGCAGGCTAGGTCAAACAAGTCTGGGAAAGCACAGACATGGAGACTCCTTTCCTCCTGGAAGGGTGTGCTACACTGGTTTTCTCTCAAATGCTGCTTGCTTTAGTTTTTTGTTTTCTGAGTTTTTTCTTTCTTGCTAGCTTGGAAATATCTGCAGATAGAAAGGACCAGTGAGTAGTTATTACAGAATTCCTAGTTGTGTGTGTCGCTTGTGCTTATGTGCCATTCCTGGAGGAACAATGCCAGATTGCATTTGTTTGAAAAATGAGAATATTTGAAGTTTATTAAATATGAAAATATGAGTCTTTAAGTTGTAAATAATGCAGTGATATCCTTTCTACTTTCCAAATAAGCAATTTATAGGCTTTCTTCTTGGGTTCATTTTTTCCCTTGGTAAATATATCTGTGCTGCCTTGAAAAAATGATTAGAATCGACTGCATGTTAATCTATTCCTGTAACACAGTTTTGATATCCAGTGTTTTTCTTGTGTGTATACAAATCTTTTCCTCATAGTTGTAGATGGTTCTTTCATGACAGACTTTCACAATGGTTGAGTCTAGTTTTACATAACTGTAATAAGTGTGTGTCCAGGAATTTTTATGATCCCAGTCTTCAATGCTAGGTAAAAATATCTTAGCAATTGTATTCACCAAAACCCTAAAAGAGTTATAAACCAGAAACTGGAAAGGGGGCTTGGAATATCTTTGGCCTCTAGGAAGGCTAATGAATTGGTTTCAGACTCACAGTTTTCTGGACTAGCTGAGATTACCCAGAGGATTTCAAATATTATCATGGTTATGTCATGTGTGGCAGCTGGTGGGTTGACAGATCCTTCTCCCTCAGTTTTACTAAGACATCTACATGGACAGTAAAATATAATCCTTGGTTATTTTAATGAACTAGAATAAAAATTACTTTGATATAAGCCCCTGTCACAAGATGCACAAACACATTGATCAGATGTTATAGTTAAGACCAATCCTCCCACTTCTTATAAGCAAAAAAAAAAAAAAAAAAAAAAAAAAAAATCTTAATTTGATAAAAAAAACAAAAAAGTCATTCTGTAGCAAAGACCTCTAAAAAATGTGATTATATGTCTCCTTCTTTGCCTGGTCCCCATGTTTGCAAAGCTTCTTGTGAGGAACTACTTCCTTGTATTGCACCTAAATCCCTGCGTGGAAGCTTAAGCCTACTGCTTAAGCCACTACCAGATGGCCTTAAACACACACACACACACACACACACACACACACACACAGCAACCTAGGGCTCATTTAGACATATTCAGCTTCTACTACAGTCCTGCCTCTCCACAAGCAGGAGGAAGATGCTTTACCTCACATTCCCTTTTCCCTCTCAGGTTGCATATTACTCTTTTATTATATCTATGATCTATGGAGTGGAATCTCTCCACTTGCTTCTAATTACTTCCCTATGACCAATTTCCATAAGTGAAATTCCAAGGTCAAATGGAAAGCATGTTTTAAACATTTTTTCCTCGTGCTGCCCACTCACTCTTGACATACACTTGCTCTTTGTGCATCTTCTGGGTGTGTGGGGAAAGAAGAATTTTCTAACTCACATTCTTCGCTGTAAGGTAGGATGCTTTTTCTGATATTGGCCATTTGTTTTTACACATGGGCAAGAATTCTATTTACCCTTCTCGTGACCATATTTTCATGGGGGTTTCTATTATATGTAATAGAGGTTATTTTTATTTTAGGAAATTAACCTTTACTCCGAGCATATTATCAATACTGTTCTTCCAGCTGTTACTGGCTATTTAAGTCTAGTCATACTTGGAACTCACAGATGTTTTCCATCTTTATGTTGCTAAATTTATTAGTCCGCGGTTTGTGGCTGAATGGTTAGGAAAGCTGTTTACACCCATTTATGTCCTCTCTTTCTTTGTTATCATGATGGAGTGAAGCCAGCTTGCCTGGGTGACATTTGAGTAAAGTACTCAAGGAGGTGCACACATGTGGAGGGGAAGGAGCCACCCATGTGAAAGCCATGTGCCTAGAGCTTTTCTCTGTTGCCCGAGGTTAAGCATCAGGACCAATGTGTTTTAGGCATAATCACACAAGGTGAGACCAATTTGAAATGAATTTTGAAGAAAATATGGCTTAGTTTATGGAAATAGGGCCTTCAAGGTGTGTTGAACCCTTTGCCATGAGAAAAGGGAAAGCATCAGTTTTAAACAAGGGAGTTATGTGACCTGACTTTTACTCTAACAGAGAAATTCTTCACTTTTTTTACATAGCATAATCACTTATCTTCAAATTATTTTCTGAAAAATACATTTTCTAGACCTAGAAGTTCACCTTAATGAAATATAATGTGTAAATTATTAAATTCTTATGTATACTTAGGTTTAATTTATGAATTTTTATTTTATCTATTTTAGCTTATTCTTGCTTAAATATGACACTGTTAATGTATTATATTTAATATATAGCTAAATACATCAATTACATTAAAAGCTTAATGTATATTTAAAGTACACCAGCTATCAAGTAACTGTAAATTTTCTTCTAAAATCCCTGAAATGCACCCTATATGGTTACTCCCTTCCCCTGGATTAAATTGGACTTTATAAAAACTCACTCCCCCAAACCAAGAAAGTAAAAAGGGGCCATGGGGCAAGGATAGAGAGGTGAATAGCAGGAGATATAAAGGGGGAAATAAGAAAATGGGGGTGCCATTAAATTGGGGTGGAGGAGAGAGGTAAATACAGAAAGAAAAGGCTGGATGAAGGATGAATAATATAAAGGATGTTTTATAAACTCTCAAGGAAGTACATTAGTTTCTATCGTATATAATACAAATAAGTATTTGTATGTACACACACACACACACACACACACACACACACACACCCCTTAAATGAACTTATGCTACTTGGGCTAACAAGGTTATGCATAGTCTATGACAAGTGTCATAGCCTACGTAATAGAACCCTCTAGTTCCTGTCAAAAACAAAAACAAAAAAACCAACCAAACAAAAAACCAACCAACCAACCATCACCACCACCAACAAAATATTAAAAAGTTCAGTTTGAATTGTTGGTTAAGATAGCCTAAGTGACTCCCAAAACAATATATGCTGTTTCTGTTGCCTGGTCTACAGACAACACAGACCTCTAGGACTACACAGAGGAAACAGTCTGGAAAACACAATAACAACAACAATAAAAAGGGCCCAGGAATGCTCTCTCATCTTAGTAGTTAAGATGACTGTACCATGAAGCGTCAACACATGCCTCTGCTTTCCAGTTGATGCATCTCCCACTGACATCCAGATTTGCCTGACTATGGAAGTTCAAGACTTGGATGTCTTGTCTTGTTTGAGAAAATTTCTTGCTCTTCCAAGTGTTGGGGGAGAGGATAGGAGTAAAGATAGGCTGGACCAAGTTGTTCCTCACAATCTACATACTGTTTTGCTCTACGTGAAGCTCTTCTCTGCTTGGTGGATGCTCAATGACAATGCTTCCTGGTACCTGCAGTTGGGTGAGGCCTTCCTTTCCTCCTATAACTTTGCATCATTCTTCTCTTGATCTGCATAATGGCTGAAGCCATCTAGTTGGGCTAATTATTCTCTGTTCTCAGCGCTGCAGTATGGTAATACTACCAGGTTATCTCTAGTAAAAAGTCTGTTCCTACTTTGTGTAATATATTAGGTCAGGAGGGAAAGTAACCCCAGATAATTGTTCTTTCTCACACTTGGTCAAATCTGTCCCAATGGACACTTTGTTCTTTGCCTATAACCATCTTCCTTCCACTTCACTTAAATGATTGATCTATCTATGAAAGCCGATTCAGCAGCAGTAAGCTTTTACTCCTTTACTATGCCGACTGCAGTCCCTCTTCTTAGCCTTCCTCACCTAGCAACAACAGAGGCACCAGTGTTCCAATATCACACAGCAAGTTAAGGATGGATATTCAATCTTTGAAGTTGTCTTAAAATCCAGTTTCTTGGCTAGAGATAGAATTAGTGCCATGCCTTTGCCCAGTCACGGGCTCCAAAACCCTGGCTTAGTTTCTATCCCCACGTTCACTAGTTTCTCCTCTCTTGTGTGTGTTTTGAAAAAAAAAAAAAAATTGTTGTGTAATTCAGACTGGCTTGGAGTTCTCAATTTTGTGACTTAACCTCCCCAGGGATGGGATTACAGATGTGCACCCACACATCTGGCTAGTTTCCGCCGAACTTGTTCAAAGGTGTGCTGTCATCTCAGGGCCTGAAAAAATAACTTCCTTCTACAGTAATTTGTTCATAATCCCACTATTATTTTTATATTTTAGTATCTCACTTAAACATCCATATATAATTATATTAGACAGTTATTTCTAAGAAGAAATACTTATCCCTTAGCTCATTTTTATGATAATCTAGCTGTTGTGTTGGGAAGAGGAAATACCTCTTTTCTTCTCTCCTACCCGAGGTGACCGGCTAATGTGATTTCTAGGGGGAAAACTGGACACAAATCCCACATACTAATAGATAAGGTTACACCATCAAAAAGAGATGTGGACTGGATTTCAAAAACCCTGAGGTCATAGTTTCATCCCATCTGAGGTCACTTAAATCAATGTGGAGTTGTAAAAAATTGAGTAACAGTAATAGGTTCTGATTGTCCAACAACCAAAAACTCTATTCAAAATCAAATTTATAATGCAAGGTGTATCTGGCAATGCTCATTCTTATTGCTTCTCATGACTTCACTTCAGTCTAGGTTAGAAACACAACATGTGCATTTTATATACACATGTCATCATGCCACACAATGCCAATGAGTGCTGCCTACAACGCCGTGGCTCAGATTCAAGTCTGATGTATGTTATGAATTACAGCATTTTTACTGCACAGATCAAGTTTCTCCTGTGATACAGCATAATGGTTTAATTATGGAAAAGTAAGACTTTTAATATATGGCTGATCATCACTCCACAGCATGGAATCATTAGCACCATATTAGAATATCTTGCAATGATATTATGTTGGAACATTTGCTCTTTAAAAACTTGCTCTTTGAGTTGTTGCCTTGTTTTTTATCATTAGGTGAATTTTTGGTTTGGGGTTAGGACACAATTTGCAACAACTCTGAAATGGTCCTAAGTATATGACTACGATCTTGTATTATGGATGTATTCAAGGCAACATTTTTAGCATTGGTGATAAAATGAATATATCAACCCATTCTAAAAATTGCTGAAGATACCCTATATATTCAAATATTGAATATTAGGCCAAGATTTACTTCCTTATGTAAAAGTAAATAAGGGCATACATTTTACTAGTATGCAAATCTGTCTTTGTATTTAATAAATTGAAAAATTAGATGCATGCCAAATTGTTGAAAATAAAATTCTTATTTTCAGCGTTCAATATTTATCAGCGTATTTGATTTGTAAACCTGTTTTATAGAAGTATATATCTGAGTCATCTAAAAATTTCTGTGGATAAAAATGGGAAAAATTAAGGCTCTCTGCCTTGGACAACCCTTTCCTCTTAGAATGACACATCCTTTAAATCCGTCAGAAGAGAGACTCTTGTAGGACAGCACTGTGGCTTTCAACCTTAATGGGAGGTAAGAAGTCCTACTGTGTTTTGTGGTTGTCTGACTGTGCTCTGCAGCTATTACTCAACAGCTCTACCTGACTTTTGTACTTGGCTTCTGCCTTTGTACTTAGACTCTTGGCTGCCTGGAAGAAATATTAAGGTGCCTTGGAAACCCAACCTTTTACATTGGAAAGTATGATCTGAGTTTGAGTGGGTAAGAAAAAAAATGAAACAAAACAAAACAACAAAAAACCTCTCTACTTTTCTGCATCATAATTCTGCATCTTTCACAATGGATTGAAATGAACAGAGAATTTGTTGACATTTCCTTTAGTCATAAGTGCTTTTTGAAGAGGGTAATTAAAGTGCAGAGCTTAATTTAGCATGGGAAGCACAGTAATGGGAACATTAGGTCTATAACCAATGGACAAAAAAGGTGGAGATGCTCCAAGCTGAGAGTTTAGCTGGAACAAAAACACAGGCAGAGGAACATACATCAGAGGGACTGTCTGCCCTCTTGCTCCACCAGGAGCTCAAAGAGAAAGCACACAGGAAATGTAATGGGCATGGGCAAGTGATGTCAAGTGTTATTAAGACAGTTTAGTCTGGGGTTGTTAAAGAGCCTCAAATTCTTTGCAAAAAGCTTAGACGCAACATAGGTGAAGGCAAGGCAAAGGGAATCAAAAACTTGGGCAAACATGTGAGAGCAGAGAATTCCTGAGAGCTAATGGATGTAAAGGGTTCTACATCAGGCAGAGGGCTCTGGGAGAGGAGAATGTGTTAAGTCCTCCTAGTCTAGGCTATGGGAAGAGGAATGGATTTGATCAATCATGCTCATCTTTCAGCCACTGTGGGAAGTTCCTAGAGGAGAAATAGGCATGAAAATCTTCCTTCTTTAAGTCTGTTGCATGGTTCCTGAGCATATTTGTACTGCTCACCCTGTATTGAGTTGCTACAGTGCCCAGTGAGTAATCACCCATACTGAGGAGGACCCCATGAACCTGGATCTTACTTCCCTGTTGTTTGAAAGCTCATTTCAGAGAAGGTAAGAAATCTTCCCAGCTTTCTTACCACCACCATGAAAACCACCACCACCTAATGTTCTGAGTACAGTCTGAGTACAGCTTTCTCTCGGTCATCTCCAAAAGCAAAGTCCAAGAAAACACTGGAGACACAATACATTTAAAACTCAGTTCCCTAGATTACTAATAAATGGTCTGGTCAGGGAAGTGAGCTTCCCTTATCACCAGTTTTAACTGTAAGAAATACAAAGATTATATACATGAAATTAACATGCATGTAAGCAGTTATTTCCCAATGGTGCAACCTGTGGTTTTGGATGTCAAGGAAGGCCAATGAAAGAGACACTTGTAGGGAATCCCTTTAGGATCCAAACATGATCTCTGCTCATGGTTGCCATGTTTCTATAAGTTGTTAGTAGAAAGCATTCTAATGGATGGCTACCAGTGGGTATTTGGGTTGTAGCCACCCTTTGAAGGACACAAAGCAAACTTTTATTGTCATCTGTATTTTTCTCTAAGAGGCTTCTGAAAAGTTTAGTTGTAGTAGAAACCACACTGGAAGTTTTTTGTTGTTGTTGTTAAATATTGCAATTATAAAAAGTATATGAAAAGGACCCCAGAAAAATAAACTCAAGAATATGTTAACCCTCTTCAGTTGCAATCGGCTAGTCATTGTCTGGTATGACTGACACTCTCTCCTGTGATTTATTCATACTGAGTGGACATCTATTTGTAACCCATTATTAATTGGTTATTAGGTTTATTCTAGATTCTACCTCTCCTGACAGCTCTTATATGTCTACACTTCATTATATTTTATTCTTTTGCCTATTTTTTTCTGTTTTAATTTTCCACTTTTTTAAAAAAATAAAAATATTAAACTTGTTATTTTATATTTTAAAAGGTATCAGTTAAATGTGTTGGGTGCATGCCTGGATTCCCAGTACATTATGGCAGAGGCAGGGGCATTGCTATGGATTCTAGGCCAGTCTAAGCTGCATACTAGGTTAGAGTGAGACACAGTCTTAAACAAAATGCTCAAACAGCAAAACATCCAGCAATAGTGACAGCTTCTGCCCAACAGTAACTCAAAAAAATACCATCTCAAGTAACCTGTTTGGGTGCTGCTTCTGGTTATACTCTGTGGGCTATTTGGGTAGAAATTGTGTTTACTGTGAATGCCATTTACTTTTATGATAATGTGGGAAGTAGCTACAGTACCTATTACTTGATAAAACATTATAACACAAAGTAACTCTGAGAGAAGGGGGTTGTTTCACTTACAGGTCTAGGTAGAAGTCATCACTGAGAGAAGTCAAGGCAGAAACTCAAACAGGGCAGAATCCTGGAAGCAGGAGCTGATGTAGAGACTATGGAGGGGTGCTGCTTTCTGGCTTGCTCATCACAGCTTGCTCAGCCTGCTTTCTTATAGTACCCAGCACTTCCAGTCCAATGGTGGGACCACACATAGTGAGCTGGGTCCTGCCACATGAGTAATCAATTGAGAAAATGTACTAAGAGCTTGCTCACAGGCCATCTGATAGAAGCATTTTCCCAACTAAGGTTCCTGCTTCTAAAATGATGGCAGCTGTGTCAAGTTGATGTAAAATTAGCCACCATAGTAGTTTTGCAGTGATTGTAACCAAAAAATGGTTAAAGTTACTCTGCCTGTCTCTCTTTCAGACCAGTGAAAACCTAAGAATGTAGATGTGTAAAGGATTCATATTCCTGCTGTGATAGCGTGGCAAAGATAAATCTACACGCTGGATGTGATGTATAGTTTAATTTACCAGAGACGATCATGTAAACAAAGAAGTACTAGGATATGTATATCCTAGTACATGTATGTATACATACTAAGCAAAACTGAAAATATATTTAAAAATTAGCCAGAAGTCAAATTTAGGAGGAGACAACTATTTTCTTCTGTCAAGATAATAGAAGGAGGCTATAAAATGAAGAACCCTGAAATATGTACAAGTTGTGTGGTTCATATAAATCCAATTTTGATCTATGTGCTTGGTTTCAAGACAATCTCCATTTTGGGAGACTGTTGCAATCTTCTTGGTGGGTAAGGAATATATTTTTCCTGCACAATAATTCAATATTTCTCACAGCAGTTTGGAATGAATGGAAACTTTGTTGACATCTCTTCAGGCAGGGGTAGAATTGTTTGTACTAACACTCTTAGCTTCTGCAACTGAGTTTTCCCCTGGAAAGGCTTGTAGACACTTCCGCTTTGCCTTTTCAAAGCCACTTCCCTATACATACCTTTAAAAGCTCAGCATGGGAAGACCTAGGGCCATCTCTAAGGTCTAAAGTGTTCAACCTTAGAGGGCCAGTCAAGTACCAGGCAAGGCTGAAGGAAACTGGGGAGGGAACCTGCAGTTCCACCAAAGCCCTCACATGTATGACTCAATTTCTGGCAGCCACAAGCTCAAAGTTCCTCATGGGGCAGCTTCATAATTAAATGTAAAATGAAAGTGTGCTTCTATGAAGGAGCATACACTGCTTTCCAAAGCCTAATTTAATATTCATCTTCAGAGCTCACAGCTTAGTTGAAAATTCAACCTTAAGATTCTGCACACTTAAGCAGGTAGGATGTGATTAAGAGGACGCCTTGCTTTCTAGACACTGAAATTCAGTGCTCTTCATTGGCACATTTGTAGTTTATGGATATTGACAACTGGATCTGTGGATTTTCTCCATGTTGATACGACATGGAGGAGTCACCGTGCAGAGAGGGGGGACCAAGGTGAAACATGTTACTAGTTGAAAGTTCTCCAAGACACCAGGGTAGAAATGATGTTTTGCACACCACCCTTGCTTCAGTGTGAAGGAGGAACCACTCCCAAGACTCTGTTTAATAACAGCATCCATTTACAGTTGACTGACCAGTAGCCTGGGGGAAGGGTAGAAATAATGATTTCATGGGAAGAAGAGACAGCAAAACACAGAAATGAAGCAAAGAACCTGAAAACAGAAAGGATAGCCCAATCCAGGTAGATTACAGAGGTTGGGGACTGCCATTTAAGGTGTCATGTCAGTCCTATCGCTGTTGCTGTGTGGCTTAGGACAAGATGCTTCTCCTAGTCTCAGTTTCCCTTTGTGGATGCATTTATATGATTCATAGAATGTTTTATAATTCCAACAGTCTAGAGCTCTATTTTCTCATTTAATTTTTGATATGTTGCTTGATTTTATTACAGCAAAATACAAACATACACACACACATATATGTACATACATACACATATATGCACTGTGATAAATTAGCAAGAGATTTAGTTTTGAAGGCACCCAAAGTCTTTACATTTATAAGTTCTACAACCTGCCACACACAAACACACAAAATCTGCACAAGGTCTCCGACCCTTCCTAACTAGACAAAGCAGAGGAAGTGTAGAATGTAACCTGCGAAGGGAAAGCCTTTGCGATGCAAAATCCCAGACTATGTTGTTTAATCTTTACAGGGCCTTTTCAAAGCTTCTTCCTGAATATGCTAATGTCAATAGGATGCTTTCCCTTGACGATTAAACTACTGGGGAACAGCTATGAGTGTAGCCTCAAATGTCTGTGAAAATCTCATTTTCATTACCTGCTGAGACACAACCTGGAAGAGCTAACCAAACAAAATGCAATTATTATAGCCAAGACTTTTAAAGTAATAAAATAAAGCTCACTTTTGAGGTGTCAGCTAAGAATTCATGCACATGCAGTCATGCCTTCTGGGAGGGGGTCTGAATTGTTCCTAATTAATGAGAGGCATTAATGTTCAGATGAAACACTGGGCTGGAGTGCAGGGTGCCAGGGTTGGAGCTGGATTCAACTATGACTCACTACTTTCAGCACTCTGCTCCTGTGTCCATGTCTCCACATCTGGTAAAATGGGTAAGAAGCTGGGAGTGTCCAACATTCATGAAGGTTAATTCCACTACCTCAAAACATGAAAAGTTTCAAGTTTTATCTATGATTTTGTACGATCTTTATTTAAAAGTAAATCTCTCTAATTTTTATTCAATTTTTTATTTTAATATTTTTATTTTAATGATTGACTGTTTGAGCGTATGTGTATGAATGCATATGTCACTGCCTGGTCCTGGTCTTATTCCCTCTACCATAGGGAACCGGGGCATCAACTCAGTTGTCAGGTTAGGGGTATTGTGTTTTATAAAAAGAAAAGAGGAGCCAGGGATATGTTTGGTGGAGACACAGGATGGTTTGGGGTGAAGGGGGCCCATCCTGAGGCATCCCTTCCCCCTGAGGTACCAGCCATACAATGGTATAGTATAGAATAGAGTTTATTTAGGGCATGGGGAGGGGAGTTGTGGAAGTAGAAACAGAGAAAGGCAGATGGAGAGAGAAAGAAAGGGAGAGGAGAGAGAGAGAGAGAGAGAGAGAGAGAGAGAGAGAGAGAGAGAGAAATTGAGAGAGAGAGGAGTCTGGCCATGAGCATGTGGAGAGAGGCGGAGAGATGGGGGGAAGAGCAAGAGGAGAAGAGAAGAGAGCAAGAGAGTGAGGAGGGAGCAAGCAGCAGTCAGGCACACCTGGCTGTTGCCAGGTAACTGTGAGGTGGAGCCTAGATGAAAGGTCAACAAGAGGTGGGCTCCTTTCCTCTCCTGTTGATTTGTCTCACCCGGCACTAGCCTCACTTTTTATGCTCTCAGTTCACCCAGCTTGCATATACCCTGGAATTGAGAAGTCAGCTCAGGAACTTTGAGGTATTCCGCCAGGGTCCCCTTCCCCCTCTGAGCACATGGGCACCCCTCCCCTCCTGGAAGAAACAGGCTGGAAGGGATGGGCTGATTAAGCCCCTGCTACCTCATCCCCTAAAGACCAATCAGTTTAAATCACATTGTTCTGCCAATCACATTGCGCGGAATGGCTGCTGCTCTAAAATTTGTATATAAGGTCCCTGAACAGACTCCACATGGTCACTCCCCCGTCTTGGTATGCAGAGTGACCTCAGCATGCTGAATCAATAAATTCCTCTTGCATTTTGCATCAATCCCTGACTCCATGTGTTCACTCAAGGGTCTCCAATAAGTTAAGGCTCGCCAGAGTCTTACAGAATCCCACCATTATGCCTAATGCCAGATAAAAGAATGGCTTCTGAAAATCCTTTATATAAACCCAGAAACAGTCTTGGCTGTAATGTTCCTCAAAATTGACCATTCACGAGTTCTTGGACAAGCCTCCATTCGTGGAGAAAAAACATGAGATGCTGTTTGTAGAACACAGGACCCCTCAGGTGTTTACAAAGTTGTCTCATTTGCCAGGTGGCCCTTTTGGAGATGCAGAGCCCAGAACATGTGGAAGGCAATGAGAATAGCATGTTTCGAGGCTTCCTGGATTTTCACTCTCCCTTGGCTGGACCCTGAGGCTTCTGATTCATTCCTCCCCTAGGAAGAGGCACAGTAACCTTGAAGACTATAGAAGATGGCAGCTTGGAGGATCAAGGTGACTCTTGAGGTGGGAGCATCGTTGGAGGAAGTACAGAAAAGGGTTTCTGCCCAGCTCCCGTGTCCTCAGATCTCAAACATACTTTGAAGCCCTTAGAGTCTATTTAGAATATGTCATAGACATATGACAATATTCTTATTTACTCAACATACCCTATTCCATTTGACAGTAGAAATATGTTTGCTTTCACTCATATTGAAGATGGTCTTTTGGGTAGGTCTGTGCTTTCTGAAATGAGAGCCAATAAATTACATGGGCACAGCCATGAGATTAGCGGGTTATGCACATTTCTCTCGACTCACATAATTTCTCTCTATATGGGAAAGTACATGGAGCTCCATATAATTCATGGGCTCATGGTTTTTCTTCTGGGAATGTAAAATTTACTTGGATCACTTATTTTGTATGAGATGAATGTATATAGTTAGAATTACCTGGATTTTTTACTCTGTGGAAAATTGGCTTCCTTTTAATAGCATGTGCTGTCTCAAAGTTCTTTATAGAATCTTTCATAAGTGATATTAATAGTAATGGTAGATTTTTTATTAATAATGCATAATAACAATAGCTCTCATTAAAACAACATCAGTTAAGTGATTAGAGAAATGGTTGGCACTGTGGTGAGAGAATGGGCCTGTAGACATCAGTCCTACTGAAGTCATTTATTTTTTTCCTTATCAAATAGAGACAACTATAATGAGCGATTAAGAGCTTAATAAAATTCTGCCCTAATTGCATAACTGCGGACTGGGGGTTTTGTTTGTGGGAATGTCCTTAGTAGTATCTTAGTGGTTTCCCCAGGAGAAAGAACAGAAAACAAAGGATCATCTGCAAGCTGCTCCTAAGTGAGTCTCGGTTTTCTTCCTGCTTTCTACTCTATGCTTGCTTACCATCACGCATGGCAGTGAGCAGCTTCTGGCTTTCAGCCCCAGCTTTGTTATACAATTCCAGGTGACCATATAACAATGGCTTTGAAGCTTGGCTTCTCAACCCTGTCAAGTGAGAGTTCCATCTACTTGGTAGGTATTTCACTAACTGGTACCCTCTGAGCACACCCCGGCCATTCCTAGCTTTGTCTGAGGCTCTCATTCCCTGGGTTTTTATTCTGCGCATGGAGGCCTCCTATGACTATACAAGCTTAGAATACTGCCACTCCAAACACTTCTCTGCTTGATCTTTCTACCCACCCCAGACAACTGAAGATAAGCAAGATTAATGAGTTTATCATAAGAAGCTGAGTGCTGAGAAAGCCTGGCCAGCTCTTGATGCTTACTCCCCTGTTCCTTTCCTCATTATGCACAAGTATGCACTAAAGGAAGTAGAAAGCAATATATTTAGTACAGATGTTAAAATTCTACAATGATCAATAAAAGGCAGAGGCCACAATGAGAAGCGATGCAAGGAAAGAGTGGTAGACAGACTACTGAAATCATGATGAACGTTTTAGGCACCGAACTTTCAGGAAGACAAAGCAAAGTAGGGAGCAGCAAAAGTATTCAGGGAGATGAAGTCTTCTGAAGATCTAAACCTTAACTCTTAGGGAAGAAAATTGTGTGTGTGTGTGTGTATGTGTGTGTGTGTTTAATCTGTGTTATATATATATTATATATAATATATTGAATATGAATGTACATATATACATATAGTCACATTTTCTAGATGTATAAATTAGAAAGTTAATAATATCAATACAGTTTGTTAAAAAGTGAAATTCAGACTTCATATAGCTTTGTCAAAAAAATATTAAGCAATAATAAAATATGAGCTGACTTAATGTATACTGAGGCTCTTGGGGAATTTGCAGTTTCCGAGTGCGATTTTTTTTTTTTTTTTTTTTTTGGTTTTTGGAGACAGGGTTTCTCTGTGTAGCCCTGGTTGTCCTGGAACTCACACTGTAGACAAGGCTGTCCTCGTACTCAGAAATCCGCCTGCCTCTGCCTCCCAAGTGCTGGGATTAAAGGTGTGTGCCACCACTGCCCGGCTTCTGAGTGTGATCTTAACCCCCACAAAGTCAGCATCTATGTGTTTAGGCAGGAGGCTGACTTAGTCGGCAAGCGTCAGGATAAAGAATCCTTCGTTGTATTTGCTTTGGCTGGCCATGTATATTTTCCCCACTCCTGGACTCCCTGCCCTTTGCCGAGTCTTCTATCCCTGACTTCCGGTATTTGGAATGGAGACTCATAAATGGAGATAAGAGCCTTGGAAATAATGGTCCAGAATCTCTTCATCTGCAGCTACGCTTTAATTGTCATTTATAACTTCCCTTATAAGGAGAATGCACAGATTGTCTCTCAAGAATATTTGAAAGGAAGCTTCATTAATCACTACTTGGCCATTTCTTAGCCGTAGTTCCAAAGGTCTGGAAAGCTTTAAATCCCTAGTGACACCTGCTGGGCAGACCTCTGCTCCTGCTGCACCCATCCCTCATTCCTTCTCTTCCTTAACATTCAAATCTGTTGGGGCCTGGAGGAGGTGGTGGTGGAGGGGGTAGCTGCAGCCTTCTCAGCATCTAGCGAGTCTGCTGTCATGCAGGTGACCCTCGTCTGTGCAGCGTATTCTCAGGGGCTCCGAGTTCCTCCACCTAGGCCCCAGGAATCAAATAAGGACCTACTAAAGAAAGGCAAGAGTGGAGAACGGTGCTAGGGGAAGAAGGGAGGGAGAAGGAGAAAGAATGGGAGAGGGAAGAAGAGGGAGAGGGAGAAAGAGAAAGGTGGCAGAGACACTGACAGAGAGATAGAGAAAATTCAACGTTCAGCAGCCTCCTAGCCCAGCCCTGAGTTACTAAACTGCTTCTTTGTCTGTAAACTCTGGGGTGAACGATGCCACTCAGCCGTATGTTTTGTTCAAGCACAAACCAAATTATGCTATCCTTGCGTATATCTGAACATATTGGTTTATCTTACATAGCGTTTAATTGATGCAAACTTGAACTGCAGTATGTTAGATTCCCAGGGAAAACACCATCCTGCAACTCAGAGCGCTATGTTTTTCTTTGAACAAAGAGAGAGAGAGAGAGAGAGAGAGAGAGAGAGAGAGCGCAAAGCAATTAAAACCCTGCTTTTTTTTTTTTTAACTTCATGCACACTCTCCAACCACTACAGAAATCATGTTTAACCTCTTGGAGTGTGACCTCTTCTGTCCTTGCCTGTCCAATGGCAAAATTTCCCTCTGAGCCAACATCTGCATCCTTGGACAGATGTACTTGTGTGCGAAGTCCATGTTAGCTGATCAAGCATGGCTTTGTTTGCACTTATTCACTGCTCACCCAGTACTGTGTAAGTGGTTTTGCATATTAACTAAGTGCACAGTAACCTTTCTTTACCTCCTTGGAGCTCCACCCCCTCCCACCCGCCGGGGAAATCAACACTGTTACTCGCCTAGGAAGCTGCCAAGAGGTTGCCATGGCAACTGTTCAGCTTTCAGCCGCTACTTTTCTGGTTTGAAGGGGAGGGGGAAGGAGGGGGGGAAAGGCACCCCACACCCAACAAACTGAGGAGAACTAGGCAGTTTTCTGATCAGAGTTCAGATAAAGAAGGTCACAGTAATTTGTGGCCACTGACCAAAATAACCCCATGGATGGGGGAGTTACCACATAAGAAGCAAACTAACGAGGTAAGCCCAAGAAAAAGGCAGTAATTAAGTTATTCGGTGGTGGTCACAAGCAGAAGTATTTCAGATTTTATCAGCCCATGTCATCTAAGATGTTATCTCATGAGTCTTTTTGTTTTCATCCTGAGCCAAACAAAGATGATTTTTATAGGATTCCAAATGTCAGCGAGGCAGTGCAGGAGGGTAAGCCAGCCCCAGAGGGGGATGCTCACATCTGAAAGTCATTTTCCCAAGACTTCATTTAACCCAGGAACAATGAGGCTCTCAGGCACCAGGAGCTGGAACCAGGTGCAGTGCCAGGTCAAAAGGCAGCCCCCCACCCCACCCCCCAGCTCCTCTCCGTGGGGTGGCTGGCTAGGTGTGCCAGGAAATGGTCTGATTTCAAAGGAAGGGCTGGGTAAGGCTAGGCAGGAAAGGGGCAGAGAGTCAAGAAATGGAAGTTAAGAAACCTAATGCCTGTGGGTGGTAGAGACACCCAAAACTCTTCTGATCAGTCTAGACTCCCGAATTGTCAGAAAAAAAGAGCTAACAGCTCAAGATGACTCTTGGCACAGAGGTGCAGGGTGGGGCAGGGTGGGGCTCTGAACCCTAGAGTGGAAGGACTTGGAACCTGTGTCCCATCCTTTCTGGTCCTCTGTCTGCCCGCCTGTCCTGTCTGTCTGTCAGTACCACCTGCTTTATACTGGCCAACAAATTTCCCCACACCCTCAACATTCAACATTCTCCTGCCTTATTGAACCCCTTTAAGAAACAACATAGGAAGACATTCTGCAGTAGCCATCAGCACACAAGCTACTTTCTGAATCTTGGATGTGTTCTTCAGCATGCAGAGCTAATAAGAACACAGAAACAAAACAAAACAACAAAAGAAAACAAAATAATAATAAGAAAAAAACACAGATGGGGCTGGGTTGTGAGTCAATAGAAATGCACCCAGCCATTGCTGTTTCTAACACTTGTTTTCTTTAACACATTACTCAATTTTTAATATTTTTTCATGAGCCTTCATTGCAGTAGTGACGCAACATAGTAATCTTGGGTCCCAGCGCCTGTTAAAGGAGGTGTCCTTCAACACCGCTGCCAGGTATCACCCCTTTCACTGAACGATGATAGGGAATTCTTGGCATGTGCCAACTTGTGCTCTGACCTGAAATACAACTATCTTTGCCAACCTTCCACTCTCTGTGATGCTGCTCGCTTGCATTTCTCATTTGACTTTGACAAGCAGTGAAGAGTTGGGGGTAAGGAAAGAGGTGGTGAAAAAGGCCAGGAATAAGAAGTCTATAAACATTGAAGACACGCAATGACTGAAGCCAATATTCTTCAGAAGTATACACGATGTCTACGATGACAGATCTTCACAGATGACAGGGACAAGGAGATGGGAGTGTGGGACTGGGAACCCATAGCCATTTATTCTGACAACGCTGTGCAAAGTTCTTAAGGCTAAGAAGGGCAATTGATAAGGTCAAAACCTCGCCCTGATGCTGGAGATTTTCCTGTGAAGCTGGAGGAAAGTTCTGAGCGCAAAGGACAGAGCGGATCGTCCCCTCTGTCACGGATGTAGCTAGAGGCCCTGGTTTACGTAACCGTCACAGGATACAGAATGACAGTTCCTCAGCCTACAGTAAATGTGATTAAATTATCTCATCAGCCTCGTTCTCCTGAGGATTTCTATAATTTCAGAAAACCATCTGTTAATATGACCTGTCTGCTAGACCCCCACACAGCACAGGACAGGGATTTTAGTATTCAAAGACATTGCTCCCTCCAGTGATCCGTTGGAGGCCTACCAAGTTTAGTCTCTGCAGCCAGTTGAGGCCAGGAATGAGACATGGAGAAATAACCAGAGAGGAATGAGAGCGAGCAGAGAGAAAATTCAGAAATTTGTTGTAACTCAGCCACAGATTCCTTCAGCTGACCTGATCTAATTCCAACAGCGACTCTCTCTGAAACCCTGCCACAGCTGAATTTATTTTTATTTTGCCTGCTCAGAGGCAGTGTATGGTGAAGGCAAGAGCACGTCACCTTCAGGGAAAGTACTGCAGAGTGTGTTACTCACCCCGCCCCCACTGTGTGCAAAGGTTAATTTGAATAAGGCTGCTGCTTCCACAAATAGAACAGTAACGGCACACAAAGGGATGGCCAATGAGAGCGGCTTTCAGTGATGTCATACTTACACCTGCTTCTTATTATTTGCTGAATGGTAACAATGTGTGCCTTTAATCTTACGTTTCATTGGCTAAGAACCCTGCCATTCTGAGTACTTCTGGAGAGTTTTAGTCACTGCAGTTTCGTTACATACTTGGATTTTTTCTTTTTTTTTTCTTCCCTTTCAGTTTTTATACCTTCATAAACTGCTGGAGAGTAAACATTTTAAATATTTGTTCTGAAAACGAATGTAGCAGACTTCATAGTTCAGGTCCGGCCTACAGGGTCCGTGATACTTGGTTCATCTAACAAGTCAGGGGCAGTGTGAGAAAGGATACTTCACTGATTGCAGCCAGAGAAAGAGTGATTTGCCTTAGTACTGTCCCTCTGATTTAATGGAAAACAAACAAACTTATTTAGCTTAATCTACAATGTAGACTTTCACAGAGCAGGGCTTTCTTAAAAGCACTAGATCTAAGCTTACCTACTGTGTAGGACTGAGGTCATTGGAGAAAGGGAGACCTACATGGCTTATTTTTGCCTTAAGTGATTTAGAGTTTTAAATCAATTAAATTTTATGTCATTAAAATGTGTCTCAGATCATTCAAACTCTGGGGCTTTTCTGGAGAAACTCCTCCAAACAGGCTTGGAAAAGTCATACTACCTTGAAGTGAAGGTAGATCAGTTATTCATGAGTTAGGTATTAACTAGCCCACTAAAGGAAGGAGAGGAACATTCTGGTCAGCATGAGACATAAATGTGACTGGGAAGTCAGAGGTAAATGTGGGTATTCAAAAGCCTTGCAGTTTGTGGTGGTGAGGGCGTGGCCCAATCCTCACCAGGCAAAGTCATGGCCTCAAAGAACCAAAGACAAAGTCAAGCTGTCCACACTTAGCTAGTAAAGCAGAATGCAGACACAGAGGTTAATCTGTGGCACTGCCAAGACAGCATATTAAATGCTTCAGTGAGGAGGGCAAGGCATTAAAGGACCAGTTAGCTTCTAATAGGCACAAAGGAGAAGCAAGGAGTTTTTGGGGAGGGAGTAGATGTTTGAATATGTCTAGAGCAGACATTCCTGACTGGATGTATGGATTTTCAGAGAAATGTTGGGGGAAAAAATAAAACAAAACAGGTGCACAAATTAGCAAGAATGATTCAAATTAGGAAGAACTAGAAAATACCAAATGTTTTGACTGGGTTTGAAATGTCTTCCTGTGAGCTTGTGTGTTTGAATACTTGGTCCCCAAATATTGCTGTTTTGGGAAATTGTCAACCCTTTAGAATGTGGAGTCCAGCTAGAAGACTGGCTAATAAACATGGGTCTTTAAAGGTTGTGTTCACGTATGATTTTAATCTGGCTCTGCATCCAAGTGCAATATGTCAACAGTCATACCATAATCTCTTTGCACTAATAGAGCAGCCTCAGCTACCAGGCCTTTCCTGCCATCTGAAGCAATGAATCAGAATGAAGTTCTGCTTCCTTAAGTTGCTTTTTTTCCTAAGTATTTTGTTTAGTGACAAGTGAAGTAACTAGCATCCAAAGCATTTTGAACATCTACATCTCAGACAAGAACCAGAAGATCATGACATCTTCTATATATACTTGGCAAGCTGTATCTATGAAATCATAAAAATATGCTTGCCTAAAGGAAGAATACCAGCTGACATTCAAACATAGATGGTGAATTCTCACAAGCTCCACCCTTAGCTGAAGTGCTACTAATTACTCCTGAGAGAGAGGATGCTTCAGTCTTCTCTAAGGACAAGCCTCTGGATAGGGTATCCAATCATAAGTGTCAGTATTTACACACACACAAACATACACACACACACATACACTACCACCACCACCAGCAGCAGCAACAGCAGCACCAGTGAAGAAGAAGCCATGCATTTGAGAAAGACTTCTGAGGAATCATGGGAGATTGGCTGTTTGGAGGAGGGAGGAGGCAGAAATATGAAATAAATAAAGTTCTCATGTATGTTATTTGAAAAACAATAACAAAAAACCCCTTTTGTAGGACTGTGAAAGACAGCCTGGTTTCTGGTTGAGCTAAGGTTTAAAATCCAGGTGACCCAGTAGGGGGTCCCCAGCAGGGCATAACCGTGCAAGGGATCATAGGTGTTTTGCCATGCTCCTGGGCCCCAGGCTCCTGACACCAGGCCACAGCTCTCCATAGGTCTGTGACCATCAGTCGTGTAAGAGCAATGCCCCAAGCCCCTCCACAGGTAGAGGTGAGGTCATGCAGCCTCAAGACATTTCCATTTTAACGAGGTACCTAGAGGCTTAGCCAATAAACTCCCCTTCCCAGACACTCCTCCCTGCAAAAGTTATTTAACCTCAGGCCAGCACTGAGGTTGTGGGGTATGGTTTTACTCATCCCCACTCTCTGACAAGACAATAAATGCCCTAAAACCATGGACTGCCTTTTTTCATTGAGATCTTCGTGGGGAACAATGGAACAGGCCTTTGTCTAAAGAGCCACATCCAGTATTCCACTGAAGGCCTCTCAGCACTCCCAGCCACAGTCTCTACAAAGCCAAGTCAGCCAGCTGACATCAAGTCAAAGACTTGTCCCCAGTGGGACCCAGCCAGGCTCCTCCCTATCTTTCCCAGTCTACCCCGGGCTAGATCCACCCCTCGGGTCCCCACTCCATTCTCAGCTCTTCTGCCACATCTAGCAGTGCCTAGGATGCCCAAGAGCCTGAGAACCAGATGTAATCCTCGGGATCCCCAGGCCGTGCTCCCCCAACCCCAGGTGGTGTCCCACAGCTTCTCACAGCCTGACACCCGCCTGGCAGGGAAGGTGGAGTGAGTGAGGTCAAGCTTCCCTAGTCTTGCCCCAATCCCTAGGGCAGACTCTGGACCCCCACTTTAACCCAACAACCTTTAATTTTTTTTTCTTATACCATAAATATGTATGAACACTGTACATTGAGGTCCTTCTCCTGGCAAGAATATGAAAATGAAAAAATGCTGAATTTTCTTTAATACTTCCATTATGAAATCATGCTTAATTTCATCAAATACCTTTTCTTCATGTGTTGTTGAAATTGTCATATAAATTTTGTCCTTAATCCTATTTATGTGATGCATTACATTTATTGATTTGGATATGTTAGACCCCCCCCCTACGTATTTGTGATGAGTTTGACTTGGTCATGAGTATGATTTTTTTTTTTTTTTTGAGATAGTATCTTCCTATGTAGCCCTGTCTAGCACAGAATTTCTGAGTATCCATCTGCATTTGTCTTGCCCGTGTTAGTGTGACAAGCAAATATGATCTTTTAAAGATATTCTTGAATTTAGTTTATAAGTATTTTGTTGAGACAATTGCATTTATGTTCGTCAGAAAAGTTTGTAGTGTTGGGAGTGTTTTGGTGTGCATGATTTTTGCTTTTGTCTTCACAGAATGAGTTTGGTAGTGTTCTTGTTTTCCTTCTATTAATTAATCAATTAATGCTGTGAGACAGTTTGAGAAGAAAGAAATTAGAGCATCTGAAACATTAGAACATGAGGAGAAAACACTTCCCCACATAAGCACCAGCCAATGATTTTCTGGATAGGACATTTGATAGTATGAGAAAGAATCTCAAGAATGGCAAATGAATTAGAGGAAATTAGAAATCTGCGGATAGCCAATGACTGAATAGTCAGACTAAAGAGTGGGAAAATCTTTGTCAGCCATATTTCACACAGGGGGGTAATACTTGGAATATATATATAACTATAAAAATTAAACACACACACACACAGAGAGAGAGAGAGAAAGAGAGAGAGAGAGAGAGAGATCTTGTTAACCGATAAATGAGCTATTTAACTAGGGAGTTCATAAAAGAATAAACACAAATGGTTAATAAATCTTTAAAAACATATTCAGCATCCTGAGCCACCAGTAAAATGGTGAGCCATCAAAACTGCTTTGGGATTCCATCTCATCCCCATCAGAATATTTAAGATTAAAAAAGATGCAATTGGTAAAGATAGAGGGAAAGAAGACTATTTATTTGTTGCTACTAAGAAGATGATATGTTGGAGGCATTATGGGAACCAGTATAGTGGTTCCTCAAAAAAACTAAAAATAGAACACCCGTATGACCCAGCTGTTCCACTCCTGGGCATATACCCAAAGGTACATCCCACAGCAGGGATATTTACACCCATGCTTGTCACTGCTGTATTCATGGTAGCCAGGAAGCAGAACCAACTCAGATTTTCACAGATAGATAAAGAAGTAATAAAAATGCAATACACATGAAATTTATTTAGTGATAAAAAAAAGTAAAATTATGAAATTTTCAGGAAAATGTATGTATCTGGAAGTTACTTAGACTCAGAAATACAAATACTTCGTGTTGTCTCTCATGTGCAGGTATGAGCTTCTATGTTTTTTAAATGTGTGTATAACTGGGTATGGTCGTGCAGGCCTTTAATACAAGCATTCAAAGGCAGAGAAAGGCAGAGCTCTGTGAGTTTGACACAAGCCTGATCTGTATAGTGAATTCCAAGTCAACAAAGGCTATATAGAGCGAACCTACCTCACAAAACAAAAACCAAGCAAGCAACAACAAAATAAACACAAATACGTACATGTGTGGGTGTGACTTTGTATATAAGATATGAACTAGACCCAGGCAGGGGAGGGACACTAGAGTGGCCATGCTATGAGAGCAGAATGTAGAGCTCTGGAAGTGGTAGTGCACACATGAGGGGGTTAGGGAATGCGTGTGAGGGATGTGAAGGAAGATGAATCCAAACAAACTGGGTAAGAACATGCCTTGACAATATCTATGACTCTATAGACTGGTAACAAGTAAAACATTTAAAACTTGTGAATTTTAATTTTGGGAAAGAGTCTAGGATTAAATTGTACCGTTCTGTTAAATTCAGAAGGCCTTGGAACCTCACAGTGCTTTAACCAATGAAGTGCGTGTACGTTTTGATTGAGAGCACTGCCTACAGTAACATCATGAACGTGAATATAGTGGTTCCATGTGAGACAGGCTTGCTCCTGTACTCCATTTTCAGCACTTAGTTATGAATTTAACCACTGTCTTAGTCAGGGTTTATATTTCTGCACAAACATCATGACCAAAAAGCAAGTTGGGGAGGAAAGGGTTTATTCAAACACTTCCATGTTGCTGTTCATCATCAAAGGAAGTGAGGACTGGAACTTAAGCAGGTCAGAAAGCAGAAGTTGATGTAGAGGCTCTGAAGGGATGCTACTTAACTGGCTTGCTTCCTCTGATTTGCTCAGTTTGCTCTCTTATATAACTCAGAACTACCAGCCCAGGGATGGTACCACCCACAGTGGGTCCTCACACCCTTGATCACTACTAGAGAAAATGCCTTACAGCTGGATCTCATGGAGGCATTTCCTCAAGCGAAGCTCCTTTCTCTGTGCTAACTCCAGCTTGTGTCAAGTTGACACACAAAACCAGCCAGTGCAACTGTGATAGTGAAAATCTCTGAGTCTTAATGTTTCTTGAAAGATGATAATACTCTTGTATATGAGCATTGTGAGGGTTAGACTGAGAAGTGTGTGTATGTTTCATGTATGTCGCGCCTGCCTCGGTAAACGGAACATTATGACACAGAAGTCTTTAAAGGACTTAGGTGATCTGCCAGCCTAGCCATTTTCTCTGCATCCCTATTACTCTGCTGCTGCCAAGCTGGCCCTCTGGATGCTTCCCGAACACATCTATTTTACTCAGGCCTGAAGAACCTTGTCTTGCCTACTAACCCTACATCAGTGATTTCATTCAACCCCCACTTAAAATATCAACATTATGGACTGATCTGACTGAATACCCGTTGAAAATGGTGTTCCTGGGATTTTATTTTCCATAATTCTCTAGTTTGCTTCTTCGTCACCACTCTTCACTACTTGATATTCCTTTTTTTTTTTTTTTTGGTTTTTCCAGACAGGGTTTCTCTGTATAGCCTTGGCTGTCCTGGAACTCACTCTGTAGACCAGGCTGGCCTTGAACTCAGAAATCCGCCTGCCTCTGCCTCCCGAGTGCTGAGATTAAAGGCGTGTGCCACCACTGCTGGGCTTGACATTTCTTTTGGGTTATAGGTTTTGACTTGTTTATTGTCTGCAGTAACACATGTAGGCGATTCAATAACTAACAAGGGTCGGAAGTCTCCCACCTCATTCTAAGAGGAAATCAAGTTTTTCCTATTGATGTAAGACTTCGCCCATCATGGAGAACAATCAAATTACAGGCTATGACTCTATATTGTCCCAATATTCGTTCCACACAGGGAGCCAGTGCTCTTAAGAGTTGATAAGGAGGAGAAATGGAACCCGTGTTATAGAAGGGATTCAGGGCAAGCCCTGAGTAGAAACTATGAACTGGTGTCTCATTTCTTAGGACTACTTATTTTATTCCCCCTCCCACCCTTCTGAAACATACTCGGAGTAGCTCCAATTCTCATGAATAGTGGGCTCTTATCTTGGGACTCTGAATCATTCAGAGAGCAGGATAGTAAATCCAGGAAGCAATAGTAAATTCCAAAATGAGAGGCATTCTCAACATACATTTCCACATACAAATTTAATGGAGAGAAGAATATTAGGTTCAAAAGATGATGTAGAGCTTAAGCATCATCTCTTCTGACATCCCAAGTGGACAGTTCAAATGCCATCTAGTCAGCTTGCATTTCTCACTCGCTTTAAAAATACCAAATCTGAAGGAACATCTGCCCTTCACAGCTTAGCTATGTTCACACCTATGGCCGTTCCTTCTAGAATACTCCCCACTCCACCATCCAATGTTAGAGACTGAATCTACGGCCTCACATCTTTCAGGCAAGGGCACTACTGCAAAGCTACACATCTAGACCTAGAAAAATTTTGATATAATAATAAAAGAAGGGACAATCAGAATGCTCTTTAAAGCCATGAAATTTTTGGTTCAAAATTAATTGGCTACGTTCTTACACCTACCGTGTACATGAGGCTCAACTTCAGTACTTTTAAGTGTGTGCTACTTAAACTGTGGAGTGTATATAATCATCCAGAAGTCATGAGACTCTTTTTAAAATCACTTGGTTCTAGAATATCTGAAATAGAATGATTTGAGTTTCTAACAGAGTCGCAGGGAAAGCCACATCCTGGGCTGGCCAGTATGCTCAGAATAGCAGGAATTTAGAATTTAGGTGTCATAACACCTCATTTGATCCTGCAATTTCAAACCTGTACCAATTTTTTGAATGTAGCTCTTATAGTTCTTCTCCATATGTCTCATTGGATCTGGAGTCAGAGATCCTATACTGAACAATGTTCATTTCCAATTGGTAATCATTGAGAGTGCCTCTTAGTGTCATTCTGACTGGCCCTTGCTGAAACCGCTTTCCCTGAGAACGCCCTACCTTTCCCTGTGAAGCTACAATGACCTCCACCTCATATACTAAGCCCTGTCCTTACTCAGCTCCCTTCGCTTTATCACCTCATTTTACAATGTTACCTTATTTTCCTTTAAGAGAATACTTTTGATGAGGTCATTCCTTTGATTAAAGACCCCTGCTGGTTCCCTTGCTTAAAATAGAGGTTAGGTTGGCATACAGACCTGATGGCCTGACACAGTTGGGCTGGAGTCCAAGTAGCTCCAATTTCTTGGTACATGACCTTGGACAAGCTGTTCAGCTTGCACAAGGTACATTTTCCTCATCTATAAGACAGAGGAGGTACTGCTATGCTTTTCAAAGTGCTATCATAGAGTGCTGGTGAGAAAGCCAATTGATAAACTACCTAGTGGTATGCCAGTCACTGTGGATGCTTAAAACCATATCTACATTATCATTTTCTTTCCAGTATAATACTAATACAGGTGAATACAATCCTACCTTCAGTACAGCGAATCCCTTTGGACTTGTCCCTTCCACCATCCTAAGAAGTGCATGTTTGTACTGGGAAGCATTTACCATTCTTACTTTTTTCTTTTCTTTTTTTAATGGTCTCCCTGGCCCTGTGATAACAGCTCTCCATCTTAAATGTGCTGTGATATGCTCTAATGACAGTGTGATATCCACTCAGATGGATCATGTCTTTATTCCCAGGATTCATGAGGACCAGAGAGGTAGGTGGATCTCTGAGTTGAAGACCAGCCTGGTCTATCGAGAGAATTCCAGGACAGTCAGGGCTACACAGAGAAACCCTGTCTCAAACAACAACAATAACAACAACAACAACAACAACAACAACAACAACAACACCCAGCAAACCAAACAAAAAGTTGCATTGTTTTCAATGTATGTAAATAAAACTCTGAAAGTATCCCTACAAAGCATTCCTAGTAGTGTAGACTACAAATTCCTCCTTTCTAGCAAACTCCAATTATTTTTTCAGGACTCATTTTGAATGTTTTCTATAGATTACCTAATGTTATTCCCTTGACTACTCTCTGGTGTAGGTGTCATGTTTCATAGACTTGGGAAATGATAGCTTGGACAGTTAAATAGCACAGCTCCAAATTTTTAATTGTTACATCAAGGGTTTGAATGTGTGTTTCTCTTGGTAACATTTCTTTTTTTTGCAAAGTACTAGCATACATTTGCTGCCTTAGTCTGGTTACAAGTTCTTCCTTAGTATAGACTGAAGTGTGAGTAGAGATCTTTCCTGAGTTTATGAGGTAGAAAACAGCAATCTCCTGTATGTATTATATATTCAAGTGTGTTAGAGATACCAGTGTGGAGCTAGAAGGTAATTCGGGACTGTCCAATCCTAAACTCTGGATCCAGGAAATCATCTCATTTTCCTTCATTATTTGTTTGGAAGACTTGCAGAGCAGTCTTGCCTCTGAGGGAAAACTATTTTACCTCAGTGTATTTTTACTAAGTGACTTCCTACTTTCACCATACAATTGTTTCATTGGAGATCCTCACAGAGATAAGTTCTCTGGACCAAATCACCCAGAAGAGCTCATTCTTCCAAACTGAAAAGAAATCAGGCTAAAACTGAGGCACATCCTGTAAACATCTGTTTCAACCCATCCTGAGAACCGATACTTTAACATGTTGCTTACGTATTTTCAGCAGGAAACTTTGGTCTACAGGACCCTACAGTTGCAAGGGAAAATTCTATACCTAACTGTCTGTAACAGACACTTTTGTAGGTGGTTAAGCACCAGGGATTTAAAAATAAAATATTTGACGCTTCTTGGCAAATCAACTGTAAACTTTTAGAAAAATTCTTAAGTGGATCTCTGGAAAAACATGGTGAGATTCATTCATTCACTTTTCATCCATCTACTTTTTGGGGGGAATTAAATTTTAGTTTTTGAAAACTTTGTAGATGAATACACTGTGTCTACATAACTTCCACCCACTCCCCCAATCTACTGTCAAATCTTTTCCCCAAATTCATGTTCTTTTTAAATTGTGTATGTGTGTGTGCATGCACACCCACATGCCTTTATATGTACAAACATATATACAACTTACTAAGTACATGTAGACTTGGTTGACTACCTGGTTGTGGCCATCCTAGGTGAGATTAGTCCCTAGAGAAAATTAATTTTCCCTCTCTCTATAGCTACTGGCTACCTGGAGCTCTTTTTCCAAAGGTAGGACCATGTGTAATTTCCCTGTCCATGTTGGTTTGTCAATATTTGTCCCCCTTATCATCATCTTGTTTAGGAACTATACTTTTAGGTTTTATGGACACATTTTCCCTACCATACCTAGGGTGTACCATCTAGCAGCAGATATCCTGGGCCTCTCTGGCTCTTATAGTCTTTTTGCTGTTCTGTAGAAGAAGTAAAATTATCCCCATTTGCTGATAATACAGTATACAAAAAAAGAAAAAAAATCCCCAAATTCCATCAGAAATTTTCTAAAAATGATAGAAATGATCAACACATTTAGCAAAATGACAGGATGAAAAATTATATTAAAAAATCAGTATCCTTCCTTTACACTAACAGTAAGCATGAGTTAGAGATCATAGAAATATTCCTATTCGTGGTTGCATCAAAATATCCTGGAATAATTCTAACTCAGGAGGCAAAAGTCCTTTAAGATGAAAACTTTAAAACTCTGAAAAAGTATTTGAGAAAGATACTAGAAGATGGAAAGATAGAAGACCTCCCATGTTCATGGACTGGAAGAATTAGTATTGTAAAGGATGACCACCCTACCAAAAGCAAATTATACATTCAATAGAATCCCTCCAAACGGATTCCCATCACATTCTTTTCAGAAGTAAAAAAAAAAAAAAAAAAATCAATCATACATTTTCTTATTAAACTCTTAGAAACCTCTTAAACCCAAAACTGTCCAGCATCCCAGCAGATCCTCTGGATACATGTGTCTGTAGATGTTGGGATCTAGAATATGCTAGAACTATTTGGAAATAGGGTATTGTTTCCAAGGAATAGCTGAAGACCTAAACAACGGCACATACCCCACTGATAAACACTGAGTTTAAAAAGCCAGTAGTGTCTTGACTACTAGAATCTGGATCCTGACTCTCCTGGGAGAATGGGGTTGCTGTATTTTCAATTTGTTTTGTAATAGGAGAATCCCGTAGCATCTGTAGAAGAGATCTACAAAACAGACATGTCTGTAAGAGCTGTAGAGCTGTGTGCATCTGTAGCTTGTCTCTTGAGCTTTCCGTAGGCTTGTGTCCAGCTGGAGGCTAATATCCTGCTCACTGATATAAATTATTGTAGCATCTTTCTGCAGACTGGATATGCAGAACAGTTAAGGATCCAATTTTAGGATATGGAGTATCAAGATAAATAAAACTTTGATAGCAATCACTAAGCAGACATATGTCTATAAATATCAAGAGAAAAAGTAAAAATAAAACATTCTACATAGCACCTTACACAATTTAAGTCAAGTGAATTTTCTTGTGTGAGCTTGACATTACAATTTTTTACAGACAACATGGTTAATTTTCAAAGAATTTCAAATTATTATAAATCATAAACATCAATAGAAATTTGAACTTTTACATTTTATATACTCAGCCATTTGTGGTATTTTAGCAATTAGATCATCAAGGGTTGAGTGTCACTGTGTGGGAATCTTACATTTTAAGTAGTTCTGTGGTGTAGTCCAGAGGGATTAAATTAAATATGGTCTGCTTTATTGAAACAGCAGAAGCATTGCTGAGGGCTGTAGGTGACCATGAAGTTCTGGTTCTATCATATTATTGATAAACATGCCTCCTTTCTGCACACAGCTAAGAATTAGACACACAACTCTTTTTCTAGCATCCGAATGCTTTCTCAGAAAGTTGCACAAGAGACACTGAAAGTACCAAATGATGCTTCCAGGAAAAGAAAGGACACAGGCTTAGATGTTCCAATTAATGACGATGACAACACTGAGCAGGCATTACATGCTCTTTTGCATGTAGCTCCTCAGCTGGACTAATGATACTTCAAATGTTCCATGGGACAGATGGTTTCTGTATGGAGTGTGTCAGTTTGGGCCACCTTTACCACTAAGAACAGTTCAATTAGTATCAGTGTTGATAGATGAATTTCATACTTAGGAGTCTAGCAATTGTGAGTGGGTAAGAGAAGAAAGATTAAGGTTTTGTCGGTAGGGATTAGTTTAGGAAGTTACTAAAGATGAAGAAGTATAATGCCCTAAATTCTTTGGAAGTTTAGAGCTCTTGATAAAAAAATTTGCTTAATAAAAACAGAATAAAAATTCAGAAATACAGGGGAAATGATGTTAACCGTTAGCTCTATATCAAGTGTATCCTTGCTGCTCAGCTTAGCCCTGTTAAGGAATGGGATTGTTTGTTTCACAGTATCTCATTTACCTGGCTAATAAAATCTAGAGCTTCTGTGCTCATATAGCTTTATAACAGTTCACTTTTAAGAGTACCTCCAGTCCACTGTGTTTTCCTAAAGACTAGAACTAAAGTAACCTGAAAGAACAGAATTCCCTGCATAGAAGGAAAAAATAGAATAGTGGATAATGCTGGAACCAGGAGAGGCAGATGTTAAAGCTATGGGTATTCAGTGTACAGTGTCTGTGGTTTTAGGAATGCAAATGGACATGGAGTAAATATTAATGCCAGTTAAATTAGAAGTTATGAAATGTTTTTTAAAAGAAGACAATAGGAGCATGATATTATTTTATAATCCCACATCTGGAAGTGAAATCAGTATATTGAAAAGGGCTGGAGCGATGGTTAAGGCCACTGGTTGCTTTTTCAGAGGACTTGGGTCCAATTTCTAGCACCCTCATGGCATCTGTGACACCGGTTTCAGAGGATTAGTTAGTTGCCTTCTTCTGGGATCCAGGGGCACCAGGCATGCATGTGCTGCACAGAGGCACATGTAGGCAAAACACCAATTCACATAAAAATGAATACATAAAAATTAAATAAAAAGCTGGGAAGGTTGCTGCTCTGTTTGTGGAATAATCAAAAACATGGAAACTACCTAAATATCAACGAGTGAAATAAACTAGGCACATCAAGGCCCAACCTGCATGCAGGCACTCATCTGTACAATCTAAAGAAGTGATCTTATGAGAGTAAGAGATAGAATAGAGGCTGGGGAGGGCAGGGAAGGATGGGGGCGTGGTTTAATGTCTCACAGGACAGGAGGGAAGATGATTAATGGTACCATCAGAAGGGGGTTGTAATGCTGGTATTCTATTGCATAGCAGAGTGACTATGGCCATTAGTTTTGCAGTGAATACTTCAAAATAGCTATAAGAAAACCATTTGAATCTCTCAAACACTCTTCCCATTTGAGTGCTGGATATCCTTACAGGGTGGTTATGTAAGGTGTACAGGGACTAGAACACCATGGTGCAACCCACAAACATGCTCAGATTTACAACAGGAATAAAGAGAGGGTAGCTACAACATTTGGTACTATACCCAAAGAAAATTCAGGCTGAAACTGACTTAAGAAGATAACTGGAATGACTGCTTTTGCTGCTAAAAAGTAATATCGAAGGGATTGTGTTCAGAAAGTACCACACTGGTATATTGGTATATAATTTTGAATATGAAGAAATTCAAAGTTAACATTTTAGTGTTAAAAATATCTAATTACAACTTTGCTCATTTAAGATTTGGGAACAGTGTCGAGAGCAATCTTTTTATGAAGACACAAAAATGAAGAGGTTTTAGAAATCTAAAATTACCTTAGTATTTATAATTTGGAGGGTAATTATTCAACATATATTGGCCGAGTCCCTTCCTTGTGCTGGACACTGGCAAAGGAATCATGATCTGTGCCAAGCACTTGGATGAAGCTTGCTTTCCAGTGGGAAGACAGACAATAGACTAATTGGCAAATTAACAAATATATAGAATTTTAGATATTTTATGTGCCCTGGAATAAATAATAAAAGCTATCGAGACCAAGAATGTTGAAATAGCAATATCCTTAATTGATCATGGAGGCTGCTACGTTCTACAATGTTGAGAAGAACTGACTGAAAACATGAGTTTCACCATAGATCCGAAGGCCATCATCTGGAGGAACTCTGTTTTTGGCATCCTAGATAGTTAGTGCTAAGGTCTTCACGTTGACACATGCTTTGACTGTCCCATAATCAGCAAGTTTTGTGTGGCTGGCACTGAGTGAATGAAAAGGAGAAGGAGCTGCTGAGATCAAACAGGAAGGAGAGCAGAGAGCAAATGACACTCTTGGCCTTCTTAAGGAGTTGGGTTTTCTGTGACAGAGATGGGAAGACATTGGCCAATTCTGAATGGAAGAAGAATGTGATATGACCCAGGCTTTTTAGGAATCTCTTCTGCCTTCTTCCTAGGTGCCTTTTAATTTGCTTGCCTCATAAACTGTAATGGGCTATCCAACTTACAAACTATTTTGTAATACCCAAGAGTCACTTCACAGCAACCGTAGGGCTGAGTGTGAGGTCCCAGATGGAGGACTTGGAGAAGGGAGTGAAGGAGCTGAGGGAGTTTGCAGCCCCAGGGAGAGAGCAACAGTGGCAACTGGCCTGACCCCTCAATACTCCTGGAGCCTGGATCACCAACCAAAGAATACACATGGAGGGACCCATGGTGCTAGCCACATATGGGGCAGAGGAGGGTCTTGTTAGACATCAGGGGGAGCAGAGGCCCTTGGGCCTGAGGGTGTCAGATCCCCCAGTATAGGAGAATGCCAAGGAGGGAAGATGAGAGTGGATGGGTGGGTGGGTGAGGGAGTACCCCAATAGTGGCAGGGGGAGGGAGGAGGGAATGGGGAGGTTCCAAAGGGGAGATCTGGAAAGGGGGAAACATTTGAAATGTAAATAAAGTATGAAAAAATAAATAAAAGCTAAGAAGCAAAATAAATAAATAAATAAACTATTTAGACACATTTAATCAACTGTAGAATTTCTACTGTATTCTCTAAGTAGTCTTAATCTATCTCTGTGTGTGGCATGTATGCACATAGATATGCAGGCATGAGGATGTGCATGTGTTTATGCGTGGAGGCTAGAAGTTGATTTTGGGTCAATATTGGACATATCGTCCCCAGTAGCTCTGTGACAAGGTCTGCTACATTTGCTGCCAAAGGAGCTTCAGGGATCCTCCTGTCACAGATTTCCCAGTGTTGTAATCACAAGTGTAGGTGCTTGCTGACCTGTCTGAATTTTTTACATGAATTCTGGAGAGCAAACTCAGGTCACATGTCTGCACGAAAGGCAAACACTTTACTGACTGAGCCATCTCCCCAGGACCCTCAATTTGTCTTTAGTTCACTTTAAGATAAACTATTTCTGCTAATGCTGGTAAGCTATGTTTTGAAATGAATGGGCATGGACAGTTTTGAGGGGAAATTTCACTCTGTACGTGTGTCAGAGGGATGAGAACTGGGAATCTGTGAAGGAAAGAGGTAACAAGAAAGAAGAAACAGGGCTATCAAATATAACCTCGAAGGTGAAGTTCAAAGAGAACATCCCAGTAGGGTGGAGTGGTGATCAAAATCAAATATATGAAATTTATTCTCAAGATGGTCAGGGGGCTATAGGCAAGTCATCTTGTTTCTTTGTTTCTGCAAAGACTCTGTCTGATATGGTGGATAAAGTCCACCATCTTTTTAAAAGAAGCACCTTAAAACTGAGCAGCGGCAGGCATCACTTAGAATAGATGTCATTTCTCACTGCTTGTTATATAAAATCCATCTTTGGTAGCTTGAGATTCACTTTCTGTTTGCTCTCTGCAATTAATCCTGAAGAATTAGATTGAAAAGATTTTTTAATAATCACTCCCAATAAAGAAATGCAAATCTCAGACTTAGCTCTGGAAACAGGTTTATACAGAATTATGTTAATGGGTTTCTGGGGTGGGATTGAAAATTCAGGCAAGCTTTGAGCCTCGGGCTCACTGTGCTTGTCCAGATACGTTATGGTCAACAAACAGGTCTATGCTTGGGCCACCTTTGTCTTAAGACAAAGATAAAGCGAATAAAGTCTTGAGAGGAAAATCTCAACCAGTCTCTGGAAGCTGCAGATTGACTGTCACATGTATTTCCAAGAGACAGCAAGCTTTTAAATGCAGTTTAGCTAACTCCGCTGTGTTAAAAATAAACATTTGGCTCACTTAACTTTTATTTATCTATTTATTGATTGATTGATTGATTGATTGATTGATTGATAAGATTCTCCAAAAAGGAATACTACCACATCCCATATCGGGTTACTTTTGCAGTTAACAGTGTGATCCCAGAAAAACTGCGGAAGAGAAATCTTAACCCTAAGGATTCCCAGTTCTGAGCTCTGTACTCAAAATTAGTCAGTGTCATTTCAGTGAGGACAGTCTCCAACACACAGGTTATTACTGTTTCCTTCCAGTCCCAGGAATCTTCCCAGATAATAGCCACATGGAGATGAAATGTGATTTTAAATGAATGTTTACATGTCTCTCTATTTTCTTCTTCGTTTTTATTAATTTTTTTCCCCAGGCCAGCGATGAAAGGTTATTCTCTGTAAGATTTAGCCAGTGAAACGCATAGCATATAAATCTGAACCCTGCAATCAGACAGGGAAAGTGCAAAGGAGGAAGAGGAGGGGGTGTGTGTCCCATGGGGCTGCAGCGTTTGAGTGTATGTAGGAATGATGTCATTTGTTTTCACAAAACCCGGTTTAAATTTGTTCCTGCCTTTCAAGAACTGCAGCGCGGAGCATCTGTGGAGACTTCTGCAGACTATATTTCAGACTGTTCGAGAGTGCGCGCTGCATCAAAATCCAGCCAATAGCAAGGGGAGTCTTGCCCTCCCTAGCCTCCATTAGCTCCCCTACCTGAAGCAAGGGTGTGCTGCGGTTGTGGGTGACCGCCCAGCCCCCTCCAGGCCCCTCCTGCCCTGCTCTAACTGCAGAGACATTAAGGCAAGCTTCACCTGGTTTAAAGGAGAACCCTGCTAATATCAAAGCTGACTTCCGGTCACCCTCTCATGTTCCTTTCGCTGGCAGGTAACCGCCAAGGGAAAGTGTACCTGTAAAAGATGATTCGGTTTGGGCGGTTTTAAATTCAAACTTAGCAGCTTACTTCGCAGCCCTTGGTGCAATCTGGGAAAAATCCTAAGAAGGAAGGAGGCAGAGATCATGGGCTGCTGGATGCTCACTGGCAGACACAGGACCTCCGAATTCTATAGCTCTAATTGTCTTTCCAAAGCAAACCCATTTCCTTGTGTATATTTATAGAGGATGATTAGGAAGTATGCCATGGAGAAAGATCACCCGTTCAATCACAAAAATCAATGGGTTAGATACAGAGTGGAAACCGAAGTGCTGAGCTGCACGCCACCTTTCTGTCCCTTCGTACTATCCCTCCAGAAAGAAATACAGGCTATTGACAATAGAATCAGTGTGGGTTCTTTGGTCAGAGCAGCAGAAACTGAGCTCTGGTTAGTTTCTTATTGAAAGCCTATGAGGAAATTTACAGAATAAAAGGAAGCCTGAAGGAACTGACTCAGAGGGCAGGGCCAGGCTTTGATGAAGTCTCTAGACACTCTGTAGGACTGTAACTTGCTGCTGGTAGATGGACGATCACCAGCGTCCTATTGTCACTCTTCTCATCACATTCAAGTGGCCTGAGTCTCAGCCAGGTGTACCTTTGTCAATGGGCCCATGCCTGTAGGTTTTGCAAAAGCAGAGTCCTCCATTTTCTGATTCCCAGAGTCACCTGGCAGAAGGGGAAGAGCCACAATGTTCCCACGGGTGGTGGTGGTACTGGTCCTAAAGAATGGGGAGAGTGGACATTCTTTCTCTTCCATTAACACTGTTACTGCTATGGATGCGAACACTGTAATCTTCGTACCTAGGTTGATGATTATTCCTTTCCAGCTCATTATTTCTCAGTACTGTGGCTGGAACCCAGGGCCTCATGCGTGCTAAACAGCACTCTACCTCTGAGCTACACCCCCAACCCTCATCTCCTTTTAGAATTCAGTTTTGAGAGAAGAGCACTCCGGGCTTGAACTTGCAAACCTATTGCCTCTGCCTCCCCAGTAGCTGCGATTACTGGCGTAGACCACCATACCAGGTTAACTCAAGATTTATAACCTTGTTTGTCATGGCTACCCATTTGTGAAGGTCAAATGAACTTACAACAGTGAACAGAAGTGGTATGGCCTTTAGCAAACTGCCAAACTAAGCATTTTTTGTGTGTGTTTGGCATCTTTTGCACCACATCTCTTTTGCCTTGGCGTGGTGGGTGACTTATGGACTATTACTGTGGAATTATCATTCCCTACATTTCTAAGTATCTGAGGAGTATGCGAGTCCCCCAGAACTCACAGTGAGAGACATAGCCAATTCCTTTTACTCTTTGCCAACTATTCTTTTTTTCTAAGGGTGTTCCCAATGTGATTACCTTTGCATCATATAAATGGATAAAGAATGAAATGATCCCAAGCTGTGTCTATTGGACAATACTGTGACTTAATGAAGAAAATGTCTTTTGGTGAACAGAAAGGTCAAATATTAATGTATTTTAATAGGTTAGGATCTGTTAAAAGATCTTTAAACCAAGACATGGCAGCCTTTATTGAATACCTGTTTTACGCAGCATAGAAGGGCTCCACAGTAGATTGTTACTAGCTCATTTCATGTATTCTTCAGTTTTGACAACCTACATGTCTCTAGCTGGTCTTTCAGACATATACAACCTTTAGATTCCAAGAACCACTGACTTGGGCTGCCACCTTCTAAGCCAGTGGTTTTTAACCTTACTAATACTGTGATGCTTTAATATAAGTTCCCAACGATGTGGTGACCCCCAACCAAAAAATTATTTTAGTTGCTACTTTATAACTGTTATTTTGCTACTGTTATGAGTCGTCATGGAAACAGCTGACATGATGGTATTTGATATGTAGCCCCTGTGAGGAGGTTGTGACTCACAGGTAAAGAACCATTAGAGTTACCTGGTACATGGGATCTACCTGCTCTGGATTGCCTATGCAGCGGCCCATTCTGTCCTCAGGATTAGTCACAGAGGTTTGTAACTGATCCAGTTCAGTGTCAGGGTGGATTTTTAGATTGCCACTAAAAGCAATATCTTCCTTCAAGAGTGCTGTTTTCTGGAATTCCTGTGTTTTCCTGCACAGTTGTGTCGGAGAGTGAAGATCAAAGTGAGGTTTCATAGACCAAGCAGAGCCACACGCATACTCCTCTCGGGCATCTTTGAAGACCAACTTAAGAGATTAATGAGTTGTGCTTACTCCAGGCTCATCCCTCTTTGTTTCCTGCTGGGCACGGTGGGCATCAGGAACCCAAGTCTAATGAGCCAAAGATAGATGCTCTGCAGCTCTGTGATAAAGGTTCAAGTGCAGACCAAGGCCCCTAGGACCAATAACACCTGCCTCAGAAAAGCAGGTCATCTCACAATGTGGGATATTGTCAGGGGTCCCCACCATCTCACACAATTTCTCTATCAGCCACACTACAGCACCGTGCCGTGCCTTCATCCTCTTCATCCAAGGGCATTGTGGCCCTCCTTGAAAGTGTGATGGACCATTCAGAACTTATGAAGCGGAAAGCAAAGCACAGGATGTTACTGAAATGGAGAGTTGTATCTTTTAAGTTTCTACAAAGACCAATCACTCCGTTAAGGCAATGACAGGGAAAATTGTGGTCATAAAAGGAAAATGAGTCATATTTACAATATGCTGACTAGTATTTTTAATTTACAATGGATTTATTTTAGAATAAAAATTATTTGGCATTGAGATTAATTTGAGAAAAATATGTATTAACTGTGGTGTAACAACAGGAGACTAGTTCCTGGTAAAGGGGCATCGACTTAGGACCCATCTAGAAAGCATGGCAGACAAATGGCCAGTATTATGGCAATAAAAAGTGAAGGGATGTGCGTGACGTGAACAGTGATGTGTTCTTGAGTAACTCAGCAAAGTAGAGTAACGTTCAAGCTGGAAAGTTAAGTTTTTAGCGAAACCACATGCAAATTGAACTCTATAAAACACACAAGCTTTTTCCTTGTTGGAAGTCATCAAACATGTAGACATATTGTGTTGTTTGTTATGACAGCAGCTATTTTCCCACACTCTGAGTGTAGATGCCCTTCTCTGAGTCTGTGTATATAGGGTCTGAGCTGCAGTAAGATCTGAGTATAATCTAGATACGTACATGAGTAGAGTTGGAGATTCATAGCTAAGCCTCCTCTTGTCCATTGATACTCCTTACTTAGTGCCAGGAAGCCACAAAGGCATTGGTTTCCTAGTCCTGCATTATCTGGGTGACTGTTTTCTGGTCTCCACGTACCCAGGATAGACACTGAGCTGACTGATATTAATAATAGCTTAAAATCTCCACCTCTGCAGAGTGTCACAGAATGCAAACAACTGCATTTCCATTGCTTGTGTTTGTTATACAGTCCACACTTTAAAAATACTAAACAATATTAAAAAGTTGCTTAGCTATTCCATCATATACACTTTGTGAATTAGAGATAAATTATTTACTGATATTTATCTTTTTTTGCTTAATTTTATATATGTTCCAGGTTTAGCTTGTTTTCAAATTGTTTTCAACTTCATTAAAAATTGAAAAGAAATAGTCTCTCTCAGGATAAACTCTATGAGGATGAGATCTATGTGCTCTCTCTTTATAATAAATATTTGAAACTTTACCCTATTGTTTACAGTGCAGTGGGACTCACTCAGTGATATCAGCCACAGTCAGTGTCAACCTTTCCAAAGAAATCTCTTCCATCTCCCTGAAAATATCTCTCTAGTAAAACTTGTTTGCTAAATGACTGAAGCTCCCTTAACAAATAAAACACCAGTGTTTGTTGCTCTTTTTCTCCGAAGCAATGACAAATTGTCAAGGAGTAAAAGCCTTCAGACTAATAACAGAAGAAAATTGACTCTAAGATCCCATCATTTTGTTTACCAGCTGTCTTTACAATTCTATAATAACCCAGCACACGTTTTTAAAAAATGTTCACAGATAGTAAAATAGACCAGAAACAAACGATCTCTCTGCCGGAATTAGTTTACGCACAGGAACAGGCTGGAAAGAAAAATATGATTCAGAAACTTACCTAGCTCTCAGGCATGAGACCCAGTGACCACATACTCGGCTGAAGCACAACTCAGGAGCATTACATCATCGTGACAAACTTTCATTGGCTGCAGAAGCCCCAAGGATAACACAGGCTTGTAAGGTGCTGTGAGAAAGCCCCTGTTGGCTTTCTTTATCAAGGTTACAGCTAAAATACTGAACTCAAGACTTTCCCTTCATTAAGCCTGCCCTGGCTGACCTGACAAGACATTGTTAACCATTTCTTAACATATTTACCTTCACTTTAGACACTAGTTTTACATTTAACTCTAACCTGTGAGGAATCTTTTTTCTTGTTAATTTGTTTTCTTTAAAAATGCTTCCTAAGAATTAGCTTGGTTTTATCTAACGTTTATGGCATTGCTCTGTATGAATGACAGAGGTCCCCTATTAGTCTTGAGACCAGCGTTTTTATTTTACATACCATATTTGAATCAATTAATCCATTTCCTCTATATGAGTTAGTTTGTCCTTATTTTCCCTAAGAGTAAGGACAGGCACTCATATACATATTTATTTATTTATAGCAATCTGAACGGAAGTAGCACAGGCAGCCCTCGGTTCCCAATTATTCATTTTGATTGTCAGAATTTTTCCCCTCTATTGAACTGTGGAAGTTATTTATTTCATGCTATTACCGTGGTGATTTACAAGCTGGAACTATGTATATCATTTGAGCGCATGAGGGAGGGGTGGGATAAGGGCTACCCCTGCTTCCCATCCCTATTCTACACTATCCCCACTGCCTCTGGGGAAAGAATTTGCTAAAGAAGAAACTACTACGATAGAATGTGGAACATTTGGGCAACCCCATCGATCGCGGAGGATGCAGCAGTAATAGGACCTCACTGGTCACCGTCAGTCTTCCTCCTCTCTCTGACTATCGACCTGCTTCTGTTACTCCTGTTGTCTGCCTCTGTCTCACAATCAGGAGGGCAGAGATGGAACAGGATATGGAAAGGAGGAAATCAGATTATTTACTTTTGGATTTTTTTTTCTACTTTATTGACATTTCAAATGTTTCCCCCTTTCCAGATCTCCCCTTTGGAACCTTCCTATTCCCTCCTCCCTCCCCTGCCTCTATGGGGGTATTCCCCCACCCACTCACCCACCCACTCTCATCTTCCCTCCTTGGCATTCTCCTATACTGGGGGATCTAATACCCTCAGGACTAAGGGCCTCTCCTCCCCCTGATGTCTAATAAGACCCTCCTCTGCCGCATTTGTGGCCAGCAGAGAGGAGTCTCTTTATGCAACCCTGGCTATCCTGAAATTCTCTACGTTGATCATACTGTCCTTGAACTCGCGGAGATCTGCCTGTCTCTGATTCCTGAGTGCTGGGATTAAAGGCATATGCTACCACCTGCTCAGCTCAACTTACTTTTAAAGTAATGTTTGCACCTCCTTCTTAATACTTGATTCTTTAATCTCTTAAAGACAAGCAGGTAGTGTACAAATACTAATACCCCATGATATTCCCAGAGCTAAGAACTAAGACATATACTTGTAATGTATGGCATCAACATCTTTGTAAAGTGTCTCTTCAGTCCCTGCAGACCCTTGTTCTCATCTATAGTTCTTGAAGGAGGCCAGTCTACCCTGGCAAGAGCTATAGTTACTGTGAATGTGATCTCCAAGGTACCTTTCTATCACAGGGCCTTAGACTCTGGTTTGCACATAGTAACTAATGATCATTTTCTGGAAGAATGGTTGAGGACTCAGAGGACGCCATTTGAGTTTTTATACACGTGAGAGTGGGAGAGTAGGGAGAGGAAGAAGTGGAGAAGGAAGAAAAGGAGAAGAGAAGAGAATTAACTTTTGGAGTGGACTCAGGCTGGCGCGAGTCCCGAGTCCTTGCCAAAGCTGGATAAAAATGTAATTGTTGCATACATGCACAGAGTGAGGGGTATCATCATGGGTTGGATGCTCTACAACAAGGGGTAGGTGAGCTTACATTTGAAGACGTAAGACTTGCTTAGGTAAAGAGAAAAAAGAAAATTCCACATTGGGGGGGGGGGCTGGGAAACAGAATACAAAGCAAGGGGAAGGTGAGAGTGTGTCAAGGGGTGATACGGGCTTGAGAAACAGAAGAACATTTACATCTATGGAAGGAAAATAGAATGTGGGAGCCGAGGCTAGATCTACAGAGTTGAAGGGCTTGTTAGTCAAGTGAAGAGATATTGACTTTGACTGGGAAGCTACTCTGGGTTGCCCCTGGCCTATATTCAGATTTGTGACTAAGCTGTGTTAGTCCGGCCTAGCCTGGAATGGATGGGAGTGGGTGGGCCCAAGAACATGAGTTAGCTTATGTTGCAGTGAGAGTCATGGCAGGAAGCAGATGGCACTGTTCAAGGACTGAACTAAACAGGGTTATCTGAAAATCCATGGGTGCAAGCAGGAGAAGAAAATGAACAAAAGATGGTAAAGCAGCCATCCACCCACCAATGGAAGAAGTTGTTATTGCCTTGGGCTCATAACCAGAAGTTAACCTCAGTGAGAAGTCACAGAAAAGGAAACGTACAGGGAATTGGGAAGTAACATTTAGTTTTGTGAGGCAAAGAAAAACAGAAGTTAGAGAAAGTGGATGAATGTATATGAGATAGACTCATACTGCATGCATGTATCTGTGTGTGTCTCTGTGTGTGCATCTGTATGTGTGTGTCTTTCTGTGTGTATCTGTGTGTGTGGGAGGGTGTGAAGGGAAGAGAGAAAAAGAGGAATATCTAATCAAGGAAAGATAATTTGTGAATTTTCTTTATGTTTTAAAAATTGTTATTGTTATCATTATTGTGTGTGTTTATGTGTATAGGTTGTGTGTCAGAGGACAACTTAGTGGTGTCACTTCTCTGTTTCAGCCTTCACACTGATTCTGAACCTCATGTCCTCCAGGGTACATAGTAAGCACCTTATCCACTAAGCCATCCTGTCAGCCCATGAATATATATATACATATACACACAACTCAATACCTTGTGATTTCATCATTAAAGCAGCTTTGCTCCCATGTGCTGTCTTCAGGATAGGGAAGATTCTGTTTGGAACTGTTGCATAGCTAGGGAGAAAAATCAGGTATGAATGGCGCCTCAAACATAGATGACAATTAGCTGCAAAATGGAAGACATCATCTCTATTGTTGAGGCCATGCATGTACATGAAATTATCTGTATGGCAGAGCAGTGGAAAGAAAAAGGAGCTGGGGACATGGATACCAAAGACTCAGCTAGAGCTAAGGCCTTGTAAAGAAAAGAAATATTAATGGAGAAGAGGAAAAGGAAGCATAAGGAAGGTTAGTCTGAAGTTATCTGACATGCTTCCATGGGGTGTGGCCCAGTGGACCAGGGTTGGGCAAGGATGGGAAAACTAGAAAATGTTCCTATTAGTATCTAGAGAATAGAAGGAATTGGTAGTGAGAAAACAGTTTGAATACAGGGTTTAAACTATGGCCGAAGAGTCAAATGTGGCCTACTCCTTTTTGTGTGTAATTAATACTTAGTTGTTTTATTTTTAGATGGTTGAAAATGAAAGAAAGGTAAATTATGACTTTCCAACTATGAAAAATTCTGTTAAATGTCACTTCAATGATAATAGAAATTTAAATACAGCCAGTGTCAGCTAGCTATGTTGGACTTTGAGCTACAATGCTTATTAGCTTAGCAGTTCCAACAGAAACTCTGTGTCTGCTTGAAAGACCTCAGAACTTTCTGCAAGCAGTTTGCTGCCCCCTTGTTGGTGAAATAGTACTACAGGTGCCCAGTTACAATGGGAGGGTCAGGGATGTACAATGACTTAAAGGAGTCAGTGGAGCATGGCCATCTTCATCTTCTAGAAGGTTGTTGGAACCAGATGCAGTTTTTTTTTCTTTTTTCTTTTTCATTAATAGTAAAAACTCTTATTTGTAATATAAGGTCAAATCTTATTATGTCTCTCTCTCTCTCTCTCTCTCTCTCTCTCTCTCTCTCTCTGTGTGTGTGTGTATGTGTGCACATGCCCAAGACAGAGCATAATACATGTGGATAACTCTTAAGAATTGGGTCTCTCCTTCCATCATGAGGGTACTGGGATCTACTCAGATTTTTAGGATTGGAAGCAAGTGCCTTTACCCTCTGAGCATCACAATGCTCCCCCACCCCTGTATCAAGATATATTAAACACTATCAGAAAGACAGAGACGAGAGAGAGAGAGAGAGAGAGAGAGAGAGAGAGAGAGAGAGAGAGAG
>JADRCH010000004.1:21955137-22036765 GCA_019843965.1 Rhynchomys soricoides | reverse complement strand
TCCCCACCACCCCTCGGCATCCATCGTAATCCAGCTGCTCTTCCCCATCACCCCTCGGCATCCATCATAATCTTATAAAATCATATCCTCCAGAAAGTATTTATTACCCAGGTCCCAGCTACATTGCTTTCTTCCAGGTCTCAATCCCATGTGTAAAATTAAAATAACTGTTTAACTCAATGGATTGATAATACATTTTTTATCAAATGGAGTGTTTTTCCATTAAATTTACAATTTTCCAGGAAGAGATGAAGTCCACATTTTTTTGAATTCTCTATAATATCTTATGTAGGCAGATCTTCCAGTAAGTATTTGTTGATAAATTTGTGTAGTATCAGAGATAAGGGAATAAACTACAGGTATAGCTTGACCACCCACCATAGAGATGACTGAATATAAAGTTACCATCATTTAAAACCAAAAATTAAAAACCTTCTACTATGTTCAATTACCATACAGATTTCAAAATACTTTCAACAATATCTGTACTTTGTATTACCATGAGCAGTGTGCATGAATCCAGTCTTTCCATACTTGTAGCATTATAGGTTTTGTAGATCTTAGCATTTGTTATTGTATAGATTAGCCTAATTTATAACTTTCTTTTCTGGATCAATTTCATCCTTGTATCAATACTACATTGCCAAAAAAAAAAAAAAAAAAAACCAAAACCAAAAACAAAAAAAAAACAAACAACAAAACAACGACAACAACAAAAAACCCACCTACATTGTTTTAATTACTATAACGTCACTGAAAAACTCATAAATTTGTTTTCCTTCTGTAAGAATGTTTTAGTTAATTCATAATTTAGGAACTATTTTCTTAAACTTTTATATTTTCAGATTTTGGGGGGGAAGCTTGCACTGAAATTTTAAATCAATTTGGAGATAATTGTTAGTGAGTCCTATGAAGCAAGAACATGGTGTACACTTCCATCTGGGTATAATTTAATTTCTCTTAAATATTTCATAATGTTTGTGTAAATGTATTACTTTTAAAATTAGATTTATTACTGTGCTTTATGTTTCATGTTGCTATTATGAATATATTGTTTCTTAAGTTTATTCTCTATGTATTTGTTGACGCTATTTTACAAATATTTTATTTATATTCTCATCTATATTTAAAATAACTTTTAAAATTTGATGCTATAATAGTCTTCATTTTATCCAGGAGAAAAGTAAGGCAGAGAGGATTGAACTAACTTGCATATCACCATAGTCAGGGCTAGAACTGTGACTCTTATTCAACAGGTCTACACAGAGTCTTCTGTCCTATAGTGGAGCTATAGGATTGGGGGTACAGCATGAAGAAGCTCAATATATATGTTATATACTCAATTCTAGTACTGTTTATTTTACTGATCTTGATATAGAAACTTAGGTCCAGGAAAGATGAGGAACAACGGAGGACATACAAATAGCAGTTACCTTGTTCCAGACTCTTTCTTAAATCTTTACATTCATTCAGTACTTTTAGATGGGTGGGGACACACTAGGATGTATAGAAAAGTTATTTCTTAAAATTAAACATCTAGGCATGAAGACTGTATAAGAGATCTCAGAAAACTTGGAGTTCAATATTCTATAACCATGTAATAATGGTCCCCACTTAGACATTTTGAAAGATTATCTCATTCACCAGAGAAATGAAGACTGTTTCTTTATAACTGGATCTCTCATTTTAAAGGAAGAACTTGAGAAAATAATAAAGAAGAACATCTTGGAAGGAAATGGCCAGATCAGCAATGAGATCATTTCCCCAAGGGTTTAAAGCAAGTGTCAGAGCTGTTTGAAGTTGGTACTTTTGCTCTTGTGATCACAGCTCTATAGGAGAATGACGTTCCTCAAAAGCTAAAGAATCACTCTTTTTTACAAGATGACTGACTATGGTGTGTGAGCACTTTGGCTGGGTCTACGATTTACACATCTTTCAATCACAGATAAGTACACAGCAGCTCTCAGTGTAGTCAAGAACAATGCCTGCTGACCTGCTTCCCTGTGAGAATACACTCATATTCCCGCTCTGCTTTTTGTACACTGCTGCCTGCCCACGGAGACTATGAAAGCCCTGTGTCCTTTTGGTTCTTCTACTGGAAAATTCTCTAGACTAAGCAGAACAACAGCACATGCAGACAATTTGCAAATGGACATCATAGTATGGCACAGGCTCTAAGGGTTTTAGAAAGGAGCAGATTCCTACAGTGTGTAAACAGAAATTGCCTTTAAAAGCTGAGGGCAATGTCGTGACTGAACATCAATGCTATTTGTCTTTATCAATAACATACACTAAACGAGCATGATTTCAAGATAACCAGGGAATTATTTTCAAATCTCTGGGCAACATTCAAGGACATCACAAAAGTGAACACCTCATTTTTTTTCTGCTGAGCACGAAGAAGGTTGGAATTCTTCAGAGAATATGCGCGTGTGTTTCTTACATGTAGGTTTCCACATAACAAGTGAAGACCCCATTTGTAAACTTGATGAAAGATTCAATTTTCTTCCTAGTTGATGCGAGGGATTGTGCTTTTTCCAATTATAAACATCATCTAAACTGGTCAAGATTTTAAGGCGCATTCAGGGAAATGTTATATGGCTGTATTCTTTCTTTTTTTTTTTTAAACTTATTCACTTTATATCTTGCTCACTGACACCCTCCCTGTCACCCTTACACAATTCTTCCCTCCAATCACCCTGTCTTCCTCTGAGCAGGTGGTTGTCCCCATGGGTACCCCCCTCCACCCTAGCATATCAAGTCTCTTTGAGGTTAGGCACATCTTCTCCCACTGAGGCCAGACAAGGAAGTTGATCAAGAAGAACATATCCCACATTCAGGCAACAGCTTTTGGGATAGCCACCTATTCCAGTTGTTCGGGACCCACATGAAGACCAAGCTGTATATCCAGCACATATGTGTGGGGAGGCCTAGGTCCAGCCAGTGTATGTTCTTTAGTTGGTGGTTCAGTCTCTGAGGTGGTTCAGCCCCAAGGGTCTGGGATAGTTGACACTGTTGATCTTCCTGTAGAGGTCCTATCTCCTCCAGGGCCTGCAATCCTATTCCTATTCCCACAAGAGTCCCCACACTCTATCCACTGTTTGGCTGTGGGTGTCTGCATCTATTTGAGTCAGCTGTTGGGTAGAGCCTCTCGGAGGACATCCATGCTAGACTCCTGTCTGCAAGCATAACAGTGCTTGCCCATGGGATGAGTCTCAAATTGTGCAGATTATTGATTGGCCATTCCCTCAGTTTCTGTTCCATCTCCCAACCATACATTTCTTGTAGACAGGGAAAAAATTGGGTCAAAAGTTTTGTGAGTGGGTTGATGACTTTATTGCTGGGGTTCCTGCCTGGCTAAAGAAGGTGACCTCTTCAGGTTCCATATCCCAAATGCTGTGAGTCTCATCTAAAGACATGCCCATTTATTCTTGGAGGACTCCCTTATCCCAGGTCTCTGTCTTGTCCTGGAGATGGCCTCTAACTCCCCACCCCAGTGAGTTACAGATTTGAGCTCACTTTCATGACCATCTGGTCATCCCTCATGTCCCTCCCCACACCTGATCCTGAAAACCCTCCTCATCTCCTCTCTCACCTACTCTCCTCCCTCTATCTGCCTCTTACAACTATTTTATTTATCCTTCTAAGTGAGATTCAAGCATCCTTGCTTTTGACTTCCTGCTTATTTAGTTTCTTCGGGTCTGTGGAGTGTATCATGGGTATCCTGTATTTTATGGCTAATATTCACTTACAAGTTAGTAAATACCATGCATGTCTTTGGGGGACTGGGCTACCTCATTCAGGATGATATTCTTAAGATCCATCCATTTACCTGCAAAATTTATGATGTCTTTATTTTTAATAGCTGAATAATATTCCATTATGTAGACATACTATGTTTCTTTATCCATTCTTTAGTTGAAGGACTTTGTTTCTAGTTTCCAGTTTCTGTCTATTACAAATAAAGCTGCTATGATCATAGCTGAGCAAGTGTCTTTGTGAGATGTTGGAACATCTTTTGGTTACATGCCCAGGAGTGGTATAACTGGATCTTGAGGTAGAACTACTCCCAGTTTTCTGAGAAACTGCCAAATTGATTTCCAAAGTGGTTGTACAAGTTTGCACACCCACCAGCAATGGAGGAGAGTTCCCTTTGCTCCATATCATCATCGGCATGTGCTTTCTCTTGAGTTTTTGATCTTATGGCTGTATTCTTAATCTGTCCTGAGAGAAAGATGACCCCGATATAATTAATTCAGTATTTTCTTATAAATATGCCATCACTTTTTTTTCTTTTTTAAACAAAAGGTCAATTATTTGTCTCTGTATACCCAAGTATACCATGTGTGTTGTGTCTGTGGAGGCAGAAGAAGGTGTCATATTTCCTGAAATTTGTTGCTGTGTGGATGCTCAGAACTGAACCCAGATCCTCTGAAGGAGCAGTATGTGCTCTTATCCACTGAGCCTATCTTCCCAGCTCACTCTATTTATTTATTTAGGTAAAAAAAAAAATCCTGGCATTCCTGAAGGATGCAGTAATGTACTGGTTCCATGATTTAAAACAAAATAATAAACAAACCTAACCCAAATAAAAAAAAACAAACCAAACAAAAACCTTACATTTTTCACAAGATAAAAATATCAATATCACTTTTTCCTTAAAATTATCATGTATGTGAAAATTATATCAATTAACTTAGTAAATTATGACACATAACGTATCAAAGCTTTGGAAGATGATATTTTGATTGCAGACATTAGTTTACTATAATTAGTAGAAAATGTAGTATTAACTTTATTTTGGGTGATTTATTGAGATAACTCAAATATAGATTAGGTATTTAAATTATTGTTTTACAGATTGTTAAAGATAAAAAGACATTTTTATTTAAGTGAAGTTAGTGTAAGTTATGCTGTAGTGACAAACACTCCTAAGATATTATTGGCTTTCAGTCTCAAATGTTTGTTCCTTATTTGCATGACGTATGTAGTACAGGTTTATTAGAGACCCTGATTCACATGTCTTCGTTGCATGGTGGAGGGAAATGCAGCAGATACCGTTTTGGAGTTTATTGTTTATTAATGTAGCTAGAAGGAAAATGTACATTTCCTACTAATATCTTTTGTCTCAGGCTGCTATCATACTCTTTATGTGACTGAAAGTGACCGTGCATTTCTGAGCATCCTTCTGTTTTCACCTCACGAAGGCTACAAATTATTACACGTACATGACATCTCAGCTGCTTTATGCCGTGCTGGGAATCAAAGCCAGGCCCTAAGGCATACTAGTCAAGTACTCTGCCAATTGACCTAAGTCCCAGCCCTCTGCACTAATTAGTAAACTATGTCACCTCCACCAGAAACTATAGGACAAGAAAGAAACACATTTTATCATGCCTTTTGACAGAAAACCAGAAATGTTGGTGAACAGCATTAATGAATGCAAACTAATGCATACTTAGGCTCAGGTAGAGGATTTGGAGAACTTTTGGGGCTATCACTTCCTCCTACAGTCAATAGCACACCCTGTGCCCAGTTTTAGGCACACTGGACATATATAACACAATGAAAGAAGTTTTCATTTTACACAGTTTTTTTTTTTCACTAGAAAGTGAGTGATTGGATGCACTCTTGGTATTTTTAACTGCACCATTGCCCAAACAACTATTACCATTTGAGGTATTTCCCTCAGTGGGCCATACTGTAAATTAAGGAACAACTGTATCAGCACACATCATAGCCTGCTTTTAGGAACTGAATGCAATCACATAGCTCATAGTGAAGAGGTACACAGTGCTCAAGAAATGTCATGACTCTTCCCAAATCAAGGTGTATCATGATGTGATATTGGAAATACAATAAAAAGCACACACAGGACTGTTTCATGTTCTTGGGTATCAAGGAAATTTCCTGGACTTTAAATTATCTTTCATCACATTTTCTGGAAGTACAGTGCAAGTAATACATTCTTTTGTCATGGTCTTTGCTTTCTAAGTGCCCTCATTAAAGATATGTCTCTTGTCAAGAAGGAGAAAGTGTGAAGTTGTTATAAGTAATGCCAGTGTAATGTGAATTTGTTTTTCAGAGTCATGCTGATTGAGTAAAAGCCAGGGGGTCACTTTTCTGTTTGTTTGTTTTGAGTGAAATGGAGAAAGGAAAAAACCTATGATGTTTCACAAACCTCAAGGAAAATGTACCCAAACAGGGTGCCCAAAGCAGCAGTATTTGCAATTATTTATTTATGAAGAGCCAAGATAATGAAGTATATAACTTCACATCTCAGCACTATTCATTTGTATCTACAAATGCTGGCTTGACTCATTAGACTTCATCTGTGAGGAACACCAAAGGATGCTGAAAAAGACATTATTTATATTACAATTCAAGACACAAATCATTGTATTTTTAAAGAATATTTATGCCTTGGGAATACTGAGTTTAAAAGTGTAATCTATTTGGGACGCAGAGACAGATATTTTCCAAAGGTAATTTCCTAGTGGGGGGAAAAAGTCATGTTATATTCAGACCCATGATTCTTTGTCTATGACAAGACAAGCTGAGTGGATGGAGGAACAGACCATTTGTTGGGTCCTGGGTGACAGGGCAGTAGAATCTGTGGAGTGCCTCAAATGTCCATTGTGAGAGACTAACACAGGGGGAGGAGTTTAGATTAGGTTAGAATCCAGAATGTAGTTCTGAGGATGTGCTTTTTATATATGAAAACAGAAAGGATTTAGATGACATTAGAACTTTACTTTAATTAGAGAACATGTTGATCTAACGTTCTATTAAAATTCATTAGAATCCCTGGTAGTATCTGAAGATTAAAATAAATCCCTAGGGAAGGCAGCAAGTGAAGACAACTCAGAAGGTTGCATTGGGTTATCGGTGAGTGGCTTGAGCCACAAAACCAGATGCAGTGGCAGCTTCGGAAAAGTTGGCCTTTATAGTTTGAGATGCAGTTCATGACATACATCATAGAATGGTGTTGAAGCAGTGCACCGTAGAAAGAACTTCATTTCAAAAAAAAGCTAAAACAGCTGACAGTGGGAAGCGAAGTGCTGCATAAAAGGTGTAGGCTAAAGCTCAAAGTTTCTAAGGAAGAGCCAGCCCCATTTACACTGTGGAGAGGGAACTTACACTTTACAGGTTTACAATGATGTCTCAATGAGATAATGTGTGTGAAAAGCAGTGAAGTCAATTGGTGTGTAATACACACGCAATACAATCTACAAAAGGCTAGTACTGATGATGATTCTAACCCAAAGAGTGATTTGTCTTCCTCCTCTGGGAACGCAGACCTAGGGTCTCATTGGTACTTTGATCCTTCAGATATGAGGATAGCATGATGGAGAAGTTACATCACCCCCTTAGCCATTTATTGTGGCTTAAAATTTAAGGTGAAGTGCTGTCCATTTGCTTGGTAGCATTTCTTACCAAGTGTAAAAGCAGAGAACATCCACTTCTTGAGCATTCATCAAATTAACACCAATTAGCTAGTAAAGGACTAGCATATTAAACACATAAAGAAAGCATGCATCTTAGGTGCCGTCTATACTCACAAGAAAGGAAAAGCCTAGTGCATTTGCAATCTAGAAGTCTCTAGTCTGGGAAATGACAATCACAGAAAGCTGTCAACACCTCTCCTCACAACTTTAATAAGTATATTCTCTCCTTATTATTATCACAGGGTAAATTTTAATAACAAAATTTCATAGTTGCATATTGTCTCTGTCTAGAATAACAATGACTGAAATTCCAAATCACTTTTATTCACATGTTTGCTATTATGTATCATCACTATTAAAATCAAACTTGAGTGGAAAACGAAAAAAATATGAATGGCAAATCATACATAGAAATCAAATTGGTTCAGCGCATAAAAATATTCCATTTTCAAATGACTGGCATTATAAATGAAATAGATTGAGTAGTGCTATTTTAGGGTTATCTTCTGCTCAGCATTTGTGATGAGCTTTCCAGAAATCAGAGGCAACATTCAGTTTTCATTCAAATGCTCCTGAAACTTCTTGGCGAGAGGACTTTAAGAGATTTCTTAAGAAATTAATCCTAAAGAAATCCATGTCAGAACTATCATTGTGTTTAGGAAATTATATCTTGACGAGTTGAAAAGAGAGCCTTGACTTGTAAAACTGTACCATGAACTGCAGGAGATTAGTAAGTTTGTTCGTTCGTTTCTTTCTTTCTTTCTTTATTGGAGATGTAAGGAGTTTGGACATGTAGGTGGATCTATTACCTGGTAAATAATCAATTCACCCAAATATTAGATAAATTCAGTGTATCATTTCCAGTGTCATCCCAAGTATTTTATATTACTAAGTTGACTAATAAGGTACTAGAGAGATGATTCAGTGGTTTAAGAGCACTGGCTGCTCAGGCAGAGGAGCCAGATGCAATTTCCAGCACCCGCATAGTGGTTCACGATCACCTCTAACTCCAATTTCAGGGGATCTGATGACCCCTTCTGACCTTTGCCAGCACCAAGCATGTATGTGGTACACATACAAACATGGACCAAACCACTCACATATAAAATAAAATGGATAAGTCTAAAGGTTAATTAATTCAGAACTGAACTAACTTGTATTTGTTGAGTATGTGTTACATAGCTCTGTGTCAGGTGCTATAAAATTCAGTATACAAATCTACTATAGATTTCAACCCTTGTCAGCTAAGAGCCTTTTGTCACATTGAGAAAACAAACATGGGAGAGCAAGCACATTTAATATAATCCTTTGTGGTGAAGGTCAAATTATAAAATCTATAATACGTGAGGGTTGGGTAGCACACTGGAATCCATAGGGGCCATAAAGACTGAGCTTGATCTGAGTCTTATAAAGGATATAGTTTGAAAGGAGAGTGTGGCATTCTAGAATCCAGAGAGAAAACAGGAGTTTTCGTGCGATAACCTGGAACGGAGTGAATGAGAGGTGTGTCTTCTTCTTCCTATAGTCATGCACTTAATAGCATTCAATAAAGGCTTATTTCCCCTATAATCATGATACATTGCATACTAGTACTTAGCAATAATTCACTGTGTAGTACAGTTCCCAACTAGCTGATGATTATAATTACTGAAAGAACCTACAAATGATGTATTAAGTCCAAATGCGTCTAGATTCGGTTAGGATGAGAATCCCAACTCTGCTTCTTTTGAGCACTCATAGCAAATTATTTAACCTGTTTGAACTTTAGTTTCATCTGTACATGGATCCAAGTTCCTTCTCTCTCAGAATCATCTAGAAGACTAACTATTCCCATTTGTTCTTGAGCCCACTTAGAACAGCCTGATAAAGGCGTGTTATACATGTGTCAGTGATGATAGGACTTCAGTGTCTTTTTTGTCATCTTCCTCTTTCATATTTACTCATTCTTGGAGTCTTACCTGAACTTAGTGCTTTCATGTTTTCACAATTGAAAATAGTCTTTTGATAGGCACAGAACTGTGTAGGGTACTCCTATGCTGCATGGGCAAACAGTTTCTCACCATTACAATAATTATTTAGGACATCTAAAGATGATTCACAGAATCTAAGTATTCAAACTGAAGATATAAATGTGCTGTGTCAGGAACAAACAAACAAACAAAACCCTCCTGCTTAGTTCTTGCAGAAACTAGTGTTATAAAGGATATAATTTGTTCCAAACAACATTTTGCATCTAGAGATAGAATTTTGCTTATACTGTATAACAAGCCAAATGAGACTTGTAGAAACAAGAGCATAATATGTTGGTAAATCACAATCAGGCACAATTTGGGAAATTAAGAATTTGAAAATTAAAAGCCATGAATATTCAAAAAGAGAATTTCATATAGTTATATTACAAAAAGAATGCTGACATTATTTTGTAGAGAGAAATAGTCTCATATATATGCAAAAGGGAAATACTAATATAATGATTTTATGCTGCTGACATTATGGTCAACCTATGATGTTTAAGAGAGTGGTAGGAAAAACAACAACAACAACAAAAACCCAAAAAACAGAAAAGAGAGAGCAGTAGGGAAAGACAGTGTCTTAGGGTTTTACTGCTGTGAACAGACACTATGACCAATGCAAGTCTTATAAAGGACAACATTCAGTTGGGGCTGGCTTACAGGTTCAGACGTTCAGTCCATTACCATCAAGGCATGAGCATGGCAGTGTTCAGGCAGACATGGTGCAGGCAGGGATGAGAGTTCTACATCTTCATCTGAAATTGGCTAGAGGAAGACTGGCTTCCAGGCAGCTAGGATGAGTGTCTTAAAGCCCACTCCTACAGTGACACACCTACTCCAACAGGGCCACACCTTCTAATATTGCCATGCCCTGGGCCGAACATACACAAACCATAACAGACAACATCCTCTAATCATTTGTCACAGAAACCTTAGAGGGTAATATGAGGAACTCATAATTCTGCTTTGTAAGTGATCAAACCTGTACATTTCAAGGGGGATTTGCACTTACATCCTCACTGTGAGGCAATAGCTGGGATTTATAATATCAGCAATGTCGCAGGACATAAGAAAACAGATATCACCTGAAGTCAAGTTTATTCTCTCAGTCTCAACCCTGATAAAATTTACCATTCTGCACAGTTCTTGTGTCCTCTCATACATTTTTACCCTTATCCTGGACTTATGGCTGTATAGTGAGTGATTGTGTTTCATTGCTTTCTTGCCTCTCAGAGTGACTTTGTGACTATTTAAGTTAAAGGAAAATCTATCAGTTATCATTGCCTCACTCCCTGATACTCCAGTTTTCCATATTTTATAGCAAATAGTCATGTCCCAGGCCTGGTTTGGGTGAAGAAGACTAGCATGCCATGACACAGTTAGAAATCAGAAAGAACCTGAGTCTGTGAATGACCCTTGATCCAAGCTGCCTAGCAAGTTTGCAATGGCCTACATGCTGGGTGGGGAATAAATTCACTCTGTAGTTATGCCTATAAATTGCTTGCTCTTTTGTTCAGTCCATTTGAGTTTTACCCTAATTATTAAATATTTTGTTTGTGGTTGATTTTAGAACATCCAGCCAACTGGCAATCAGAAAAATCTCATGGATACTTATTAACATCAGTATTTCCTAGAAAATATATGTAATAAATTATGAACTTGTATCTCTTTTGTAATTTGTTGGTAGGCAAGTATATTTATTTACCTATTTTATGTATGTGAGTGTTTTGCCTGCATGTATATGTGTGCACATGCATGCTTGGTATCTGTGACAGTCAGAAGAGGGTATTGGATTCCCTGGAACTGGAGATAAAGAGGCTTTTGAGCTACCATGTGAGTGTTGGGAACTAAACCTAGTCCTCTGCAAGGGCAACAATGTTGTTAACTATTGAGCTACCCTTTCAGTCTCTGTTAACTTACCAATAGCTAATAAAAATTATTTGAATAATTTCTGTGGCTGGAATTTTTTCCTAAGAAATGCTAGTCTACTAATAGTTTTGCATTATTTTCTTATCCCCAAATCATATATCTTATAGTAATATATAAATGAATATATATGAATATAAATATATACTGTATGTGTTTTATATATACTACAGAGAGAAGACACTAAAGGAAAAATTAAAATAAAGTTTTAAGTTTGGTAAACACACCTTGAAATAGCCGATAATGAGTCACAACACCATGTAATCCATGCCCACTTTGAGTATGGGAAAAGTTGAGTGAAGACATTGACTATAGGAAATAGTGGGACCTCGGGTCAGGCTTGTGTTGGATCTTATTAGACTGTCTAGGCAGGTTGCAATAGAAATTATCCAGCTGGCCCTATAAACATAAAACCCTATAGTGAGGGAGATGTAGCAGGGACCTCCTGTAAAGACTTTCTACATGTAAGAATGGCCTTCGACCGATAGCTAGGATAGCTAGTAAGGAGTGAGACCCGTGTTATTCAGCTTTAGGGAGATTAACTCTTTGTACTGGTTTACCAGTTAGGGCACTCTTCCATGGCAGAGGCTAATTCTCTGTTCCTCAGCAGTTATTAGCTGCCTGTAGTACTTTGTTTATGGGTGGAAGTATGTGAAGCTTCCCCCTCCCACATTAGCATACATTGGCATTGGCATGGCTTGGGTCTTGTTTTGACAGTCATAGTGTTGAAATAACATCAGTGTAACTTCCCTCTCATTTTAAGGAGCTACAATCTAACAACAAACTTCATGGTCTTCAGGCTCTCACACTCTTTCTATTCTTATTTCCAAAATGTTCCCTGAGTCTTAGGTACAGGAGTCCTCTTGTGCTGCAATTATGCACACACAAGCCATATTAAATGGACTTAGCAGGTTGTATGTATATATTTACACAAGTGTATTTAACAATAGAGATAAAAAAAATAGACCATTAGTTTGAGAAGGAGTAGGTGAAGCTGGAGAACAGAAAGGGAAGAGAAATAAAAGTGAATTCCCTCAACAATCAGGATGGGTATGACTTTAAGTTTTCCTTAGTCTGCTTTTCTAAGGAAAGCATGTACAATCATTGCCTTGAATCATGGAAAATGGAGTGAAGCTATGCTTGACTCCCAAACCACAGACACTACCAGGCAATAAATAGCTGCATGTGACTTGCACTTGCCAGGATTGTGGTAAAATTTTACACAGTGGTGAAAATCAATGTACCCACGGTGATATATTTTATGCAAACAAAGACAAAAATATAAAAAATAAAACAAAACAGAAAAACCCTTCACTGATCCAAAATGCTGCCTAACAAGCTCATTTTGAATCTAGATAACTAGAATTTCTACCTTGCATTTATTGTCCTAAAGTGTCAGAATAATAATAATAAAAAGAAGATATCCACTAAAATAATTGAATTATACAGCAGAGATAGTAATGAACAGCTCATCTCGTGTTACCTCTCCATCTGGACAGCTAATTTTAATGATGAGATTTCTTCTATTTTACTCCTTAAAAAACAGTCATCTTTAAACCAAAATTATTTTGACCTGTTTTTGCTTCCTCTTTCAAATTAGCTGTTGCTCTTTGATGTAGCTAATTGTAGTAATGACAGAGAAAAAGAAATGATTTTGACCTTGGAAAATGCTTCTAACCATTTTTAGAAGTTACAATTTTTTTTTTTGGTAGCAATTAGTTCATTAGTGGAAAGTTTATTTTTTGCCTTCCTTTGACTTTTTTATTAAATTATTTTATTTACTTACACTTCAAATATTGGCCCCCTTCCAAATCCCCCTTCAGAGCTTTTTCATGCATCCTCCTCCCCTTTGCCTCTGACACGGTGCTCCTGCACCCCCAACCCAACATCCACCCTCTCACCTCAACCCTTCCAGCTTCCCAATTCCCTGAGACATCATATCTCTACAGAATTTGGCACATCTTCTCCCGATGAGGCCAGACAAAGCAGTCCTCTGTTACATATGTGCCAGGGCCCACTGACAAACCCATGTATGATCTTTGGTTGGTGGCTTAGTCCCTGGAAGCTCTGAAGGGTCTGAGTTAGTTGATACCGCTGGTCTTCCATGGAGAACATCTCCTTCAGCTCTTTCAATTCTTCCCCTAACCCTTCCATAGAGATCTCCGACCTCAGACCAATGATTGGCTTTAAGTATCTGCATCTGTCTCAGACAGCTTCTGGTAGAGCTTCTCAGAGGACAGCTGTGTTCACAAGTACAACACGACATCAGTAACAGTGTCAGAGTTTTGTGCCTGCGTATGGGATGGATCCCAAGTTAGGCTGATCACTGGATGACCTTTCCTTCACTCTCCATTTTTGTCCCTGCATTTCCTTTAGACAGGAACAATTCCAGGTCAACATATCTGAAGGTAGTTGGGTAGCCCCATCCTTCCACTATGGGTCATGTCTTTCTACTAGAGGTGGTCTCTTGAAGTGCCATCTCCCCACTGGTGGGCATTTTGGCTAACATTTTTATGCTTAGAAGAGGCATTTATCTCAAGAAACTGTGGATACAAAATATTTATAATTAGATAGACTTAAACTTTGAAAATATCTTACTAAATTAACAACACGTAGTTTTGAGGCTTAGAACATTATTAATTTGGTAACATTAGGAAAAATATTTTTTCCCATAGTAAATATCAAAACTAATTATTCTCCAAAGGCATGTTTAATAATAGCAAATTTTTGTTCTAAGAAACTGTAATGGAAATATATAGTGGTATAACATTTTTAACAAGAAGGCTGTTAACACAGATGGTAGATTCTGTCCCTTAGTTCCAAATTCCATCTCTGTTATCAGAGGTTCTGGTTTAGCAGGTCCCTATGGTTTCAGAAATGAGGGCAGGGAAAGACAAGATGCCCATGGCCACGAGGTTTTACTAAGCCTTCCTGCAGCTTCTGAGCGACTCTCCATTTCCAGAGCCCCTGTCTTATTTAATCTCAACTCAGTAGGTCTCCTGTAAAATCCAAAGATTCCTGGTGCCTCTGGAGTGATGAGAACTCATTTTTTGTTGCTACCTTTCCAAGGAAATGTTGCTGCTTCACGTTTCTAGAATTTTCAATAATCAATATAAATCATGTCTCTGATTAGTAGGTCATCTGTCTCCTGTAACAATAATTGGAGTCCCTTGAACGTAGAAGGAAGAGACTGAGAAGGGGCAGTTAAATGTCCCAGTGTGTGAGTGCCTGTCTAGCATGTACTCAGCCTTCCAGACTCAGGTCTGTGATCAGATCCCGAGAAACACTCTCCTTCCTCAGGAGAGACGTGGAACACTAGCTCCTCACTCTTATACTGCTCTGATAATACTGTTTGAATGTGCTTCTTTACCACTTAGAATTGACTTTCCCTTTCACCAGTATGAGGCGTGGGTTTGTAGGGATTTCACCTGTGGTACTTTAGTGCTACAGAGTATGTAGTTTGAACCCATTCTCAATACATGCAAGAAACAGGAATGGGTCAATTATGGAGACAGTTGCAGTTGAAAAGTGTGGAAGAACAAAGAAAGGGCCTATGGGTGATAGTATAAACCCAAATGGTTTATCTGTACTCTTTATTTATTTACAGTTGGCGTCCCGTGGCTTTTTATGAAATCACTCATTTTTCCATCCTTCTTGTTTATCTTTTTAACATTACTGAAACATCCCTTTGATGTTGCCTCCTAGTGATGTAGCTGTCAATATTCCCCTTGATGTTGAAAAAGCTGTTTGAAATAAGAGTATGATCATAATTCTATTCCTTAGTCTCTTATTTGATAACAAAAGTCAGGCATGGTGGTATACACCCTTAATCTCAGCATTCAAGAGAGATAAAAACAGATGGATATCTGTGAGTTTGAAGTCAGCTTGATCTACATAGTGAGTTTCAGGCTAGCCAGGCATACATAGTGAGACCTTAAAAACAAAAGACAAAACACAAAAACAAACAAACCAACAGATTTAATTACTTTTCTAAGGTGGGCATAACCATATGAAAGAATGAATCATTCTAAGAAGTCAAGGAAATTTGTCAACTTTTGGCCTTCTTATACACTAGAGTAGAAACCCATATTTAAGTTTAAAAGCAGACATTCACTACCAGATTCTTGTGACTTGACCCATTAAATTCCTGCACTGACTTTATTTGAAAAGGTTAGAGCAGCCCATGCAGAGTGATATAAACAGTATGTGTATGCCTGAGAAGGACCTTGGGTGCCGTTCCTCAGGTATCACATCTCTTACTGGTCTGGAAGTTACCAAGTAGGCTAATATTGGTGGTCAGCAAGTTGCAGGGCTCTGTCTTTCTCTGCCTCCCTGGTGCTGAAATTACAGGCTTGTGTCCCCATATCTGGCCTTTTCCAATGTGTGGCTTGGTGATCTTGCTACGATCATCAGGCCTATCTCCCCATTCCCCATAACAGTCTTTTAACATGTCTGCACTTGCCCCTGATGCTGGGAAGATTTTTGTAAAACTCATATATATTTTGTTTCACAACACTTTGAATATTTTAACATATTTTCATAGCAGATACCACCTTACACCCAGTGATCCCAAGCAGTTTCTTCTTTCTAAAATTCTAAATACTAAATAGTAACTATTAGAATATTTTTACCAAATTTGTAAGCTATACTAATACATTGAGGTATCATTATTTCATATATACAGTAATTTGTATTAATATACATGATTTCTCTACATAAAAGATTTAGTTCCTGTGCCATCATCTTTTTCATTTCCTTTCATTGTTGATTTTTGACTGCTGAGATGGAACTTACTCTAAGTAAGTTTAGTTCCTACTCCCCAAAGAACTAGAGGAGGTTTCCTTGGCCTTGATCATCTCCTTTTCTGAAACAATCTATGTCTGTGTCTATCTATTTCTAAACACTATTCTTCTTCCTAGGACCACTTGGACATACTTACCTTTGTGCATTAAGTAAACATTGGTAAGAGGAAGATGCTGAAACATGGTAGCAATCTCACTTGCTAAAGTATAGGAGAGAAAGGAGGTATTGACCAGGTAGGCAAGCAGTGATGCCCTAAGGCTTATTGTCTGAAGGGCATGTCAAAACTTAACATGTTTTAAATGAGGTGCAGAAAATTCTACCCACACGGCAGGTGATTTCCATCTTTGAAGTCTAATGGGATTATATCTTATTGAGGAAGTAGAGCAAGATCCTTACCAAAAACATGGAAATAGAGATAGAACTCATCTCTGTGGAAACTTGCTTGCTAATACTTAGTTGTCTTTCAGTTCAGAGTCAATAGATAATGTTAAGGATAGCATCTCAGGTCTCTAAAGGGATTGAAATGCAAGGAGTATAGCCAAGAGACAAATGATGGGGGGAATCGAGATGCAAATCCAGCTCCTATGGCAAGGACAACGGATGAATCCTGGAATTGAAGGATCAAACTAACCACTATCTAGTTCGCAATCTATTAGACACTTACCGAGTCATATTTGTGTGTAAGAAGTTATCCTAGACAAAATAAATATATCATTGTTCTTTAGATCAAAGAAGAAGGATAACTTCCAAAATTTATAACAAACACTATTACCTGATATTATCCAACAAAAGTAGTTGAATGAACATTTGTAGTTCTATCTTACAAAGCCTCAGATCACATGGACCATGACATTGTAAAGGAGCAAGGGAACTACATTTTCCTGTGTTTGCTGTTTGGAGAATAGTTTTTCCTGAGGAGGAATTGGCATGGAGATGCTTCCCTAGGTTCTGTGCCAATGTGACATTCGCGTGAGTTATGGGCATAGATTGGCAACATGAATAAAAGCAGCTTAAAAAGAATGGAGGACATCGGGCATACAGTAGAAATGAAATAAGACTTGATCCATTAGTTAACTGATTTAGATACCCAGCTTCTGAGGTATTTCCTTCCTGAATTAATCTAATTCCCAAATTGACCAGTTTCCCCTTACATTGAAGAAATAAGTGTAGACATGAGGGTCTCTATGGTGAGGGAACTATAGGAAGAAGAGGAACAAGCAGAGTAATTAGTCCGTTTCTCCAGAGCATTTTTTATAATAATGTTTTGCAATTATTAACTATGACATTCTTCTCTTCGCTTCACTCTCTCCAACCCTTCCCAGGGATGGCCTTTCTTTCTTTCAATTCATGGCATCTTTTGCGTTTTCTTGTTGTTTTACACAGACACACACACACACACACACACACACACACACACACACACACACACACTTTCTAAATAGTTACATATGACCTGGTCCATACACTCTAATATGAATGGAGTTTGGACTCATTTATCCTGTTTCTCATTCTCTTGTGAAGTTATACTGCTTGGACCTCAGTATCATGGAATTAAGAGAATTGAGGATCTAGAGAGACATGACATCAACTGGACCCCATTTGGGGAAACACATGTAACAACTAATGTGAGTCCTTAGAATCAACAAGTCTAGACTAGGGGCCTGATTGAGACGAACTGAGATTTAAAAAATGTTAATAGACAGTCTCTATAGGGTGGGGCATGGAAACTAGTTAAGGAAGAGATTCAATATAGCAGGATCCTTAGTTGCATATTTTAACTCAAGAAAAAAGAAAACAGGAGTTCAGTAGTTATTTTGGTCCTATTAACTCCTTTAAGCTATGCAGATTTGATTTTAAAGAATGCCGAGTTGATTGATTGAGTGCATATTTTTAGAACGTACTTCTCTCTAATGCCTACTTCACTGCTTTGACACCAGATCTGAGATGGAGAAAGCAGATGCCCTACAGAATTGAAGTTAAATGAAAACTGAATCCTGGCGTATTTCTTACGCTGTGTGCTGGCATTCAATTTTAGAATATGTATCTCGGTTCCTTCTGTTTTCAGAGACTCCGGGGGACCAACAGGATCTCAAGTCACCTTGATCTTGATCGTCTCTACCCTCTTTGCAAAATGCTTCCTCCCTGCTTTCACCACATCTTCCAGACAGGGTAGCCACCTTCCCATTAAGGCCTTTGTTATTTCCCTTGTTCATAAAACATGTCTTGCAGAGTACTTCCCACCATTTGCATTTTTACTTCATCAAGATATTTCTCTGAGAGTAGGAACTCTGCTGTTTTGGTCACTTGCATTTTCTCACCATTTATAATTGTGCCTGGCACATAAAAGGTATTCCACAAATTCTGACTGAATATTTGCATGATTACCAAGGCCTAAGATGCATCTGTCAACCAAGACTTGCCAAGGGCAAACCTAGCTTCCTGCCTTTTGGTGTTTTTTAGTATCTAACAAGACTGAATCTGTTTTGAAGGTTCTCCAGACGCACTCTGGAACAATTGAGATCATTAGAGTCAGGTGAAACAAAAGGAAAGCTGCGTGTGGCATAGTATTTATGCTACCCACTCAACTTTATTCCTAACATTGCTAGATCATAAATTGCTTCATCCCAGACCGTAATAGAAACTAGCCAAAAGCTGGCCATGTATAGATATTCAATGACATTTATCAACAAATGGCTGATTTTTTTTTTATTGGAATGCCATAGTACATAGTTGAAAGAATTTTAAAATAAAATGTCTATAATGACTTCAGCACAATACAATTTAAGTTCCTATCAACTATAAGGAAGTACTCTGCTATTTCTGAAATTTACAAAAATATCTTAGCATTATTGTGAAACACAAACCATCATGATTTTCATTGATATAATTGGAATGACCTAGTAAAGGTCTATGAAGATGAAAAGAGTTAACACACACCATGCCCTTAACACTACTGAGTGAGGTCACAGTTCTGAGCAGCCATTGCTACCAACAGTACCAGATTTATCCTCTCTCTCTCTCTCTCTCACACACACACACACACACACACAATTATTATTATTATTAAATTTAAAAATTATTTTTCTCTGATACATTACATCCCAACCACAATCTCCTCTCCATCCACTCCTCCCAGGTCCTCCTCTACTCTCCTGTCTTTCATATCTCCTTCCACTCCATTTCCCTTCAGAAAAAATCAGGCCTCCTAAGGATACCGACTGAACACAGCATCACAAGTTCAGTAAGTCTAAGCCCTCATACTTCGTCTGGGTAAAGCCACCCAGTAGGAGGAAAAGGGTCCCAAGAGCAGGCAAAAGAGTCAGAGACACCCGACTGTTAGGAGTGGGAAGTAGGTCCCTCAGGAAGACCACACAATCACAGCATGTATGCAGAGGACCTAGTTCAGACCCACCCAGGCTCTGTGGTTGCCACTTGGATCTCTGTGAGCCCCATGAGCCCTGCTTAGTTGATTCTGTTTGGCCATATTCTCCTGGTACTCTTGACGCCCCTGCCTCCTACAATCCTTCCTCTCCTGTGGTTTCTCTTAATTGTTCTCCTTTTTCTCACTCTTTTTTTCTCCTCAAATAAAAAGTGATGTTTTAGCAGCATGATCCATATTACATATTACTATGTACAAGGAGGAAATATGATATAAATCTGTCAGATAAATTGAATAAATTATTCCATTGAAATACATGTTTTTAATTTGCAGAACATGAAACAGAACATTTTCTTCTTTTGGAAAGTTGCTGGTTGGTACTATAATTGGCATAGAGAGTGAAGGGAGGTTTAGCAACTTTGGTTGAGAGCATGAGCCTTACAGTATGACAGTACTGGGTTTCAGTCTTACTTACTAACTGTACTTATATAGAGTGGCCTTTTAATTTCTAGTTGTCAGCTTGACCCTCTATAAAATTGTTTATAATAAGGACTGAGAAAGAATCACCCAAACCAAATAGCACCTAATGTATATTTTCTACTGTCAACCACACTTGGCAAGTCATAGTAGCTTGTTAGTTACTTCCCATAATGCTGTGACAAAGGCATGATGAAAAACAATTTAATGGAAGAGGGACTTATTATTGCTCCTAGTTTGAGAAGATCATTCAATCAAAGCAGGAAAATGTGAAAGGTACTGTGTTGAGAGAGAGTAGACAGCCAGCTGGTCATAGTAGGTCCACAGTCAGGAAGCAGAAAGAAATGAATGTTGGCACTTATCTTTCTCTCCTTTTTCTTCTTCCTTTTCCTCTCCTCCTCTCTTGTTCTTTTTAGTCCAGGACCCCAGCATACAAAATTGTGCTGCCTACAGTTATGGGGGTCTCCTCTCTTCAATTAACCTAATCTAGAAAATTCCTCATAGACATGCTCCAATCTTTCTAGTTCTTGTTACTTTGACAACTAATAAACCATCACTGTAGCTATTCTTATCAAGAATCTATAGTTTTGTCTTGTAAGAAGTATAAAAATTTAATGAATGTAACATGCAATAGATTTTCTTTTTTAATGGTTCTTGGATTTAAGAACATTGGGAATAAAACAGGGTAAGCTATTTAGCATTTCTTCTTCATTTATCTAGATCATCGTGCTTTAACTTAAGATTCCCGAAAGCCTCTCTTGCATTATTTTGAAGAATTTGACTGGTTTGACAAACAAAACCCACAAAATAGATTAGGCATTAGTGAGAGACTGTCCTTGTCATAGTAAGTACCAGCTGTGTCAGCGACTGCTCTTTACTTTGGCCATCTTTGTACAAGCATGACTGAATAGCAGGCTGCAGATTCTGGAGTCGGGTCTCAGTCTCTGCATCCCCATTAGCACTGGAATCACAGAGAGGCCTGTAGGTCATTGGTTGAGCAATTTCCTTCTGCATAAAAAGAACACAATAATCTAAGTGCTCTCAAAGGCCTGTTGTGAGATGAAAATGGGGTAATGTATGTATATGTGATTTGTAAGCTGTCAAATGCTGTACAATTATGAGGTGATACATGAGTCATAAATCAACAATGATTTATTGATTAAAGCTGCAGTGAGCAACTAATTCCATCACTACCTGAGGCATTCAGCAAGTTGTCTTTGGATAGTATTTTCACAATTGACGCTGCCTGAATTAGAATACCGTTTCAAATAATTATTTTGGGAAAATGATCTCTAAGATCTCCTATATCTCTCTATCTCAAGTCTTACGTTAAAATTTTTTTGTTTTATTATGATCTTTGGGTTTCTTCTTATGTCAGAGTAACATTTAGGACAAATAGCCAGTTTGTGGCTTAGTTCTATATCTTACTTGAGAGTTCTGAGAGAGTACTAATTACTCAGGTCAGTGAAGAATGATGAAAAACTACGTTTGATTCTTTATGAGAATTTTTAGACGCCAATGTCAACTAAGTGATCTGTGGCAACCACCTCAGTCACAGTAATTTCAAAGAAACTAGACTGTCACAAAATCACCCTCCACAGTGACGCATTTCCTCCAACAAATGACACCTACTCCAGCCAGACCACTCCTAATAGTGTTACTACCTATGACTAAGCATTCAAACATGTGTTACCACAGGTGAGAAGCTCACGTGACAGAGGACTCAGATGGAATGGAATGATTTTGTTATCCACAAATTTTAAATTTTATTCACGTAGGAAGTAACAATGACCAGACCCTGGTACAATAAGACAGGAACCAAGGCAATTCTGAGTTGGTAAGCACGGCGTAACTGATAATAACATTTTAGGGCTGATTTCTCCCCCTTCCCTTGTCTCTTTCTCCCTCCCTTCCCTTTTTGCTTCTGCACTCTCTTTTCTCCTTGAGGCAGGTTGTCTTGAATATCATTCTTCCACACCCTCCCAAGTGCTGGGACAACAGATCTGTACCACCATACCCTGCATTGGCACACATGTATTTTTATGTCCACTGTCTTATCTTATTTATGAAGTTCCCTCTATAACTTTTTTTAACTTAAGAGTTAGTATATATTAACTTATACACTTGATCAACATTAAATGGGATTTCTTTTACATAGAATTTTATTCAACTCTACATGTAATTTTTTTTTTTTTTTTTTTGGTTTTTTCGAGACGGGGTTTCTCTGTATAGCTCCGGCTGTCCTGGAACTCACTCTGTAGACCAGGCTGGCCTCGAACTCAGAAATCCGCCTGCCTCTGCCTCCCGAGTGCTGGGATTAAAGGCGTGTGCCACCACTGCCGGCTACATGTAATTTTTTTAAAGATTTACTTGACATCCAATCTCATCTTACCCTCCCTCCTCATCTCCCGGTTTCTCCCTTTCGTCTCCCCTCCTTGCCATCCTCCTGCTTCCCCTTTATCATTAGAAGGGGGAGTCTCCCATGAATATCAACATGCCTTGGCATATCAAGTTGCAGTAAGACTAGGTACATCTTTGCCTATTGTGATTGGGCAAGACAGCCCAGAAATGGGAAAGAAATCAAAAAGCAGGCAGTAGTCAGATACAGTCCCTATTCCTGTTGTTACAGGAATCCCACATGAAGACCAAGCTGCACAATGAGCTGAGGCCCTAGGTTCTTCCCATGCATGCTCTCTGGCAGTTTAGTCTCTCTGGGTCCCTATGGGCTCAGGTTAGTTGATTCTGTATGATTTCTTGTGATGTCCTTAACTTCTCTGGTTCCTTCAACCCCCACACCCCCAACTTCAATAGGATTCCCCAAGCTCTGCCTAATGTTTGGCTGTGGGTCTCGGGATGTTTCCATCAGTTGCTGTGTAAAGGCTCTCAGATGATAGTTATGCTAGGAGGCTGTCTGCAAGTATAAGAGAATAACATTAATAATGTCAGGGGTGGACTATCTCTCATGGTGTGGATCTCAAGTTGGGCCTGTTATTGGTTGGACTTCCCTTCAAAGTTTGATCCATCTTTATCCTCATATATCTAATAAATAAGGATACATTATGAGTTTAAGGTTTTGTGGCTGGGTTGGTGTCCCAGTTCCTCCATTAGAAACCTTTTCTCATTGCAGGAGATGGCTGTTTCAGATTCTATATTCTCCATCACAGAACTCTTAGCTAGGGTTACCCTCATAGATTCCTGCGAGTTTCCATTGTTCTAGGTTTCTAGCTGGTCCCAGAGATGCCTTCCTAGATTCTAATCCTCTCTCCCTCCTACCTTCCCCCACTTGATCTCTCCTGATTCCCTCTTCAGCCTGTCCTGTACGCAGATCACTCCCTTCATGTGCCCCCAGTGTCTGTTCTATTTCCCCTTCACAGTGAGATTCAAGAACCCCCAAATGGACCCTTATTATTACTTATTTTTCTTTGGATCTATGGGTGGTAATATGGTTATCCTATACTTTATGGCTATTATCCACTTATAAGTGAGTACATACCATGTTTGTCTTTCTGAGTCTGGGTTACCTCACTCAGGATGATATTTTATAGTCCCATCCATTTGCATGAAAATTTCATGATGTCATTCTTTTAAATCCCTGGGAAGTATTCCATTGTGTAAATATACCACATTTTATTTATCCATTCTTCAGTTGAGGGAGATCTAGGTCGTTTCTAGTTCCTGGCTATATGAACATAGTTGAGCAAGAGTCTTTGTGGTACTGTGGAACATCTTTTGAGTATATGCCCAGGACTGGTATAGCTGGGTCTGGAGATAGAATTATTATTATTTTGGTAGTTTCTGAGAAACTACCAAATTGATTTCCAATGTGGCTGTACAAGTTTGCAGTCCGAGCAGCAATGGAGGAGTATTGCTCCTGCTCACTCCACATTCTTACCAACATGTCATGTTGCTTGAATGGTAATCTTCATAACTCTGAGAGTGTAAGATAAAATCTCAGAGTCTTTTTGATTTGCATTGATGATTGCAAGGTTGTTGAACATTTCTTTAAGTGCTTCCCAGCCATTCAAGATTCCTCTATTGAGAATTCCCTGTGTAGATTTTTACCTTCTTTTCAAATTGGGCTATTTGGCTTTTTGATATCCAGATTTTTGAGTTTTTATATATTTTTTATATCAGTCCTCTGTTGTATGTAGGGTTGAAGATCTTTTCCCATTCTGCAGGCTACTGTTTTGTCCTTTTGATGGTGTCTTTCACCTTACAGGAGCTTTTCAGTACATGAGGTCTCAGTTATTAATTGTTGATCTTATTGCTTGAGCTTTTGGTGTTCTGTTCAGTAAGTTGTCTCCTGTGACAAGACATTCAAGGTTATTCCCCACTATTTTCTCTCATTTATTATATCTGTTTTTTATGTTGAGGTCTTTGATCCACTTGAACTTGAGTTTTATACAGAGTGATATATATATGGCTTTACTTGCATTCTTCTACCTGCAGACATCCAGTTAGGTAGATATTTCCATCTTCTGATAGCTTATTCATTTCGTTCTTTACAGACTTTAAGTTCTTGTCATGAAGGTCTTTTTCTTCCTTGGCTAGAGTTGCATGAAGATATTTTATATTATCTGTGGCTACTGTGTAGGGTGTTTCCCTTATTTCCTTCTCAGCCCATTTATCATTTGTATATAGGAGGACTACTGATTTTTCCAGTTAATTTTATATCCAGTCACTTTGCTGAAGGTATTTGTCAGCTGTGGGAGTTCTCTGGTAGAGGATTTGTGTCACTTATATAAACTATCATATCATCTTTAAATAGCAATACTTTGACTTTTTTCTTTCCAAATTGTATCTTCTTGATCTCCTTTCATTGTCTTATTGCTCTACTTAAAACTTCAAGCACTATGTTGAATAGATATCGAGAGAATGAAAAGCCTTGTATTGTCCCTGATTTTAGGGAAACTGCTTTAAGTGTCTCTCCATTTGATTTGATGTTAGCTATTGGCTTGCTGAGTATTGCCCTTATTGTGTTTAGGTTGTGTCTTATATCCCTGATCTCCCTCAGACTTTTATTATGAAGGCATGCTGGATTTTGTCAAAGGTGTTTTCAGGATCTAATGAGATCATGTTTCTTTTCTTACAGGTTGTTTATGTGGTAGATTACATTGATGGAATTTCAAATGCTGAACCATCCCTGCATCTCTGGTATGAAACCTACTTGATCATGGTAGATGATGTTTTTGATGTGTTCTTGGATATGGTTTGCAAGTATTTTGTTGAATATTTTTGCGTCAATGTTCATAAGGGAGATTGGTTTGAAATTATCTTTCTTGGTTGAGTTTTTCATGGTTTACATACCAGCATAACTCATAAAATGAATTTGACTGTTCCTTCTGTTTCTATTTTGTGGAATAGTTTGAGAAGTATTGGTATTAGCTCTTCTTTGAAAGTCAGGCTGAATTCTGCACTAAAACCATCTTGCCCTGGGCTTTTCTTAGTTGGGAAACTTTTAATGACTGCTTCTATTTCCTTAAGGGTTATAGCCCTATTTAAACTATTTACCCGATCTTGATCTTTAACTTTGGTAAATGGTATCCATAAAGTAAATTCTCCATTTCATTTAGATTTTCCAATTTTGTGGAATACAGGCTTTTGAAATAAGACCTCATAATTCTTTGGATTTCTAAGTGACTGTTGTTATGTCCCCCTTTTCATTTCTGATTTGAATATTCTCTCTCTGCCTTTTAGTTAGTTTGACTAAATGTTTGCCTATCTTGCTGATTTTCTGAAAGAAACACTCTTGGTTTCTTCGATTCTTTGCATTGTTCTCCTTGTGTCTAATTTATTGATTTCAGCTCTGAGTTTGGCTATTTCCTGCCAACTACTCCTATTGGATGTGTTTGCTTCTTTTTGTTCTAGAGTTTTCTGGTGTCCTGTTAAGTGGTTAGCATGACATTTATTTATGAAGCCATTTAATGCTATGAACTTTTCTCCTAGCATTGCTTTTATTGTGACCCATAAGTTTGTGGATGTTGTGCATTCATTTTTATTGAGTTTTAGGAAGTCTTTAATTTCTTCCTAATTTCTTTCTTGACCCAGTGGTTGTTGAAGAGGGAGTTTTTCAGTTTCCTTAGGTGTGTAGGCTTTCTGTTGTTTCTATTGTTGTTAAAGTTCAGCTTTAATCAGGGTAGTCTAATAAGATACAGGGGGTTATTTCAATGGTCTTGTATCTTTTGAGACTTGCTTTGTATTCAAGTACAAAGTCATTTTTGGAAAAGGTTCCACCAGGTACTAAAAAGAAGGTATATTCTTTTGTTTTGGGTGAAATGTTCTGTATATATCTGTTAGGTTCATTTGATTCATACGATCTGTTAATTTCATCATTTCTTTGTTAATTTCAGTTTGAATGACCTGTTCATTGTTGAGAGTAGGGTGCTGAAGTCTCCCACTATGAGGTTCAATGTGTAATTTAAACTTTAGTAATATTTCTTTTATGAATGTGGGTGCTCTTGCATTTGGGGCATATATATTCAGAATTGAGATGTCATCTTGGTGGACTTTTTTTCTTTGATGCCCTTCTCATCTCTTTTGATTTTGATTGATAGTCTATTTTATTAAATATTAGAATGACTACTCCAGCTTTATTCTTAGGTAAGTTTGCTTGGAAAATCTTTTTCCAGCCCTTTATTCTGAGGTAATATCTATCTTTGTTGTTGAGATATATTTCTTGCATGCAGCAGAGTGATAAGTCCTATTTTCATATTGATTTTGATTAGCCTGCATCTTTTTATTGGGAAATTGAATCCATTGCTGCTGAGAGAGATTAATGAGAAGTGATCAGTAATTCCTGTTACTTTGATATTGGTGCTGGTTGTGTGTGTGTGTGTGTGTTTCCTTCCTTTTCTTTTGTTTTGCTTGTGTACAATTATTTATTTCCTGTCTTCTTGAGTGTAGTTAAATTCCTTGGGTTGGAGTTTTCCTTCTAGTATCTTCTATAGTGCTGGATTTTTAAATAGATATTGTTTAAAGTTGGTTTTGTCATGGAATATATCTCGGTTTTTCCCTCTATGATGATTGAAAGTTTTACCTGGTATATGTGGTCTGGGCTGGCACATGTGGTCTCTTTGAGATTGCAAGACATCTATCTGCTCAGGTTCTTCAGCTTTTAAAGTCACTGTTGAGAAGATTGGTGTAATTCTGACAGATCTGTCTTTATATGTCCCTTGACCTTTTTTCCTTGAAGCTTTCAATATTCTTTCTTGGTTCTATACATTTAAAGTTTTCATTATTGTGTAGTTGGAGGATTTTCTTTTCTGGTCCAACCTGGTGTTTTGCATGTTTCTATATGTTTAAAAGCATCCTTTGGTTATGAACCTATCCTTTAGGTTATGAACATTTTCTTCTATGATTTTGTTGAAAATATTTTCTTGATCTTTGAGCTGGGAAACTTTCCTTCTACTTCTACATTCTTAGGTTTGGTGTTTTCATACTATCCCAGGTTTCCTGGATGTTTTATGTCAGGAACATTTTAGATTTAGTATTTTTTTTGACCTATGTATTGACTTTTTTCTATTGCATCTTCTATACCTGAGATTCTTTCTTCATCTCTTATATTTTGTTGGTGATGTTGTATCTATAGTTCTTCTTCTCTTACGTAGGTTTTTCTTATTTAGGGTTGCCTCAGATTGTGTTTTCTTTAGTGTTTCTATTTCCATTTTCAGGTCTTGAACAGATTTATTCATTACCTTCACCTATTTGATTGTATCTCCCTGTATTTCTTTAAGGGATTTATTCAATTCCTCTTTCAAGGCCTCTATCATCTTTATAATATTGGATTCAAGGTAATTTTCTTTTGTTTCTTCTGTGTTAGGATATCCAGGAGTGGCTGAAGTAGGATAGCTGGGCTCTGGTCGTTCCATATTGCCCTGGCTGTTGTTGATTACATTTTTTTTTTATTTTCATTTTTTATTAACATTTCAAATGTTTCAGATCTCCCCTTTGGAACCTCCCCATTCCCTCTGCCTTCCCCCTGCCAATATGGGGATATTCTCCAACCCACCCTCCCACCCACCCACCTACTCTCCTCTTTCCTCCTTGTCATTCTCCTATACTGGGGGATTTAACACCCTCAGGCCCAAGGGCCTCTCCTCCCCCTGACAGATAACAAGACCCTCCTCTGCCGTATTTGTGGCCAGCACCATGGGTCTCTCCATGTGTATTATTTAGTTGGTGGATCAGTCTCCAGAAGTATCGGGGGTCAGGCCAGTTGCCACTGTTGCTACCTCCCTGGGGCTGCACACTCCCTCAGCAGATTAAGTCCTTTCTCCAAGCCCTCCATTTGGGACATCAACTCAGAACTACTGCTGCTGTGAAGTGACTCTTGGGTATTTCAAACTTTTGGGCTAATAACCTCTTAACAGTGAGTACATACCATGTTCATTCTTTTGTGACTGCGTTACCTCGCTCAGAATGATATTTTCAAGATCCATCCATTTGTCTGCGAATTTCATGAGTCATTGTTTTTAATTGCTGAGTACTATTCCATTGTGTAAATGTACCACATTTTCTGTATCCAGTCCTCTGTTGAGGGACATCTGGGTTGATTCCAGCTTCTGGCTATTATAAATATGGCTGCTATGAACATAGTGGAACATGTGTCTTTATTAGATGTTGGAGCATCTTCTGGGTATATGCCCAGGAGTGGAATAGCTGGGTCCTCAGGTAGTATTATGTTCATTTTTCTGAGGGTCCCCCAAACTGATTTCCAGAGAGGTTGTATCAACTTGCATTCCCACCAGCAATGGAGGAGTGTTCCTCTTTCTCCACATCCTCGCCAACATCTGCTATCACCTGAGTTTTTGATCTTAGCCATTCTGACTGGTGTGAGGTGAAATCTCAGGGTTGTTTTGATTTGCATTTCCCTGATGACTAAGGATGCTGAACATTTCTTTAGGTGCTTCTCGGCCATTCGAGTTTCCTCAGTTGAGAATTCTCTGTTTAGCTCACTTCCCCATTTTTTGATAGGGTTATTTGGATCTCTGGAGTCTAGCTTCTTGAGTTCTTTGTATACTTTGGATATTAGCCCTCTATCAGATGTAGGATTGGTAAAGATCTTATCCCAATCTGTAGGTTGCCGTTTTGCACTATTCAGTGTCCTTTGCCTTACAGAAGCTTTGTAATTTTATGAGGTTCCATCTGTCAATTCTTGATCTTAGAGCACAAGCCATTGGTGTTCTGTTCAAGAACAATTCCCCTGTGCCCAAGTGTTCGAGATTCTTCTATTAGATTCAGTGTATCTGGTTTTATGTGAAGGTCTTTGATCCACTTGGACTTGAGCTTTGTACAGGGAGATAGGAATGGATCAATTCACAATCTTCTACATGTAGACCGCCAGTTGATCCAGCACCATTTGTTAAAGATGCTGTTTTTTTTTCCACTGTATGGTTTTAGCACTTTTGTTGAAGATCAAGTGACCATATGTGTGTGAGTTCATTTCTGGGTCTTCAATTCTATTCCATTGATCTACCTGCCTGTCACTGTACTAATACCATGCAGTTTTTATCACTACTGCTCTGTAGTACAGCTTGAGGTCAGGGAGGCTGATTCCCCCAGAAGACCTTTTATTGTTGAGGATAGTTTTTGCTATCCTGGGTTTTTTGTTATTCCATATGAATTTGAGAATTGCTCTTTCTAGGTCGATGAAGAATTGAGTTGGAATTTTGATGGGGATAGCATTGAATCTGTATATTGCTTTCGGCAGGATGGCCATTTTAACTATGTTAATCCTTCCAATCCATGAGCATGGGAGATCTTTCCATCTTCCGAGGTCTTCTTCAATTTCTTTCTTCAGAGACTTGAAGTTCTTGTCATACAGATCTTTCACTTGTTTGGTTAGAGTCACACCAAGATATTTTATGTTGTTTATGACAATTGTGAAGGGTGTCATTTCCCTAATTTCTTCCTCAGTCTGTTTATCCTCCAAGTATAGGAAGGCTACTGATTTGCTTGAGTTGATTTTGTATCCAGCCACTTTGCTGAAGTTGTTTATCAGCTGTAGCAGTTCTCTGATGGAGTTAAGTGACCTGATGCAGGTCACTTAAGTATACCATCATATCATCTGCAAATAGTAATATTTTGATTTCTTTCTTTCCAATTTGTATCCCTTTGATTTCCTTTTGGTGCCTGATTGCTCTAGCTAGAACTTCAAGTACTATATTGAATAGGTAGGGAGACAGAGGGCAGCCTTGTCTAGTCCCTGATTTTAGTGGGATTGCTTTGAGTTTCTCTCCATTTAGTTTGATGTTGGCCACTGGTTTGCTATATATTGCTTTTACTAAGTTTAGGTATGCTCCTTGAATTCCTGATCTTTCCAAGACTTTTATCATGAAGGGATGTTGAATTTTGTCAAATGCTTTTTCAGCATCTAACGAAATGACCATGTGGTTTTTTTTCTTTGAGTTTGTTTATGTAGTGGATTACATTGATGGATTTCTGGGTATTGAACCATCCCTGCATCCCTGGGATGAAGCCTACTTGATCATGGTGAATAATTGTTTTGATGTGCTCTTGGATTCGGTTTGCAAGAATTTTATTGAGTATTTTTGCATCGATATTCATAAGGGAAATTGGTCTGAAGTTTTCTTTCTTTGTTGGGTCTTTGTGGGGCTTTGGTATCAGTGTAACTGTGGCCTCATAGAATGAATTGGGTAGTTTTCCTTCCATTTCTATTTTATGGAATAGCTTGAAGAGTATTGGTATTAGGTCTTCTTTGAAGGTCTGATAGAATTCTGCACTGAACCCATCTGGTCCTGGGCTTTTTTTAGTTGGGAAACTTTTAGTGACTACTTCTATTTCTTTAAGGGTTATGGATTACATTTTTAATGATGGCCCTTAGGCATGTGGGTTTTGGAGTTATTATAGGCTTGGATTCTGATTTCTGAGTTTATATTTGTTAGATGGTTGTTTTGAAGGTTTTTCCCCTTGGTTTCTGTTTCCTCTCTATCTACTGACCTGAGTGGCCTGTGGTTCTGGTGACTAGCTAGTCTTCATGTCCAGTAAGATGTTTCTTCTGGGGGTTTTGTGGCCCGCAAAGTCTCTGTGGATTTGGATGTTAAACTTCCCTAGTATGAGTGTGGCCTGGGGTACTTGTTGACAGCGGGCCTCCAGGAATGCAGCTGGGGATATGGACTGTAATATGGAGCACATGGCATGAAATATATTTTATGGCTGTTGGGTGTACTTTCAGGTGAGTTGGTGGCAGGAGCTCATGGGGAGGGGCTTACCTTGTATCCCTGGGGCAGACAAGCCTCTGGGAAACTAGTCAGAGTTGCAGGGCAGTAAAATAAATCTAAATCTAAATCTGATCTTTCTTTCTTCTTTTCTTTTCTTTTCTTCTTCTTCTTCTTCTTCTTCTTCTTCTTCTTCTTCTTCTTCTTCTTCTTCTTCTTCTTTTCTTCTTCTTCTGGTAGCATTTTAATACAGACACTGGGGCTCACCCATGGTGCTTTTGAGATACAAAGCCCAGATATTTTGCCATTTTTTTTCTTGAGCAAGGACACCAAGAAACTGTCAGGTGGATGTTGTAGACCAGAGCATCATTGACCACCTTCACATGGCCATCAGCAACAGCCAGATTCAGCACCTTCTTCATCTGGAACTTGATTGTAGATTTCACCTCACCCACTTTGGCTACCATGTTTTCACTGTGTGTCAGCAGGGAGCAGAACATGCCTGCCTTGTTTAGGCCTGGGTGCAGGATAAATGGGATCTGCTTGACCAGAGACTCAGAGGCTAAAAAGGCATCATATTTCTTGGCCAGCTTTTTGATCATCTTCTTGTTCTTATTAAGCTGTTTAAGAGCCTGGATGTTCCTGTGAGTGATCCCATGACCTTGGCTTCAACACAGTGCTGCTGACTTCCCAGGATTCACACCCAGAACTTGAGGCGAGGAGTGGACTTAAACCTGACTGTGCCTGAGAATCGTTTGTCCTTCTGAGGGTCACAATTCTTCAGGCTGATCTGTAGCTCCACCGTTTCCAGAAACTTGCAGCACTTGTGCCGGTTCCCGTGTAGGACTTCCTGCACTGCCTCCTACAGTGTGTCCTGTGAGTCTTTGCTGCTCATGGCTGCTCCTACCACGGAAACTGGAAACCCTACATTGGATTTCACTGGGAGTTTGGGGAGGCAAGTCGGGAGGTGGGGGGTGCATGAGGAGGGTTGAGGGGGTAGGGCAAACACACTCTCAGAGACAAAGGGGATGGTACGGGGTAGGTGTGAAGAATTCTGGTACGAGGAAGGGGGCAACATTTGGAATGGAAATAAGTAAATAAAAGAATCTAATTTAAAAAATTAATTTAAAAAACATTATTTCAGTGCAAAAAATCATATCCTAGTGGAAAAAATATGATCCATAAAAATACTTCCATTTATAAACATAAGAATTAAGCAACCAAGTGAAATGTTTTTAATGAACAACTTCAGGAATATGCAAAATATAGAATTACAAAATGAACGTCAATGTAACTATTACCCAGGTTCCAAAATTACTGGAGGATTTCCATTTAGATAGATTCTGACCGCCCCTTCCCATACCATATTACAGTTAAAATTCTAATAGTACAGAGTGAAGAAAGAGACATGCTGAGTTCCTTAGGAATTCAAGCTTATCAGAAACCTGGTATACTTGTCAGTGGAAACCCTACAGAAAAGGAAGGCACACTTAGATGAATTTGATAGCTTGAAACATAGGGATTACCAAGTAAGGTTAGTGTAGCCACCAATGTTATCCTTCAAAAGAAAAAGGGAAAGAAAAGCCTACCTCAATAAGAATAACTAAACCAGTAAGGCTAGCATTGCAGAAGATACTCACCAGACTACTACACTACACACAAAAAAGGAACAAAGATATACATTATCAGGAGATATTAGGAAAAGTGATTCTCACTACTAGGAGAGCTAAACAAATGAGAATTGGGACAGAATCAACATTAATTAAAATATATTTGTATTAATTATTTGAACACCTAATAAATGGATATAATGTTTAAATTTATAGCTTTTTCCCATATTTTTTCCAGATCTATCACTCATATTCTTTCCTAACTTCATGACTCTTATGTTTTTATAACCCAATGAATCCAATTTATGTGACCCACATATGCATGGAGCATAGCATACCTCTGATATGCGACTAAGGGGAAAATTAGTAAGTGCCTTTTATTAATAATCCTAGTCACAAAATATCTTCAGTTTCCAATAAAAATATGAATTAGCTTAATGAATAAAAAAAGCTCTTTGCTTTTTGCAAGAAGTCTGTTTTATTTGGAGAGGGGAGTGTGAACAAAAGAGGGTAATGTGGAAGGTCAAACTCCCTTTCATACGTGTATCTACTTCTCCAATCATTAGGGATGTCTATTCAATTTAAGATTATTACTTGGTTTTAGCTTTTTCTTTTCAATGTTTTCTTCAGCAAATTTTAGATACTTTGCTTCAAAAAAAGTCTCAAAGCTCTGTATACTTATAGGCAGAAGGTACTTATTTTTTTCATATAGTGAAAAGCATTTTCTTGTATTTGTGTTATAATTTGTTTAACCACTCCTCTCCTTGGACGTCTGGATTGTCTCTCTCTCTCTCTCTCTTTTCTTTTTTTTTTTTTTTTGTCATTATGTCTAATGTCACAAGGAATAACTGTATACATTTTTCACCATATTTTTTGCTGGTGTGTTTTCTCACTTTTTGTAAAGTAAGAAAAACAAAAAGTATCTCCAGCTTTGTTTGGAGTAGAAGATGTGACGAGGTATCTGATGTCTGGTGTTATGTCTGGCACATAGTCATCTTTGCTGCAAGTAACTAATAATGTCAACACGAGACAATTTATTACAGTGTATTATGAAAAGACCGTGAAGTGGTGTTTGTGCTTATGTGTACCGAATACAGTCAGTGAAGACGAAAGAGGTTAAGAAAAGTGATATTTAACCTAAGGCTACTTAGAGTCCAAAAGGAGTTTTAGTTAATGAGAGCTTTCCTGAAGATCAGATTATGAAAGAGAAGAGTGATTTTAAGTGCAATTAGTAGAACTTGGAGATAAAAGACACCAGCTACAATGGTGACCTGATTTGGGAAGTAAGTGTCGGATCCTGAAAGGACTTTCTGTTATTCTAGTGCCCAGTTTTGGATGGTTCGTGAAGGATTTACAGCAAGGAGGGACACGAATGCAATTTTAAAAAGAATAAACAACCTTTGTTATGGCTTCCTCTGGCATGAAGGAAATTCAGGGAAGAAATATGAGGAACCAACTATAACTCTGACCAAACATTTTAAACACTGGTTACATGCTATGTCGTCACCATCTTTATTTTCTTAAAGAGGGAATAAGGTTTAAAAAGTCACTTAAATTGCCCAAACCGTAAGCTAATAAAAGGAAGAGCCAAGATATTAACCCAGTTAAAAGTCTACGCCTTTGACACTTTACAGTTTCTCAGATTCAAATTTGTTAAATAGCAAGCTGGTGAAGTGGTGGCCTGAGGACATCAGGGCATATGAACAACTTGACATGGCACTGTTGCAATTCGGGGTATATTACTCTCAAATGAGCCACTGAGGCATTGAGGAAACAGTAGAGAATGGAAGGCCATGCCCACCTTTCCCTGCCATCCTCTCCTGAAGCAGGCATGAGACTTATTCCAGAGTATCCTCCAAATACCTGAAAAACTCAGGGACATAAAGAACTTCACAGAGATGCTGAAGAAAACCTGCCCATTATGTCTTTTTAGATCTCTGAGGTTTAGTTACTTTAGGCCATACTCTCTATGGTAGCTTTCTTCATCAGGCCTACCACAAGAAACATGGTTGCTTTCCTCTCCCTTTAGGATCTCGTATATGTGAAGGCTCTAGTGTCACAAACAAACAAACAAAAAACCAACCAAACAAACAAAAAAAATCCCATACACACAGTAAAGTTGTCTCTTGCTAATCTGTCTTTTGATCTAGGGCCATTCCTACAGACTCAATGACAGCTAATCTGTCTTTAGATCTAGGGTTCTTCCCCTAGACTCAGTGGCTCAGTGATATGCTAGAGGTACCAGTGATTTTCTGGTAGCCTTTAAAACAAGATTTTCTAAGATTAGAGCACTTAAAGAAGGAGAAGTCATAGTTTCCAGAGGGAAACTATTCAGACTTTAATTTTGACATATTTTCCCAGTACATTTATTAATGACTTCCCATTTTGTTTTGGTTGCATGACAAGATAAACCAAACCATGGTTTGACGTGTCTACATTCTGCTCATAATCTAATAGAGAGGACAGGAGATACAACCAGAGCTGATAAAAGCTGGTGGTTATCCACCACTGCTAGAGAAAACCTTGAGATCCAGCTGAGAGTTGTAGAAAAATCTGTGGAGAGAGAAAAATGTTATATCTATCTATCTATCTATCTATCTATCTATCTATCTATCATGCATCCAACCATCCATCCATCCATCCAAGTTTGTTCCATTTATTTATTCTATGAAGAAAAGTCAGATTTACATCAAATTTGTGATATTCTTTAAAAACAAAGCAAAATCTTTTTAGTGTTTTTTGTGAATTTCACATCATGTACCCCAATTCCATTCACCCCTCCCTTCTCTTGTACTTACCCTCCACCCTTGTAAACTCCCCCAACAGAGAAAAAAAAATCTCATTGTGGAAGCTGTAGTGTGTCACAGTGTTTCCTACAGTACACCCTTTTGGCCACTCTTCTTTGCTTGCAAATCTTTATTATGTTGAGTTATTGGTCTGGTACTAGACCTCTGACTTCTGCTACACTATCAGTACTGGATCCTCGCTGGGACTCCTCTTGGATATCCTGTTGTTGCCTTGTGTCATGGAAATCCTGCATTATATATAGGATCTGTAGGAACTGCCTCTTCATGTACTTCAGCAGTTCATCAATAGAGTAGATGTTGGGTGGGGCAATTCAAAGCTCTGGATCTGGGGTTGAAATGTACTTGAGGTGGTTAGCCCACTTGCCCTCCCAATCTCATGCCCTTGGGGCTAGTTTACCAGAAATACCCCCCCCACACACACACATACCACACCACCATGGCCAGCTCTACCCTGTTGCCCAGGTGAGGTGCAGGGCCTGCTCTCCCCAAGTGTTGCAGCTTGTGAGAGACATGACCAGCTCTCCTGCCCACTAGAGCTAGAAATGAGGAAGGGGAAGAAGGCATCTATCTCTCATCTGAACCACCACCCAGCAAACAAGAGGCAGGGCCGGATCTCCTGAGCTTAGACCCTGGTCTTGCTTACCTGCAACCCCCACATCCTAGGCTAGCTCTACTGGCTGTCCAGACAAGGTGCAGGTCCAGCTCTCCAGATCTCATGACGCCAGAGCCAGGTCTCCCATGATGCTCAAATGAGAGGTGGGGCCAATTCTTCACAGCTTGCAGACATCAACATGTCCCCAAGTGGCAGCCAACACTAGGGAAGTCTGCCTGGTCTTTGATAGAAACAAATCCCTGCTGATACAGGGCTATGGACCCAGATATGGCCCCTGAAAGCAACATAAGCCAGGACTCCATTATGGTCCCAGGTGGCATCACATTAGGCTATTTCTCACTAACCTCAAGGCTCCGGTTCTGCCTCTTTTCATTGCGCCCACATCCTTCTGTTTCTCTTCTCTTCAATTTTTCTACCATTTACTTGCTTCTCTTAGTGGTGCTTGAGGTCTCTGAGTGTCTGGAGTGGTTTCAGAAGTTGTTTGAGGAATGCTATACCCAACTCATGCATTGTGGAGCCAGTGCAGGCCATTTCTGGCATGATGTGCCCCCAAAGCCTATGTGGCACAAGACTGGTGGTCATCTCAGTCTAGCTCCTTGTCCAGGCCCCATGGAACTGGTCTGGTGGTCGACTCAAGATTGCTTCTCACTTGCTCCCACCCGCCAGTAACCCCTTGCAAGAGTTGTCTCTGCTAAGCTTTTCCTTCCCCCAGGGACCTGTGGTCCAATGTGGGGTTCTCCTAGACTCTGGCTTGCCCCCTGTCCTGGAAGTCTGTTCAAGCTTGCCTGGCACCAGACTGGTGGTAGTCTCAGACAAACTCTCATTTCTGGGACCCCCTGGTGTGAGACTGGTGGTCTTCTCAGGCCTGCTTTTTTTCAAGGACATTTAAGCTACTGGTCATTCAGATGTTTGTAGGTCGGATATTGAAGGTAGACATAGTCTCTCTCCTCTCTGCTACTTCCTGACACACAGGTGACACAGAGCCCCACCTGCCAGCCTCTATGGGTAGGAGGTTCATGTTTTAAATAACTACTTTAAGACTCCTTAAAAAATCCTATTTGAACCTTCACGCTCAGTCAAATAATCCATATGCTCAGTTTGGTTGAAATTGTATATAAAAGTCATACATTTTAAAATTTCTACTATTCCAATAAAATTGCACTTGATGTGTTCTGACACTTGTCTGCAAAATAAAAGCTTAAACCAGTTCAGATTTTCAGGTGCTCCCTGAGGAAGTGTGCCTATTGGTTTGTGATTCCTGAGAGGACCAAACTGAGACTCTGGCCCGAGAACAAGTTTTTCTGCCTTCTGCCCTGCCAAGAACCGACTGTTCTCAAGTTGTGCCATAGATCACTTAATTTCTTGGTTAAATTGAAGGGCTAAATTATCTGTAAACTCTCCTCAGTTCATTACATTATTTGGATTTAATATAATTTTTGTGAAGCCCTTGTTAGTGGAGAAGACAGTGGTAGCCTCTTCATTCTACCTCTATAGAAAACTTTACTGGATTTAAAAAAAAAAAGAAAGAGTAATGTTCTAACTTTAAAAGCCAGGTCATAGTGTCCTGATGCTAAATTTGGCTGAGGATAGCCAATTTTTTTTTTTAAAAAAAAGGGGAAAAAGACAATGAGATAAAGGGAGGAGGATAAAGAGAAAGCAGGGGAGAGGAATGATAATTATTTATTCCACAGTGAGAAGAGACAGGAGCTTTTAGAATATCCCTCCAAGGACTTGACATGTGGCATTTGAATCTTGAAGGTGGGTGACTGCTCTTGAATTCGGTCAGAGACTACAGGTAAGCCAGTCTTCATCTAGTGGGAAAGAGAACAAGGTTGTTCTAAAATAGTGGTTGGCAACCTGTGGATTATAACCCCTTTGGTGATTGAATGACCCTTCCACAGGGGCCACCTAAGACCACTGGAGAACACAGATATTTGCATTACAATTCATAACAGTAACTAAATTACAATTATGAAGTAGCAACAAAACTAATTTTATGGTTAGGAGGCACCATAACATTGGGAACTGTATTAAAGGGTTGCAGCATTAAGAAGGTTGAGAACTACTGTTCTAGAAGATTGACATTAGCCAAAGTCTTGATAAGGAAGGGTGAGCTTTTATGCAGCCAGTGGCTACCTGAAATAGAGCTCCAGCATAGTGGCTGGAAAAACAAGACCAGGAAAAGAGGGTGGAGGCTGAACTATTGGCTGCCCACAGCTGATCAGGAAGCCCATGGTCAGCAGAAGTGACACACAAGTCTTAGAGAGCTACGGGCAGAATTCTGCATCTCTGTCCTCTTAAAAGTGGCACCCGAAAGCCATCCTATGACATAGAGAAGATTGTACCAAACCCTTCTGTCTAAAAGAGAGCAGTGATGCCTCATGACTCCTTCTGAGCCCAGAACATGCGATCTTTCCCCCGGGTAGTCTTGCCTGCTTGTTCTGATGAAGTCAAGTGAGGGTGATGTAGCTGGAGTTTCCAGAGAAGGTAGTAATATTATATTCATATGTGAATATATATTCATAATATTATGAGTGATGATCTCTAGCACACTTTTTATGCCAGAAACAAGCTGAGATGCAGAATGTTTTTACTTGATGGCTTACAAAATTTAAACTTGTTTCACTGGTCTGGCTATTATCAGACCTAATGCGAAACTTCTCTACTGACAGAAGGGGACAGAAAAAGCTGTAAGATGCACATGTGGTTTAATGTGAGAAGAAGACTCACAGACCCCCAGGGAAGGCTTAGAAGGATTTTCTTAGAAGGTTAAATCCCACAAATCTTGGTCGTTTAAGTATGATTATTTCATACCAACCACAGGAACAGTTTTAATATCCATTACCAGAAACCATAATAAAATATGATGATACATGAAAATGGGGATGTAATCTGGGACACACAAACCACCTCACAACTAAACTAAATATCACAAAGTTACTGAACGGTTCTCCATTTACCCCTTTGCTTCTATCACGTGTTTATTCATGTATGGACTGTCCAGCACTTAGGATGCTTTTAATTTAGTTTGGGTGTACGAAATTAAGTCTGTAGTAGGGCTGCACAGAGAAACATGTATCTGTGAGTCAGAAGCCTCACAGCTATCTCCATTGCTGTCACATTTCCTGTCACACCAATCCATCAGAAAGTAGAGAGATTTCTAGTCAAAGTACATCTCTCATCATGCGACAGCATTTCATGCTGTAACATCAGATGAAAATGACTATAGTATAAAATTAAATAAAAATTACCTTTTAAATAATTTTCAGTAGAACATAACAGTGTTTATTTGCCAGGGTTTTCATATTTGTTGAAGTCTTACACCAATCACTCAGTTCTTTAAAACACATAAGTAAGGATATTCAACAACTGCCATGATTATAATGCTCATTGTAATCCTTAAATCCTTAGGTTTGTCTAGATTTCTGTATATTCATCTTTTCTTTCTTCATCCTCTTCATTCAAAGAAATCCAGGTTAATCCTTAAAATCCAGACCATGCCTTCTTGCTGGCCTTAGATTCCTTCCCATGACCTTTTGGTAAGAAGGATTTATTTTCTCTTCTGTTTGTTGTTCTCTCTTATGACCGCTACTCAGTCTGGAAAAAATAAAGACACCACCACCTTCATGCTTTCATTTTAGAACAAAAGTGTATCTTGACTTTCGCATCCATAGCTTGTTACTGTCTGGTCATCTGTGTTGGCGACCATTTCCTAGGAGACAAATTTGGTGGATGATTCTTAGTTCTTGCTGTGCACATGATGACAGGGGCTGCATTAACAATCATGGCTCCAAATTTCATTCTTTTAAGAGAATAATTTCCTTCTCTCCTTTGGACCTCATGGTCTCATGTTCCTGTCGTTAACTGAGGGTCTCATTTCTTCTCAAGGTGACTTGGGACCACTGGCTCCTTCTTTATGGATAACTCTACCATCAACTGAGGCTATAGAATCAACAGCTCCTACACAAGGAACAATAAGTTGGAGATATACTATCCTTTTCTCAGTAACTTTGGCACTGAAAGTCTGATAAGAACTAACAAAATCAAGCCACAACATGGACACATAGGAAATACAGTTCTGGCTGAACCATTGACTGAGATGAGACTTTTTACTTTCTCACATTCCAATATTAAGTGACATTTAGCTTCTCTATTAACTACTGAATGTCATGGCAAATAATAGAATCTGGTTGACAATCTTTCTTTTCCCTCATTAAGAAGAATTCAACCTCTAGAGCTCAGAGACCATGATTGAGATGATCCTCCCCCCAGCCCAGCACCATGTGGCCAGGTGGAAAGAGCAAGCCCTAGATGAACCTCACCTTGTCCCTTGCCAGCTGTGGCAGGAGGGAAAGCTGTTCTTGAGGTCTTGAGAGTGGGAGAGATGACCTTGCCCCTCTTGCAGCACATGGGAGAGCAGGCCCTGCACTTCACTTGGGCAGCATAATAGAGCTGACTCTGCTGGCATGGGTGTGGGTGAGCCAGTCCCAGGATGTGAGAGTGGGAAATCTGGCTCTGCCTCTTGTAAGCTGCAGTATCGGGTGAGCTAACCAGGAGAGTGCTGGAGAGCTTACCCTGGTAGTGTAGGTGTGGCAGAACTGGTAAGATGACCAGATCAGCTACCACCCATGCTCAGATCTAGGGCTTTGAGTTGACTCACCTCAACATCTACCCCATGTATGAGTGGCTGGTGTGTGTGAAGGGGCTGGCTGTAGGATCTCAATGACACAGGGCAACAATAGGACATCTGAGATGAGTTCCAGTGAGAATACAGTATTTATAGTAGGAGAAGCCAGGAGACACAAAACAGATTAATGACTCATTGCAAAGAATATTTGCAAGTAAAGAAGTGTGGACAAAAGGGTGTACTGTGGGGCACACTGTGATTCACTACAGCTTTCACAAGGAGATCTTTTTATTTTTTTCTTTTAGGGAAGGAGGATGCAAGGGCAGAGGATGGGTACAAAGGTACAGGAAGAGGGATGTGATTGCAGTGCCTGATGTGAAATTCACAAAGAATCAATACAAAGTTAAAAAGAATCAGCCTCTGAATAGTCATTTAAAAGCTATTTCACAAAATTGATAGTTCATCAATTTTCAATAATTTTATCTTACTTTATGCAAATAACATTGGTTATCTATTATATTCTGCTTTTATAACTCAAAACAAAATACTTACACCATGATGGTTCATTGTAGATGAAATGCTGGCTGTATTGAGAGATACCAAGATAGCTTGTGTTCTTGTTTCCTGTCTTGTGCTATGATAAAACACTGACAAAAGTAATTTGGGAAAGAAAGAGCGTAGTAGACTTACACTTCTAGGTCACAATCCATCAATGAGGTAAGTCAAGTGGGAACCTGGAGGCAGGAACCATAAAGAATGCTCCTTGATGACTCTCTCTCTCTCTCTCTCTCTCTCTCTCTCTCTCTCTGTCTCTCTCTCTCTCTCACTAGCTAACCTGTACATGCTAGCATTACCTGCATAAGAAATGGGAACACCCACATTGGGTTGTGCTCTCCTACATCAATTACCAAATGGGATGATTCTTTATAGTCATGCCTACAGATCTACATGGTTCAGAAAGTTATTCAACCAAGTCTTTTCAAATGATTTCTAGTTTGAGTTAAATTGACAGTTAACGCTAATATGGGCAGCTGGCAAAGCAATGTGTGTATATATATGAGATAAGGTACATGTTCTTTCTTATTTTCTCTCTCTCTCTCTCTCTCTCTCTCTCTCTCTCTCTCTCTCTCACTCTGTCTTTGCATGTTGGATGTTGGAATCCAGAATTAATATCTCTTGGAGATGTCATGTGTTTATCCTTAAACATAAGTCTACCTGGTTTCAAAGCTCTGGGCTTTTGACTGAGTCATGTTACTAGATTCACTGGTTTTTCAGTATAGAGGAACTGCCATGAGACATCTAATCCTCTGCAATCATCTGTGTTTATCCTTTGACAATTTTATTTTAATATCATCTGTGTCTTTACACAGTCATACACTTCATAATGTCATTTTACTCAGTGTCTGACCACATAGGCGAGAGTGCTCCTCTAGGATTGCACTGCACTCAGAGAATTCTTGCCTCTAGTGGGAGAGTGGTCTGCTTTTAATGCTATAATGATACATTTTCACATGCTTGGTGTGAACAAATCTACTGTTCTGCCATATAGAAGTATAGAATATAAATTATGTTTAATATATGATATTTAATAATGTTAGCAAATAATTACAATATTGGCTTATATAATTATTATTTTGTAAATGTTATCATTATTTTAAAGGCCCATGTCTACTCACAAAAAAAGATTTCAGTAAAATAGTGTGTCGTTTGATCCTGAGTCACAGAGAAACTTATTAAAACAGTTCTTTGTTATATACATACTATTGCCATTTATTTAAGACAGGAAATGTGTTTACTAATGATGTGGGTGTTTGTGGTTATTTCTGTATGAACAATAGTAATTAAAAAAATTCTTTGAGTTTTCAGTACCTGTACATCATGAGTTTTAGTCAATTTGTATTCCCTCTCTCTTCAGTTTTATTTTATCTTATGCTGGCAGAGACCACACCTGTATGGTGTTTATCCTGTCTCTTGACTTCATCAATACATCATAATGCGTGATTGATCTGTCTCATTTAGGCAGGTGTGAATAACTTGGTGGTTGTTGCACAATGCTTAAATAGCCCAATGACACATTTCCAGGATTTCCCATCATTGGTAGTACAAAACTATACCACCTGTTGGTTCTGTCTATCCAGATACTCCAGAGTATACATGTGCAATATAGCTTAAAGTACTGTAAAACAAAATAAATTGCCTAGTGTTTTAAATGAGAAAGATTGCCTAAATGAGAAATTAATATATTAATAAATGTAATTATAAATTAGCTAAAGTGGTTACAGAAGCTAAGACTTCCATCATTAGCAATCAGAAAGCTAGAGACTTGTGTTGATCCTAACGGCATGAAAAGCAGAGAAGAGCTATGGACATCAAGCTAAAGACATCAGATTCTTCGTCATTCTCAATGTTTGTTCCAGTCAGACCTTCCACAGATTGACGAAACCCACTCATGCTGGAAAAGTCAATCTGTTTTATTCGATCTACCAATTCAAATGCTAGTCCTATGTAGAAATATCCCCACAGACGCATCCAGAATGTTTAGCCAGATATCTGAGCTCTCTTCAGCTTAGTAATGTTGACATGAAATTAGCCATTATATTAGTATCTGAGGGATAGATAATAAAATGTTTTATTGTTCGCATATCCTTATCTTATTGACATACTATTAGTCACTTAAAATATTTGTGAACAAGAAATTGTGACTATTTTCTAATGTAAGCAATATTATAATGAACATTTGCATAAAAATGTGGTTTCATGTCAGAAACATATGTGGGGACATGTCTACATATGCAGATACAGTGGAGCACTGTCTTCATGCTTATCTTTGCCTCCTTGCACATCGTCCCTTTACCTTGTCTAATGGGATGTAGTCCACTGTCCCCTTCACTGCAACCCCATTCCCTCAAAATAGAAACCAGATCAAACTGGCCAGTCAGAGCACAGGATGGTTCCTAGATAGTCCAGGGCACCATGAGCAGTGACTTTGTTGCCAGACCTGTCACAGGAGTCAGATGTTTTATGTTGGGAACTGTGGGAATGTGGCACAGCTTGGAGTGGTTCTCATCTAAGCCTTGTGGATGAAATGTTTCCACAGAATGAGGTCAGGATAGGGAGGAAGAAATTTAAAAGATGCTAATAAAGATAGCTGTCCCACAGCTTTATTGATTCCTTAAGCAATGTTAAAATTAATCCTCAAATCCTCATTCAAGCTAATAGGTCTACTTACTACCCATAAATTATATCAAATCATAGAGACTTTCTTTATAGACAGTAAGCAATTAAATAACTGCCTAAATAATACCATCATGTCCATTTTGAAAACTATATTCATTTACCTATTTTATAGCAAATCATTGGAAATGATTAAACTAAAATAAAAATATACATAATAATACTAATACAAATATCATTTAAATAACAGTAATGTGAACACTACTCTATGCCAGGCACTAAGGTTAAATATATATTTGCCAGAGTTAATTATACATGTATTTGTTTTTCATTCCTACATACATTGTTTACTTATGAGTACTGACATAGGTATCATAGAATCGGTATGATCTTATATGTACATAATAAAGCATGAATATGAGTTTGTACCTAGTCTTATTGTAACTTGTTGTGTTGTACTTGGTTGATGTTCCTGGCATCCTGAAGGGGAATGGAGGAGGACTGAATCTGAAGGAGAGTGGACATAGGAGGTACTGGGAGAAATGGAGGGAAGGGAAACTACAGTCAGGACTTAATGTATGAGAGAAGCATAAATTACAAAGCAAAGCACAGACTGCAAGTTATTTCATATGTCTTTCCTTTTCTTTTGAACTTTTAAGATAAAAATAACTTGCTTATGTATCACCCACTAAAGAATATGAACAACATTAAATGAGCCAAACATGATGTCTTAGAAAAACTATCTTAATGCTTCAGAGACAGTGTATAATATCATCCAAAGGAGAACAATGTGATGATGCTGAGTGCTCTGCAGACATCGAGACGGTTGTGTTGCCGGACTGCTCTCTGTGGAGCGGGACATTTGGTCATTCCAACTCATGTGACAGATGTCCATTTCTTTTGTAAGATGTGGGGCATGTGCAGACATTTTGAACCCCGATCCACACCATTATTTGTGAATTTAGGATCTTCAGCACTTGGCTCCCAGGGGCGTGGGTGAGGCCATCCAGAAAATCTGTGTACTATGCCTGGAAATGAGGTAATTATGTTCACCCACATCCCATTGGCAGGAGCTCAGTGGCTCGGCCACATCTAAGTACAATGGTGACTTCAAATTGTAGCCCAGTGAGCATTCAAGAGGAATGGGAAAATGATACAGCAGCAGGCAGCCAGTTGTATTCTATAGCTAAAAGCTAAAACATGTAGACTACTACTTACATATTTATAGAAACATGTGAGAATACTGATTTAGGAGAAATAAAATTATAGATTGCTATTGTGCTTTGTCTTGTCTCCTGAACATGATTTCTGGTACTTCTAAATTAGTCTTAAAGAGAACCAAATATGTCCAATAATACCTGTTATTACTTAGAAATTTAAAATTATTGCTAAAATTTTTCATCACATTATTTTCTCAGGACCCTTGTGTCTAACCTCACTTCATTTTGACAACCTTCTATAAAGATGATGATGATATAAATATATACATATAAATATATACATATTATAATATTTAAATATATTATAATATAAAAAAAAACAGGCTCTAGAGATAAGAAGACCTGACTAACAGTACCAATTTTCATTTATGTGGCATCAAAAAATATATCAAAATGTTCCGAACCTCAGTTTCCTGTCCTGTAAAAAGGAGGCAGATGTCTATCTCTTTGGCTTGTCATGAGAAGTAATTAAGTTAAATGCAGAACATGCTGATGTGAGCAGTTCAGGGCCTGCTATACATAGTAACATTCATTCCTTTCTTCCACAGTGCTTGCCTTCTCTGGGATATACTTCCATAATTGCTACTGCAGGCAAAAGACCTCTCACTCTAATTAATAAAACATGCCAGCTAGAAATAAATCATATAATCTGAGCATGCATAAATTGTGGTTACTAAAGTGTTTGCAAAAATCATTATTCTTTAAATGAAATTAACAAATAATTTGATGAAATAGATGACATCACACAATGAGTTCATTGTTTGAGAGATTTCTGAGATTTAGTGTGAGTTTCAGAATGGAAACAGCAATTCTCACCGCAAACTGGATTTTGTTTTTCATAAGAGAAATGAAGAAGTATGTTAACACATTGCTCTGCCTTAAAAGAGGTTTGAGAGTGAAGATTGATGTAGAAGTAGGTGGATACTTACATAAATCTGCACATTTGAGTGAACATATGTGTGTGCACAGTTATGTGCGTGCCCTTAACTGGTTTTATATTTTTGTGTGTAAGTATACGTGTATTTCTATGTCCATTTATATGTGTGAGTGTGTGTGTGGACAAAGGTACATACATGTGAACAAGTGTTTGATCTTGTTTGTACATGAGTGTGACCTCATGCATTACAAGTCCATTCACATGTGTGTGTGTGTGTGTGTGTATTTGTTTTCATTTGGTGTGTGTATGGGTGCTGCATATATCTCTGCTTGTGAGTTTTAAAGGTACTTACATTTTTTAAAAAAAATAATGTCTTGCTGTGTAGCCTAGACTGTCCTCCCCCGCCACCACCTCCTTAATGCTGGGGCGGCATGCATGCACTACCATGACTGTCCCTTCAAGCTACATTTCACCAAAGTCTCCAAGTATCTAAAAGGCAGGGTAGTCATGACAAGCGTGCTGCTACACAGGTCAGTTTTCCCTTGCAAAGGCTAAGATTATGTCTATTTGCTAGAACTTTAAATAAGATCATCTGAAGGCATGCCTGAGTAATTTTCAAAGTATAGTTACCACTGAATCATGGTTTTAAAGGAAGCACGGAGTCCCTCCTTTAAATTCCACATGTTGCCATACTGAAGCGTAACCATGCTGAGAATTTAAAGTAGTATTAAATGAACAGTATTATTCCAGGTTTTGCTTTTATTAACAATGCCAGGATACACTCTTCTTTGACTTAAAAAAAAACACAGTCCATTTCTTAAAGATCCGTGTCTCCTTCTTGATGTTCAGCAACCACAGTGTCGCTGCAGATGCACCCTGCAGATCCATGATATTCTGTGTGGCTTTTTCTGTGAACTTCTTGTGTGTCAATAACTTCATATTCATGCATCTCATTTATTCTGGTTCAAGATCCAAACTGCATATTCTGATGAATGAATCTAGAGCAGGATATTAAGAGTGAAGACTAGGAAGGTAATTTTTATTAATTTAATTTAATTTTTTTTCTTATTCGTGTTGCATCCTGCTCATTGATCACCCCTTAGAAAGGGGATTTTTGGTGGCAAATGTATCTTACTTGAGACATTAAGATCAACTTATAGTATACTTTTTTATTATTTACAAACATAAATGGCTGGCAGTTTTGGTTTAGATAAGAACTTTTGCTTTACGATTAAGTTGTTTCAATGTAGCTAAACAAAGAAAGTGTCACGTGTGACTTAATCCATTCTATGACTGATTTTTCTAACATAAAATTGATTCCAAAAGAAAGGGGTAGAAGGAATTCATCCCAATGTTTTGAAAATGAAAGAGGAAAATGTTTTTATTTCATTTTTTTTAATTTGGTCAATGGAGATGAAATCTCCATTATGAGAAGAACATTGAACTAGGAGAGATTTTATAGGCTGATGGATGGTCTGATGTAGACAAAATAGAACAGCTGTTAAAATTTGTACTTTAGTGTAACTCTGGCATGTGGATACACCCGACAGCTTCTATAGTAGAGTCCTTATTTTTCCTAAATGCATATGTAAAGCTTTCATGTGAAATTTAAAATACCTTTTATAACAGTAAATGTATCTTGAATTGTGTCCCTTATTTTATTCTAGAATTTGCCTGTGTTTTCCTTGCCTTCATTCTAGCATATATTTATATCCTCTTTGAATTCTTAAGCACGTGTGTGTGTGTGCCATTTTAAGTTCATCTTAAAATGCCTTGAGTTCATCTATGTTGCTTTTTTCAGAGTCCCTTAATACGGGAGGAGACATTTGTTGTGGTAGGACCTAGGCATCCCGAGTTAGGTGGTTGGTCGATTTTTGGGTCTGGATATTTGTCCAGTCTTTGTTGAGTGGGTGTTTGTATATCAGCTTGCTGTTACCCAACTTTCCAAGTTTGGCATAACCTAAATGGGTGTCTTGTGGTTCAGTACTGGAGCAAATCATTACTGATGGATGTGATGGCTTTCTTGTTTGTTAACTTGACTATATTTGGAATTAACAAAAACCCACACCCATGAGGGATAGTTTTCTTACTTAAATCATTTTAAGTGGGAAGACTCACTTTTAATCTGGATCTTTTGAGGTAAAAAAAATACACCTTTAGTCCATGTCTTTTGAGGTGGGAAGATAAACCTTTAATCTGGACCACACCTTCTGCTGTGAACCTATATCAAGGGCATGGGAGAAGGAAGCAGTCTTTCTCTATTTGCCTATTTGTTCTCACTCTTCCTGACAAGTCCATTCCTTCATTATTCTTGGAGTGTACTTCTTTAGGATTCTGACATATACTAAAGACCAACGGAAACATCAAGCTTTATGGACCAAACAACTGCTGGATTCTTGGACTTTCCACCGGTAGACAGCCATTTTTGGACCAGTTGAACTTCAGCCTGTTAGCTATTCTAATAATTTCCCCCTTCTGTCTATATGTTGATTCATTCAGTATGTTCTGCTCCCTAGAGAACCCTGACTAATACAATGTTCTACTGGGGTTTCTGAAGTTAGAGCTAGGGTAGGGCTCAGTTAGGACTAGGCCTAGCTTCTGAGGAGAGAAGCCAACCTTCCCTAGAGTTAAGCATATTCATACTGCAGCCTTTCCAAAGTCTGTGGAAAGCTCTCAGGCTTCCATGGATGAGGTGGTAGTTGTTACGTAGGTCATGTGTATAGGAGTCTATATGATCCTCACATACTGAGAGTGGGGGCGGGACGAGGATTGAGATTTTCCTAAGTAGGAGCATTATAAGTATGATAATTGAAGGCCAGATATGTTTCAAATGTATCCTTAGGTTTAGTCCTTAGACATATATCAACTTTGTAATTATAGAAGCATCAGTAGTAGTCCAACATGAGATTTACAAAATTATATTTCTGCAACAATACTGTCAAAATTCATATGATCTGTGCTCAGTTAACTATGACGTGTATTAAATTTTTCTCTGTGAAGGTCAGGTCATGAAAGAATTAGTTGAGTTTTGGAGAAAATAGAATGCATAGTTTTGATCAATAACAGGAGCTGGAAAACACCAAATCTTGCCCACCACCTGTTCTCATAAAGAGAGTTTTGTTGGAATATGACCACATTCATTTCTTTATATCCTGTCCGTGATTGTTTGCATGCTATATTGGGCTGGCTGTGAGAGAGATCCTATAAATGTCCAATTTGTCCCTTTACACTATTGACTGTTATACCTATTTGAATTAATTCAGTTGTAAATGATGGAACATTACTGTAATGTGTTGCTAGATAGTAAGATACTCCAAAACTTAGTGGCTTAAAAATAATCCTCCAGATTTCCAAGATTTTTCAGAGTCTAGAAGAATTTTTTAAAGCATAATTCTTTTCAAAGATAATATTGTCATCCCACCAAAATCAACACTGGTTTTCCTCATTCCTGAGGTGTGTGTGTGGGTATGTGTATGTGTGTGTGTGTGTGTGTGCTTAAGCACTGATCATGGTTGAGCTGACATATTTGACAGAATATTTTGGTTTGCCAATGTAGACAGCAGGTTGTATTTTTGTTAACTGGTGGGCTCTTGACATGCTATAATTTCTATTGTGTTTGAGAGACACTAAAGGCTTTTTATCAAGCCTTGAGTTGATTCAATGACAAGACTTTTCCTGATGCTTTTCTTGAACCAAAATTTTCTAATTCTCTTTCCTCCTAGGCCTTTTGGCTCTTGTTTTCTGAGATAAATCACTTGCTTTTTTTCCTAAAGCAAAATGAAAGGGGCAATTATACCCTTGGTGATTCTTAATGTTCCCAATTAACTAAGTCACTTTCTAGAGTCTGAGCTGAAAATGGAGTTTTGAATGAACCTTCAGTAAATGGAATTTGTTAAGACAACTTGAGCCTTTTCTTTCTTCAAGAAAAGCCAGATACTTGAATACTGAGCTGTGTCACACAGCACTGGTGCCCTAATTTAGTGTAGAGTAAAAATAATATGCTCTGTGTAGCAACCCTTCTTTGAATTAAATCAAAGGAACTGAATCAAATTAAAACAAACTAAAATCAATGCTGAGAGTATTTGTATCAGCTATCTACTTAAAATCTATTTACCTACTTATCTACTATCTATCTATCTATGCATATATTCATTTATGTATTTCAATCACTAGATTAGAAGAAAACAAATGTAAATAGTGATATATATTTTAAAATCATTGTTTAGTTATTATTGTTTGTATTGTTATTATTTACTTTGACTACACTTTGAATCCATAGGAAACAGGTTCCTTTAGTTCTGTCCCTCCTGATTTTCAGAACTGAATGGGAGTTTGAGTGAACTCAGGGACTTTTGTCATTGACTTCTTTTTTCTTTTTCATGTTCTTTCATAAGTTGGAGGGCTTTATTTAATAGTTCTTCTAACAAGAATCTAGCCTTTTATTATCTTTGTTTCCAGTAATGTCAGTAGCACACTGGGGACAGTGTAGACGCAGTTTCATCATGGCTTCATTGCAGGCCATCACCTGTGCCCCCTTTTCTTAATAGTTCATTCCTCTTGAGTGAATGAACTCAACTCAGATCTTTTTGTAGATCTGCACACATGAAGAAAAAAACTATGTTTTATAAAGAGCCTAGGAAACATAATAGGCATGTCTCTTTCTTTTGTCATTTTGTCATGTTCCTGGAAAATGGTGTCACTCACCTAAAGAATTAAAGAGTTGTCAATCAGGAAGCTAATGGTTCTTTCGTATATAGTCTTTTAAATCATAAATTAACATTTTTTGTTAATTTGTACATATTTGTTTGCAGTATCAATAATTAAAATAATTAGAAGTAATGGCATAAAAAGCACTGTGCTAGCCTAGTAGAGCAATTAAATCTGAGGGTATGCATTGTTGAAAATCTAGCCACTTATTAATTATTTATTAATGACTGTGATAATAATTAAATGTTGTTTTTGAGACATTTAAACATTAGCACTAAGATGTTTAAACACTGTACTGGCTAGTTTTGTGTGTCAACTTGACACAAGCTGGAATTATCACAGAAGAAGGAGTTTCAGTTGAGAAAATGCCTCCATGAGATCCAGCTGTAAGGCATTTTCTCCATTAGTGATCAAGGGGGGAGGGCCCCTTGTGAGTGGTACCATCTGTGAACTGGTAGTCTTGGGCTCTATAAGAAAGCCAGCTGAGCAAGCCAGGAGAAGCAAGCAAGCCATTAAGGACCATCCCTCCATGGCCTCTGCATCAGCTCCTGTTTCCTGACCTGCTTGAGTTCCAGTCCTGACTTCCATTGGTGATGAACAGAAGCATGGAAGTGTAAGCTCAATAAACCTCTACCTCCCCAACTTGCTTCTTTTTCGGTCATGATGTATGTGCAGGAATAGAACCCTGACTAAGACAAACCAATCACTCAATTCATCTGACATCTATTTGTCTATCTCTCTACCCATCTATATATCTCAATCACATGATCAGAAGACAACAAAAATAATATCCGTCAATATAAATCATAATAAAAAGGAAACAGTAAGAAAATATCAATTACATTCTCTAAAAAGGCAAAGACTCTGAAGAATATTTAAAACCCAATTGTATATCATTTTACAAGACACCTAGCTAAAATCAACCAATGCAGAGAAGTTTCTTTTAAAAAGGTAAGACAATCTTTTTTATATAAGTGCAAATGGAAGAAGGAGTGGCACTTCTGTTTCCAGTAACAAGATTCACATAGACAATCAGTAGGTTCATGTAGACAATCAGGGGATACGCTTAGATCGTAGGTAACATCTGATATTATTAAGTAGAAATCCCCTTATGATTCCAGCTGTTATTTGTCAAAATGTATAACATTTTAATTTAAAACAAATGAAGAAAATAGCAGTAAACGGGGAATGAAGAACAGTGACATTGTGGGGGCCATTAAGGATGGGGCTCACATATTCAGAAACACACTCCTCTGTGCTATTTGCTTAGACACATTGATGGAAGATGACTCCAGACTCCAGAGCAAGCAGGCACATTTCAACCCATATTAGAGTACACTGTTCTCTAAGAAGCCCCATGATCAACAGCTATTACAATGATGCTAGCATCTTCATTTTCTTCAAAACCCAGTTCTGTCTTAGGAGCTTTCCTAACACACTGCTCTCGGACCCACAGCCTTGCACATTCTAGGCAAGGACTCTGCATCCATACCCTTAGTTCAATTGTTTCAAAGGAAAGTTTGTCTTTTAAATAAAATTCTCAGAAATATTTTAAAATAATTACTAAGCTGTTTATATTTTGATCTAGAACTCACTCTGTTTCACCTGTTATTTTATCATCCTTTGGCTAAATTTCTTTTGCTTCCTTTGCATATTTTAAGTGCTCAAAATCTGTTATTGGCTTATTAATCTTATTTATTATATTGTTTTACTAGTTCATTAAGTATTAACAAAATGCATTTTTACTTTATCATAGCCTAGCTATATAATATCACTTTTTTATATATCACCTTCAGTTTAGAACCTTATAGGAGTACATTTTTCTCTCGCTTTATTTCTTTTCTGTGGGACTTTATTTAGTCATCCTTTGAGAGGCTCAAGTTTATACACTGTATTCAAATCATACCTAACTCACTCCCTCTCCAACTCACCTTAGATCTCCACACTACCCCCTCTCCCAATTCCATGTCTTTTCATACTCATTAAGTCCAGTCAGTGCTTTCTGTATGTGCGCAGATGTAAGGGCTATCAACTACAGCACAGAAGATCTACCCAGGCCACTTCTCTAAAGAAACTGACTCTTTGTACGCCAGCATCTTTTGTCTTAGTTACTGTTCTGTTGCAGTGAAGAGACATCATGATCAAGGGCACTAAGAGAAAGCATTTAAAGTGGGGTTTGCTTATAGTTTCAGAGGGTTAATCCAAGAACAGGAAGCATGGAAGCAGGTAGGCATGCAAGGATGACACTGGAGTAGTAGCTTAGAGCTTACATTGGATCCAAAAGCCTGAGCAGTGATGAGAGACTAGGCCCGGATTTTTGAAACATCAAAGCTCTCCCTCAGTGACAACCAGTGTTACTGAGGCTTCCTAATTCTTCCCAAACAGTCTACAACTAGGAACTAAGCATTACACAGACTACCACAGCCTTCAAGTGTTTCAAGTATCTTCTCAGCTAGGGGTCAAGTCTCATAACTCCCTTCCTGATGCATCATGGAATTTTGATTGGCTTGATCTTGTGAGAGTCCTGTGCAGGTAATCATTAACATTGTGAGTTCATAAGAATGACAGCCCTTCATACCCAGAAGACACTGCTTCACAGAAGCTCTGTCCAACTTCTGGTACCACACAGGGAGTAAATATGATACAGATATTCCATTCATTTCATTACTATATGTGTTGGAATTTCACTCTGGTTTGCTCCTTTTTAAAATTATCTCTTAACTTTTATTATAATTTTATACATATGAAATTTGTAAAAAGTAATGTATGACTTTCTTTTATTTTTATTCATTTATCTTTACAGTCAGTCCTTAAAATTAAGGATAATGATAAAAACCATGAAATTAATGTAATGCTCTATTATTAACAGAATTTTATTAATTTTCCACATTTTTTATTTCAAACTCTACCCTGATTTTCCACAGCATTTACTTTATGCATCTCATTAGTGCCGTCTAATCATTGCTAATCTGTTTTGAATATGATGATTTTTACAAATACCGATCAGTTATGCTAGAGAGAGCACCCTGTCTTTGTTTTGGCTGATGTTTTCCCATGAGTACAATGTACAGCTCATCCTCATTGAGCATCCAATCCTACCCCTGAGGTCCATGGCAACAGGATGAATGACATCACAGTGCTGTGCTTTAAGACCTATCAAAGGTGATCATTTCACTAAAATATCACCTGCTAGATTTTCCCTCCAAGATGTTACTGCTTTCATTCTTACGGGGTTAACTTTATTTTTTTAAACTAATTTCTTTAACAATAAAAAACTTGGATTTTATTATCATAGTGAGTTTACCTATATGTCCAATTAGTAGGCATGCTCCTTGTCAAAACAGATTTACAAAAGAGAATATGTTGTTACCACTTATTTATGTATTTATTCTTTTTAAAATTATTTTTACTCATGAGTATGTGTATGTGCTGCTTGTCTGTAATTGCATCATATGTATGGATGCAACCCTTGTGACAATCCAGAAGACTGTTTTGGGTCCCCTGGAACTGGAACTTCAGACATCTGTGAGCCACTGCATGAGGGTGCTGTGAACTACACCTGGGTCCTCTGCAAGAGCAGCAAGTGCTCTTAACCATAGGACCATCTCTCCAGCACCATGTATTTAATTTTATAATCTATAGACCAAATACTGCTTTTCATGGTTATTTAGTGAGTTCTTTCTTCATCACTTCTTCCAGTGTTATTTGTTATCCATATACAAGATAACTGTTACTGTTTGGTATTCTACTTTGGGTCTTCATAACGTCAATAGTACAGTTTTGATTACTTTAAATTTTCAATTGTTTTAACTCTTAAGTGATTTTACATATTGTTACATTAGATTTTATCTTGCTTCAAATAATCAAAACTGTACATGAAGATACATTATGAGTCAGTTAAGAAAAATGTTGTGTATCTCAGAGTTGGGGTTTTCTCTGAGTAGTATTTTATGTTTCTCACAGTTGATCCTTTCTGAGTAAGGAAAACCAAAATCTTGATTAGAAGATCAAGTTTGGAAATTTCAAGACCCCGGATCCAGACCTACTCATTACCACTTGGGGAGCAGTAAATCTTTGCCTGGAGGCAAATACTTTTGGTCTATGGGAGGATCCTTCTCCTTTATCTTCTAGCTGGAGTTCATCTATATTATGTATTACTTTTTATGTTTTCAATTTAAACACACAGTAACAGGTTTCCTTATGGTATGTTCACACATTCTTTGTCTTGGTGTTGACCTCCACCCCTTCCCTCTGTCCAATCTCCCTGCCCTGATTCCCTGTTTGTACCCTTTCTCCCCCAGCATTACCCTTCCCACTTTCCCATCACCCGCGGTATATTACCTTAAGGCCTTTTCACATCTCCTGAACCTTTCCATAGTTGCCTGACCTTTACCTATATATCTCTTCCCTGATAAATACACAAGCATATAAATTAGGTTTCCCATCTGAGAGGCAACACAAGGGACTTGTCTTTCTGAGCCTCTGTTATTTCACTTAATATTTTTTCCAACTGCATCTATTTACACATTTCAGAATTTCCTTACAGCTGATTAGAGCTCAGATGTGCGTGCACACTACGTTTTTACTATCGACCCATCTGTTGATGGACATCTAGACTGATTGCATTTCCCTGCTTTGTTGAGTAGATAACCAATAAATGAAGATCTCGAATGTCTCTGTGCTAGGAAACAGAGTCTTACAGACAGATTTGTTTCTGAATAACATTTAAAAAAATATTTATTTCTTTATTGTAGGAGTCACTTCTTTCCTTCCATAATGTCAAAGCTGAGATTAAAACTCACCTCATTAGCTTTGAAAGCAAGTGCCGTTACCTACTGGGCCGTCTATGTCTATGTCACTAGTACCTGAGTAACCTACGTTTTTCAAAGTATTACATAAACTAGAAAGGGAAGAAACACTACTCAAGTCATTTGGTGAAAATTGTGTTCTTTAATTGGCAAGTGGCAAGTGGGTACCTCTACTAACTTGATCTCTCCACCTTGATCTTCTCATCCTGTATCCTTTCTCTTTCATTTTGAGGAACTTCCCCCAACATTTTTCTTCTCACAGTCCTGGTCACATCATGTTTTTTCAGCTTTCTAAAAATATGTTTACTTCCCCCTCCCGCAGGTATTTTTGTTAGACACAGAAATCTAGCTTGCTGATTATCTTACCTGTTCCTGGCCTCACACTTCCTGATGAGAAATCTCCAGGTGTTGTTTCCAGACTTACTCCCAGCCATGCATGGTCAATTCAACACACTCTTCACTGCCTCTGGCAAAGTGTGTTCTGTGGACATAGTCTTCTGCTCTGTCTGCATCCCTAGAAGCTTTTATCCAGAGTGGCCAGCGAGCATGAAGAAATGTTGATGTTGAATATTTTGTCCATGTGACAGATGGCATTGGAGGGTCTTCCTCCCTTCCCTAGAGTGGGGCTCAAAGGATACATGTATGTACACACACACACACACACACACACACACACACACACGCTTGCATAAAAATGTAGTGTGAGAGCAAGTTAGAAGCAGCTACCCCATGCTGGCAGGATTGAGAAAGGTCAGAGAACAAAGGATACGCTGTATTTTAAAGACTGAAAGCGAGAAAGACATCAGAAATTACTGAAAACACTGTAGGACAACCGGAAAGCTCCAAACAGCAAAACCGACAAACCAGTCCACTAGCTCCCAGGCAGGGGTAAGGAAGCTAAAGCCTATACAAGGTAAGCAATGTGGCCTGTTTAAAAAAGAGACTACCAGGTGATTCTAGCATTAGGAAATTCACATGCAGTAAATGAAGGCGATTTTGTGTGAGTGCTTCCTTTGTGACACATCACCGTAGGCAAAGGCTGTCTTGTTACACTCTCTTCCTGACAGAACAATATCCAAGTTCTGGCTTGAAAGGAGGCTTGAGGCTATTTTGGGAACCCGAATACAAGGAATTACCACAAGTCAGAGCCTCTAGGAACCCCTGGGTGGGACAGGACTCCATGAGGGAGTTGTCAGCCACAAGACGGTTAGACACAAGTGTGACAAGACATTCAGGAGGCAGCCGACTCAAGTGGGGAGTGACTCACTTGTAGGGGCCCATCCCTCTTTAAAGGGATATAAAAACTGCACAGTCACAAACTAGAGGGCCGTGGGTAGGCTAAACTTTTAGAAAACCTTTCTCTCATTCAGTTTTCCCAGTGCAGGACTGAGAGCTCTCCAGTGGAGGGCTGGTACAGCCCCCATCTTCTACAGAGGGGTTAATGCAGCATTAGAAAAGACTGAGCTAGGTCCTTAACTTGGATCCCCAGCCTACTCTGAACCCTAGTACACCCAGGAAACACCTCTTTAGTTAGACATCAGCCACAGCATGGTTTATAAATAGGAGTCTGTGGACAAAGTGGGAATATGACCTGCCTTGTCACTGCAAAAGGCTTTGAGAAGCAGGCCCTGCTAACAGATCAGAAGTCACTTGAATGACTGAAGCAGCCTCGCTGACATGCACCACTCTGTGCTTAGTTCCAGTTTGGACAAGCAGCAAAAAGGGAAGACTCTCCAGGGTCATTGGCTCCCCCTTCCACCTAGCATTTGAGAACTCTTGAAGAAGCTGCCTCCACAGGTTGTTTTATGTCAGATAGGTTCCCTCCCAACCCCTGTGTGATTTCTCTTTTTCTGCACTTTATTTTTTTTACTTTGTGTATATGGAAGATTGTATGCTTTTATCTGTTTCTATTATGTTCATTAAATTTGCCTGTGCATTTTTAATTTGTAAAAATCGATTGTTTTCTTACCCTTTCCAGTGATGCTTCTGTCTGCTGCTTTTTAATAATTTTATTTAACCTAGACTTCTCTTTCCCCTTCCCTAATCCCTGCCCCCCTCCTTGTTTATATTGTTGGAATTGACCTGGCATGATGGAAAGAAGTCCCACATGTCTGTCTTTGGCGCTGCAGCTCTGGGTGAGACAGGAGACATGCGGGAAGTGGCTGAGCTTCTTCCCACTCAGTCTGACGGGCAGGTGGGGGCTGTGGTAAACCTTTGCGGCCCTGCCCGTGGGTGGGGGAGGGGGCCATTCCCAGAGAACTCGCAGCAGCTGTCTCCGTGGGTTCTTTAGCCTGGGGCACCGAGGTCTTTGCAGGGTGCTGCAGAAGGGTTAGCCTGAGTGAAGCTGGGGTTCCCGCTGGGACTGGGTCTCAGCAGCTTAGGGTGTCGGGCTAGCTGCTTAGTCTTGGGTGAATGGGTACCATCTGGGAGCACTGGGAAGCCCTTGGCGAGAGATTAGATGAGGCTCCTTAATCAAGGGCTAGATCCCCTGCTTCCCAAGGTGGGTTCAGATGAAGAGACAGTCCATAATTCTAAGATGTTTATTTTCATCATGTGGAGAGTGGCGTAGATGGAATTGTACCCCTGCCCTTCTGAAAGAGGAGAGGCAGATATAGTAACTGGGAAGGGGTGTGGCTAAGCCTCTAGGTGTCTCATTAATATGGGGATGGCTTAGGGCTGTGTGGTCATACCTATACCTGAGGAGGGGTGGTACGTGACCGTGACTGGAGCCCAAAGCCTCCCGGAAGTGTTGGCATAAAGTTTCTGGTCCCTTGCGGATTCTGCTGGGTCTCTCAGAGTTTACACCTGTGCTCAACCGGGTGCCAGACTGTCTGTCACAGATCACTGCCCCACATATATTCCTGTATTATCTTAATTTTTCTCTAAGTGATATGGAACTTCATAGCTTACTCTGTATGATTCCTGTCATCTTATTGATGGTAATTGGAGATAGATTGGTTGGCTTTAATCAACAAAGTGTCTTTCTGTATCTGGTTTCAGCTGGTGTTGTCACTGTTCTAGTTGCTTATTTCCTCCTTTCTCATAAGTGTTGGAGATCAAGTCCTGAATGAGGCTTCACTTAGAGGTGACCATTATGAAGGGACAAATATCTCAAGCAAAGTTTGTGATTTGCCAGGAGTCACTTGAAATAGCAACTATTCATAAAGGACCATTCTGATGAGTTGGTAGAAATGTTATCACATGGTTTTTCATCTTCTATCTTATAATTCAAAATTTTAACATTTAGAAAGCCTGCACAGCTCAGTGAATATATTACTTTAAATAACTGATACTTGATAATAAAAATCAATATGTCATAAAAGATACTCTAAACACAAGACAGGACACTAAATTTTAAGATAACAGAATAAAACATTTGCTACAATTAAGATGTCACCATTTGTAAAAGATTCAGGGTTGAACTCAGGTTGTCAGAATTGGTGGTAAGTGTCTACACTCTGGGTCATCTCACCAAGCCCATTCCCCAGTTTTCTATTTTTAATATAGTAAACATGATAAATTCAGAAACAGAAGATCTTTGATGTCCATAACACTCTTTCTCCTTATCCCTCATCTCTTCCTCCCCCCCCCATTCTTCCCTCCCTCCCTCCCTTCTTTCTCTTGAGATAATATCTTGCAATGTATTCTAGACTAGACTCAAACTCAAACTCTTGCCTTTGGCTCCAAGTGCCAAGATCATAGGTACCTAACAACATGCCCAGCTGCCTTCAATAATTTCTTTTCTCTTCATTTCCTCAACTTTTTTAGAATTTGAGAAAGGCTTTATAGAGAGTTTTCAACAATGTCTCAATCATGCAAAGCAGCAATTCACACACTTTATACAATAAGAGGAAAGTAGCATTGCTCTGATGCCATCAGAAAACCGAAAACTCCATTTACCATGCCAGGCTGGGTGTCTTAGTTAGGGTTTTACTGCTGTGAACCAATACCATGACCAAGGCAAGTCTTATAAAGGGCAACATTTAATTGGGGCTGGCTTACAGGTTCAGAGGTTCAGTCCATTATCATCAAGGGCGGAGCGGGGCACCATCCAGGCAGGTATGGTGCAGGAGGAGCTGAGAATTCTACATCTGCATCTGAAGGCTGCTAGCAGAATACTGGCTCCCAGGCAGCTAGGACAAGGGTATAAAAACCCATGCCCATAAGGCCACACCTACTCCAACAAGGCCATACCTCCCAACAGTGCCACTGCCTGGGCCAACCAAATACAAACTGTCACACTAGGAGTCCAGGATGAGATCCAGGGCATCATACTATTGTCATTGATTCTGCTCTTTTTTCCTAATTGTGTGAAAGAGGATCATAGATTGTAAGTAAAGGAGTTGGTTTAGAGTCTACCACTGACTGCCAAAAAGTGGTGTGTGTGTGTGTGTGTGTGTGTGTGTATGTATGTATCTGTGTCTGTGTGTGTATCTGTGTCTGTGTGTGTGTGTCTGTGTGTGTGTGTGAAAGTGCTTGTCATGAGTGAGTTATGTCATTGCCTGCAACATTTAAAGTAATTTTATTCAGGCAAATTCCAACATTCTGTTTGTGTTGTTAATTTGGCTCATCATCAGATATAGTTCAAAACAAGCTAAGAGCTCAAACAGACAGTCCAGGTTCTGTTTAAGAAATTATTTCATATGTTTTTTTTTTTTTTTTAATTTCAACAAAAAATCAGGAAACATTGTTTATGGAACCTTGGCATATCTGAAAAATTGTAAAACAATTCCCAACAAATGACTCATAGTGGCATATTATGATGGTCTGAAATATTTCCAGATGTCTAAAATATTGTAAGTGTATCTTTATGTGTTTTTTTTCTCATAAGCTAGCTAGATTGCCATATTTCATATTTGATTAACTGAGGCTGGAATTTGGCCTTTCTCTAAAAATAAAGCCAAAATAAATTTTGTTCTTTTACATTTTAAAAATACATTGAGTTTTCAAGTCAAAGGAAGACTTAGCTTAATATTGACTTGAAACATTTGCCAATTTGTTTCCGTGCAGACTCTCTTAATGTCTCTCCTTGTTATCTCTCCGGGTCTGTTTGACATAGGTACCAAGACATTCTTAGCTTGTATAAATTTATTGCTTAAGAAAAACATGACTATTCAGAACTAGGAGAAGGTACACTGCATTAAAAAGTTATGCAATAGATAATTTAGTTTCAAATATAATTAAGTCTTATTAATGGTCACATTTGATGATAAGTGTAGGTAATGCCAAATTTGTTGCCATGGTTTTTCATTTCTTAAACTCTAAACTACTATCTAAGTAGAGGCAATTGGACTTGGGTAATGTATCTAAGTCCATAAATGGCAAAGGTTTAAATTATTTTCTTCTCCTGTTCACATAAATTGTTGGTTTGTACTTGATTGCATTTCATCGTTAATAAGGTATTGTTGGAAATAATTTGCTGAAGAGCATGGTCTCCTGCAAGTTTGATCGTCTTTGTTTCCAACAAGATTTTGGGTTGAAGGACCTTATGGATATTTATCAGTATTTATCAGAGATTTAGGTTAGGTTGACTACTATATTAATTCCTTCATAATTTCAAACTTTATTTATGTAAAAGTGAAATTTAGATAGTAAGGATGAGAAGCAACCTGTTTCAGAGCAAATAATAGCCTCAACATTTATCTGATTACTTAACAATACACCTGAAAAGAGTAAAGCTGATCAATTCTGTACACCTGCACTGGATAGAAAATGCTCATCCAGGATTTTTCTTTTCTTTGCCTTGTGAGTGACAAAGGAGAAAGACAGTAAGAAAAGCCGAAAAAGGAAATTAGAATTAATACTTGTCATTAAAGATTTTAGAAAAAAAAAACTTTCTTAAACTTAAATTCAGCTGGTGTAAAACCCAGAAGGATTCATCTCTGACTCCATCAAAAGATTCTTTGAGCCTTATGAGAGGATGGTGCTTCAGCCTCTCAATTACATTATATCCTGTTCGTTCTTCCAAGAAAATGTTTTATTAGTGACTTTGAAACCATATGCAATGTGGTTATGATGAAAGACCCAGTCCTTGACTGCAAGGAACTTACAGTCATAAAAACACAACGTGTAACTAGCAATAGAAGACCGAGTTTACGGTTTAAGATGAAAGTGCTCCAGTCCGTGATGCTGGACATAAGACTTAATCTGTATTTTTTAGGAAGGGCTGGCACTGTCTAAGTGAAGGGTGCAAAGTAGAGGTCACTGTAGGCAGAGATTGATTGAATAAAGATGTGAAAGAACGTGCATATTACATGAGAGGAAGCCTCTTTATCAGAAGAGGGTAATACACAACATTTTCTAGTTCACTAACTTCTGATTCTGAAACCGTTACCATGGTATTTCCAAGTCATTCCACTGTTGCTGTATGTCACTCATAGTCCTGTAGCTTACAGTTCTTACAAGCTTATTTCTTCCTGTCATTCATTTTCATTTCGAAACTATTTTCTTCCTTACTTCTGTTCCTACCTTTTGACTTTTATTTCTAACCCAATAGAGGTCGCTCCGGGTGTTGATACAACTGTTTTTATGGAAGCCCTTGAGTCCTCTCTTTAGACCTGGTGAAGATGGGTGAGAACTGGCAGTGGGGGAGGAGGGGTTCGTGGTGATTGTGATAGTGGAATATCTTCTGAATGAAACTATCAACTTTTAGTGTATGCTCATTTCGTCAACGGGGGTATTTGTTGTTAAGGTTTACACTAATAATAGCATGTTAGAGCTCTTTATATTATATGAATAAATGAAGTCTTTTTTAAAAGCCCACTTAATAAACATTAAAATGTCATGACAGTCAAGGAAAATACATTTTGAATATGATTTCGCCATCAAAAATTGAGGTTTCATGCTATGTGACATTATAATTGTTCTATAGGCTAAGCCATGATGTGGCTGTGAGTGGATACTCAGTGTGTACTTTTTCAGGATATAGGGCAACACTAGTCTTACCTTCTTCCATTTCTGAGGACTAGGGATAAAATCCAGGGCTTTATACATGCTGAGCTGTAACTGAGTCACGTACCCAGTCCCAGGATACTATCCTCATATCCTATTCAATGTTTAGGAAAGTTATGGGCTAACTGTCTTGTACTACTATGCCTCTCTTAAGCCTTAGTTACTATTCTTGCTTTTAAAAATCACTCTGTCCATCTTTCCTAGACTTTTAGTCAAAATTTCCAAACATCGTTTCCAACGTCTTTTATATTGCTGTTTTCCAACTTTAATTTCAACTTGTATATGATTATATGATTATCAGGTCTCCCCAATTAATGAGAGACCAATTTCAAAGCCACCCAGGGAATGGGATCAGCTCACTAGTGAATGTTTGCAGATAGGGAAGTCTTTTGCTGATATACACAAAACCAAGCAAGAATGCTCCCTTATAACATACATCTACTACATCTGTGTTGCTCTCTAGGCATGGAAGCTCCACAGACACTTCATTTCACTTTATAATTCTTAGGCATCTCTGGAGCCTTGTTCACATGGACATATATTATTTATGCAGAGAGAGACTAAGTTGAGGGATGCTCTTGTCATAGGGCTGAGCATCTTCTTTACTTAGATGTGACTAATGCTAAGGTAGTCAAATGATTAAGAGGATGGGGCCAGTTTAGCTGTGAGTGAGGAATACATCCATTATTTAAAAAAGCACAAATCAAAATTCATCTCATTTACTTATTGAATTGAAAGAGAACAATTACCTCTGTTTACCATGAACTATTTCATATTTGGAAATATACATATATGTATACATATATGTGTGTATATACATATTCATGTGTGTGTGGTATAGAATAAGAAAACTGAGCTAAATAATATACATACATTATAATAATAATAATAATATACATTATATATCGTATAAAGCAAAACATAAAACTTAGAAAGAAAACTCTGAAAAAGTAAGAATGCATGTAGAAAATATAAATATAATCTTACTTAGGTTACAAGAGGAACTAAAAGTGTGACATTCATAATTATATATCATTTATAACCAGAAGCTTCTTTTTCCATTTAAGAATTGACTAATACATTGATAGTTTTAAGGGAGTTTTCAAGGTTGGCAAAAAAAGTGAGGAGTGTCATTGTGGCATCTTCACAGTTATGTGTCAGTACACTTGGGGTTTATCTGTCTCCCTCCCAGATGCCTCCCCTCGTTCCCTGCCCACCTTCTCAGGGTCCACCATCTTCTGCCAGTTGCTGTAGCCTTCTTCTTTCTTCTTATTATTATCTTAATATTAAAAATTAGTCTGTTCACTTTCTGACTGGAATTTGTCTTTAAAAGACAGGTTCTTTCTTGGTAGTTCAACTTGGTCTAGAATGTCCAATCCTCTTGCCTCACACACTTAAGTGCTAGGATTATAGGTGTTTACTACCATACCTGATTTTTATAGCTTTTATTTTAGACTCCATGGTGTACTTTAATTCAAATACTGACAGAAGTCAGATGCTATAATAGTATCATTTTCTTATTGAGCACCATCAGTTCTCTCTCTCTCTCTCTCTCTCTCTCTCTCTCTCTCTCTCTTTCTGTGTGTGTGTGTGTGTGTGTGTGTGTGTGTGTCAAAGTATCTCATTAAGTACCCCAGGCTGTCCTAGAACTCACTGTGTAAATCATGTTGACATTGAACTCACAGAGATCTGCCTGCTTCTGCCTCCAAAGTGCTGGAATTAAAGAGAAGAGCCACCATGCATGGGTTTTCAGTTTGGATTTTAAAAAGCCAGCCAATGACACAACCTTTAAAAGAAATTCCTTATTTGAAAATATCAGTAGTCATTTGTTGTAAAAGAAGACCTAAACATTACTACAAAGAATATAAAGAACATGGGGAAGAAAGATATTTCTAGAAATAGAAATAGCTGATATTTCCATTTATTTTTTCTCTGCTTTATCAGTTTTGTGGATTTCAAATCCAGCCATAAATATTATTTTGCTCTCCATTTTCTTTTTACAGTAGGAAGTAATCTTTAAACACCCTTTAGTGGAGTGAATACTTGGTATTTGTGGACTAGTGAGTGTGTGGAAGAAAAACAAGAACCCAGATCTGAATCTGTGGAATGCACACCAGGGGGAAAGCCAGGGGAAGAACCCTAGGGAAGTCAGCTGCAGGAAGGTTTTGTAATAGTGGAAGAGAGGGGCTGGGTCATAGACCTCATGGGTCACAGCCAGCTGGGAAGGAGCCAGAAAGCTGGGAAAGCAATTGAATAAAAAATAATGGAAGTAACACAGCCCAATGCTTTCTGTCATCGTGCTCCTGGCAATGTCATTAGCAAATGGTTTTCTGTGCAGATCAAGGGAGAGGGGATGCATGAAAGGCCTGTCAGGTAATGTAAAAAGCCTGTGCTCTAATTCTATGCACATGTACAAGCAAAATTTCCACTGTGTTTTGTAATATCATGTTTAACCAGAAAACAGAGAGAGTAGGTGAATTATTTTGGCACATGTTTATAATTTTATTTAATATATTTGATCATGTCATGAATTTAGCTTCCTTCTTCCCAGGCCACTGTAGCAGAGAAGGATCTTTATGACAGAGATATGACTATTAAGAAGTGGTGTGCTGGTAAACAACTGACCACGTATCCCAAAGTCCCCATCTAAGACTACACCACCTTCTGACTACTGTAAACTCACAAAGACTGCAGTTATCAAATGTATCTATGGAATGAAACCAGGTTCATATAATGCCCTGATTCTAATTAGACTCTGGAATATTCTTAAAATCAGCCTTTTGTTTAATTTCTTTGCTTGATTTTTTTCACTAGGGGTCAGAAAGAATGGACAGCTGTGTATACTGACAGTGGGAAAAGTCACTATATATTCTAAACAGAAATTTTAGAAGGTGCTTCTGGAAATTTCTGGAGTTGGCCTTTTCAACCTTGTTTTGAACAACAACTTAAACCAGGCTTCAAGGGATTGATGGGAAAAAGTCTTAGGGAGAAAAAAACCCAACTATTCGTCGGTGTGAATCTGGCTGAAATATTTTAAAGACACTTGGGGATATTTGGAAGACCATAATTTTGTCTTCTCATAGGTCAGTTTATGGTGTAGTTTACTTTTCTCCTGAAAAGTATTAATGAAATTTCTTTTCTTGAAGTTTTGATTACATTTTATTTATTATTTATTAGTGGGTATATATATATGTGTGCATGTGCGCACATATGCATGCAAGTTTCACAAGGCATACATCTGGAGGTCAGATGACAACTTGCTGACAACTTGCTGGATTAAATTCTCTTCTACCATGTTAGTCACCAGGAAGATGGAAAACAAATAATCAGTTGTGGTGACAGGTGTTTTTTCCCTATCATTTTATTCTTGACAAGGGTTATCACATTAGCTCAGGTTAGCATTGTACATATTAGCCTCTGGCTTCCGGCTTCCAAGTACAGTATTTGTTCCTTTGAAATAATTTTATTAAATGTCTTATTTTTTTTTCTCCATAAACTCCTATTTGCCACTGTCACTATTACACAGTTTGATGATTTTCACGTTTCCTGACTTTGTCTGGTATCAAGTCTTAATTTTCCAAGGGCTACATTCCATGCTGATGTGTTTATGCGTAGCTTGCCTTAGGCATTGCATTGACTCTATGAGAGCTTTCCGTCCACGTCCTTCCAACACCTGCAAAAAGGATTTTGTTAAATGATTTAATCTGTAGATAACAAGATTCTATTTATTTTTGTTTATTTGTTTTGCAGCATTGAAGATGGAAGCAAGAGTCTTACAGGAGATATGTACCCTACTATTGAGCTACATGCCCTGAAAAAGGTTCTTTTTTTAAATTGGTTATTTTCTTTATTTACATTTCAAAAGTTATCCCCCTTTCTTCTTTCCCCTCCTTAAACCCCTATCCCATCCCCCCTCCCACTGCTTCTATGAGGGTACTCCCCCCCCACTCCCACCTCACTGCCCTGGCATTCCTGTACACTGGGGCATCAAGCCTTCACAGGACCAAGGTCCTCTCTTCCCACTGATGCCAGATAAGGCCATCCTCTGCTACATTGTACTCGTTGGTTGGTGGTTTAGTCCCTGGAAGCTCTGGGGTGGGGGTGGGGGTCCTGGCTGGTTGATATTGTTGTTCTTCCTATGGGGTTGCGCAATAGTTCCCAGTGCCCAACAGTGTGAATACATTTTCAGCATTTAAGAACTATCAGCTAAAAGCCATCATGTGGTACTATATGCTTAGAATTATGGTTTCGGAGAAAACTTAAAAATAAAATAAATATTGTAGACCTCATTTGATCCTGTGGACAAGAATAAACATGTTTTTCTCTCCCTTGGAGTCTATCTATTAATTAAATAAGAATTGTTCATCTAGAGCTCCTGAAACAAGATACCCAATTTGGGCACCTGTGGGTGTATGAAATCTTCAGAAGAGAGTTGAAGATGGAAGTTAACTGATATGCTGGGTAGTTTTATGTCAACGTAATACAAGGTAGAGTCATTTTAGAAGAGGGACCCTTAGCGAGAACATGTCCGCACCAGATTGGCCAGCGGTGTTATTTCTTGTGGTAGAACAGAGTGCACTGTGTGTGGAGCTATCCTAGGGCTTGTGGTCCTGGGCTCTCTAAGAAAGCAGGCTGAGAAAGCTATGGAGAGTAAACCAGTGAGCAGCATCCTTCCATGGTGTCTGGATCAGCTCTTGCCTCTAGGTTCCTACCCTGTTAGAGTTTCTGCTTAGACTTCAGTGATGGACTGTTACCTGAAAGTGTAAGTGAAATAAAGCCTTTTCTCCCCAAGTTACTCTTGGTCATGTTGCTTAATCACAGCAATAAGAATCCTAATTAAAACAATTGTCAACTAAGACTTTTGAGACACTTGTAGACATCCACTTCCAACAAGATAATGTAAACGATGATAGACATGATCAGCTTTATTTTGTTTAGTTTCTTTATTATTCCATAGCTATTAGATTCCAAATAAATATAAAATGCAGGGAGTATGAGTTTTATTTGGCTAAACAGTGATACAGAATTTAAATGAATAGATTGTTCTTCATTCTGTTCTATGTTTTCAAACTAGTAAATATTTTACTGAAACATAGATGAGCCATTTGTTGTTTATGATAATAAAACTAATTAAAATGGACAGGTGTCTAGGTGTCTATTTTAATTCTGCTCATCTAAATAATGCACATGATAAGGAAGCTTTACATATTACCCTAATTTTACTTGTTGGTTTAAGTACAATTTCTTTCAGCCAAAATATTTGTGGGAAATCCTACTTGATAAAGCTGGACCATGAGACTTCTTTTAAAGCCTGTTTACATTATGCATATATATGATATATATATATATATATGAAAACAAATTTTTATATATCATAGGATCTTTTTTAAATTCCAAAAATAGATTTAAAAATGTATAGTTGGACACAAATTTGCAAAATCATTCTTGCTGTGACCCTTATTAACAGGATTCTAATTCATCTATTGGGGTTAATTCAGGAGATACTGGTGTTGCTAGGGTAGATTATTAAGTGTGATCATTATGATTTTTGTTATAGTTTCTTTTTAATTTGTTCTTGGTTTTCTTTTCAGCACTTTTGAGTGCCAATGTAGTGATTTGCCAGGCAATGATGGCTCTGAATATTGTCAGGTAACATATAAGAGAAAATATAACCGGAATGTGTGACCTCAGAGAGGTCAGGTGCCAAGGACCAGACTTGACATGGACAGGGGTCTGACAAAAGGCATGTCTGGGAGTGGCAAAAAGAATGATTTAAAATCAAATCATGGATCCAAGCTGATGGCCTGTGTTCTGCTTATACAGCTTTTCCAGTCTGCCTCTATGTTCTGCTTTTTGTCTTGAAATTTCTCTATCTATATTCTGCTTGCTTGCTATTCTATGAGATCTTTGTCCATCTTTGCGTGTGTGTGTGTGTGTGTGTGTGTGTGTGTGTGTGTGTGTGTGCATCTTTCAGTTCTACAAACAGTTCTCTCTTTTCATCCTAAACAATTCTCTGGATAACTCTTCTCCTGCAGAACACAGGTCCAGTCTTATATTACATATCAACCAGTCATTTAATCCAGGTTGTTTTCTTTTTTTTGATTATCCTATGAATCAGCATCTTGTGACCCCATCCCTTTTATTCTTTAGATACAGCAAGCATACATGAGATGATGAATTTATATCAAAACCACGTAGGGAAGAGACATTTTAAGTAGTCCAGAGGTTATAAATCTACTGGATTTCCAAAAACTTAAATCAGGATTAAAAGTAGATATGGAGGCAACAATGGTATTTAACAAGCTTATAATTGATAAATTGATAGCCAGGTATCACTTCTTGAGCTTTTAATAAAAACTGATTCCTGACCAAAGCTTTTAGTCAGGAAGCCTTTATTTCTTATAATGAATAATTAGAACATCGTCAAACAGTCTACATAAACATAAGATTTTCAATGCTAGGTGTGCCCTGGGGCAGGGAAGCAGAGGCCAGAGGATGGGCATGCTGGGGAAGATAGTGTACTTCCCACTCTAAAACTAAAACTGTATTTTCTCCATGAAGTGCTTTGAAAATAGAATGCTCAGTTTTATGTACAGGAAAAGTTGATAGCTCTTTCAAAAGTTGATAGCTCTTTCTTTTTCAGCATTTGATCAGCATTTCCGGATTGTTCTTTATTATTTTATACTCATTAAATTCTTCAAAACTATTTAGTAGCAGCTAATATCGTATATGTTCTTGTATTTCTCTGTGATTCATATACAAAGCATACCCACAAATGTCCCTTAAAATAAAAATACTATGTATTGATTTTTCTCTAATCCTGGGTTTTCATATAATTGAGAACTTTGAAAAAGTACTGTACAAGCCAAACTTGGGATTCAGTTTTTTGGTAAGAGAATCATAAATTCTCCATTAGAGATACAGAAATGAAAAAGGGAACCCATGTTATATGATGTCACTCAAGGCAGCAAAAAAGTGGTATTTCTTACTTAAGTTGAATAAGTCAATAGTCATAGTCATGCATCTGTCTCCTTCCCAATAGCCCTAGGCCAAAATCATGCCTTTTAACCTGCACAGCAAACTCTACTATAATTCACCTCCACTGTGAAATTAAAGACAGGTCTGAAACAAACATGCTTGCTCTCGTTCTTTGCCTCTCATTTGTGGAATAACCGTGGGACTCTGAATTAGTATGCCATGGGGGGTAATCTAATGGGAAGGGGATTTATTTGCGTGTGTCTGCATATATCTTATTATCTTTTGAAAGTCTTAATGATAAGCAGTCACTTCAAGTTTTATAGGTTGTAATCTGACACATGTAAATAAAACTCAGAATTCTTGAAACAAAATCATAAAAGTAGCATATTGCAATCAAAGAGCAGATGTTTGTGGCATCAGGCTGAATAGAGATGGCCTCAATTTAAGCCATCTCTGAAAATGACAACAGAACACAAATTATGTGAGTGTCTAAAGGGGGCAATTTAATTAGAAAGATGTTGAAAGCATGGCTTTGCAAAAAAAAAATTTAAGAAAAGATAAAAAGACGTTTCCCTCAAAAGAAGGGATCTATTTAAGTCTGAATTAGAAAAATTCTCCAATATAATAAAGATTTTTGGAGTACTAGTTGTATTAGTTAGCTAGTTTTCTAACTGTCATGGTGATTTAAGGGAGAGGGAGTTTGGGGGCTACATTTTGAGGATGCAGTCTATTATAGACAAGGAGTAATGACTGCAGGAGCATGGGGTGGTTGGTCACATTGCAATCGTAGTGAAGAAACACAGTCAGATGAATGCTGCTACTCAACTGATTTTCTCCCCTTCTTTTCAGTCTAGTACCCATTTTAACCTATAACTGTAGTTAACTTAAACCAAATCATCCCCTATAGACACACACAGAGGCTAACCTAAACTAGATCTTTCCTTGCTGGCACCATCGAGCCTCATCTCATCTAGACGACTTTCCACAGAGGCTAACCCAATCTACACGTTGGTCTACAAGGTGACTCTAGATCCCATCAAGTTGATAATCCATTTTATCCCCTACACTACTGTTAATAATCCTTAGCAACTAGATAGCTTTCTCTTAATTAGATTGTTGATGACTTCAAATTACCTGAAATTTTATTTGCTGTTTGGTTCTTGGTAAGTCCAATCATCAACTAAAGTAACATAAATGACTAAATTTAAAACAATATTTATGCAAACAAGCATAATATTTGTCAGAATCAGGAGAGTTTCCAATTTATTTTAAATATTTTTTCGAATGTCTTCTCATCTTTCTGGTGGGACTGAAGTGATATAAGTAGCCATCACTTTTCTGTGATGGTATATATGTTCATGATTGAATAGGACTGCAGGTAAGTAGCATCTAAACATTTGAGCAGAACTTGAGCCTCTCATGGAACACAGCTATTACATTATATTTAGTCATCTCTACAGTATTGCAATGATATACCACTTTAATCCATTTTTACAGAGTTCTACCTCATTTATAAATTCACTACCTTAAAAGAGATTTAATTTAGTTCCCATTATATGACACATATGATCTTAAAAATATAGAGGCTCACTATGACCTCAGCAAACATAATTTCTGTAGAATTTATAGGATTATAAAAATTTAACTTAAATTCTAACTCTAATGTTTATATTTTTAAATTCATTTTATTGTTTTTTTTCTTTTTTATTGGTTATTTTATTTACATTTAAAATGTTATCCCCCTTCCCAGTTTCCCCTCCACAAGCCCCCTATTTCTCTCCCCTCTCCTGCCTCTATGAAGGTGCTCCCATACCTGCATACCCATGCCTGCCTCAGAGCCCTAGCATTCCTCTATCTTGGGTCATCAAGCCTCCACAGGACCAAGGAGCTTCCCTCCCAGTGATGCCAGTTAAGGCCATCTTCTTTTACATATCCAGCTGGAGCTATGTGTCCCTCCATGTATACTCTTTGGTTGGTGGTTCTATTAGCAATATCTGAACATTTTGTAGGATCTTTTGTCTAATAATTTCTAAGGTAAGAATGTGTGTGTGTCTGTGTGTGTGTGTGTGTGTGTTTATGTGTATGTGCATGCAGGTACCCATGGAGTCTAGAGGAGCATTACAGATCCTTTGGAGCTAGAGTTACAGATAGTTGTGAGCCATCTGACATGAATACTGATACCTTTATTGCATTCATCTGAAATAGAAACAGCGACTCTTGACTGCCAAGCCATGTCTGCTGCCACACAATGTTTATAACTAATCTGAAAAAAAAAAATATTTTAAAGACAAAAATCTGAACTAGCAGTGGCATAGATTGCATGCAAAACACTTATAACCCGACATCAAAAGACAAATAAGCTAGACGATTTCCCAGTTTTATTCCTATAAATTTATGTTACTGGGTTTGCTTCATTAAAGCTCAGTGAATGAAGTGATTAACAGGTAAAGCAGTGTAAGTGTGCAAGTCAGAATCCAGCCATGGGCATTCCCTTTGGAAGGGAACTCAGTCCGCTAAATGCAATACCAGCCAAATCCTTACTCATGTGTTGAGTCTCACACAAAACCAGTGTCTTGTTCATTGAACTCTTTAGTTATTGTCTTCTAGTTATCAAGATTTTTTTAATGAAAATGACACAAAGTAAGCATTATCTGTAGGTTGCACATGAGAAAAAACTGAGTGTGTAATACCAGGAGCAACAGAACAGGTTTTCTTTGAACCAAAAGTGGAATGTCAGCCATATTTTCTTCATTGGCTCATTAATACATTGACAGACGAGAGTCATGATCCTTTCCTATCTATTAATTCTGTGTTTTTCTACTTAACTTGAAATATTAATTTTGACAAAATGAAGATATTTTCTTGACTTCTTAAATTTAAAAAATATTTTTGTCTAAATTTATTGTCTTTACATTATATATAGAATATTAATGAATTTATCATTTTAAAAAAGGCTAATTTTAGTTTTTCTTCATACTTTATATTGATTACAAGACTCATTTTTAATACTTTAAATTGTTGTACCAGCCCTGCTAAGGTGATCCCATTGTTATGGCTTTCATGATACAGAATATGCCATCATAATTTATGCAATAAGATGTCAGAATTCTCTACCAATACTATGGTACTATCCATGTTTTAGTTGGGAAATCAGTATATTTTCATTACAGTTATCATGTTACTGGTTTCTGACCAGAAAAATCTAGAATAAATTTGGCATGATTTTTTTTTTCTGGATTAGAAGGATGGACCATGTTTAGTAGAAAGAATTTAGGTCAAAGATAGAAGGAAAAACAGTGGTTTCAATGCCTAGCTAGACCAATGCAGGGAATTGGCCCAACCAGAGTTCTGTGTTCTGTGTGCAATTACTCTTCAGTAGCAAGCATGTTGCTACTGATTAGATGATGACATCTAATTGTCAAAATTGAAAATCCCACTATGGGCTGAGATTAGTTCTCCCCATTTATCAACAGTGGAAAAATCGTCTGTTAACATATTAAAGTCACACTTCCTCTTATTGGTAAGATTTAAGAATTATATTTTGCATATTAACTATAGTGTTTTTCAATCTTTACTGCAGTCAGTCATGGCATTTTTGAAAAAAAAGGAAAAATCAAACATAACTTACTTAGAAAAAAGTACATACACACCTATGTACTTTCTGACTAGCAGCTGTGATTCTCCTAAGGAATAGTCTGTGCTGAGAATCTCCACCACTATATGAGAAGGTGATAGCTTTTTCACAGAGTAGTCTGTGTGTCAGATACTGTAATAAGCGCTTTCTGTGTACTGTTGTAGTTAGTCTTTACACTAACCCTTTGAGGCAGTTTTATCGTCAGCATCTCTCAAATGAGATGATGAGCTTCAGTGACCTATCCACAGTTAAACAAGTTATCAGGGAAAAGCTTAGACTATTCATTAGTCAGCTTGCTGGCATCCACTGCTGTACTTTCTTAAGTTTCTTCATTATGTTTTCCACTCAATAAAGTTAATATTCTGAACTAAGCAGTGCAAATTCTCAGGTATTATCTCCCTAAGTGCTGATTTTTTTCTCCTCATCCTTTGCCAGGATGCATTGATTCATCCTGGTCCTTTGATTGGATGCTGCTGTAATGCTTCATGGCCTCTGTACCACACAGTTGCTATTCGTACATACCTAAAGCTGGATCTTCTGACATACAACTATGTCAGAAGACATACGATCATCCATATTCCCCACTCCACAATGTACCCCAGCAGCTTAGCTCTATATTTGTCCCTGTGCCAACACTAAGTAAGGAGAGAGGTCACTATTGATGTAGAACTTGTGGAATCAAGATAATGTAATATGATCTACTAGGCTGACCTCCATAGCTGGACCGCTACATATGTATTCTTCTAAGCAGATGAGGAATGCAATGTGTGTAGAGTATGTTTTTGTGTGCCTGGGTGGTTTTCATGATGCTCTTATTAACAACACATAACATTGTAATTGAGTAAATAATATTCTCTAAGATTTAAAAGCAAAATCATGAGAGAGATAAAGAATAGTTCCCATGCTTACAAGATTTAGTTAAAACTCAATTGTCTATATTAAAACTCATCTAAACAAAAATCTGTATTGGAATACTCAAGAGTATTCCAACTGATATAATGATTGGACATTATAAAAAAGATTTATTAGACCGGCTTCTACAATATTAATACTAATATGTAAGACTCTACATGCCTAAATAAGTACAACTTGTTCAACCTGTATACTACTATCTTTGTGAATATATATGTGTGTGTGTGTGTGTATGTGTGTGTGTCAGAGAGACAGAGAGAGAGAGAGAGAGGAAGAGAGAGAGAGAGGAGACAGAGAACAATTAGTGGGGAAAAGGCCGTAAATTTGGAAGAGATCAGGACGGTAAATGGGAGAGTTTAGAAGTAGGAAAAGGAAGGAAGAAATGGTAACTATAATTTCAAAATATGTCTTAAAAACTAATATGTTGTATTCTTCGCTTGTCATATATAAATTAAACCAATGTACACTTTATAATAATAATAAATCTAAAGCTCGTATATAAAAATATATACAAAATATAAAATTAATACATAAATTTAATATATTATATATAAAAATACATATATTTTTATATATAAAAATATACAAGAGGTTCCCTAGATTGATATATCTAATAGGGGCTTGGTAGTCCAATACTGACATTCTGTCAATAAAGAGATTGAGAAGGCCATAGCTGCTTAATGCATGAAACTGGATGACTCAGTAGCCTCACCCTAGCGCTGAGGGCCTGGAGGATCTCAGTAGAGCTGCTGCTTAAGATGGGATCCATGTCGATAAAGAATAATAGCCACAGTTGAAGCAGCAGAGTAAATGTACTTAACAGGAAGAAGTGAAGCCAGGCAGGCAAAGCAACAATAGTTCCCCTCCCTACTTTGTATTTGAGGTACAATTGAGAATTGAATATTGAGAATATCTCCTCCCCTCAGCCAATGCTGCTTGGCAATGCCTTCCCAGACCTTTCCAGTGGAATGTCACTTAGTTGATTCAAGATACAATGTCAACATCAAGTCAAGTTGGCATTCATGATTAACCAAGACTATCCATCAAAGTGCCAAGGAGCAACATCAGCTGGAAGATGGGTTTTGAGAGAAGGAATGTTTGAGAAAGGGGAAAAGAATGACTCAAAGTCAAGTCACAGGTCCAAACTGGCAGCCTAGGTTCTGCTGAGATGGCTTTCCAGAGCCCCTCCCCCATGTGTGTGTGCGTTTGGCTCTGCTGTAGACAGCTTTTTCTTGTTATTCTAAAACTCTCTGGTTGAGACAGCCTTCTCCGCTAATAAAAATTGTAAAAGCTATCTGGATATCTCATGGGTTTTCTGACCAAAGTCAGAAAAGCTGCTATAAAAAATTATAGGATCTCCCAACCAGATCAGAAATCCTGTTAGAAGAAGTTCTTGAAGAACTGTTTTCTTGAAGAACTCTCCGGAGATCTCCAGACAGCTCTGCTCTCTCTAGAGAAAAATCCTAAAGAACTGCTATCACTTTATGCTAGCTCATCTTAAGCAGACCAAAAGCCCAGTTTTTTAAATTTACATATCAATTTAGTCATTTATTTCAGATTTCCTTTTGATAACCCTATGAATCAGCATTCTGGGACCCCAGACCTTTGATTCTTAAGAGACAGCAAGCATACAATTTTTTCTTAATGTTGCAAAAGAATTCAGAGGTAGGTCTACTTTGTTACGCACTGAATATAAACTAGTTGGGTGGGAGCCTGTCTACAAATTACCATTTGCCACACCCGAGCTTGGACTTCCTCTGCCCGGGGCTAACCTTGAACTTAGGAATCTGCCAGCTTTTGTATCTGCCTGTCTTTATCTTTCTGATAATCTGGTTCTAAGTGTAGCTACCTCTGTTCCTTTAGATTCATGAAGCTTCTCATAACTCATATTACATCCTTATTTTTGCATAGTTGCGAAACTATACGTTTTCAAACTCATGTATTAAGAGCTCTTTCCCACAGCCTTAAGGGCTGTCCTGAAGGTCCCAGTGTTTACTATTTTGCTGAGACAGCCACACCCTCAACTCCTGAACTTGTGCTGTTTCTAATTATCATGGAGTTATTAACATTATTAGGGAAGGTATTCCTCAGAAGGAGTCCTCCACTGTTAGTACTGCTCCCAGAAAATATGTACTACATTATTATACAAACAAGCTTTATGCCCACAGCAGCCATAGACACTCATGGAGGTTCACACTAGGGTCCTGTCCCAGGGGCAGGAATCATGTCACTCTGTGTCCACCAAGGCCACACCCGACTCAGCATCAAAGTATTGGTTGCTCAGTAGCAGAGCTTGAGAAAAAGAAGAAGATAAATGCTGCCAGTCATCATCCCACAATGCCCCCTAGAATAACATTCTGGTGGTCATACCTTTGAGACTCACATACTTGTCTTCCCAAGAAATTTGTTGCTCTTGTGTGGGAATTGCAAGTTATTCTAGGGAAAACATACAGAGCTCTGGATCTACTCAGACGAGTGTTTCTCTGGGCAAGTGGGCTTGTTTCATATTATATCACCCTAATGCCATTAAACTATTGTGATATCAAATAGCCTTTCTACAATCCCATGCTTATTTAGTTACCATCAAATTACAGTTTGATTTTCCACTTAGTTCTTCCCACAGGCTACCATCTGCTGCTTATGTAGATGATGAATTCCATTGATATTTGTGCAATGATTTTTCCAGATGACTAAGGACAGTGGCCATTGGATATTATTTGATCTTTTCTTTTCTTTCCTTACTTCCTTTCTTCTTTTACTTCTCTCTTTCTTTTTCCTTCCTCTCCACTTCTTTACATTTTTTTCTCCCCTTTTTCTTGATGTTCTGAACAAGGTTTCACTCTGCAGCCCATTGTTTGTTTGACTCTCCTAGCTCTGCCTCAAATTCTTGGATTACAGGTGTGTACCTCCATGCCTGAATAATTTGACTTTTAGTTTTCTTTTTATTAAATATATTTTTATTATGTAAAACAATCATTACATTTACATATATTTTGAACATATTCTTTCCCTCTGCCAGTTTCATTCAGATCCTAACTTTCTTCCTAGCCACCCAATGTTTTCTTTCTCAATAAACAAAGCAAAAACCCAATACAACAAAATAACCCAAATCTAGAAAACAAAATCAAGATGACCAGAAAGAAAAACAAACAAAAACCCCACCAAACTGTAACCAAACAAAAGCACACCCAAAAGAACCTGTAGAGTCCATTATTTGTTGGTTAACTACTCCTGAGCATGAGATTTGCCCTGGAGTGCTTGATATGACCAGTGTCTTTCCATTGAAGGAAACTGATTTTCCCTCTCCCAGTAGGTATAGATGACAGTTCTACTGTTAACTTTTACCTTGGTGGCTAGGTTTATAATCAGTTATGCATTCACTTAAAAATAAATACAACCAAATAAAATGTAATGAGATCAAACAAAAACTATCACCTTAAAGTCAGACAAGATAGACCTAGTAAATAAATAAATAAATAAATAAATAAATAAACATCGAAAGGAAAGAGCCCAAGAGAGGACACAAGAGACAGAGACTTATTCTTGTACTCAATCAAGAACCCAATAAACCACTAAACTCCAAACCATATTACTAGTGCAGGGTACGTGATACACACCCATGCAGGCCCTGGGCATGTTGCTTCATTGTGTGAGTTCTTGAGAACTTTGACTATGTTGATTTAGAGAACCCTGTTTTCTTGGTGTCCTCCTTCAGCTCTGGCTCTTATATTCTTTCTGCTTCCTCTTCCCTGGAGTGCCCTGAGCTGGGATTTGAGGGCAGGGATTTGAAGGAGACTCATTTAGGGATGAGTGTTCCATGGTGTTTCATTCTCTGCAGCATCTGTTCCCATCTGCAGCAGGGGAAGGCTTTTTTCCCCCATTAATTTATATTTTTATTCACTTTACACCTGGATCGCAGCCCCCCTATCCTCCCCTCATATTGCTCTGTCCCCCATCTTCCCCTCTCTTTCATTCTGAGAAAGGGGAGGTCTCCCTGGGTACCAACCCACCCTGGCACCTCAAGTAACTGCAGGACTAGGTGCATCTTCTCCCACTGAGGACAGACAAGACAACCCAATTGAGGCAACAGGATCTACAGGTAGGCAACAGTCAGAATTAGCCCCTTTCTAGTTGGGGGATTCCCATGAAGACCAAGTTTCACATTTGCTACATATGTTCAGGGCAGTAGGGGTGGTAGGTCCAGCCCTTGTGTGCTTTTCAGTTGCTGGTTCAGTCTCTGAGAACACCAAAGGTCTAGGTTAGTTAACTCTTATGGAGTCTCTATACCTTCTGTGTTCCTCAATCCTTTTTCCAACTCTTCCACAAGATTTTCTGAGCTTCCTTTAATGTTTGGCTGTGTGGTCTTTGCAACTGTTTCAGTCAGCTTCTGGATGGAAGCTCTCAGAGAACAGTTATGCTAAGTAAACTTCTGTCTGCAAGGATAACAAGAGCACCATTAATAGTGTCAGGGATTGGTTCTTGCCCATGGGATGTATTTCAAGGTTGGCCAGTCATTGGTTGGCCATTCCCTCATTCTCTGCTCCATCTTCATCCCTGCACTTCTTGTAGGCAGAACAAATTTGGTTCCAAGGTTTTGTGGGTGGCTTGGAGTCCTTTCTCCTCCTCTGGGAGTCCTGCCTAGCTACAGGAGGTGGCCACTTCAGCTAGGAGTCTCAGCTAAAATTACCTTCATAGACTCCCTAGATCATCCCCCATCTCAGGTCTCTAGCATGTCCTAAAGACCCCACCACCACCGTGCCTGATTTCCCTTTCCTCTGGCCCTTTCTTCCTTGCTTTCCCCAAATCATTCCCTTCCTCTTCCCATCTCCTCTCCTACTCAGGTCCTTCACTCCATCCACCTCCAACGACAGTTTTATTTAGGAGGAATCTTTCCTGGTGATGGTTGAACAAGGTCTGTGAGCAAAGCAGAATATCATTAGGAGTCATTTTATTACCCCCCACCCCCCATCAATATTATTTGCTCTTGCCCTAGGTCTTTGTGTTATCTAGTCTTATGGTTTTGATAGACAATGTTTGCTGGGTAGGAATTCCTTCTCATAGAGTGAACATGAATTCAAATCAGTTATTGGTTGCTTACTTCCACAAGCTTTATTCTACCATTGTCATAGTATATCTTGGTATTACATTTCTTTTAATAATGTGCAGAATCCCTTTTTACAACAAAGACACTAGAATATGGGTATGAAGATCTATGTAGGCACCAGCTTACATGTCCAATGAATTGTGCAAGTATCGTCTTCAGCAGTGGGGCATTGCTGCCTATTGTTTTTAGAGAAGCCTATCGTTTCAGAAACATCCTAGGATGTTTGGTGACTTCCATGTTGCTCCTTTGGCCAACAACTCAATTTGTGAACCACTCAAGTTGACCAATGGTCTGGGTCCAAAATATTCCCCTCACTCGTGTGTGTGTGTCTGTGTGTGTATGTCTGAGTGTATATGTGTGTGGGTATGCATGCCTCTATGTGTGATTAAAAAGAGAATTATGATGGGAAAGAGAGATATAAAGAGAGAAGGAACAGAAAGAAGAAAATGAAGGGAAAGGATGATGGACTGTATGAAATATTGTAACAGAAGTGGGGCTATTGGAAGGGATGAGCAAAGAGGGCTAGCAAGAGGGAGGCAGGGGAGTAGGAGGAGCAGACATGAATAGAACAAAGTACATAAAGTACTCATTATTTTGCATGCCAACTTGAAAAGTGCATTAGAGGAAGTGGGGAGCACATCTTTATTACACAGGACATGCCTCTTGGGTGATTTCCGTAAGCATTTCCCAGGACAGTCCCACTTTTCTCTTTATGGTACCCAGAACAACTTCACCTTTCTTGATACATTTTTACTTTACCTGTTTTGAGAAAAGACTAAGCCTCTCCCTCACTTGAGACTTGTTTTATTTCTTTGGCTTTCTATGTATCTAAATCCCCCCTCTACATGATTGTCATTATTTAGATGTTATGAAGATGCCCAACTAAATTGACAGTAACTGGTCACATAGCTGGTTCTTGGACAGTACAATAGCTATAGTTTGTTCTATTCCTTTGGACTCTTGATTGAGGGATTTTGATAGAAAAAGAAAGCACAATGTTACATGTTTCTTGACCACCTAGTATGTGACACTCTGAATGTGCTCCTCTGGTGTTTTATATTACTAGAAAGACATATAGTAACATATTTCAAGTCATGTTTTGATGTTTGCCTGAAGTTTCCTCATCTTTTGAAACAGTTTCTTGAACTGTTTTTCTTTCCTCATTCATGTGTGGTTATATTCACTTTCTCAATACCTTTTTTTTTCTCAACATGGTCCCATTTTTTTTCCTTTCTAGTAATTCTCTACAGAAGATCACTAATTCTAGTTGAGAAATATGTACAACTAAAGTTATGTCATGCCAACAAGAGAGGCTGTACCCCTTAAGATCAATACAGCAAAGGAATGAAAAATGAACTGAAAAGGGAGGGTATTTTCAACAATGGAAAATAATTAAAATAGTGCTTAATAGTGTGAATTGTGAAGTATCACTTGACTTCATAATAAAGTTAACTGCTACATAATGGAGACCATTTGAGGCAACTTTTGTCCTACCACACAAAAGCTGTGTAGCTGCCACAGAGGTCATATAGTATGCAAAATATTTACTGTGTACCCCCTTATGGATAACATTTAGAATCTCCTGGAACCCTTGATAAGGATGGAGAAAGGAGTTAACAGAGTCATTAAAGAGAAGTAAGAAAGGGCATGGAAGAATTTTATAACAAGTTACTGATGAATATTTGACAGGTTTGTATGTCCAAATCTATCCCAGAGATTACATCCAATATTTGGAATAGTTTGCAAGTTTGAGCTCCAAAGTAAATGTCAAGGAAAAACAATCCTATTTTAGTGTTCAAATTTGCTAGACAATAATAATATATTCCCTTTGACACATTGCTTGTGTTAGCTAATGACTCTCAAGTTGAGAATGTATAGAATTGCCCATGCAGAACATCTGTGCACACTTGTGAAAGTTATATTAATTATAACAATTGAAATGGAGCTTGAACCTTCTGCAGAGTCCAGATATAAGGAAGTCCTGGGGAAAAGCCCCTTTTCTTCTTTTCCTTTCTACTGTTTGATGCTGGTCCATCCATCCTTTGGCTACTGGAGCCACTGTTACCCCATCTTTTGCTGATAACAGATCCCAGATTATTCAGCTTTCCAAATGTTCATTAAAGACCAGGAGTTCTCCTACACTCATCCAGTATCTCAACACCAGATTGGGACCATAAGATTTTCATAGACTGAGTCTTGTTAGTATGAAGATAGCCGTTAGTCAACTACCTAGCAAATATTGTGATAAGCCACTCTAATAAACCCCTGTTTCAATGTTTATTCATTGCTATCCATTTTGTTCTTCTAGAGAACCATGTGTTATACTTTGTTTATCTTTCATATAAAATTTAATGATTGGAGGCAGAAGGAAAGTCATCCAACCA
>JADRCH010000004.1:21928389-21955127 GCA_019843965.1 Rhynchomys soricoides | reverse complement strand
TACTTTTAGAACTTGAAGAATGGGAAGATTGACTTCTTCAAGGGGCCAAATGAAAGCAAACTAAAAATAATGAAGAGAAGCGAACCTTTCTGCAGATAAAGATAGCTAAGCATGCAGGTAGGTAGACAGATAGTTGGCTAAGCAGGCAAGCTGACTGATAGATTTCAGAGCTCTATCGTGCTCCCTGTTATTCTCTATTTACTCTCTTTCTGTTTGTGCCATTTTCCCTGCTATTTTATTAACATGAACTCATATAGAAGATATTACATAGAATGCAGAGGCCAAAATGCCAATATCTTGATCTCCAAGTTCCTAACTAGACTCTTGAGATTTGTATTAGATAGATTCTGGAAAGTCAGAGCAGTCACATATTCTATTCCTAAAAGGCTCAGCATGAAGGCCACTAGATTTTGCTCTCACAGATATTTTGGAAATGGAATAGGAGCTTAGGCCTAGAGACCAAGTGGGTCATCTAAGCTGTTGTGTTTTGGGGTGAGGGGGTGGTGCGTATTGCACAGAGTATGGCTCTGTTCTAGGAACTTGAATGGAACAAGAGTCTAGCTCTAGAGTAAGGTGGGACTGAGCTTAGTTGAGGAGAGTTCTAGGACCTAGAACTGCAATGTGACTGAAAGGTTCTAGGAGGGACTGTGTCTTGTGTTTCGGAGACTCAGGAGGTAAGAAGACTTGCAAAGAAGTGCTATGTTGGTTGTAATCGCTAAGAAACTCTGGTGGTTTGACTAGGAATAGCCCCACCCACACCTCGCCTCAAATATTTGAATGTGTAGTCAGTCGGGAATTGTACTGCTTGAGAGATCAGAAGGTGTGGCCTTGATGGAGTAGATGTAGGCTTGGTGGAGTAGGCAGGGACTTACTGGAGTGGATGTTGGAGTAGGTGTGACCTTCTTGGGAGAAGTGTGTCACTGTAGGTGGGCTTTGGGGTTTTCAAATGCTCAAGCCAGGCCCAGTGTCTCTCTCTTCCTACTGCCTGGTACCCTTGATATAGAACTTTCAGCTACCTCTCCGGTACCATGTCTGCCTGTGTGCCTCCGTTCTTCCAGTCATGTTGATAATGGACTAAACCATTGAAGATGTAAGCCAGACCAATTAAATGTTTCCTTTATAAGAGTTATAATGGTCAAGGTGTCTTTTCGCAGCAATAGAACACTGACTAAGATAAGTGCACGGCTGCAATAATCACTCTGTTTCATGAAGCTCTGTAGAGTTTTATTTGGATGGCTAATTGTTTTCCTTCTCCCTCAAACAGGGTGTGGACTTAACTGACAGTCACCTGGAATCTCGACAAGGCTTGTTACTGAAAAGAAGAGAATGGAAAAACCCACGTCTAATGGAAGACGACTAAATAAGGATTGTGTAGATTTTCTCCTTAAAGACCAAAAAAATGAATGTAAATAAATGATAAATAGTAAAACTATGCTTCAACTGATCAGAACAACTTGGATATGATTGTGGAGATTAAAAAAGGCAGAAACCCAAATTGATATAAAATGCTATTTTTTTTTAGCAAATTTTACATGGACTCTAAATTTTATGATAGGAATGAATTTACATTAAATCGAAAATGATTAACTTCTTGCCTGCAGATAAAATGATTGTCCTGAGATTAAAAAGCAATATTTAAAAAACTATAGCAGAAGTTTTGTGCTCTCAGCCTTGTCTTTTACCAATATATTTTTATATATTAAAAGGATTTCTGAAAGTTCTTCTCTAAGCAGTAAGATTATGATTATTTTCTTGTTTGTATTGATTTTATTCCACAACATAAAATTTTACAGTGAATAAGCTATAGTGCTTTGGATTGTCTATGGGGAAGAGTGCATATATCATGTAAGAGAATTTGGAATGCATTGTCTATGAAGTGTGAACATGACCCTCAGCAATAATTACAATTCTGGGAAAAGGAAGAGTGTAATTTCTTTGAGTATTCACACAGTAGGTGTCTTTTAAACCAGGCACTATGGGGCACTTGAAAGTACACATGAAATTCAGAACTTGTGGAGGGAAAGATGGAGTCACAGAGTTGTGTGTATTTGTTATTGCTGTTATTGTCAGTCAGTCATCCAGGTTGATTAGCTAGAAAGAATGTGCTTTTCCATGGATGAGTAAGTACATAGTCCTCATGGATAAGCTGCACATTTCCTTCTCCTGAGCATTGTTACTGCTATTCTAGAGGACATTCTGATCCACCATTTAAATCGTCATCAAGCTGCTTGTCTATTTTAGCACAGAAAACAGTAAACAAGAGGAAATTTCATTTCAGCTTTTCTGCAGAGGATATACTTTTAATCCTCTCCTTAAATAATGAAAAGAGCCTTGAAGCTGACCAAGAGTCTCTTTTTATAGTCTAATAGAGAACTGTTTTTTCAATAAGTATAAAATGCTTTTATCAATATTAATTTTCTAACATATTGATGATAATGTGAAAAATTTATTATTGTAATGAATATAAATATTTTGAGGACACAGGAAATCTTCTGAGGGGAAAGTGCTTGTTCAGAATAGTTAACAGCTGATTTGGAAAGCAGATTGCTAAACCTAAAAGGTTGCTATTTGTGAGTTGATTTAATAACACATTTATAAGAATAATAAATTATATATTAAAGAACATAAAAGATACACATTTTGCTAATTTACTAAAAAACATTAAATATGTGTATGTGTATATGTATGTGCTCGCGTGCATGTGTGTGTTTGTGTTGTGATGAGGGTTTGGGAATTTACAAGCATATATTAGCAAGTAAGTATCTTGGGAAATGTAGAAGTATATTCTTAGAATAGGAGACTCAAGAAATTCATGTCAGTTTTCATAAACCTAAATGAAAAAGAGTTGGAATTGAGGTGTTTTTTCTTTCTTCTACTCAGGTGCATATTTCAAGTGTAATTATTACCCAAAGGGGCTACATTACATGGTTGCTTTAGGTTGGTCAAGCAAAATGAATTTTATACTTTAATGTTCAGTCAGAATAGGCAATGACAATTTATATCTTTTCTGCCAAGGAAAAAAGGATTTGGTAAAAATATTAGAATGATAGCTCAGAATCTTTCGGTATTAGTAATAAAATTGTCAGCATTGAAAACTATGACTGAAAATACGGGAACTTATATAAACATCATAACAAAATACACAAGACTAGGGTGGATCTTTTTTTCTATCTTGACAAATTCATTGTTTCTATTTTCTTAATAAGGTTGGTTTTGTGGGATTTTTCTTCTTTTCTCTATTCCTTTATTTCTAAATAGAAATATTTATTTATTTATTTATATCCCAAATGCTGCCCCCTTGGTCCCCCCTCAGAAGTTCCTTCACCTATCCCCTTTATTGCTGAGAGCACTCCCTATATCCCCCCACCCTGCTGCATACAAATACCAACACAGCGACAGCTTTTTTGACAGTGATATGGTAATGCTGCATTTGGGTATAGATGTTCAGTAAATGCTAACTTAACCATGCTGTAGCTAATATATTTTTTGCCTCATCACCAATTTTGCATCTTCAATAATTTAGTCCTTAATTCTTCAAATAGCTTTCTCAGTTCAGGAGTAGGGGTACTATTACTATTTGAGAAATTGTGGGTTCAGTATTATACATGCAGAAGATGTCAAACCAGACCAGGAGGAAGAAATGAAAAAAGTTATGGCCCTTATTTACATCAGAGGAGAAAGTGAAGCATTAATAGCAGAAGGACTTCAGTGGAGAAAGTTCATATTACTGCAATGCCTTTCAGCCAAGAGTATCACCATAATAGATTCTGCGAGAATGTTATCAAATGTTGATTATACTAAGTTGTTTCTTTTTCAGGCTAGTATATACTTTTAAATAGCAACAGTTCTAGACTTAAAGATCTGGTCTTTGTTTCATCATTACCTATGTAGAAAGATTTTTGCCACTGTTTAAAAAGAAATATGAAAATCTCAGCCCTAAAAACAGTTGCAATTATTTTGAGTACTTTTATTCTTTTAATTTAAATTAATTTTTATTTTATGTGTATGTGACTTGCCTGTATGTATGTGTGTGCAGCATGTGTGAGCCTGGTGCTCAAGGAGGCCAGAAGAGGGCGCCAGATCTCTTGGAATTGGCGATACAGAGAGTTGTGAGTTCCCATATAGTGCTGTGAACAGAACATGGGTCTTCTGCAAGAACAGGTACTCTTAACCACGGAGCCATCTCTCTAGCCCCTTGTCTGTGTATTTAAAGATATCATCAAGTGCTTACTGAACATGTCAAATGCATCAGTAATTGTGTTAAACATGAATATAGAAACACCCAAATGGAAAAGCTCCCTCTACCTTTTTAGTACTTATGCATGTAGATGATCAATTAAACATAAGTACATTGTCAAATTAATCTTCAATGAGCAAGTGAAGCCTAGCCAGGAATTAGAGAAAGCAAGGGTGATGACTTAATGGAGATGTGCTAGATTTAGGAACACTGGAGAGGTGGTGTCAAATTTTAGAGCTAGAGGAAGGTCAGGGATTAGATTGGATGCAGAAAGAAACTCCAGAAGGAGCTGCATGTAAAACTAGAGGTATAAGCAGCATCAACTTATCCAAGTCTCACGGGCTAGGCTGACAATTTGATTCATTTTCCTTGCAAAAGTAAAACCATTTAATCGGGCTGTTACAAGGTTAAATGGTCAGTTTTCATTAATCTAACTGCTAGTAGCTAAATGGATTGAAAAGGCATAAAAATGCACAGATTTTAAGTAGTACAGGGATTATATATATATATATATATATATATATATATATATATATATCTCCTATTTGGGGAGATGGAGATATGGACCTATTTGAGGAGTACCTGTGTCCCCAGGAAGTGACTGCTTGACAGACATGTGGTTATAGAAGAATTATCTCTAAGCCAAGCAATAACTGCCCTCCAGGGTGGCTTTAACTTTCAGAGCCAAAGATGCCTAACAGAAATGTCAGTTTACTCTTGTATCCATATTGGTTTCTCAGCACATCTGTAACAAAGTCTCACAAACTAGGTGGCTTAAGGAGCAGAACTCAACCAGTTGAACAGTTGTGGAAAGACCAAATTAAATTCTAGAATATGGATGTCTTAGTTAGAGTTTTACTGCTGTAAACAGACATCATAACCAATGCAAGCCTTGTAAAGGACAACATTTAGTTGGGGCTGGCTTACAGGTTCAGAGGTTCAGTCCATTATCATAAAGGTGGGAGCATGGCAGCATCCAGGCAGGCATGGTTCGGGAGGAGCTGAGAGTTCTACACCTTCATCTGAAGACTGCTAGCAGAATACTGGCTTCCAGGAAGCTAGGATAAGGGTCTTATAGCCTACACCCACAGTGACATACCTCCTCCAATAGGGTCACACCTTCTAATCATGTCACGCCCTGGGCTGAGTATATACAAACCATCACAATGGTAGTCAGAAGGATTGGTTTCTTCTGCAGACTCTGAGGAAGAATATTTCTGAGCTATTCTCTAACTCATACCTTTGGTCTGCAGCCACTTTTGGTATTTCACTGCTTTTGGAAGTATCTCTTTGATACTTTCCTTTCTCTTCCTAGGGTATTTTCTCTGTATGGCTTCACAGACTCCCTTTAGTTCATGCCACTGTGTCCAAATATCTCTTTAATAATGATGGAGGTACTGGTGGCCTATGGACCTACTCTATTCCATTGTGACCTCATCCTAATTAATTGCAAATGTAACATCCCTGTTTCCAGGTAAATCCTGAGTTTGAGTTTCTGTGGTTTACTGCTTCAATACATGAACTGTTAGGGCAACACAAGTCAGCCCACTGAAGTGTCCTCCACCCTTCTTAGAATGCAAATCATGTAGTCTCATGCAGCAAGTTGGCTAATGACTCTGCACAATCAAGCTGTTGTTGAGTGCACTTGCCTGTGCTATCACCCTCCCTTTCAGGGAATCTGAAGACATTTCCTAACAGGTGAGAAGTGGTAGCCTAAAACTTCCCATTACATCATGACGGCTGTTTCCCTTGTAATAACATCATTGCTGTTATCTTGAGTTTTCCAAAAATCACAGGCTCATTTCCAAACATGCAGGAAACAGTTGCCAACCCGCTCTTTAAATACATTCAACCAATTGCCTATTGAACATATTCAGAAAAAAAAAAATCAACATCTGAAAGAAAAATTGCTGACTTTCGTCATTTTTCCCTCAAACTTATGACAGCTTATATAGTATTGAGTTTATATTAGCCAGCATAAGTAATCCAGAGATTCTTTAAGTACCCATGAGGATATGCATAGGTTCAATGCAAATGCTATGCCGTTTTACACAAAGGCCTTGTGCATCTATTGGTTTGGAAACTGCAAAGAGAGGGACAGGTTCTGGAATCAATTTGCCATGGATACTAAAGGAATATCATATAAGTAGGCTATTGAAAATAAGCCATAATTCCACCACCTAAGATAATTAACATTTAAAATGGAGTCATGCTGAGTAAAACTAGAAATCATAGGAATGGAAAGAGAGCACAACTGTTAAAGGACTGTACTGTTCTTGCAGAGGACCTGGGTTCTGTTTCCAGCACACATATCAGATGGCTCATATCCACCATAACTCCAGCTCCAGGGAATCTGACACACTCTTCTGGCCTCCTGGGGCAACTGTACTCATACAAGCATGCAGCACCCTCTCCATATACACAATTAAAGATAAAATAAATCTTCAAAATTTTAAGCCATGTGTACAAAAAGTTTACATTTTAATTTTCCACTGAATACTATTAATGTATCTACAACATAATTCAATACTATGGTTTTTTGTTTCAGTGACTAAGTATATATCTTGTTATCAGATAAGTTATAATTCATTTAATCATTTTCTCTAGTTGCTACTTGGATGATTTCTATGTTCATATTAAATTAGACAATGTGAGATTGTGTATAAATCTCATGTGCTGCTCTAATTATTTCTGTGTAGATTCCTAGAAGTAGCAGGCAATATTTTAAAAGCTGTTGATATTTACTGCAAATATAAGGTCCCTAAAGAGTGATTTATGTGTTGTCCAATGTCAAATAATACTTGTTTTGCTGATCCCTTGTCGACATGGAACAGACAGAACATAAATTCTAAATTGGGGAGCTGAATATTTTATTGCTGCTTTTATTTGTTTTTTATTTTACTGAAGTTTTAGGAGATGTTCACTTTGGGGTTTTAGCAAATTACACTTCATATTCTATGTCCATTGTTTTTTAAAAAAATAATGTTTTGGCCTTATATGTTATTGATTTATAAAAGCTCTTTATCACTTTTATATAATACAATTTGTCTTTCCCCCAGAATGCCATATGCCTTTCAATTTTGTTTGTAATTTCCTTTTAAAATACAGAAATTTAATTTTTATGCTATTGACTGTGAGTCCTTTTAAAATTGATTTCTATTGTTGATTAAATGCATTCTAATTGCTTTCTTGACCCCAAATCTGTTAAACTCATTTTTCTGTGGCTAATTTCCACTTAAAGTCACATATTTAACTTTTTAGGCTGTATAGCAATCCTATTTATGTGTAGAATGAGGAAGGAAGACCTTTTTATTCCTATCATACAAAGATTTATACAAGAAGAATTTCTAAGGTTCATATAGCTGGATTCTCCCATTTGAAAGCTTCTTTTTCCTCATATAATAATTCTTTTAAATTTTTAAAATTATTTTTAAATTGTGTGTATATGTATGTCAATGTTTGTAACAGACGTGTCAGTTCAGGTGTATGTAGAATTCAAAACAGGACAATGTATGCCCTGTAGCTGGAGTCACAGGTCTCAGTGGCCTGATATGGGTGCTGAGAACTGAGTCTGGGTCCTCTGAAAGAAGACTTCTCTTGATTTCTGAGGCATCTCTTAATACATATAAACTCTTCAAGTAACAGAGTTGGGTATGGGTTCTGTACTTTCATGAAAGAATCTTCAACATCTTTTAATTTTATGATCATTGGCGTTACATTTAATGTAGTTGTTAATATCCCTTTTAGTTGCTCAAAAAAAATTCACTTCTTGTTCTTTGTAGGAAAATTAATTTAAAAACCCTAATTATCAGTAATTCTGTAGCATTGACTTGTTTTGCTCGGAGAGCTGACTGTTCACAAACCCCTGGAAGACTTCTGGTATAGAACTGCCTATTTGAATCTGGGAAGTGGTTACGCAGTTGAGCTCAGCCAATTTGACAAAAGAGAACAGAGTGGCTATAGAAAACCTACCACCAGCAGAGAAACCATTCTCACAAGGTACAGAAAGTTACACAGTTTGTAAGAAAGATGTCCCTCTCTTGAAGATTCTCTGGTTGGTCTCATGTCTAAATAATGGCCATAGTTGCTATCGAATTTTAAAAAGCATTTGCATGGCTTGACATTGATTCATTGAACATTGCTGACACTGGCTACCACTTTTTTCCTCAATGGCAAATAATTCCAAGAACCCTTAACTAGGTAGTTGTTTCTAATACAGGAAATTAGCTGCATGCATCTGTTTCAGGAATGACTTGGTATTGTTTCATAGTTGTTTGTTTGTTTGGGGAGCATCTTTACCATCTTCAGGAACTAGACAGTGCTGGATTCAAATAAACAAGATCAGCCAGGAAAGAACAGTGATTACGAATTTGGGTAAAAATGTGATGGATTTCCTTGGAAAGTTATTTTGTGGCAAGTGTTTGTTGCACAGAGATTTGATTCCAAGGGTATTACAAAATACCTTTGCTGATTGTAAAATGAGATTTTATAAGTATCTGAGGCATGTTAGTACACTTAAGGGTTTTATTGAGAAGCCTTTTTGATAAGATCTTTTATTTTCAATAGGCTCCAAGTCTGTGAGACTGGCCTCCTATTTGAAATCCGCTAATATTAGGGATGTTTTCAATCAATTGTGAATGGCTATGTGTTGCCAAGTTTGCACTGTGAATGAGCATGCCTGTGGGAAGAAACCAGCTTTGGAGGTGTTATTGACAAATCTGTAGAAGACCCAAGAGTTAAAATCTTAATGAATCTGTTCATTGCTATAGTAGACTAGCATATAGGTTGATGGTTTATTTCCTGTTATCCCATTTTTTATTTTTATTTTTTAGTTTATCTGATTCGTTTATTGCTTAATTTATTATTTTACTGCCCCAATTATGAAGTTTAACAAAATTTCAATACCTTTGATTCCTTTGCAGATATTATTTAGTTAATTTTATTTTCTGTTATTAGATAATTTTTTTATTTTTTGGTTTTTCTAGACAGGGTTTCTCTGTGTAGCCCTGGCTGTCCTGGAACTCACTCTGTAGACCAGGCTGGCCTCGAACTCAGACATCCACCTGCCTCTGCCTTCCAAGTGCTGGGATTAAAAGCATGCGCCACCACTGCCCAGCTATATAATTTTTAAAAACTTTTGTTAATTTATTTTATGTGTATGGATCTTTTGCTTGCATGTATGTCTGTGTACCATATGCATGCCTGGTACCCATGGAATTCAGAAGAGGGCATTGGATCCTCTAGGACTGTAGTTATAGATCATTGATCTATAGATCAGAGATGTCATGGGGATGCTGGGAATTGAACCACTGTCCTTTGGAAGAGCATCAAGCACTCTTAACTGCTGAGGCATCTTCCCAACTCTATGTGTAGTTTTTAAAAAATCATATATTGCAGTTTGGGAATTTTACCCAGTGCCTCACACATACTAGGCAAATAGTATTCTACCATTGAGATACACTAACCTCTGATAATAGTTTTGTTGAAAAAGATGTTTTCTTCTTGGGGTTTAATGTTTTCTAGGTGTGCTACTAGCTCTAGGTAGCATCTCTCAGGAGAAACCTGCCCATTCTTAGTGTGTCTAGCCATTGTCTCAGAGAGTAGCTTCTATTGATTGTGTATCATGAATACATGATTGTGTCCTGTCCTTACCTTTAGAAATAAAACATACTGGGCATCTCTACAGTCTCACCAAAGAGGCACCATGAACTTTGTAGGTACATTTGAAAGTCAGTGATGCTTCTTTTATGGTGATAGTTTCTGAAATACAGATGCTAATCTTCCCAGCATCAATACAATTTTCTGCCTCTATAACCCTGCTCCCAATATTATAATTTGTAGATTATTCACATGGTCTCTTTCTAATATCTTATCTGGAACTTGTAAACTGGCCATTAGAACATAAGAGAGGGCCCATAGAGATGGAGAGAGACTACTTACATATAAAGTGTGATCAGTAATTTAGTGCTATTTTCTTTCCATGAGAGATGCTCAGATGAGGTGGCTTTCCTAGGGATAAGAAGGGAGCTCATCCTATGGGGTAACTTAAGACCCACTCCAAGTTATATCTGAAAATAAGAATTCTGGTTTCGAAATGAAGATATAATTATATTTTCCTTGTAGAGACACACAGAATTTTAGAACAAGAGCTCCCAGTCTAAACTCATATCTCTCTCCCACACACACACACATACACACACACACACACACACACACACACACACACACACATGCCCCTGCCAGAAACTAGCTCACTCTAGTTACTTCTTCATGGTAGTTGAAGAATTGGAGCTGGAGCACAGGTGCACTCCCTCATCATAAAGCACGTTTGCTAATTGAGACATTTTGTGTTTCCTTCCACCTCACCATTCAGCTTCCTTCCAAGTTGCTGACTTTGGTTACTGTGAGTGCTAGAGACTCATACTACATACTAGGAATGTGACTAAACCTCTATAAGCCCCTCAATTGCTTGGCAATCTTGTTGCTGTTCTAATAACTAGATAAGATGATAAAGGTTTTGATATGTACCCTCTTTCCAAGAAAGAACCCTTTTTCCTTTCAGAGTGATATAGAAATACTTTTTCTCCAGAGAATTTCATTTCATATTTCAGACAGCTTCTTTGACAGAAATAAATATTGATATCTCAACAAAAGAGAAATCGTGCCTTTAACAGAAACATAGCCAACTACTCAGGGATGGTAAAATCATGGATTTGGGAGGAGACCCTACAACTGCCACTTTACTAAAGCAGTCTAATACCTAAGTCTATTCTAAATATTTGTCCTTATACCCAGAGAGAAGTCTATTCCCCACCCTCTCACTGAGGAACATTTTCTTTGTAACAGACAGAAGTCATTACAGAAAAGCACAGCCTAACAACATACAGAACCGTAGAGCCCAATGTCAGTGGATAATACATCTACAGTCCAACTCCCACACACATTGCTCAGGGATCATTGTAGTAAAGGAGCAGAATGATTGTAAGTGCCAGAGGAATGAAGAGTTTGCTATAAGATGATGTCTTATGGGACTGGGTTATGCTACATCCATAATGTCTCACCAACAAGACTGTCTGAATATGTGCTGGACAACAGTAAACATACTAACGTGGACAGGGGAAATCTCATGATGCCTCAACCCTATTTAATGGACTATAGCAGCTAAGGAATGGTGAGAGTGGGAGAAATCGTCTTCCCTAGGGAAAAGCACACCAATTGACTGTCCAATTCCAAATGGTCAGCCCTGAAAACATCTACATACAAGTAACATTATGAATATATGTGTGTGTGTGTGTGTGTTTACATATGTATGTATGAATGTAATAATAACTAATGGAGAAACAGGCCATGAATTTGAAACAAAGGAAAGAAGGCGTTTATGGGAAGTGTGCTGAGAGAAGGGGTAGGAAAGATATAATGATGTTAATTTTAAAAAAGAAAAGAAATAATTTTAAAATTAATATCATTACAAAAAGAGACATACATGAACTAAGCACAGAAAATGACAGAATTTCTTTAAAGTTACCATGAGTCAAATGTCAGTGGCTCATTTTCATTATAAAGAAGACAGTTGACATGTGTATTCTAACCTAGATACACTGACAAGTGTTCCTGACCATAACTTCTTCACTTCCTTTATCTGTATGCTTGGCAATTTGCTGAGTCTGCTACTGAATCTCTATTCTTACAGAATCCAGTCATGCCTTCTTTCATTTGAAAAGGTATTTATTGAGGCACGACTTTGTATACAGAGTTATGTTGAAGCATGCTTATAGTCCTAGAAATCACGAGGTAGATTTTCTGTACATTCAAGGTCAGTCTGTTTTGTATTGGGAGTTTCTGCCTGCCAGGATTAGGTAGCAAGTCCCTTTTTCAGAACATAAAAAAAGATACATTTTGTTCCTATTCCATATTTATAATAATGAATAAGGTATACAAGAGAGTGAGCTAGAGAGAGAGGGAGAGGGGAAGAGAGAGAGAGAGAGAGAGAGAGAGAGAGAGAGAGAGAGAGAGGAGCTTAGAACACATCCCTATAGTGACAGCAGCACAGTTAGAATGTTAAGGCAATTAAATCTCAGTAAGCTTGAAACACTTGAATCTCCCATCAATAGACAACTCTGTTAAAACTATCTACTGGAAAATTTGAGCAATAGCCCTAAATCTGAAACCATCATTGGTAGATTCTAAAACCACTATATCGCTAGCGTACAATAATTGTGTATATTCTTTCTACTGTTAAAAGAAAGAAAACACATCTTCAGCACTTAGTAAGACAAAAATGTTTTATCTCTCTGAACAAGATAACGGAAGATGGATTCTTTTTGAACTCATTTGAAATTTCTTCTCTGATAAATTCTTCACTTTGTGAAAGTGATTTTAGGTTATTTTGTTTGGGAAATAATAAAGTGGAATTGGATTTAAATGTCTTATATTATTATGGCTGACCTATTACTTGCATATTGATGGACAGATATTGGAACAGCATTTTGAAAGTACGAGCAATATGATCATTATCCATAATTTTAAAAAGTCAATAGATAATAATATCATCTCAATGGATAGCAATCTGGAAATATAGAAAATATTAATGCAGCAGAGATAGACTGATTAGTTTGAAAAAGTCCAAAGTATGAGAGTCATCTTAAACAATTTTGATGGATATACACAAAATTGCTTAATGTTGATAGAGGTTGTACATAAAATATATTTTAGCTTGGTAAGAAATAAGAAAGAGAAGGAGCTGTAGAGATGCTCAGTGGATGGAGTGTTTGTCAAGAAAACACAAGAACTTCCGCTGAGATTTTTAGCACACATTTAAAAACCAGGCGGAGCATCACACAAAACCCAGCTCCAGGTTGTGGGTTTTAGGGGTGGATAGAGGCATATGCCAGAAGCTTGCTGGCCATCCAGTGTAGTTTAAATGATGACCTCTGGGTTCAGTAACAGTCTTTGTATCAAGCAATAGGTGGAGAAAAATATGAAAGCATCTGATGCGACCTCTGGCCACCAAAAGCAAATATATACAGATAAGCACACTTGCATATACACATGTACGCATGCATACCCAACCCCCTGCACACATATACACATCACACAGAGAGAAAATAAGAAAAGGTAAATAATTCAATATATTTTTGTCAATCTTAATAATTAAGGCAAAATAAAAATTATGGCAAAATATTCAATAAAGATGAATGAATAAAAAGGAGTATCATTTTATGATCAAGAGGTAATCCCTTTATGTTGGTGAACTCAACAATGCCTGAAAATATACAACCATAATGTAGATGAATATGAAATCCTAGAAGGTAAATAAAAATAAAAATTAATAGAGGTTAATTGGAACTAAGGCAACAAAGATAGGAGGAAGATGGCTGGGCACAGCTAAGCAAAGACATGTGGGAACATTCAGAATCTGCTGTATATCCCCACTGTGTATGAGACAGAGAACTTGGTCAGCATCAGTGACAGCAGGAACTCAGAGATACCAAAAAAGTACTCTATTCCCCATGGACAAACACCCAAAATACGACTAATACATAACACTGAAAAGGATACATGAAACTGAACTATAGAGTTCTCAAAATTAGTAAGACCTTGCTTAAAGAGGAAATGAATGTATTGAAATATGGTGGATAATATTAATATAGCCTCAATAATTTAGACTATAGATTTGAGCATGTAGTCGGCATGAAGCTAAAGAAATATAGCAGAAAGCAAGTGAGATAAAAGTAACAATCAATTCGCACAAACAAAATTTGGATGTCTTTTAAGGAAGCCCAACTCTCACAATACTTGATTAATTATCATGTTCTGTGACATCTACATCTTAGTGATGTAGAGTGAAGGATGGAAGAAGGATGAGAGAGAGGGATGTACAGACATACAGAGGGGTGATTCTTACTTTCTGGAGTGTCTGATTACCTCTAATTTTCATCTTCCTGGGTATAGTTCACATGAACATACATAGATGCCACTTTCGTTTTTGCAGAACTGTAGAATCCTATCACTGTGATAGCTATCAAACAAAGACTGCCACTCCAACAATTTTATAACATATGCAGCATATAAAAACAGCAATTGGCAAAAACAATACAGAGCATATTAGTGATTATCTATGGTCCTGTGCATGTATTACATAATATGAACTTCACTGTTACCTGTAAAGAAGGGGCCATCTTCAGTAAAATCAAAACACAAAGAGGAGAAGACCTTGTTCAGCACCATCTGCTGAGAAGAGGTAGGACTGGGATTTCTACCTAGATTTTCTTGATTTGGGAGAAGGGTGCCTTTGAGTTTGGAGGAAGCTTGCATCTCAAGCCCTGTAGACTCTAAGTCAGGATATAAGAGTGCCAGATGCTCATGGTAACACTTCAATGAGTCAGTGGCCTCTGGATCTCTCAAATATAAAGGATGCAATTTATGGACCTCATGGGATGAGTTTCAGAAAGGAGTATTATGAGAAAGAAAAAAGGCAGAGTACCCAGACAGCAGGTGCAGACCCCAGGAAGTAGGGTACCGCTAAAATGGTACCAGGTCCTTAAGAGAACCAACGGCAGAAACTGGGATGGGGTATGTAGGGATTGAGCTAGTCAGTTCAGCTGTCGCCTTGATGATGTGCCCACTCGGCTTCCCTTGGTTTCATCATGTACACACAAAAAATTTCCAAGCAGAGGTACTCATCCAGGAGAAAAAGTAAGCAGAATTCTCTTCCAGTGTTGCTAACCTCTAGCAAATGTGTTCTCTCCAAACGGTGGCTCTTGAGGTCCCTGCTCTGTTTGACCAGTTTCCTTCTTCTGTCCTCATCATTCTGGTTTCAGACATGAATATAAACAAAACGAGCATTAAAGAAACGTCTCGGTAAATTTTTTTTTCATTAGTTTTAAATTTGCAACAATGTAGATTCTCTTAATTTTGATGATTAAAATTAACTTTATCCTTGATGTTTATTCCTTTTCTAGATTTTTCTTTCCATGCATTCTTCTCTCATCCAATATATCCCAACTGCAGTCTTTCCCCTCCCACTTCCTCCCCTGCCTCCCCTCTCCCCATGATCTACTCCTCCTCCATTTCCTTTCATAAAAGAGCAGGCTTCCTAGTGATGTCAACCAAACACAGCATAACAAGACACAATAAGACTAGATACAAACCTTCATAACACGGCTTGACAAGGAAAGCCAGTAGGTGTAAAAGGGTCCCAAGAGCGGGAAGAAATTCAGACACCTCCTGATAGAAGTTCAACAAGAACATCAAGCTAAACAACTACAGCACGTATGTGCAGAGGGCCTAGTGCAGACCCATGCAGGCTCCATGACTGTTATTTCAGTCTCTGTGAGCTCCTATGAGCCTTGCTTAGTTGATTCTGCGGACAATTATCTCTTGATGTTCTACATCCTCTGGTTCACAATCCTTCTTTCTCGTCACCAGAGGTGCCCAAACTCCCCCTAATGTTTGGGTCTGAATCTCTGTATATGCTCCCATCACCTGAGAGGATGGTTGGGCTGGTCGTAGATCTATGAGTATACCAGAATATCATTAGGAATCATTTCATTGCTATTAATTAATTAATTAAGTAAGTAAGTAAGTAAGTAAGTAATTTTCAGTTGTTTTTGGTTTTACCCTAGGGTTCTGAACCATGCAGCTTCTTACTCCTGGTCATCTAGACCATATTGAACATGGGCTCCCTCACTAGGCTTAGGCCTCAAGTTAGACCAGTCAGATAGAACTTTGCTTTGCTCTTACTGGGTGCAATTATCTTGCAGATGTAACATAAGGGAGACCAGAAGGCAGAAAGACTCTGGCTCTGTTAGCTGGCATTTAACATAGCTACTTGCCTTTTACTGACTCGGAGAGACTGCCCTCCTAGTACAGATTTTTCACAAATTGTCTTTGACAAATTTCCTAAGTGGATTAGAAATTTTACAGTTTTAGAAAAGTTAAGAAATGCCACAACACATAGAAAAACCTGTCCTGCCTGCAAGATGCACGGGAGCAATAGTGGCTCACAGCCTTTACTTTAATGTGCAATCTCTAAAGCTCATGATAAAAAGGGCTCTCAGCCTCTCTCCCTCTTATGCACAATAGCTTAAGGGCAGGGAAACCTCACTTCCTGTTCTTTAAAAATCATATTTAGCTATGTTTAATTTATGCTTATGTATGTACATGTGCATGAGTTTATGTTTACCACAAGTCTACAGGTACCCATGGAACTGGAGTTAAGGGCAGTTGTGATTTGTCCTATGTGGGCACTAGGGACTAAACCAAAATCTTCAGCAGTAAGTACCCTAAGCACTTAGCTACCTTGGCAACCCTGCCTCCTCCTTCTTTTTTCTCTCTTACTTCAAAAGATAGAAATGCAGCTACACTGGACAAGGCTATTTTCACATTTTACATCCATACTCCAAGGGAAGTTGCTTAGAGAACATATGCATGCACAACTGTGTTTACAAATATTTGGAAGCTCCATCAACTCTGAAGTCTCATCTATCTATAAAGAAAGGCTCTGTTCCCAGCATCACTTGTCAGTTGACACTGAAAACTTATCAGTTATCAGTTAGACTTTAAAGCACAGGTTTCCAGCTCTGAATTTTATTCACTAGTCCTCAGTTCACTATCAGCTAACGCAGATGGTGTTTTTCGAAGAGACCTGGTTACACTGTCAGAATAGCTCTTCCCTCCACAAAGAGTTCTTAGTGGATTGTATGAATTCTGTGAGACTTTAAGAGGCTCCAAGTTGAAAGCAGAGCTCTACAACGTTCTTGATATAGGCCAAAAGAGACGTAGGAAAGCAAGAGTTTGCCAATAGACAAAATGACTTAGCTGCCTCATATCAGTCTTTCTGCCATGAGAAACCAACACTGTACCTAGCAGTTAGATTCTGGAAAATAGTAAAAAGAAGCCAACAAGAGGCCTGGTGATGTAGTTACATTATGACGTGGTTGCCCAGCATGTAGGGGAACCTAGCTTCAATGCCTAACAGTGCATAAAACTGGGAATCCCAGCATTATAAAGGTGGAGGCAGAAAATCAGAATTTCGTGGACATCATTAGCTACATGAGTTTGAGGCCAACATAGGATACATAAAACCGTGTACACAAACAAGGAAATAAAATAAGCCAACCAAACAGTAGAACACGGAACATCTGATTGGAACATTTACCCCTGCTTGTTAAATTGTAAATGTATAAACTACAGCTCCCTTCCTGTGTGTCTCCCTGTCTGTGTCTTTGTTATATGTTCTCTCACTTGCTCACTTTGTTTCATTTATCTCCATCTCTCCGTCTCTCTCTCTCTCTCTCTCTCTCTCTCTCTCTCTCTCTCTGTCTGTGTGTGTGTGCATGTGTGATCAGGAACTATAAATTGCAAAGGTAGCTTGCCACAGTTTCATGAGTACTTTGAAAAGTCACAAAGCCTCTAGGTAATGACAGCAAATAGTTTTTATTACAGAAGTATAGGCCAGCATACTTTGGTCCAGTTTCTGAGACCCAATGTCTACAGAAGGACACAGGACCAACGTCACCTGTCACCTGTATATAGAGTAAGTATCTTACAAAACAAACCCTGGGCTAACCAAACCTAAGTTTTACTAATGAACTAAGTTTACGGGGACTCTGTAAAGTGATTTCATGGGGATGTGTTCTTTAGATTCAACTGGACAGTTAAGTGACCAATGATCTTAAAAGGAGGCACTGCCCCCATTCCCTGTGACTGTTTCATAACATCAACTTTGTTTATATATGCATACTCATATATATGAATATATACAAACTATGCAGAAAACTATATGTGTATATTTAACTTTTTTGGCAATATTTATTTACTAAGCTTAGTTGTATGTGTATTATGATTTTTACTCCTTAATTCTCTGGGGATATGGTATTCTATTACAAAGATATACTAATTTAGACAACTGACAAAATTTCTGTTGTTAAACATGGAAAATATTTTTAAATGCTATTATTATCAGAAAAGAAAAACTTTAAAAAAAGTTGTGCCTACATTTTTGCATGTAAACATGATATTTTGCTGAAGAAAATTCTTGACATTTATAGGCAAATGTTAGTGGTTATTTTTGAAACTTTTGATAAATCTTGATGAACTGATTTGAGAAAGATTGTTTCAGTTTATACTCTCACTAAGCATGTATAAAATAGTTTCTATTTTACAAAGGTATTTTAATTGTAAAATATATCTAATACTAATATATTAAAGTGCCATTTGTGATTGTGGTTACCAAGTAAATGGAGGGCGCCCATAAAGAAACACAAAAATCTTTCTTTACTAAGTGTCATGACATGATTTCCTGTCAAGAATAGGCTCATGTGTCTCTAAATCATATTCAATATAAGTAATGACCTAGAGTATACCAACTTTCTTTTAAAGAGTAGTCAGCATTTTATACTAACATGTGCCCTGCATTGAGAAAGTATGGAGAAAGAAAATGCAATTCTTGTGGAATTGGCTTTACAAGACCCATCAAGTGTGAAGCCAGATCCCAGGAACAAGAAAACCAAAATGACGTTCTTGCTTTCTAGGACTCTACAGTATAGTTCTTATAGTTCAAAATATTTCCTGAGCTAAGGAGATGTCTCTGTGAGCAAAGCACTTGCTGTACAAGCAGAAGGTGAGGAGCTATTTGCATTTAGACCTCCAGCTCCCACACAAACCTGGAGGTGACGATATCCCTGTACCCTCAGTGCTGAAGCACCTATATCCAAGTTCACTGACAATCCCTGTCTCAAAGGCAAGGTGAACAGTGATGGAGGAAGACAAGTGACATTGACCCCTGGCCTTTACATGTGAGGTCATACATGTAACCTAGTCATACACATTTGAGTGTCCTGTTCTGTACCATAATCTGAAAAGTACAGGTTTATTTGTACATGAATGAACACATACACAGACACACACAGACACACAGACAAACACACACACACACATAGGGGGAGAAAGAGAGAGGGAGTAGTGTCTCATTTAGATCTGTATCTATATAAAATATTATTAGCTCATTCATTTACATATTAATCAGCTTATTTAACTATTTATACATAGTTTTCAACTTTCATTTCTTTATCAACCATTTCTTTCTTTCCTATCACTCAAATCCTAACTTTGACTTTAATTGGGATTTTTCAGGGGGTTGACACATAACAGCTTTTTCCAGTCTTTCATGTTTAGAAAGTAGTAGATGGTTAACCACAGGTGTTCAGCAAATGCCTTCCAAGTTTACTACTTCATCACTTAAGTCTCTGAAGTCTTGAGATATACTCACCCTTTATCCCAGAATTAAGATTTTTTAGTTATAGTCTGAGCTAGAAAACATGAACTTCCTCAATAGAATTCTGCTCTGGAAATTGACTCTTTAAAGTAATGAGGATCAAGCTGATGTCCAGACCGGCTTTGACATTCATTATAAATCTGCAGAGAAATAGGTAGGAGGGAGGTAGGGGAGATATTGAATAATGGGTCTTATGTTATAGATGGTCTTGCACAGTAGGGTGACTGTGGATAGCATGCTGCATATGTTTATAAACTAGGAGGACTTTGTTTTCCCAAAAAAAGAAAAGACAAACATTTGATACCACTTATCCTGCTTCAAATATCATGCAATGTATACATGCATAGCAGCATCACATGACACTCATGAATATGTACAATTTTATACATCAGATTGTAATTAATTTCAGTTACATGAAGAAATAAGGACATATGAGAAAGATGCTTGGGTGATCCCCAGTGGAAATAATCTTGCAGTACAACCGATCCCTTCAAGATAGAGGACTGCTTGAGACAGGGTTACAAACATTACTAGATAAATGCTAATTTTCTTGAATCTCAATACTATATTCATTAAAGCAACAACTTAGGGAATATTAATTTCCATTTAAAGAATATAGTCAAAGAATATAATATTTGACATTAGCAAAAGTTTTGTTGTTTTTACTCTTCAGTGCTCTGGTTTTAGTTTTAATTAAAAGTGTTTATTTTAAATATAATCTTTATTTACTTGGAAAATATTTACATCTAAATGGCAAACAAAAAAAAAAAATGTGGTTTATGCCCTTGTCTGGATTTGCAGAGAAAAGCAAATGAACAAGGAACTTCTATTGGTATTATTTCAGAATACAATGCTTTTAGATTAAAAGAGTTGAGTATTGGAGGGTGAATGTCAACGGATAAATACTACGGTGGATTCTTTGCTGTTTTTACCTTGAAGGTAGAAGCTACAAATAGGGAATAAACATGCAGGCAGCATCTAAGAGTACAGCTTTGAAGAATTCAGAGTAGAGTGGAGAAATTGGCTAAACCACCCTATAATTTTTATTTAATGATTTTCCACGGCACGGGGCGGGGGCCGAGAAAGGCTGTTTCTCGAAAGTTCTTTGTTCAAAGGGGAGGAGGTAGACAAAAGAAATGCCTATTCTTTATGATTGTTTGTCATTTCATAGAGTTCGTACACACTTGCACACACATACATGTGTGGGCGTGGTGTGGCAAAGGGGAGAGAAGAGAAAAGATCATCTTGGGATTAAACTATAAACCAGACAATGGATCAAAGGAGAAAATGACTGGCAATCAAACCCCTGAGTGAATCCACAGTGCCTTTAATTCTCCTCTAATCAAAGAGCAGCACATGGTGGTGAGCGATGGCCAGAGCTCTGGAGATTATGCGGAGGGTGACTTCATTCAGAGAAATCTTGGCATGCTTCCTAACCTCTTAGCCTCAGGGAGAATTTCTTAAATTTTATTTGTGTTCTTCACCTGAGAGAATTGATGTCTTCAAGAGAGCACAAGGCAGAGGCTAAACAGACATGCAATAAAATTATCCTGGTTGGATGGGTCAGGAGCTGTCTGATAACTCAGGCTACTCCTACATCAATCACAGGGCAGTGGGGGCTGCGCTGTCAAGGAGACCTGAAGGTGGCAGGGCCTGCAGCGGTGGGTCTTAAATAAAGTTGCAGACGGCAGACCTTTCAAAACTGGATATCCAGCTGTGAATGATGACCTCTGCTCATCATTCTGTGGGTTTTGAAATTTTAACAAGAGCATGTTTAAAAAAATAAATAGCAAATAATAATAATAATAATAATAACTAATAAAGATACAGTGTCATTTCCCCTTGAAGATGGAGCTACCTTTTGCTTGAACTGATGCTTTTCTTATATTTAAGGGGTTTTAAATCTAAAATATGCAGAAAGAGACAAGAGAGTGCTGAAGAAATCAAGCACTGCCCAGAGACCAGTCAGCAAGTGTATTTTTTCTGTTTTTTTTAAAGGGCATAGTCAGTGAGAGCCACAAGGCTGTGCTTCTAGATAAATGGATAAGAAAATATCAAATTCTGTGCTACCATTTTCATTATTGCTCATTAGAGAGACCTAAGTTTATAAAACATATTCTAGCTGTTTTTAAGGAACCAGGGCATCTTGTGTCCATCAGAATTTATAGAGCCCTGCCCAATAGCTTCAAGTGGATTAGATTTTAGCTCTGCAAACAGTCTTATCTCTTAAGAGCTAGGACAAGAAATTAAATTATAAATTGATATTATCAATAGTAGAAATGTTATCTTGAGCCCTGGAGGCCAGAGGCTGATTGAATCTCATTCATCACAGATGGCTTTGTGGGTGATGGCTGTGTTTGGGTGTGAGGCTATGTTTAAGTGTTGCAACTAGTAGGTTGCTTAGCTGGGCTGGTTAACACACAGGGCTGATCAGAGCTGCAGCACAATCTCCTGGTTCTCCAGTCCAGTTAGCACTTCTTTGTTTCTAACAACCATTCAGAGCCTATGTGGACATATCATAACCCATCAATGATCTCAGTAATAGAGACAATTTTAGGTATGGAAAAATTAATTTTATGCATCTGTAATGACACACACTGTAATAAAAAGGAATGGATGACCCTTGCAGTATACATGTGAGTTTCTTTTGAGAGTTTGCAGAGAAATTGTCATGCTCACTCTCTCCTTTGCAGGAATTTCTATGCTTTGTCCAATTTGACCTGTAAATGCTGACACTCATGAATTAAGCCTAGAACGATTGTTTACTAAGCACCAACCATTTACAGGATATTCATTGGTATTAATGAGAAGACCACAATGAAAGTTGAATGTCCAACGTGAATGCCAATTCTGATGCTCTTCTTATATTTAGGGGGCTTTAAATATAAAATACGCAAAATGATGCAGGAACAGAGTGCTATCCAGAGACAAGTCAGCAAAATAGGATGACCCAGAGGAATTTATGAAGCAACTGAAATGAACCAGTGAGAATTGTGAGGCGTTGCAGAGTTAAGACAGTTATGGTACAAAGAGCCAGAGCACAGGAAGTAGCAACTGAGAGGATGCAGATAAGGTAAGTGAGCAGTGCATGAAGGAAGAATGATGTCAAGATCTCCACAGCAAGGCTGTAAACTGAATGGCAATTCTTTCTCTCCTATGACCATTCTTGCTACTATGGAAATATAAATATGTAAAAATAACTCTTGTTTCTTGGAAGCCTAGATACACAGAGGTTTCTAATTTCTGTTACTTATTTCTATGTCCTACAATAAACCTCCGGCTCTGGAGGTTAACTGAGGGTGGCCTAGTTCAATAATGTCCAAACATTTTCTTTAATGAAGGTGTTTTATTGACTTAGGAACTGGTTGTTAAATCTGAGATTCTCATCTTATTTTACAGTTGTGACTAGCCTCTATACCCATTTTGGGTAGTAGCCAACCACTGAGAAACAATAAATGGATGAGAGTCCTAAATAGAGTCAACTCATGATTATGAGTAATTATATTTAAATACCTTCCTCTATCTCTCTCTTCATATATGTACACATACACACACACACACACACACAGGCACACACACATGGATAGATGGGTGGATCAATAGATAAATAGAAATATGGTAGAGTTGTAGAGTAGGAGACTTTGTATTTGAAATCAGTATAGTTTATTTTATTAAATCATTTCTCTTAGCTTTAAAATAGCCCATGGCCAACAATATTGTGATAGTTGCTTTGAAAGTGTTATTTGGTGAAAAATTATAAAAAAATATAAGAATGTTAAAATTTTGCACAGAAAACCTATGACTGGAAGGCTTAATAGATTCGCATTGCTACCACATTTTTTTTTAAAATCCCTCTACCTTTCTTTAGTGGAAAGTTATTGCAATCAATCCATGGTCATAAAGCTTATCAAAAAATTTTCCCAGTGTATATATTATTAGAAAGCTAAATCTCATTTCTGTATAGCCACATATTCATTAGGTATAATGCAACTCAATTAACATAAGCATGGCTTCAAATGTAGAAAACTATTTTGCATATCATTTGCTTATATAGCTTGATTTTGTATGTGTAGGCTGATGACTATTTGGCACTAATTATGCAAAAAGAATGAGACATATTAAAGAAAATGTGGTGAAAAGCCATTATTCTTCATAATCATGAGATGAAAAGAAGATAAAGGATAACTTTAAATCTTAAAAAACTAAGTGAGTTTCTTTTTATTTATTTATTTTTTTTTTTATTTTCATATTTTATTTACATTTCAAATGTTTCAGATCTCCCCTTTGGAACCTCCCCATTCCCTCCGCCTTCCCCCTGCCAATATGGGGATATTCTCCAACCCACCCTCCCACCCACCCACCCACTCTCCTCTTTCCTCCTTGTCATTCTCCTATACTGGGGGATCTAACACCCTCAGGCCCAAGGGCCTCTCCTCCCCCTGATGGATAACAAGACCCTTCTCTGCCGCATTTGTGGCCAGCACCATGGGTCTCTCCATGTGTATTCTTTAGTTGATGGATCAATCTCCAGAAATATCAGGGGGTCAGGTCAGTTGCCACTGTTGCTACCTCCCTGGGGCTGCACACTCCCTCAGCTACTTCAGTCCTTTCTCCAAGCCCTCCATTTGGGACATCACACTCAGAACTATTGTTGCTGCAAAGTGACTCTTGGGTATTTCAAACTTTTGGGCTAATAACCTCTTAACAGTGAGTACATACCAAGTTCATTCTTTTGTGACTGTGTTACCTCGCTCAGGATGATATTTTCAAGATCCATCCATTTGTCTACGAATTTCATGAAGTCATTGTTTTTAATAGCTGAGTAGTATTCCATTGTGTAAATAAACCACATTTTCTGTATCCATTCCTCTGTGGAGGGACATCTGGGTTGTTTCCAGCTTCTGGCTATTATAAATATGGCTGCTGTGAACATAGTGGAACATGTGTCTTTATTAGATGTTGGAGCATCTTCTGGGTATATGCCCAGGAGTGGAATAGCTGGGTCCTCAGGTAGTATTATGTTCATTTTTCTGAGGGTCCGCCAAACTGATTTCCAGAGAGGTTGTATCATCTTGCATTCCCACCAGCAATGGAGGAGTGTTCCTCTTTCTCCACATCCTCGCCAACATCTGCTATCACCTGAGTTTTTGATCTTAGCCATTCTGACTGGTGTGAGGTGAAATCTCAGGGTTGTTTTGATTTGCATTTCCCTGATGACTAAGGATGCTGAACATTTCTTTAGGTGCTTCTCGGCCATTCGAGTTTCCTCAGTTGAGAATTCTCTGTTTAGCTCACTTCCCCATTTTTTGATAGGGTTATTTGGATCTCTGGGGTCTAGCTTCTTGAGTTCTTTGTATACTTTGGATATTAGCCCTCTATCAGATGTAGGATTGGTAAAGATCTTTTCCCAATCTGTAGGTTGCCGTTTTGCACTATTCACAGTGTCCTTTGCCTTACAGAAGCTTTGTAATTTTATGAGGTCCCATCTGTCAATTCTTGATCTTAGAGCACAAGCCATTGGTGTTCTGTTCAAGAACAATTCCCCTGTGCCCAATTGTTCAAGATTCTTCCCCACTTTCTCTTCTATTAGATTCAGTGTATCTAGTTTTATGTGAAGGTCCTTGATCCACTTGGACTTGAGCTTTGTACAGGGAGATAGGAATGGATCAATTCGCAATCGTCTACATGTAGACAGCCAATTGATCCAGCACCATTTGTTGAAGATGCTGCTTTTTTTTCCCACTGTATGGTTTTAGCTCCTTTGTCGAAGATCAAGTGACCATATGTATGTGGGTTTATTTCTGGGTCTTCGATTCTATTCCATTGATCTACCTGCCTGTCACTGTACCAATACCATGCAGTTTTTATCACTACTGCTCTGTAGTACAGCTTGAGGTCAGGGAGGCTGATTCCCCCAGAAGACCTTTTATTGTTGAGAATAGATTTTGCTATCCTGGGTTTTTTGTTATTCCATATGAATTTGAGAATTGCTCTTTCTAGGTCGATGAAGAATTGAGTTGGGATTTTGATGGGGATAGCATTGAATCTGTATATTGCTTTCAGCAGGATGGCCATTTTAACTATGTTAATCCTGCCAATCCATGAGCATGGGAGATCTTTCCATCTTCCGAGGTCTTCTTCAATTTCTTTCTTCAGAGACTTGAAGTTCTTGTCATACAGATCTTTCACTTGTTTGGTTAGAGTCACACCAAGATATTTTATATTGTTTGTGACAATTGTGAAGGGTGTCATTTCCCTAATTTCTTTCTCAATCTGTTTATCCTTCGAGTATAGGAAGGCTACTGATTTGCTTGAGTTGATTTTGTATCCAGCCACTTTGCTGAAGTTGTTTATCAGCTGTAGCAGATTTCTGGTGGAGTTTTTTCGGTCACTTAAGTATACCATCATATCATCTGCAAATAGTGATATTTTGATTTCTTCCTTTCCAATTTGTATCCCTTTGATTTCTTTTTGTTGCCTGATTGCTCTAGCTAGAACTTCAAGTACTATATTGAATAGATAGGGAGAGAGAGCGCAGCCTTGTCTAGTCCCTGATTTTAGTGGGATTGCTTTGAGTTTCTCTCCATTTAGTTTGATGTTGGCCACTGGTTTGCTATATATTGCTTTTACTAAGTTTAGGTATGCTCCTTGAATTCCTTATCTTTCCAAGACTTTTATCATGAAGGGATGTTGAATTTTGTCAAATGCCTTTTCAGCATCTAACGAAATGAACATGTGGTTTTTTTCTTTGAGTTTGTTTATGTAGTGGATTACATTGATGGATTTCCTGGTATTGAACCATCCCTGCATCCCTGGGATAAGGCCTACTTGATCATAGTGAATGATCATTTTGATATGTTCTTGCATTCGGTTTGCAAGAATTTTATTGAGTATTTTTGCATCGATATTCATAAGGGAAATTGGTCTGAAGTTTTCTTTCTGTGTTGGGTCTTTGTGGGGTTTGGTATCAGTGTGAATGTGGCCTCATAGAATGAATTGGGTAGTGTTCCTTCCATTTCTATTTTATGGAATAGCTTGAAGAGTACTGGTATTAGGTCTTCTTTGAAGGTCTGATAGAATTCTGCACTGAACCTATCTGGTCCAGGGCTTTTTTTTGTTGGGAGACTTTTAATGACTGCTTCTATTTCTTTAGGGGTTATGGGACTGTTTAGATGGTTTATCTGATCCTGATTTAACTTTGGTAATTGGTATCTGTCTAGAAAC
>JADRCH010000004.1:21758912-21927989 GCA_019843965.1 Rhynchomys soricoides | reverse complement strand
CTCTGCCGCATTTGTGGCCAGCACCATGGGTCTCTCCATGTGTATTCTTTAGTTGATGGATCAATCTCCAGAAATATCAGGGGGTCAGGTCAGTTGCCACTGTTGCTACCTCCCTGGGGCTGCACACTCCCTCAGCTACTTCAGTCCTTTCTCCAAGCCCTCCATTTGGGACATCACACTCAGAACTATTGTTGCTGCAAAGTGACTCTTGGGTATTTCAAACTTTTGGGCTAATAACCTCTTAACAGTGAGTACATACCAAGTTCATTCTTTTGTGACTGTGTTACCTCGCTCAGGATGATATTTTCAAGATCCATCCATTTGTCTACGAATTTCATGAAGTCATTGTTTTTAATAGCTGAGTAGTATTCCATTGTGTAAATAAACCACATTTTCTGTATCCATTCCTCTGTGGAGGGACATCTGGGTTGTTTCCAGCTTCTGGCTATTATAAATATGGCTGCTGTGAACATAGTGGAACATGTGTCTTTATTAGATGTTGGAGCATCTTCTGGGTATATGCCCAGGAGTGGAATAGCTGGGTCCTCAGGTAGTATTATGTTCATTTTTCTGAGGGTCCGCCAAACTGATTTCCAGAGAGGTTGTATCATCTTGCATTCCCACCAGCAATGGAGGAGTGTTCCTCTTTCTCCACATCCTCGCCAACATCTGCTATCACCTGAGTTTTTGATCTTAGCCATTCTGACTGGTGTGAGGTGAAATCTCAGGGTTGTTTTGATTTGCATTTCCCTGATGACTAAGGATGCTGAACATTTCTTTAGGTGCTTCTCGGCCATTCGAGTTTCCTCAGTTGAGAATTCTCTGTTTAGCTCACTTCCCCATTTTTTGATAGGGTTATTTGGATCTCTGGGGTCTAGCTTCTTGAGTTCTTTGTATACTTTGGATATTAGCCCTCTATCAGATGTAGGATTGGTAAAGATCTTTTCCCAATCTGTAGGTTGCCGTTTTGCACTATTCACAGTGTCCTTTGCCTTACAGAAGCTTTGTAATTTTATGAGGTCCCATCTGTCAATTCTTGATCTTAGAGCACAAGCCATTGGTGTTCTGTTCAAGAACAATTCCCCTGTGCCCAATTGTTCAAGATTCTTCCCCACTTTCTCTTCTATTAGATTCAGTGTATCTAGTTTTATGTGAAGGTCCTTGATCCACTTGGACTTGAGCTTTGTACAGGGAGATAGGAATGGATCAATTCGCAATCGTCTACATGTAGACAGCCAATTGATCCAGCACCATTTGTTGAAGATGCTGCTTTTTTTTCCCACTGTATGGTTTTAGCTCCTTTGTCGAAGATCAAGTGACCATATGTATGTGGGTTTATTTCTGGGTCTTCGATTCTATTCCATTGATCTACCTGCCTGTCACTGTACCAATACCATGCAGTTTTTATCACTACTGCTCTGTAGTACAGCTTGAGGTCAGGGAGGCTGATTCCCCCAGAAGACCTTTTATTGTTGAGAATAGATTTTGCTATCCTGGGTTTTTTGTTATTCCATATGAATTTGAGAATTGCTCTTTCTAGGTCGATGAAGAATTGAGTTGGGATTTTGATGGGGATAGCATTGAATCTGTATATTGCTTTCAGCAGGATGGCCATTTTAACTATGTTAATCCTGCCAATCCATGAGCATGGGAGATCTTTCCATCTTCTGAGGTCTTCTTTGATTTCTTTCTTCAGAGACTTGAAGTTCTTGTCATACAGATCTTTCACTTGTTTGGTTAGAGTCACACCAAGATATTTTATATTGTTTGTGACAATTGTGAAGGGTGTCATTTCCCTAATTTCTTTCTCAATCTGTTTATCCTTCGAGTATAGGAAGGCTACTGATTTGCTTGAGTTGATTTTGTATCCAGCCACTTTGCTGAAGTTGTTTATCAGCTGTAGCAGATTTCTGGTGGAGTTTTTTCGGTCACTTAAGTATACCATCATATCATCTGCAAATAGTGATATTTTGATTTCTTCCTTTCCAATTTGTATCCCTTTGATTTCTTTTTGTTGCCTGATTGCTCTAGCTAGAACTTCAAGTACTATATTGAATAGATAGGGAGAGAGAGCGCAGCCTTGTCTAGTCCCTGATTTTAGTGGGATTGCTTTGAGTTTCTCTCCATTTAGTTTGATGTTGGCCACTGGTTTGCTATATATTGCTTTTACTAAGTTTAGGTATGCTCCTTGAATTCCTTATCTTTCCAAGACTTTTATCATGAAGGGATGTTGAATTTTGTCAAATGCCTTTTCAGCATCTAACGAAATGAACATGTGGTTTTTTTCTTTGAGTTTGTTTATGTAGTGGATTACATTGATGGATTTCCTGGTATTGAACCATCCCTGCATCCCTGGGATAAGGCCTACTTGATCATAGTGAATGATCATTTTGATATGTTCTTGCATTCGGTTTGCAAGAATTTTATTGAGTATTTTTGCATCGATATTCATAAGGGAAATTGGTCTGAAGTTTTCTTTCTGTGTTGGGTCTTTGTGGGGTTTGGTATCAGTGTGAATGTGGCCTCATAGAATGAATTGGGTAGTGTTTCTTCCATTTCTATTTTATGGAATAGCTTGAAGAGTATTGGTATTAGGTCTTCTTTGAAGGTCTGATAGAATTCTGCACTGAACCTATCTGGTCCAGGGCTTTTTTTTGTTGGGAGACTTTTAATGACTGCTTCTATTTCTTTAGGGGTTATGGGACTGTTTAGATGGTTTATCTGATCCTGATTTAACTTTGGTAATTGGTATCTGTCTAGAAACTTGTCCATTTCCTCCAGATTTTCCAATTTTGTTGCATATAGGCTTCTGTAGTAGGATCTGATGATTTTTTTTTTTAATTTCCTCAGAGTTTGTTGTTATATCTCTGTTTTCATTTCTAATTTTGTTAATTTGGATACTGTCTCTGAGCCCTCTGGTTAGTCTGGCTAAGGGTTTATCTATCTTGTTGATTTTCTCAAAGAACCAGCTCTTGGTTTTATTGATTCTTTGTATAGTTCTTTTAGTTTCCTCTTGGTTGATTTCAGCTCTTAATTTGATTATTTCCTGCCTTCTACTCCTCTTAGGTGTATTAGCTTCTTTTTGTTCCAGAACTTTCAGATGTGCTGATAAGCTGTTAGTGTATGCTCTCTCCAGTTTCTTTTTGGAGGCATTCAGAGCTATGAGTTTTCCTCTTAACACTGCTTTCATTGTGTCCCATAGGTTTGGGTAAGTTGTATTTTCATTTTCATTGAATTCTAGGAAGTCTTTAATTTCCTTCTTTATTTCTTCTTTGACCAAGTTATCATTAAGCAGAGCATTGTTCAGCTTCCATGTATATGTGGGCTTTCTGTTGTTGTTGTTGCCCTTGAAGACCAACCTTAATCGGTGGTGATCTGATAGGAGACATGGGATTATTTCAGTTTTCTTATATCTGTTGAGGTTTGTTTTGTGACCAATTATATGATCAATTTTGGAGAAGGTACCATGATGTGCTGAGAAGAAGGTATATTCTTTTGATGCAGGATGAAATGTTCTATAGATATGTTAAACCCATTTGGTTCATAGCATCTGTTAGTTTCACTGTGTCTCTGCTTAGTTTATGTTTCCAAGATCTGTCCATTGTTGATAGTGGGGTGTTGAAGTCTCCCACTATTATTGTGTGTGGTGCAATGTGTGCTTTGAGCTTTAGTAGAGTTTCTTTTATGAAAGTGGGAGCTCTTGCATTAGGGGCATTGATGTTCAGAATTGAGAGTTCTTCTTGGTAGATTTTTCCTTTGGTGAGTAAGAAGTGTCCTTCCTCATCTTTTTTGATGAATTTTGGTTGAAAATCAATTTTATCCGATATTAGAATGGCTACTTCAGCCTGTTTCTTGGGGCCATTTGCTTGGAAAATTGTTTTCCAGCCCTTTACACTGAGGTAGTGTTTGTCTTTAACACGGAGGTGTGTTTCCTGGATGCAGCAAAATGCTGAGTCCTGTTTATGGATCCAGTCTGTCAGTCTATGTCTTTTTATTGGGGAGTTGAGACCATTGATGTTAAGAGATATTAAAGTATAGTGATTATTATTTCCTGTTATTTTTGATGTTGTTTATATTGTTTTTGTGGCTATCTTCTTTCGAGTTTGTTGAAAGATTACTTTCTTCCTTTTTCTTGAGTGTAGTTTCCCTCCTTGAGTTGGCGTTTCCCCTGTATTATTCTTTGTAGGGCTGGGTTTGTGGAAACATACTGTGCAAGTTTGGATTTGTTGTAGAATATTTTGGTTTCATCATCTATGATTATTGAGAGTTTTTCGGGGTATAGCAGCCTAGGCTGGCATTTGTGATCTTTTAGAGTCTGTATGAGATCTGCCCAGGATCTTCTAGTTTTCATAGTATCTGGTGAAAAGTCTGGTGTAATTCTGATAGGTCTGCCTTTATATTTTACTTGTCCCTTTTCCCTTACTGCTTTTAATATTCTTTCCTTGTTTTGTGTATTTGGTGTTTTGACTATAATGTGACGGGAGGAATTTCTTTTCTGGTCCAGTCTACTTGGCGTTCTGTAGGCTTCTTGTATGCTTATGTTCATCTCTTTCTTTAGGTTAGGGAAGTTTTCTTCTATAATTTTGTTGAAGATATTTACTGGTCCTTTAAGTTGGGAGTTTTTACTCTCTTCTACACCTATTATTCTCAGGTTCTGTCTTCTCATTGCATCCTGGATATCTTGGATGTTTTGGGTTAGGAGCTTTTTGCATTTTGTGTTTTCTTTGACTTTTGTGTCCATGTTTTCTATGGTATCTTCCGCACCTGAGATTCTCTCTTCCATCTCTTGTATTCTGTTGGTGATGTTTGCATCTATGACTCCTGATTTCTTTCCTATGTTCTCTAACTCCAGGTTTGTCTCCCTTTGTGATTTCTTTATTGTTTCTATTTCTGTTTTTAATTCCTGAATGGTTTTGTTCATTTGTTTGATTGTGTTTTCCTGTAATTCTTCAAGGGATTTCTGTGTGTCCTCTTTAAGGGCTTCTAGTTGTTTACCTTTGTTCTCTTGTATTTCTTTAAGGGAGTTATTTATTTCCTTCTTAAAATCTTCTATCATCCTCTTGATAAGTGATTTTAAGTCTGAGTCTTTCTTTTCTAGTGTGTTGGGGTATCCAGGGCTGGCTGTGGTGGGAGAGCTGGGTTCTGATGAAGCCAAGTAGTCTTGGTTTCTGTTCCTTGTGTTCTTTTCCTTGCCTTTCACCATCTGGTTATCTCTGGTGTTAACTGGTCTTTCTCTCTCTGACTGTGGCTTGTCTTTCCTTCAAGCTCAGATGCCAATAATCCTGGGAGACCAGTTCTCTCTTCCAGCTGTTCTTCAGATCCTGTGTCTGGAGTCCTCCTATTGTTGGTTCCTCAGCATAAGTGGGTGGGTAGCTTTCTCCCTGCACTTCTTGTATTTGGAGTCCTGGTGGGCCAGGCGGATATCTCTGGCCACAGGGAAGCAGGCAGGTTATTACCTCCTGGCTTCTCCTCAGTCCCTGCGTCTGGAGCCTGCCTCCCTCTGGCTCCTCAGCACAAGTGGGCAGGTAGCTTTCTTCCTGTACTGCTTGTATATGGAGGTTTCCTGGGTCAGGCGGGTGTCTCCTGCCACAGGTCGAAGCAGTGTGAGTTTCTTTTTAGAGGAAGAATAAAAAATTATTACTAGAACAATGTGAATATGAAAATATTTCTTTGGTAATTTGGTGTTTCAATTAAAAATTCAGACAAAGAATACAGTTCTTAGAACAAACTGTGGGTACAGCTTTGCAGTGTCAAAATGACCAGATAGAATGAAAAATGCTGTTGGCAATACCAATTTGCTCAGTCACAGTGGAAAGCAGACAGACAGACAGTGATCCTGTCAGTTTGCATTGGGAAATGACCAAGAAGCAATAGAATTAGCAGCAGCAAAAGCTTGAGAAGAGAGCTGACCATATAAAAACACTGAAGCTACAGAAAAGACAGAGTCAACACTTGGCCACACATCTGCATTTCAAATCCAGGCACTGCCTCTATGGTGGAGAATTGTACTAGTGGCAGTAGATAGGAAGCTTGAGAAAGGCTTATTGTGCCAGGTGGTAGGATTTAGGTTAGGATTTTATGAAAATGAAGAGGTATAGCACAATACCTGTCCTTAAAACCTGATGCCTCAGTTGATGAATTTTCTACTTATCTAGAGGAGAAGAACAAGATCACAAAAACTGTACTGCAACAGGACTTTTTCTGGGGGAGAGGCAACACACTTGTCTTCTCACCCCTGCTTGGGAGTGCACAATAGACCAAAGTACAGATATCACCTAATTCCAACTTTGTGAACCCGTGAGTTTTATTGGAGTTACTTACAGGAATATAGGTGAGGAGTTACTTATAGGAGCAGAAATGACTCCAAGACAGCTTATCACTGAAGCCCAATCCAGCATGGGCGACAGATCACAAAGGTGGAAACCTATAGCACACTGCCCTGCCTTTAGGCAGCTCAACAGGTTGGAGAGCTTCACTTCCGTGTGGCTCAGTTGGTCTATACCTATTCAAGATAGCTTCAGATGGCCTCTGCTTCTTCCAGGCAGCTGGTCTGATTTCAGGAGTCTTCTTTGAAGCTTGGCTCTTCTGAGAGTGACTCTCAGGCCTCTTTACTGTTTACTTTTTGGGAGGGAGGAGCTTAGTGAATCTGATCAGTTTCAGGGACTTCCAGAAGTTATTTTGAGTAGTTTAATTTCTGTTTTAAGGATCTTCTCTGCAGTATGTAATGCTTCAATGACGGTTGTGAGTACACAACAGAAACAAATAAAACATTAACAGAAAGTGTTGCTAGACTGACAGACTCACTCCCTCCCTCTCTCCCTCCCTCCCTCCCTTCCTCTGCCATTTCCCTTTCTTTCTTTCTTTCTTTCTTTCTTTCTTTCTTTCTTTCTCTTTCTTCCTTCCCTCCTTCCTTCCTTCCTCTGCCATTTCCCTTCCTTCCTTCCTTCCTTTCTTTCTTTCCTTCTTTCCTTCTTTCCTTCCTTCCTTTCTCCCTCTCTCCCTCTCTTCTTTCTTTTGTTCCTTCTTTCTTTTTCTTCCTTTCTTTCTTTCTTCCTTCCTTCCTTCCTTTCTTCCTTTCTTTCATCCATCCTTTTATACTATTGTTCTTCCCTTCCTGTCATTGTTTCCTATTATTCTTTCTCTATAGTTGGAACATACAAAAATCCCTTTTATTTTGAACTAATTTAGAGCTTTTAAAGCATGTTAAAGTACTTATAGTGCTCTTGTCTGCCTTTCCCCCCACCCCCACCATCCATGTACATAGTCAAATTCCTACTAACTCAAGCCAGGACGTTACTTTTGACACATTACTTTCTGATACAATGCAGTCAACTCATTCACAGGCATAGCTGAATTTTCCATTTGTTCCTTAGTATCTTTTTCAAAATTCATGATCTTATGAATTTTATGAATCTTAGCAAATCTTTCTATATATATTTCATAAAGAGATCTATTTATTACCTCGTTAGTTTAGGAATCTGAATAGTACTGACATTTTTGTTCTCTTGGCAAGAATATTAAGATGGTTATATTGAGCCCTTCCCAATGACTCTTACTGAAGTGTGAAAGGTTTTTGTCTATTTAATTTTCATATGAATGTATTATGTGCATGCATAAGTGTACAGATGTTTACATGTTTATTTTCTGATGTCACTTCTCCCATTGAATCTGGACTTTGGCAACTCTGGTTTGTCTAGATAGGTAGCTTGTTCCAGGGAAACCGTATCTCTACCATCTGAGTGCTGTGATTACAGGTAGAACACCATGTGTACCTGTCTTTTATGTGGATTCTAGGGATCCACACTCTGGTTCTCAACCTGTCATGCAAGCATTTTATCCACTGAGGCATCTCTTTAGCAAAATTTTTGATGTCTTCTTACCAGTGTTGTTTACTTTGATCATCTGGATATGGTAACAACTGCCCTGGCTTTCAAGTGTAAAGTTTTAATTTTCTCCAAGTAATTAGTGAGACCTGTGGGGGGAAACTGTATAGCTCTGTGAATTAGTCCATTCATCATCACACTTTTGCCATCTAATTTGTGTATCCAAAGATGATTCTTCCCAGAAATAATGATTGCAAACTCTAGCATTTAATGATAGTCTCTTTTTTAAAGAAAATGCATTTTTCTCTATTCTATTACTTGGCATTCTAATGTAAGGAAGAGATATCTATTATCTGCCATTCATTGATTCTCGGGATTTTCTTTTACATCCAATTCCCACTTGCCCATGTATACATATTTTCCTGTCTCTATAGGCTTTATCACCTTTTTGTTCACTGAAGTTCCCATGGTTAGTGATGAACATGAGCTTATTGGTCCTCTATTGGTCATAGCTTCTTTTGCCTTGGTTTGTTTCTGTCATAATTGACTTGTTCCAATTCTGTAGACATATGCCATTTAACTTGATATTCTATCAATATCTTTCATTTGCCTCACTAGCCTTGGTTATCAGCGATGCATTTTTGACTGTCATTGCTCTCATATTATCCTGAATCTAACTTAACTTCTTACTTTTAGAAAATTAATTCTATTTAAGTCAAGGTCAAGAGTATTACTCAATGTTGGGTGATTTGTCTGCCAACTTCAGTATTTTTATCTTTCAGTAGTGGTTTCCCTTATGTTGAGACCTCTTCACATTGTGTGGGCCTAATGAAGTTAACTTGAAAGGTCACCAGTCTTCCCCAGACATGGATGAACATCATCATTCAACCAAGCCTGTTTACTGTTTGGAATCTGAATCATGACTGGATGAAGCAAAGAGAGACAAGGTGGAACCAATCACTAATTTAAGACAATGATACATGTGTGACTTTCTTCATTTTTTATTACATTTACAGCCCAATTCATTAATATACCTTTAATTTAGATAAAATAATACCATGATTTTAATAATAGATTTTTAGTACTAACTAAAATTAAGTGAACAACATGGCAATCAGCAAATGAATTAAATCCTAGCAGACTGCCCCTCCATAGTTTGGATATTGAATCACTTGGTGTCTAGATATTCCCTTGGGTTTCCTTTCATATTCTGCATACATATACTCTATTGCCCCACACAATCTGGGGTACTGTTATTTGGATATCAGAATCAGTAATCACAAAATAATGTGCAGGGGTGTAGAATGATTCTCTAAAATCTTACTTTCTGAAACCCATAAGAAAACTGTAATGGTGGTCAAAATCAACCTTTTCAGAGCTCTAGACATTAGGCAAAAACCAAGAATGTAAGAAACCCATTCAAGAAAAACACCATCTGCCAGTAAGTACAGAGAGTGTTTGGGTATCTTGATTCACCTCACTCTCAGTGCCTTCTCCCTAGGTCTGTGGGAATCTGGAAAACCCGCAGCCTTGTAATGGTTTTCCACTGTGCAAAGCTGCAGATTAGAAAGCTCTGGCAATGTTGTTTGAGTTTGGAGCTCTTCCCAGGCTGCACTTCCACATAATCTTTATTTGACTCAAGTCCAAATTCACTTACTGTTGAACAGCTTTGTCTCAGACACAATTGCTGAAAGCAATCAGTGGTCATTGTTTGTTGTCGTAGATACCTGTGACCAATACAATATTTGGAGCAAGCAAAGGGTAGATTAAAAAAAAAAACAAAAACCTACAGATGAAAGATGAGCGTAAGATGTCCATAGGAGACTTAAATGCTCTGATAGAGTCCTGAGAAACTAGAAAGCCAGTCACACACCAAATCTTAGAGTAACCATCTTTCACCTTTGGCTAACCTTGAGGCTCTCAGCAGGAGCAGAAATGAAGTTTACAGTGGTACTGGGAGCTATCCAAGATGTAACTGTGTGTCCCAAGGCTCACACAGAGACCACCCAGCAAAGCTGAAGAAACTAACTAAAGACATTAAAAAATATCCCTGTCCACTTTATTAGCTAACAACTGAGATGATGAGTCTTCAGTGGCCAAATATGAAAAGATGTTTTATAGATTTACTTGAGCAAGTCACTAAACAAAATGCAACAACAGTAATAATAATAAAGAAATACCAAATCATAAAGGTAAAAGAACTGACTTTGAGATTTGTCACATTTAATTGATTAAAGTGTCTATAGAAAATCATAAGATATATAAAAAAAAGAGAGAGAGAAAGAGAGAGAGAGAGAGAGAAAATATAGCCCAGAAAGTACTTAATATAAACAGTATTATACTTGGTATGCTAAGCAAGTATTTCATACTGGCTATTATAATTATATAGCTGGTATAAAATATAGAAAATATAAATATATGAAATAAAATAGCCGGTATAAATTATAATTAAATAAAGAAATGTGAACTGAAAACAAAATCTCATAGGCTTTCTTGAGTGGAGATTTATTGAATTTTCTTTATTTCCCCTTCTTTTCTATTTTTTAGTACATGCAAGTTGGTAGCAGGGATGATCATGTGGGGCACAGGGTATTGTTAAGGCATTATATGTATTCTCTGAGATATTGCAGTGGAGCACACATGCACACATCCATATGTGTGTACTTTACAGTGGCCTTGAAGGGTGAGCACAAAGAATGAAATCTGATGCCAGGATGAAGTTTATGACTGGTGATGAAGGTACCATATTAACACTACATGTGAACAATGAGCACATTGCATGTGGGATGGAGAGTGGAGGCAAATGGTAAATGCTGAGACTTTCTATTCAACTTTTTTGTAAATGAAAACCATGCCTAAGAAAAAGTATTAAGTAGAAGCATCAACACTTAAGACTTGACAAAAACTACCAAAAGCGAAATATATATAACAAGAGTCCCAGAGATGGAAAGCAAAAAGCAACGGGAAAAAACTTAAGCACGTACAATGGTGCAGTGGGTAGATTGTGACCTGGCGGGAAAGAAGTAGCTAAACAGAAGACCTTTGACTTGTAGCTCTATTCTTCCTGTTTGTCTGTCTCCTCCTTTGCTCATTCTTTTCACAGTATCAACCTCAAAACTATGTAGCTAGTGAATTTGAGCAGATTCATCTACAGCTTAGATGAATTTAGAGTCTAACTTTTCTAGCTGTTCTAGTCTAACTCCTAAGCATGCTACAAGGGCCTCCATTTCTATATGTTCTGTAATCAGCTTGCATATGAGTCTGTTTTGGTGTTCACATATAATTTTGCAATGTTTCATTGAAGTGATTCCTTTAGTATTTATCTTACTGGACTTTGAATTCTGTGAAAGTATGCATGGTTATATTCCTGCAAGTCCATACAATGGCACTAAAATTTTAGACGCTTAATTTTTCTCTTAATAGACCCATTTTATTTCTGTACATAATGTCATTTTGAAAGCAAGAAATGGGGAAATGGCTTGGTGGGTAAGAGCGCTTGCTCGGAAAGCATGGAGACATGGGTGCCAACCCTCAGCATTCAAAAAACTGAGTGTGGTTTCATATTTCTGTAATACCAGCATCATGAGGTCCATGACACAAATGGTTCCTGAGAGCTCACTGGAAAGCCAGGCTAGTTCAAACCACGAGCTTCCAGTTTGTTGAGAGACCCAGAGCAATAGAAAAAGAACCTGGATATCCTCTCTGACTCCCACATGCACAGGTATAAATCTACACAATTGCACACAACATGCATCACACACACACACACACACACACACACACACACACCACTTAAAACATTTACCAATACTAACAGCTTTGTGAAATCCCTATTGAGCTATAACTGGTTGAGAAGAGTCTGTGCCCTTTTCATTTCCTCTAGAGGATATGTAGTACACTCTCCACTAAAGGGAGTACCATGGACATTAGTGACTGTTGGATAATAGTAAATGGTCGCATGATCTTAATTATTACAGTGACATGTGCATGATTTGCTTTCCCAGGGCTACTGTGTATAAGAGAGCAGATTCATGTTTTATTGATCATTCTTCTGTCAACATATTCTTGAAGAGCATATTTTTAAACTTGTTTGTTCATTTATTATTTGTAGCAGTGTAACTATGAGCAAAGCATCCTATCTATGCCTCAGTTTCCCCATGTGTAAGATGTAACTATAACTCACAGGATTTTTCGGGGGTAGGCTTCCCTGATTAAATATCTTGATGTGTCTAGCATACATGGTTCTGCGGATCTTCAGTAGCTGTGCCATAACTAAATCATCAACAGTTAATGTGCCGTATCCACATAGTGCTCTGACTATGTGCTGAATCTGGAACTTTCTGTGGACACATGTTAAATAACCTGGATAGTTGTATCTCCTGCACTGAGACAGTAGAGCTCTCCACACTTTATCTATTAGATTCACCCAGCAACTCAGAGGAATGAGGCCAGACAGGAATTATTTATTACTGTACTCATTTTATAGATGTAGAAACCGACCTAGGTTAACTGACCCCATAGCTCTTTGAGAACTAAGTAATTGGTTTATTTGAACTACATCCTAAAGAAAAATGAGAGCTGATAAAATCACCTGCTTTGTGTTTATTTGGCAGAACTTCTTAGAGTTACTTTGGAAAGCTTCTTGAGTTTGCTGTGTCTTCTTCTAGTCATTTATAGTCCCCTGGATCTAATCTTTTTTTCCTTCCCTGTCCAATTAAAAAAATTCATATAAATAATAAAACTCAGCTCCCTGGTTTCCAGCTTCAGGAATCACTGGTTTACAGCTATCTCACTCTACACCTTTTAGTGTGTCATTTCATGTCTCTGTGCTGCCTCAGTTTCCTTCTCTGTGAGACAAGTGTAACAGTAATGCTAATTTCTGCTTGGGCACCTGAGTATTAACAAAGTTAATACAAAGCACGTAAAAGAGTACTTGACACAAAGTGAGCAATCATGAACTTGAGGCCAGTGCCTCTGGGGCTTCATGGTTTTCATCTAGATCACCTTTCTACCTGGTTTCCTTTTGGACTATTTTCTCTGTGTCAGTGCAAGTTACAGACTGCCTACAGCTTCAGGCAAAGAGAACACAGAAACTTGAGTGGAGCAGTGGGGTTGACCTCCAACTTGGAGGCTTGCAGCACACCATCAAATGATCTGAATTTAGAACATAGTTTTCTTCCTTTATCTTTTCCACTCACATTTTTAATGGGTTGCATAAGGATTTTTTATAGCACTTCTTATGTTGTCCTACAAAATTAAGTGTGGGCATATATGTGCAAAGTCAAAACTATTCCAAGTTCAAGCTGAATTGTCCTTAGGGATAAAGAGTTATGAGCACTGAAAACTCCCAGCTATGAGGATGACAACATAGAACTGACTTCACAAGGCTAAGAAGTGAAGACCAAGGGGAAACGGACACACTGAGCCACCATGTCGCCCTACTTTGCCTCATGAAAGTGTGCCCATTCACACTCTTCACCACACTACAGTTTAGGAATCTTACAGAATTCTTGGACTTTCAACTAGCGAGCGGTGAAAACTGAGACATTATTGTTTCATTTTGTTTTCTCCAAGATGAGTGCCTCTCTTCAAAGGAATACACTATGCTGACTAATCAGTTAACATTTTTCTCTTTTGAAGGACTTGTCGACAGGAAACAAAAATTTCTGAGTCACCACAAAATTATATATGTTTTATTCTACAAGATATTCTCACACACGTGAATGCTGCTACAGACAGGGAATTCTCAGAACTTTGAACTGGTTTGGCAAGCACGAAGAATGGCTTCTCTCATCTCCCTATCTCTTAAGACACTATCATGAATTTTCATCCTTTATTAAACTAGTAAACTTAGTTGTGATCTTTCTACCACAGGAAGTGTCTAAAATAGTAAATAGCAAGACAGGTTACACAAAAAAACCTCTCTGTTGGTAGGATTTATTCCACCACTCTAGGTAAGAGGACATGCCTAGCACCAGGAACACCGAAAACACTGAACAAAACACATGTTTATAGATATGATAAAAGACCAAGAGCTTACCTTTATATCACTTAATCTACAATACAAAAAGCCTAAAATTGGCAGCTTTATTGGCTTCACTGTAGCCCTACACTTTTTTTTTAGCTCCTTTGCATATGTGACAATTGATAGACGTTATTCTCCATTCTAATTCTGAAGTGATCCTATGATTCTAAATGGAAAATAAGGCTCAAATACCAAGATTGCTAAATTGATATGTGTAGTATATTTTTAATTAAACATTGTGAATAATGGTGAGATTTGGGTTTTATTAAGAAAATATTAAAATCGTCAAGGTAACAGGAGTCTAATAACAGCAGGAATTCAGTCGTCAGGAGTAACTTCATGACCAGGACAAGTTCGGAGAGAACTGTATCGTTAGAAGGTTCTCTCTGTGCCAATAACTTTGTGAAATTGCACAAGCTAGAAAGACTGCAATGCGGCAGGCCATAGAGTCCCATGATAGCTCCTATATAGGACCCATCTCTGTGAGTCACATGATAGCATTTAACTGTTGTTCCAGTTGTTCAGACATACTGTGTACATAGACACAAGACAGGGGTGAGGTATTTCATTTGTATGTAAGATTTATATTAGAACCAGCACAAGGACATAGGGTTTGTGGCATGCTGCACACATATGTCCTTGAGTAGAGAAGTGTGTGTGTGTGTGTGTGTATTGGCGTATGGACGTAGGTACACATGCATGAATATGCTGCATTGGAGGCCCAAGGGCAACGTGAGGATCATCCTCACACAGCAGCCACTTTTTCTTCTTTTCATGTCTTGTCTTTATTCTCTTCCTCCTTCTTTCTTTATAAGCTAAAGTCTTTCCCATTCCTGTTCTGATTTTCTGTCCCCTAAGAGTCTTAACAACTTAAATCCTTTTGACTAGGGCAAACGGAGTCACGGTTGCTTCATGTTTTCTCTAAGACAAGTCTCTGTGCCCAGAGATACAGCATGCTAGCTAGTCAGCTAACGTTTTTCAGGAATGATAGAAAAGAAAAGATTTTGAATCATTACAAAATAATTTATGTTTTCTTCTAAAAAACATTCCTACATACTTCTGAATTACCAAGTATCCAAGGTTGGCCAGACAATGAGTCTCAAGGAACTGCCTGTCTTGTCCACACAGTGCTGGCATTACAAGAATGTGTCTCCACACTAGGTTTTTTCCCCCCACCACAGGGGTATTCAACTCGTATTCCCATGCTTGCAAAATAAGCTGTTTACCAACTGAGCTATGTCCTCAGCTCTTCAGTAGAGATTTTCACAGTAAGGACTTGATGAGAGAATGTGATGTTCCTTTGCCCTCGGTCAAACACCTACTGCCTTTAAATAGAGATAGTGTTGTCCCATCTAAGTACTGCTCATAGATATGGATAGCTATGGAGTATCTAACTTGAAGTTATACATTTGGATTTTTTTTTAAATAGAGCACCCTTCCCTGTCAATCCAAAGACTATAAATTTAGTATTTTATTTATTTATTTATTTATTTATATTTATTTATTTGGTTTTTCGAGACAGAGTTTCTCTGTGTAGCCCTTGCTGTCCTGGAACTCACCCTGTAGACCAGGATGGCCTCGATCTCAGAAATCCGCCTGTCTCTGCCTCCCAAGTGCTGAGATTAAAGGTGTGCACCACCACTGCTCGGCTCTAAATTTAGTATTTTAATAACCATAATAAAATGCTCAGAGAATCTGCAGTATGGGGATTCAGGATTGCATCATCCATAAAATGCTAGCAGGGTGGGGTTTTTGGTCTTTCTGTCTGTCTGTTGAATGTCTTTGTGCTTAGTGCTCAAGTTTGCCTGCTCCTGGTTCCCGCATTTTTGCCTGTATGGTTCAGGTCAAGTGGTCTGCTATTTTAAGTTCTGATTTTCTGTATTAATTATTAGTCAAGTCAGTTTGGGGGTAGTGGTTGATTTTGCGTCCTTCTAGAGATTTAAAAAGAGCTGACACAATTTCCATTTATTTATCTTTTCATTGGTTAGGATGGCTTGGTCACTTCCAAGCTTCTCTAGGTGTTGAGCTACTCGAGATTACAGGAAAGAGACTTAGAACTTAAATATGAAGCATCCGTGGATTACAGTAAGGACACAACAGAAAGGGAATATTCACTGCTAGCCGAACAGTTAAAGAATCCAACGTATCTGTCCGCGCGTACATTGTAGCCTGCGTGCCTCTTGCTCCTGGCTTCTGGAGACCAAAGATACACTCCAACTCAACCTGTGGCTAGAATCTTGATGGCATTGCAGAGAGATTGTGAAGAGAGGTGGCAGACAGAAAGATGTGTCTAGATGAACCGTTTTAGCCATGTGAGAACGTATGTTTGGAGAGGATTATTAACAAGTACTTTCGCTTTGGAAATATACTATTCTTCTCTTCACTTCAGGAAACTACAGGACATGACAGAGGGGCACAGAGAGCCCACGTGGCTTTTCAGCTGGAATCCTCACAGGATATTTACTACGAATTTTTCATTGTACAATTAAACTCCATTTAAAGATCCTGTAAGCAACCATATAAAACTACAAAAAGAATTACATGCATTTCTTCAATTTATTCCAAGGTTATAGGAAGTCTTATGAACATTGCCTGGAGAGGTGCATATCCCAAACTTGGCGCAGACCCCAAAACTTGAGATGTCCAAGCAGCTGCCGGAGTCTTTCTCCCTTCCTGCTGCCTTTCCTTCTTCACAGTCGTAGGGCATTGCTAAACGCCACCCAGTTGAACAAAATTATCTCTGTGCAGCTTGCCAATCAAAGACAGACAGCTGATGAAACAAAGCAGAGGGTGCCTTTCCCCTTCCTAAAGGTGATAAATCAATAGTTTTTCCTTTGAAAGGAATAACAGGCAGTAGAGAGTGTACAGCAGGTGGTAAGAGGAAACCATAAATTCTATTGCAAAGGCCTTTGTTCTTTTCTGCCTGGCTCTCTGGGTCAAGAGGGAGGGGTATCTTCAAGCCTGACCTGGATTCTGTAGCCAGTCTCTCCTGGGTTCTCATTGCGACTGAAGCCTACCTACCTGTGTCCCCTGATGGTTCCTTGGCTTTCTCTTCTTCTTACCCCTACCCTCGAGGCTCTCTTAAATACAGTCTTAATTGCACTAGTGGTTTTTAGCCTTCAAATCCTGCTTTATAACAAACACGATTTTCTTCTGGCACTGGGGCCTTCCCTGGGGCTGTCCAGCTGCCACTGGGGTGATTAGGGTGTTTCCTGCAGCTGAAACCTCTTGTAATTAGTGAGCCCCTCAGGCAGTCTGGACTATGAATTTAGCTGCCATCTGGTATCATCTGTAAATGACAACAACACTGTATCCGTCTCTCTTTACTGAGCTCTGCCTGAATCCTGACCATGGCTCCCAATCACCCTAGCAGGCATCTCATTGCCTATCTTCTGTCAATCTATAAGTATCAATGTATCTTGGACTGTAGGTAACTTGATAAGCTCTCATTAGGAAGACCAACAGAGTCAACTAACCTGGATCCTCGGGGCTCTCAGAGACTGAACCACCCACCAAGGAGCTTAAACAGGCTGGACCTAGGGCTCCCTGTATATATATGTAGCAGATGTGCAGCTTGCTCATCATGTAGGTCCCAAACAACTGGAGCTGGGGCTATCCCAAAAGCTGTCTGTGAGATATGTTCTTCTAGCATGGCTTCCTTGGCTGGCCTCAGTGAGAGAGGATGTACTTAGCCTCATAGAGATTTGAAGTGCCAGAGTGAGGGGATACCTAGCAGAGGCCACACCACCTCAGAGGAGAAGGAATGGGGAAAAGATTGTGAAAGGGGATGATTGGGAGGTGGGCAGTGAGCAGGATGTAAAGTGAAGAAGTTAAGAAAAATGTCAAGGTGATTGGAATGCAGGAACATTCAGAACCATGAAGAGGATAAAGAAGAAAACTACACAGGCCACTTAGCATCTCTAGGAACTCAATATTAATTTTTCTCAAATGACAAGAGTGGCTTCTGTACTGGTGCACTGGAATATCAAGAGTCTTACATTAAACACAAATGTTCATGCTTAGTGGCAAACCTATTGAACTCTCCTTTTCAAGTTTTCTTCTTCTTTTCTTTGACAGTCTGTGTAGTCCAGACTGGCACCAAACTCAATGATCTCCATTTATCATCCTTCCAAATTATGAGATTCCAGGTGGTACTACACCCTGCTGAACAACACGTCTTAACAGGATTCTGTATATCACTGTGATTCAACCTAAATTTTACCAACTACCTGGTTTTTGTATAGCATGCTCTTGCCGCTTTGGACAGGATAATTCTTTGCCTGGTACATTTTAGATGTATTTAGCAACACCGAAGGCTACTCCACACTTGATGCCAATAGTAATCTCTTAGTAGCAACCTACCCAACATCTTCAGATATTGCCACATCAGTCTGGTTAAGAACGTCCACAGTAATCCCTCCAAGCTTCTCTTCCAGAAATGATTAGTAATGTGAAAATCAATCTCCCCCCCCCCACCCTTCTCTCAAGAGAGTGAGCTCGGGATGTGTTGAGTTTCTCAAACTGTAATATGCATGGAAGTCGCTTGGGGATCTTGTTAAAATTCTGTTCTAATTCAGGAACTCTGCGTTGGATTCTAATGTGGTGCATTCTTAACAAGCTAAAAGTGATGCCCACATTGCTGCTTTGCAGACTACACTTTGATTAACACGGTCCTACAGGATCCCAACAGATTTATTGACTAACTCAATGAATGAATAATTAAAAGCCCCAGATTCCTTTTGTAGAATGTGGTGGTTTTTAACCACTGAACTCTGCATATATACAATTTATTTTTCTTATTCATATGTTATAATATTAAAAGAGATTAACTTCATTTTACTAAACAGTTTTTATATCTGAAACATGACAAAGATCTTTGATTATGAAGTATTCCACATTTTGTAGTGCCTAAAGAATTGGCTAAAATTATTTTACTATCTTTTGAGAGACAAACTATGGTATCACAATTCTATTTTTATCATCACTATCATCATCATCATCATCATCATCATCATCATCATCATCATTGTATTCATCTCCACCACAGCCAGTACCACCACCATCACCATCATAATCGTGATCAACATCATCATGATAGTGATCATGATCATTATCATCATCATCATCATCATCATCATCATCATCATCATCATCATCTTTGTGTCATTATTTATGTATGTGTGCCTCCATGAGGTTATTTGTACCATGTGCATGGAAGTTTCCATAGATGCTAGAAGAGGTAATAGAATCACTTTAATCTGGATTTACAGGTAGTTGGGAGAAATTCAATGTGGGTGGGAATTAAATATGGATGTCTAAAAGAAAAGAAGGCACTTTTAACTCCCAAGCCATCTCTCCAGCCCCCAAGCTTTGATCCATTCAGCCTTTACCTTCCTCAATTTCTCTGTTTACTGCACTATTGTACAGCAGTTTACTAGAGATTGAAACATATTATCCTTCAGCCAAGTTCTTTAACAGAAAGTGAACAACTCAAAATAGTTTCAGGAAGTCCCTGAAACTGGCCAGATTCACTAGGCCCCTCCCTCCCAAGGAGTAAGCTATAGAAAGTCACTTTCTGAAGGGAAGGAGTCAAGCTGCAAAGAAGAGTATTGAAGATGTCTGAAAGAAACAGAAGATGTTTGTGCTGTTTTGAATTGGTATAGAATGACTAAGTCATCTGGAAAGAGTACTCTACAAAGTGTAGGGCTGCCTGTACACTGTGCAGAGTGCTTTAGGTTTCTATCTTAGCGAGCTGTCACCCATGCTGGGGTGGGCTTCAGGAATACAGCTGGCCTTGAGTCATTTTGCTCCTGTAAGTAACCCCTCACCCACATTCTGTTAGTAACCTCAATAAACTAATTTTTTCACCAAATTGAACTTTGGTGATATCAGTATTTTGGTTTATTGTGGGATTTTTATCTAAGGTGAGTGCTGTCTCTACAAGGGGGGGAGGAGGGGGGAATCATACAACAGGTATGCTGCTTCACTGCTTATGTTAAAACATATGTGTGCTATTTGCAGTAAATGTAGACTTAGAGCTATATGCATTCATCATGTGTATTTTCAAAATGGTAAAATATCATGTTTGCTGGGAGAGGTAAAATGCCTTATGGCCAAAACTGCACATGAAAGACAGAATCCCTCAGCAAGACTAACTTGTTTTCATTGTCACCTCAGTCAGTGAGAACCTAGTTTCAAATGATCTTCCTTCACCAAAGGAGAATGATAGTCACTGCAGAATAAATACCTCAGTGCTCAGTTTCTTGGTCCTCTGAGAATAGTTCTTCAGTCTCTTAGTTAATCCATTGATGGATTGGCTGAAAGCTGGAAAGAAGTCCTAAGACCTTGAAGATCGAGAGGATATTCATTAGAAAAATGTACAAGGGTTTTTATTGCACTTTTAAACTGAGAGAGAGAGAGAGAGAGAGAGAGAGAGAGAGAGAGAGAGTCTATCAAATGTTGCTGTACACAGAATTCCACTATGGTGATGGATAATAGGGGAATTGTCATATTGGATGGGCTGCTTTGCATCAAGGTTAAGCAAAAAATAATGTGGGTAGCCCTATTTCAAGAAATTAATGAGTTCACGGGGATCTAATGCACTACAGTTTCCCATCTTGGCACTGTATTAACTCATATGTACTTGAGCTACAGATAAGTCACTGGCTCAAGCTGATCACAGGCTTAAAGTGTCTTATTTTAAGAAGCATTTGAATTCTCCTGTTATACTGTGAATATAATGATCTATCTATCTATCTATCTATCTATCATCTATCTAAGTATCTATCTATTTATTTGTGCAATGATAGAGAGTATACCCAAAGCCTCACATTAGCCATACAGGCTCTCTACTACTGAGCTACAGGGCTAACCTGATATTTAATCACAGAAATGTCAATAGAATATATACCTTACACTTTCCATGTGGCCTATCAAGTCCTCCATGAATGATCGTCCATGATTTCAGCTCTTCTGCTGACTTCATGCATGTGAGCACAGTGGCCATAAAGATGGACAAGCAAGATCTATGAAGATTTAAATTGAGATTCTAGTTCTTTATTTAGAGAGAGCCATCCATTTAGTAATAAGAAACACATGTTTGCTTTTAATATAGATGAGAAATATTTTTTTCTTGTACATGAGCCATTGTCTAATTTTGAAGAAATTTGTTTCAAGTGTTAGCATTACCCTAATTCTTGTATAAGAGATTTCTCACATGGACTTGATTGTCCTGGTAGAGAAACATTTTCCATCCTAGACATTGTTGCTACATATTCTGGATATATTTTCTTTCTTTGGTGTAGATTTGGGGTCATTGTTACCTCTCCAGAAGTCCTTGTCAGTATTCTATAGTCACCAACACACTTTTTGATAATATCTCTCAGTACCATCTCATTTTATAGTTCATTGGAGTTTGAATGTGTAATGCAGCAAGAAGAAAGAGAAACACATTATACAGCCCTACCTTAATGTTCTTGTTCTTGTTTTCAATCCCTCCTTCTCCATGATGATATTCTTACTATTGTCCATTTTAGATTCTATTCCTGTTTCTATTTTCTATCATTCTTAATCTTATTTTTGGCATATCAGAGCTTCATTCCCAGATTTTGGTCTTAGGAACTCAACTGATAATCTGGTTGCAGCAAATTTCCTTAGATTTATGGATGTCATCTTGACCTTGATGTATGAGTTTATGTTAAATAGACAATTAGGTAGACTTGAAGGAAAACAAAACCTCATGGAAGGAGCCCAGAATGAGGAGCGAACTTGAGGACTATTTTTTTTAATTTTGGTTATGACTTAAGCCAAGAAAAGAAGTAGTTGAAATTATGTAGAATATAGCTGAAATTTTAGCCATGTTTCAGGCATGTTCTTTCTTCAGAGGTTGCCAATGATCTCCATGAGAATTGTATTGATAAGGGAAGAAATTAGCCTGGTATCTTAATTACTTTCCTGTTTTTGTTATAAAATGCCCTATAAAGCAGTGTAGGAAAAAAAGGCGGGGTATTTTGGCTCAATATTAAAAGATTAAAGGTCAATGAGGTAGGGAAGTCACAGAAGAGGAACATGGGCTACCTAGTATTGCATCTACACCTGTGAATCAAAAAGCAGTGGACATTCGTGCATAATTGACTTTTTCTTTTAATTATCAAGATTTCAGCCTAGGGAATATTGCCACCGACACTTGGTGGGTCTTCCCATCACAATTAACCGAATCAAGAAAATCCCTTTAAGGAATGTACAGAGGCTTATCTCTCAGGAAATCTTAGATCTCTTCAATTTTAAAATTTGAGATTAACTTTCACAGCTAAGAAAGTCTTAGACGAACTGGAAGATGTGAGGTTAATAATAACAGTGAACACTTTTGAAAAGATTTAAGGGTGAAAAATGAGAGATGCAAAGCATGGAGCAGAATACAAATAGTTTTTAGTGAAGGAAAGGGATAAAGAAGACATAATGGACAAAGCTGAGAGTGATCAAGGAGCTATGGGGAATAAGCAAGGTAAGCAAGGTGACATGGGAATAGAAAACTTATGGGGGAAACTTTTTCTACTGAATAATTATGCCTGTGAATGAGTATGATAGAATTTTTTCTCAAGTACAGTTTAATAAATAAGAATAATGTATTTTGGGGACAAGAGAAATTGTTTGCTGCTTGAGAGTTTTTGCTGTTCTTCCAGAGAACCTGGAGGTTTGGTTCCTAGCACCGACATGGAAGCTCATAACCATCTGGGACTCTAGCTCAAGGAAGCTTATGTCCTTTTTCTGGCCTACATAGGAAATAGGAATACATATGATATGGATACATATACAGAAAAGCCATTTATATGTGTTGGCAGAATATGCTTTCTGTAAGCACTATGAAAGAGAATCCTTCCTTCGCTTTTCCCAACTTCTAGCATTGGCCAGATGTGCTTGGCATTCGCTAGCTTATGGCTGAACTCCTTAGATACCTGTTTCAATTTTAATACTGATTTCAGGCTTTGTCTTTTATCTTTCCATGATGCTTCCTTGTACTTAAAGGGATGTATATTGGACAAGGCTCTATGCCAATTATCTCATCTCAACCTTATTACATTTACGAAAGTCCCTATTTCCAAGCAAAGTCACATTTGTAAGCATCAAAATATTGACTGAAACATGGTTTTTTGTTGGATATAATTTAAACTATATTAGCAGGTAAGACTTAAATGGTCTTGCATAGAAAATGAACCTAAGAGTCATCTAAGATGTTCTATGCATCTTTAGTGTTATCACTAGGTCTTTAATTGACTTCTACAATTTAGTGCTGGATTGAGCAGTATTTTTTCAGTAACAACACAAATGCTTTTTGTTCCACACCCCCCCCAGCAGTGTATTCATAGAGCATAAACAGGTTTGATGACTGAAAGACACAGCACAATGTAAAATATAATTTTACAACAAGGAAAACACGAATACTATATCTTTAAAAACGCCAAAAGTCAAAGTTCTAATTGTCGTCCATAGATAGCCTGCCTTCCTTCAGCTAAGGAAAATAATCCTGCAAATGAACATCAGAGTACTCAAGAAGCAACCATTTCTCACTCTGCATTAACTCTTTCATTGTCTTAGTTTTCTAGCTAGCTAGAAACAATCAAATTCACAGAAATAAAACTTAAGAAATTCATCTAAGTTTTGTACAATCTGAGCTGGTATTCTTAAAGCTGTCTTGTTCAGCTGCATATAAGAACTTTGGTGAGCTGAGGAAAAAAGAATGTTTCTTAGAGCAAAAGAGTTGATACCTTGGGAAAGGCTGCATCTATTAGGAAATAAAGCAGTTGGCCAGTGAGCAGAAAACCAAATAGCATCCTTCTTGAAAGACATGTTTCAGAAGATCACAGTATCATTTTCTTTCAAATATCACTGACCAGAAATTAATCAAACAGTTACACTTGACTGCAAAGTAGGTAGGAGAATGTAATTTATATCTGGGCAATGATATGCCTTGCTAATACCTGTTAGTAAGGGGATTCTGCTTCTAATAATCAACGAGGAAATGGATACTGGCAGACAATTAGCAGTCTCTGTCACAGGTCACAATAACATGAGTGAGACAGAAAGTTTTCAGAGAATAAGAAATTGCTCAAATTAACTGAGTTAATCCCTCAGGAATTGCCACAGGAGCCAGAGCCAGCAAGGCAGCTGAAAAAGCTTGGTGACTGGAAAATCTGTTGTTAGACAAAGTGCTTACCCACTATTACTTATTTATTATTTTATTCTATTTTTAGTATGTATTGATTTTGCATGCAATTGTCACATTCAAAAGTAACCAATATTTTGTATCATATTTAACAGTGGATTGAGGTCAAATGCTAACGATACAACAAAAGGAATATGGAAGTGATGATGCAGTAAGTGTGGCAACAAACTGTTTCAACACACGGTGAACCTTGTTATGATATATACTTATTAAATATTTGTATTATATATTCCTAGTCTCCCCCTACCCTACTCACCTCATTTTATATTCTTTAGTTCTTGTAAAAACAAAACAGAGCAAAAACACAAAAAAGTAAACAAACAAAAAACCAACAAACAAAGGAAGACACTCTCCTATGGCTAACTATTTTTGAGCATGGAGCACAGCTTCTCCATGTTGGGATTTCATCTGGCTTGGACTTAAGTAGGTCTTCTGCATGGTGACACAGTCTCTATGAGTTCTTATGTGTATTGGCCCTGTTGTGTCTGAAAAGTGCTGTTTTCTTGGAGTCCTCTACCATTGTTGGTTCTTAAAATCTTTGTGTCTCCTCTTCCACATAGATCTCTGAGCCTTGTGTGGAGGGATGTGATGTAGATATCCCACATAGAGCTCAGTCTCACACTCACTATGTATTGTCCAGTTGTGTGGTCTCTTTCTGTATCGGTCATCATCTATGACATAATAGAAATAATTTAAGATATGAACACAGAAATCAACAAAGAAAGACAAAGCCAAACTAAAATAAAACTTGAAATAAAATAAACCCAAAACTTCAAGAAGTCAAAAAAAAAAAAAAAAACCATCTCTGAGATAAGCCTCACTAACAGACGGATGAAAATGGAAGAAAGAATTTCCATTCTTCATGTCATGGCTGAGAGAATTGACTAGTTCAGTCAAAAATAGTATTAAATCTAAGAAATCTTTGGGACTAAGTGCATAGAAAATTGGAAACACTGTGGAAAGACAAAAGTTATGAATAATTTGAATAGAGGAAGAAGACACAGAAGATATTTTTAATGAGACCATAGGAAAATATAAAGAAATAGTTACATATCAAGGTACTAGAAGCATTGAGAACACCAAATAAACTAGACCAGAAAAGAAACTATCCTCTATAAACATGATCAAAACACTAAATGTACAAAACAAAGAAAAGATACTAAAATCTCCAAGGAGAAGAGACAGAGTTATACTCATAGGAGGCCCATTAGAATATCACTTATTTTTCAAAGAAGGCTGAATACCAGAAGATCTTAGAGAGATGTTTTTCAAGCTGAGAAAGGCCATAGATGCTAGTCAAGACTACTATACCCATCAAAACTATCAATCCATTTGTTTATAGTTTTTAGCTTTATTGTGAGAAGGCTTATCATTTCAACTGTTCTGCTTTTCATTTTCAATACAATATTAAATAAGCTGAGTTATTCAACTCTTTATTAAATAGTTTTTGTGCTAGATAATTTTTATAGATATAGCTGTAGGTTCTGAGTGTGTTTAATACAGGCTAGGGCTAGTCATGATATTCATATAGTTAGAGATTTTAAATATGTCTTCAGCTTAAAATATTCTCGAACTGAGGTTGGCTTTATGAGGGCACAACCCATCATAAATGGAGAAATATATGTATAAAACAAATCCAGAAATTCTGGTAACAATAAATTGAATATATATATATATATATATATATATATATAAAATCTATTGAGGAAAAATTACCATTAGCATAACGCTTAACATTGTGAAGCATATATAATATGATCTTACCTGTAGGCCAAGTCACTATTATAATACACTGGATATTCTAGCTACAATACTAAGGCAAACAAACAAATATCCCATGCGAGTTATATCTTAAAGTAGTTGAGAAATATGATTATAACTACGTCATATTTGGCTAGTAGGTAACATCATTCTTTGTATGAAAAATCCAAAAGAATTTTTTGTAGCTACTAGGACATAGCTGTAAATGATGGGCATAAAACTTAATTTTACTTTTATATAGCAGTAACAAACAGCAAATAAAATTTTAAAACACTGACATTTACATTAGAATGAAATACCTAGTAACAAGCAATAAATCTATGAAAGACAGATGAGACTTCTATAGGAAGATAATATTACTGAAATAATTGAAGAGAGCTGAAATAAACACATACATGCTCATGAGTTGAAAAGTCTCCAAATTATATAGGTGCTTATTTACCTCCAACCATTCAGTAGATTCATCTCAACATCAATGAAATCTTCGGTAATTTCTCTATGGAAAAATGAGAATGCTTAAAGATTAACTCAAAAATACAAAGGCAAAGAATAAATCAACACACATTCAAAGAAGAAAGATAACCTTACCAGATACAGGGATCCACTGAAAGCTAGTTTAGACAGTTGTCACTGACTCAATGACAAAAGCTCCAGGATCTCCATAACAAAGTCAAAGCATATGCTTCATCAATATCCTACTATCAGTTCAGATGTAGACCCATGAAGCATGAGAAGTCAAGGAAGCATGATACATCCTTCAAGAAGGAGAAGATGAAAGAAAAGGTGTGGAAACCTTATTGAACAAAGATAGAACTGGAAGGTAGCTCAGCTGGTAGAGTGATTGCCTATCATTCATGAAGTCCTAGGTTTGATATCCCAGCCCACATAAATAGTAGCTGCATGTAATGAGATGGAGGAAGGTCTAAAGGGTCTTCATTCTTGGCTTTATATTGAGTTTGAGGTTAGCATGGGCTATGTCCATCTCTGTCTCAAAAAAAAATAGACAAACAAATCCAAGAACAAAGCAGAAACCAAAATGAGACAATATATCACAGCTGTATACTTTTCAAGTCTTGCCAATACAATTGAAAACACAATACTGCATCTTGAGGTTACATGTCATACAGCAGAATAAGAAGGTACATTTTATGCTCCAGCGTATGACCATAAATCCAAGAGAGAAAAATAAAACTCATGACATGTTATGATTTGAGGCAACAGAAGTAAGAATTACAAGAAAATGAAATATCTATAGCTAAATCACAGAGTTAGTTAAGGTGAAAAGAAATGGGTTCAAATGACTCTGAGGTGAGGCGAAACATTTTCTTTATTTCTTCTTTGTTTGTTTGTTTGTGTTTTGTTTTGTCTTGCTCTGGTGACTGTGCAAGGAAAAACACCAATGTTGTATTAAAAACTATAAAATAAAATTTAGAAGAGGAACTGAAGGAAGGAGACAAAATAAGCTAAAGAAACCATGCATTAGTCTTAATTAACACTAAAACAATTTGAATAATTCTTGACTAACAAACAAAGTATGCATGAAGAAACAAAACCAATGACTGTGTGAGACCAACAACTAGGTATGTTCCATGAGAACTGTATTCACCAGCCAATTTTACCAATATCTTATTTTCTTAAGTCCCTTTTCTCTCTTCACCCAAGTACATACTTGTAATATTGAGACATGAGGTGAAGATTTCAAGGGCTGTCTTGAAATCCCCTCTACCACCAAAATTCATGTAAAATCTTCAGTTTATCTCAAGGAGATTCTTAGGACAAAAAATAAATTAACCACATTCTTCATCAGAATGTTATAAAAATGTTCTTTATACTGGTTGTCAATATTATTCCATTCTGAAATCTCAAACCTCTTGAGCTGGGCCTCCACAGTCTAAATACTTCTCAGCACTACTATCTTTCATGCTCTTACAAGGATACTCCATTAAACCTTATTTACAGACTTTGACTGCTTTCCTAGTCCAAAGTCCCCAAATCTTCCACATTTCTAAAGAAAAAAAAAAAAAAAGCTCATCAAGTTTGTCACAGCACCACAGCAGGAGTCTTCAGTCTTAGTTATTTTCTATTACTTGTGAAGAGACACTGTGTCCCAGGCAACTTACAAAAGAAAAAGTTTATTGTGGCTCATGGTTCCAGGGGATCAGAGTCCATGATCATCAAGGTGGACAGTAGCAGGGAAACAGGTATAGACCTTGAACCGTTGCTGAGATTGTACATCCTGATTCGTGAGTCAGAGAGGGAGGGAGGGACAGAGAGAGTGGGTATTGAGGGAGAAAAAGAGCCAAGAATAACATTAACATTTGAAACTTCAAAACGTACCCTTCATAACAAACCTCCAGACTGACTTATTGTGAGAAAAAGGAGAGGGAGACAGAGAAAGAGACTCTGGAACAGTTCTACCCACTGGAGAGAAAGCATTTAATCAAATGCATGAGCCTTTGGGTGTGGGAGAAGCATTCTCCTTCAAACCACTGCAACACTGGATCAGGGCTACAGTATGTAGTTGGGTATCTTAAACTTTAATTCAATTTGGATGTTACCAAAGTTACTGCAAAATTCACAGTGTTTATTCTCACAAGACCATCCCTCAAACCAGATTATCCATAGTTCTATTTCACTTGACTAAATATTAGAGTAGTCACATGGCACTACTTATGTTTTATAATTTTCATAAAACACTATATACATTAGGACCACTATGCTTGCTAGTTGATTGGATGAGATGTAAAAGGGACAAAATGAATGGTAAACTGGAGAGGTTCATGGAACCAACTTCCAAGGAAGGGGAGGTAGAGCTTCCAAAGCCATCCAGGTATGCTACCCTCTTCAAAGCTTGATAAACTCACTGCCCTGGTAGCTCTCTCATCCCACTGCTTAGGGGTTTAATATGGTTTTTATTTTGTGGGCACAGTTGAGCAAATTTGTGATGAACTTTAAATCTAGTACCTTTTCTTTTTCAGAGGTTTTAGCAAGGGACTGAAGGTCCACCTTCTAATAAGGCCATGGTCTTTTTGGTGATCAGCTCTTTTTCTGAAGCTACTTAGATATGCCACCAGTAATATCATTAGCATGCCAAAAAATTCATCCATATAGGTATTTCAAAGGTTTTTAGAAGCTTCTGAGTCAGAAATCTGAGTCAAAGACAAAATTTAGATGTGAAGATGCTCCTAGCCTCGTATTACATAGGGATTGCACAAGTTTGAGGAGTCTATAGCAGGAACTTGGAGAGATGAAAGGCCAAACATATTTTCTTATATCACAGAAATCTATATCACAAAACAAAAGTTGGGTACCTCTAATGTAGTTGAGTCTAAAGATTTGTAATTTATCTTATCTCATTACAGTAAAAAACAACACCTTTGTGGGGTCTGAGGCAATAATGACCCCTTAGCGGGGCTCATCCTGTCCACCTGAGAGATTATAATTAGACAGAGATTTCATAAAATAATTCCCAAAAGCAAACTTGCAAGCTTATTTTGTACATATGCCCAGAGTCTTTGAAACCAGTGCATTTTTATAATTCTAATAGATTTCCAGAGCACTAACTATTATTCTTCCTTTTTCGATGCTAATAGCCAGAGGCTGTTGAGATGAAAGTCATTTCAGAAAATCCTGAACAAAAAGCAAACAAACTAAACATCCCTGCCAATTTGTGAATCTGCCAAGTCTTCCTATTGTCAGCTTCATTTTAATGTTTTGGTTTGCTTGATTTTTCTGGTCTGTTGATAAGTTTTCAAAAGACAAGAGCAAATAAATAAAAATCATCAATGACCTCAAGTTGACACCTCACCCTCATTTTACACAGACAATATAACTGGCAAAATATATTGGAATTCTCTCTCTCTCTCTCTCTCTCTCTCTCATTCAGTGGTGACAGGAATTGAATTTGCACCTTCTCATATGCCTGCTAAACTCTCTCGCATGCTGAGCTATTTCTTAAATCATACTTTGAAATAACTCTGAAATAGAATAAAGAGAAGCCAGAGAAACTTGCTTGGAAACCAAACATTATTGGGGGTTTGTCTTCCACTTCTCACTGTCTCCCATGCTCAGTCCCAGTATTGTGTATTGTACATTCCAACAAAAGTGAACAATAGAAAAACAGCACTTGGACATAAGTTTGAAAAGATATGATGGAAGGAGATATCTTAACATCATCTTCTGTCCCAATTTGACATTCTAGAGAAATTTCTCAAGTCATATCTATTCTTGAATAGAAAATATAGCTTGGATCTTTGAGTGTGGATTTAAGAAATGGATCAAAGTTAATTTGCTTATTTTACACATTTTGTGTCAAATGTTTTCCCAAGATTCTTTGTATAGTTGTCGATACAGTCCAAGACATTTCCTTTTATGTTCTACAACTTGGGTTTTGTTGTAATTTGATTTCTGTTACTGTGCTAATCAGTATGAGTGAAAGAAACATGGAGAAGACAGAGCTTGGTTTGGGTTTTGTTCTTATCTTTTTCTTTTCTTTTTTCTTTCTTTCTTTTTTTTTCTTTTTAAGTTTATTTGTTTGTTTTATCTTATAGCTTACAGTCCATCATGAAGAAAAGCCAGGGCAGGAACTCAAGCAGAAACATGGAGGCAGGAACTGAAGCAAAAGCTAGAAGAACAGTGTTTACTGGCTTGTTCCCCCATGGTTTGCTCATTTTACTTTTTTATACTGCCAAAGGTCATCTGCCTAGGGTGGCACTGCTCATTATGGTGTCCTCTGGCAGGTAGTTCTGGGTGGTATAAGAAAGCAAGTTGAGCAAATGCCCCCATAGATTTGTCTACGGACTATGTGAAGGAGACAATCTATCAATCAAAAGTTTCTCTTTCCCAGGTGACTCTAGTTTGTGTCAAGTTGACAAAATCAAACAGGCACCGGTTCCCACTCTGGTACTTGCTGTGGTAACCTAAACATAATTACAAAGACATAAGAATTGTTTCTGAATGACTGTCTCTAGGTAGCCTTATTCACAGTTGTGATGTTTAAAGATTCTCCCTGAAGGTTTACACAATAAGACATTTTGATGTGTATGTTTGTATAAGAGCCATGCAAAATAGAAGTTCAAAGAAAGTCTATACTATTGTGGCTTAAAACCTCTTTCATGCTGGACAGTGGTAGTGTATGCCTTTAATTCTATCACGTGGGAGGCAGAGGCAGGCAGATCTCTGAGTTCCAAGCTATCATGGTTTACAAAGTGAGTTCCGAGACAGTTACACAGAGAAATCCTGTCTTAAAAATAAAAAAACAGAAACAAAAAACCTTTTACATGAGGGAGAAAGAGCAAAGTGGCCATAGGCAAGGCTAATAAGGATTTTTTTTGGGGGGGGGCAGTGAATGGACCCAACAATAGAAAGTGTCTTAAGGGAAAGTTCTTCTGGGGCCTAGTTGTGATGCTTGACTTTCCTTGGTTGTCTCTTGTTAAAATCCCCTGGCTAATATGAAGTCATGACAATGGCATTTCTTCAGGGAAGAATATTCCCACAGTTAGATAAAGGAACTTCAGAATCTCTGTGCTTTGAAGAAGACAAAGGATACGGCCCAGACTAAGAAGGTTTGAGGCAGGTCAGAGAGACATCAGTTCTGAGCTGCATTTGCTGAGATCAGACTGTCAAGCATCTCGAAAGCATAACACCATGTCTGTCTTTGATTTCCCCTACTCTACTGTTTTCCTGGTTAACTCTGTCTTTTTCCTCATCTTTATGGTTTCTTTAAACAATATTTTTAGTTTTGTTTTTAGAATTTTTCATATGATACATTTCTTAACCCTCCCTCAACTCCTCCCATAACCCCCTAGCCTACTAATCCAACTTCATATCCTTCCTGTCCTCAGTCTCTCTCTTTCACACACACACACACACACACACACACACACACACTAAAAATTTTAAAATGCATAAAAATATCAAAAATCAAAAATTAAATATTTTCATTATTCTTGTTTTTTCTATATCCCTTAGTTAAGTCTGTCTGCCTGTGTTTTAACATATGGATGTAGCTCACTTTTAAAGCATTTAACAACCTATGAAAAAGGAATCTTCAAACTGTATTTGCTCCTCTAAAAGGAATAAGAATCCTGTAGTTGAGGCAGTGTTTGTTGTGGGAAGCTGCTGTTACTTGTTGCTATGGAATCCCTACAAGGAAACGGCAATCAAGAAGTAAGGTGAGATTCAGAACTGTCGATCATTAGACCCCACTGCTTGGCAGTTGTTATAAAAAAGAAAGCTACAAAAGCTGCCAGTCTGTTCTGGTGAACCAGCCATTGTGTCTGCAAGTAGAAATGAGCTTTTATCAATTTTCAAGAGTAGGCACTCTGTGTGACGTTTTAATCTTTTTTTTCTCCTTTTGTTGCATGCCTATAAATAAAGAATAATCTTTCAAAAACCATCCAAAAACCAGGAGCAGTCATTTAGATTTTAGTGAAGTTTGAGATCTGAGAGACTTGAAATCTTTTTTTGTTAGTTTGAGAATGTCAGCCTGGGATAGTGAACTGAGTCACTCAGTGCAAGTCCCTAGAGAGATGGGAACTGAAACACAGAGCTGGACAAGGACCACAGAGTCTCATCTCAGTGTGTGGCCAGCAGCACAGGCTGATGACCTTACTCTCTTCCTGTGTTGCTCTGAGCACAAAGTGGTGCTTTAAGAAATGTTTACTAGCTAAGGTAAGAGCTAAGAAATTAGTAAGCATGCAGGATTAGTTTTTGTCAACTTGACACCCCTGAGAAGAAGCAATCACAATTAAGGAATTGTCTCTATTAGACTGGCCACAGTGTGTTTTCTTGATTGCTAATTGATGAAGGAGGGCCCAGCTCAATGCAATGAGTGTTATCCATAGGTAGATACATAAGAAGCTGAGCAAGTCAGGAGAAGCGTGGCAGTAACCATCTTTCTTCCATGGTATCTGCTTTGGTTCTTGCCTTGAGCTTCTGCCCTGGCTTCCTTCAACCGTGACATGTAACTCATAATCTAAATAAAATCTTTGGTCTTTTGTTCTCAAGTTGCTGTTTTGTCATGGTGTTTATTACAGCAACAGAAGCCAAAGAAGGACATAAAATGATAGAAAGACCACAGACAGAAAGGGGGAAAGGTATGAAGGAGATACCGACTTACACACAAAAATGAGAGGCAACACAAGGAGTCTGAGTTTTGGTCTTACACTACCTGTTTCTGGACAGATTTAGCAGTGGATTAGTCAGTCATCCTCCAGCCTGATGTGTGTCATGTTAGATGTTCTGTCTGTAACTAAGCCATAATAATGATGGATTTAATGATTTCTGAAAGTCTTTCCAGATTAGAATTAATAGACTTTCTTCAAATATCTGTAACTAGGATTACAGTTACTCCATTTCATATCCACCTCTCTAAGTGTCTAGTTGTCAGTAAAAATGGTGCAACAACTAAAAAGTAAAGGAGGTGCTGGAGATATGGTTCAGCACTTGGACAGCATATTGCTCTTCAGGAAGACCCAAATTCAGGCCCCAGCACACTTATTAGGCAGCTAAGAGGGACCTATAATACTAGGTCCAGGTAGATCTGACTCCTGTAAGCTCCACTGGTACCGGAATTGCCATGTATGCACCCAAACACAAGCACACACACAACTTTACCTGTTCCAGACCACCATCTACCAATTCCTCTTATCAACATAATACTGCAGGTCTCTTACTTAGTCTTAGCTCTCTCATAAGAATAAAGAAAATTTAAAATAATAATAGACTCCAAATTTTAGTGAGATATAACCATCATCAACTAATAAATAGAGATACTGCAAATGCTTTGAGAATTAAGGGAGGTATAAGAAGCTACAGGCAGTTGTTAACTGCTGAATGAAAGAAGTCAGTTTCCTTCAGGGGTGTGGGTTCTGTTAAGCTTCTCATGATATGGTAGGTCATACACACAAGCATGTGGGCAATGCTAGTTGTACACAATATACACACACAGTCAACATACAGTCATATATATATATATATATATATATATATATATATATATATATAGGCTTGGAAAGAGTTGGATGAGATGAATGAATGAATGAATTTGATCAAAATAAAAACTGCATTCATCTATGAAGGAAAATTATTTTTTCATTAATTTATTTATTCACTTTACATCTGAATCACTGCCACTCCTCCTCCCAGTCCTCCTTCACACAGTCCCTACCCCCCTTCTACCCTATCCTTCTCTTCTAAGAGGGTGTAGGCTCCTTCTGGGTATGCCTCTACCCTGGTCTCTGCAGGGCTCTAGGCTCTTCCACAGAGGCTAGGCTCACAATCAACAATATAAGGAAGAGATTAAAAAAATGCTTATACAATATGTGAGACAAGGGAAAAGCTAGTCACTTTATTTTAGTTGCCACACAACTTGTAGTCTTCATATGCATCCAAGTGGTGAACTACACCCTATAAGTTTATGCAGTTGTGGTGTTAAGAATAAATATAAACCAAAATCAAACCGTGCTATCAGTTTTACTGAGCACAAGACCTAAATCACAGTACAAATCAATTTCATAACAAACTGAAAGGTAAAATTTATTAAGAGAGCTGTCTTGCTGTGACTCACTGCTGTGTGCATTGCTATGACAAAGCACCATGACCAAAGCAACTTATAAAAGAAAGCTTTTACTTTGGCCTTACAGTTTCAGAGGGGGACTCTATGGCCATCATTGTACAGATCATGGCAGCAGACAGGAAGGCATGCTGCTGGAGCAGTAGCTGAGAACTACCTCTGAACCATAAGCTCAAGGCAGAGAAAAAGAGAGCTAACTGGGAATGATGTAGGCTCTTGAAACCTCAAAGCCCATCCCCAGTGACCTAATTCTTCCAACAAGGTCACACTTCTTAATCCTTCCCAAAATGTTCCAGCATTTGGAGAGCCATATGATGAGCCTATGTGGGGCCATTATTCAAACCACCAAAGTAAATGTTAAGGTTTTCATTTGAATGGAGTAAGAAGTGAATAGAAATTCTAAAAATATAACTAGTAATTTACAAATGCATTTACTTTGTGTGTACATAGATTGTGGATATGTGCATGTTTTTGTCACAGCACCCATCTGGAGGTCAGAGGACCCCCTGTAGAACTGAGTTCTCACCTTTCATTGTGTGCTTCTTATGGATGGAACTGAGGTTGGGCAGCTCACAGGGAAAGCATCTATAGCACCTGAGACTGCTTGCCAGTCCCTATGATATACTATTTTTAAAAATGTGTTCTTTTGGCAGATCTATGTTAGTAGTTGTATCCATGTGAAACCAGGAGAAAGGGAATCATATGAAAGAGAATATGTTTCTTATGTGTTTAAGGAAGGACATGTTTGACAAAGGAAGCAAATACTTTTTCTTCAAAACATACTTAGCAGCTGGATAAATAGGTAGTGGGTTAGATGGACAGTAAGATAGATATATAGATATAGTCAAATACAATTTACAGAAAGCCATTGTTTTGTGTTGAACTCCTGAACTAGGGCTCAGGACATCTGACCAAATCAGAATGAGAAAGTCATGCTAAATGCTGTATAATAAGATTGAAGCTTAAAAATGGGAATACTTTCCACAAAAGTATAAGAGATCCATGACAAGCAATCATAAAGGTGTCAGGCAGCCAGAGCCAACACCATAAAACACTCTGCTTTAACCCTGTCAAGGAAAGTAACCACAAACAACATGAAGTTAGATGTTCTGCCTTTTGAATGGGCTTTGATATTCTTCTCATTCAAGCTGCCTTATAGGACCCCACCTTTACAATCCCATCAACAGAACCTCTGGCTACCTCACAGAAGGAGTATTGCCCATTCTCTGAAACATCAACCCTAACAGTTAGATCTTTATTACTAAAAGTTTGAATGAATAGACATATGTAGAAATTGGCAGGGGATTAAATTAACAATGGATAAATATGTAAATATTTCCCCTTGTAAAAAGAAAATGTGAATATTTAAATCGATATTCCATAATTTGTCCATTGGCTGTGGTGAATTATAGGATAATGAACAAGAAAATATAAAATGATAAATGGCCTTGATACTCAGTTCATAGCTGTAAAAATCTGCTTTGAATTGCTTTTAATTAGAATATATTCTTTTAAGTAGTGTGTTTGTTTTAAAAGCTGATGTGATTCACTTTTACATAAAGCAAACATCAATCATACACATAATGTAATATAATACAGCAGATGAGTGCTTAGTAAATAATCAAAATTTGTGTGTTCGCAAGGCTCCTTATGATGATGGTATAACCTAAGAACATTTTGTTGGTAGGTCTCTGTCAAAACTCTCCTGTGAGTACAGAGGTGGCAAGTTTATTAGCTCTACTCCTCTTTGATGCCCCTGAAAGACTTTGAAAAGCGATTTCTGTTCTCCAGTTGTTGGCAGGATTATGTAATAGTTATTTTATTCACAGTGTTTTACTTTTTAATGGCCATGCATCAAGTTACAGCTAGGGATGAAGACAGCTGTATTTATTTTCAACAGGTGTAAACTTATATATATATATATACACACACACACACATCTTTTGGACTTCAACTTTGGCAGCAAGTTTGAAATTTAAATGCTGTGATTACAAATCAGTTCAGACAAAATAGCATGGATTCAGTATACACATGAAAACATAAAAGAAATTATGCCTGATTGTAATAAAATCATGCATGTGCTTTATCATTATCTGTGTTATTTATGTTTTATTTTATTATCTTGTATTGTGAACATGAAGGTTCTTGTGTCCACAGATCTCCGAGAAAACCAGGAATGTTAAAGCATCCAGAATTATCCTTTCAAAAGAAGGGTGTATAACCTATTTTTCCAGAAATGTGGGAATAGGAGGTGATTAATAGCCAGATGATCTGTTTTGTCATTGGGCCAGGAAATATCAAGATTCTACAGTCAAGACTGAAGGTGGCCCATAATCTAAATGACTGCTGCATTACCTGTATATCTAAGGATGCCCCCAGCTCCCACAACTAGGATCAGTGATACCTAATAGTGTAAATGACCCTTAGATAATCTATATAGCCAGAGAATTCCCCAAGCTAAAAAAAAAAAAAAAGACCAGAGGTGGCTAATATCCCAAATGGCCTCTACACTATCTGTATGACTGAGACCACACTAGGTCCCTCCTTAACCCCTTAAACTAATACAGGTGGGCTATCTTCAGATCCCATTTTCTAAGAAGAAATAATATGTAGCCAGAATTGAGCTTTTATGTAATAATTATGCTTCATTGTGCAGTGAGATTGTACTATAACAGGAAACTTTTTACAAAATTATATTGTTTAAATATACTGGCAATAAATTTCCTGGAATCATACTCCCTGAAGTTTGATCTAGGTTGATGAAATCAATCTAAACTAATTTTTATTCTTACCTCTTTGTGGATCACTGTCTACCTTGACATCTGCAGAAGTCCCTTCCTTTATGCATTATCAGGACACTATTTTGTTGTGTAACTATGCAGTCTGAATTGAAATACTACCTCCTGAAATTATGCAGTACATATATTAGTTATGTGTTTTCTATTGATATTATTCATCTTAGAGATGAAAGTCCTGGAAAAGTTAGCTGTAAATAGGAAGTTGTTAGAATCTTTCTGAAAGAAAAATAAAGAACTGTGCTCTTCAAAAGATTTCTACTTGAAAAGAATTCCTCTCCAAACTGAGTTAACTGCTGTCCCCTGATGTCTCCTAGGGAGATTAGAACAAACTTCTGCTCACCCTACACAGGGCAACTACAATAAACTAAAGATGCGATTCTGCACCAGTATAGCTTAGTGACAAAGTTATGCACTTACCAGGGTTACTTACAGGAACAAAGCTAACTCAAAGGCAACTGCATCTTGAAAAGCCCATGCATGGATAATGTCTCATGAAAGCTATCTTCCATAAACCATTCTTTACTGTTTTTATAATCTTGGGAAGGGCCTTGAGAAAACTGTAACTTTTATAAACTCCCTGAGACTTATAAGTTTCATGAACTTCCTGAGTTTTATGAGCCTCTCTGCTCTTTTCAGGAGGGAGTATTTCAAGACATATGGCATAGCTACGTAACAAAAAGAGTGTCCTGATTCATTTCTTTTACACTATAATTCAGACAAATTCATGTAGATTTATATAATAGTATATCATTTTTAACTGATTTTTGACTATAGAATACTAAATTACATGCTAACAATCTGCCCCGGAGTATGGTGATCTATCCAGCAATACTTCTTTAGAGAAAAGTCATTTTCCTTTTCTCAAAAGTTACCAACCATGAATAGCTTTGTGGTGACAGATGGGACTTTATGTCTCACTTTCCCTTCTCTGTACTGGGATTTTGCCTGTTTTAAACCTAAGCAGGTCCTGTAAAGCTGTCCCAGCTTCAGTGAGTTCTTGTATGTCAGTAATTTTCTCTCTGGAAGACATGCTTGCCTTGGCGTCATCCACCACCTCTCAAAACCTTTCCCCTTCTCTTCAGCCTTGCGCCTGAGCTTTGAGAGCCAGGGTTTGATGAAGACATTTTGTTAGTGGCCGAGTGCCCAAATGGTATGCACTGTCTTTACATTGTCCACTGCTGGGTGGACTACCTTTGCTGGGAAAAGAGAATCAACCAATTCTTACTCTCTCATTCAAGTACAGCAAAAAATAAATTAATTTAATGTGTAGTTATAGTCATTTGATAAGTTTCGAAGTTTTTATTCTTTTGAAAAGCAATTAAGATCTCAATATAACTTTTTAGATATAGTTAATATATTTGAAAAACTTAATGTAGTTTAAAATACTACTCTAGAAGCTACCAGTTAATGTCCTATTCAGTTTTATATGGTAATGTCTTTCTTATAATTTGATCTGATTATGTACAAAATTGTGATTTAAACCTTACTTTCTCAATTGAAGTGTTTGATAGTCATGTAATAAGGAGCTATTCACTCTTTTAAAGCCATAAACAATATTTGGAAATGGTGAGGTAATGTCTCTCTGAAGCACAAATATAATTGAATCCACTTATAGTATATCAATAAATATACTATATAAATAGACCATGGGAACGCCGTAGAGAATGGCTATATCTCGAGAATTACACAGAATAACGAGTTCTGTATAGAACTAACAGCTCAGGTTTACAGAAAGATACTAATCTTAGACTATATCACAACCACCAGAGATTGAAGGAGCTCTAAAAGAAAAACACATATTAATAATTACAGATTTGCCACAGAGATGCTTCGCTCCAACCGATTTCCCTTCTCTCTCCCAATTACAGAAAGCTGTTCTTTAAATCTCAGAGTGGACCAGCTCTGTTGGCATTTTCTTTTATTTTTCTATTCTTTAATTGATTTCCTTTCTCCCCCCCCCTTTCCCCTGTAAGTTCACAGTGTGTTGTCTTTCTCAATCTACCCAACTTCTACTCACTGTCCTCACTGAAAGGTAGCTAACTGTCCCTTACCACAGAAGATGCTGAGGCGACCTAGTGATACATTCTTCTTACTGATTTGAATACTATCTTTCTAAAATTCCCCCTGAGGCTTTTCCAGACTCCTCTCCCACCTTACCTCTATCTTGTCTGGTCCCACGCTAGCTCTTTTATTTCTCATGTTCTTCTGCCTGAGAAGTTTGAAAAACAGCAGCATATTATTCTTAAAGATTTTTAGGCCTGAACATAAGAGGGAAGTTGTCTGCTTCCCTCTCCCCTGGATTGGTATGTGTTAATTTGTTGCTGTTTGTTTTGTAGGGGAAAGAACCCCTTGATAACATTGACTTATCTTGGGTAGTGTGATGAGTTGGTGAATGGAAAAATTGGTGAAGCCACTGACTCAAGAGGTTGTCTTAGCCCTTTGCTAGTTTTACAGCCTCAGGGAGTGTGTGACTCTGCATTTGATGACCTCATTTTTAAGGTGGCAATCAAATTGACAGAAGAGTCAATCCATTGTGTATGTGGGCTCTCTATGCATGGATTCAGCAAGTGTGAATGGATACTATATCTGCTTTTATAAAGCATCTGTGCTACTATGTACTGACTTATTATTTTTCCCAAATATTATAACTCTCTATACAACATTTATATTAATCTAGGCATAAGAAATTAAGAGATAATTTGAAATTTATGGAAGGAAGTACACAAATTACATGAAACATTGCTATTTTGTGTATTGTGGGTTGGTGTGTGTGTGTATGTGTGTGTGTATATGTGTGTGTATGTGTGTGTGTGTATGTGTCTGTGTGTGTGCAGGTACATTTGTGTACATGTGTATACTGTCAGTTGCGTTTGTGTGAGCACATTCATGCTTGTGGAGTAATTTTGTAGGGCTGTGTGCCCTGTTTTTATGAGACAGTCTTTCCCTGGCTTAGGACTCACACACTCACACGGTGAAGCTGACCAACAATCTCTAGGAATCCCCCAGTCTTTATCTCCCCAGGATTGGAATTACAGGTGAGTATCAGCAGACCTAGATGTTTTATAGACTGGACTTGGGACCTCACACTTGTGACTGAACCACCTTCCTAGCCCTCATTTTGTGGGCTTATGTGAGCTTCAGTATCTGTGGTAGTCTGCAAGTCAATTTCCTGCAGATACCAGGCTACCACTTCCGTTTTTGAGTTATAAAACTATTATTTACAGAATTTCAAATTGTTTAACACAATGCAAACATAACAGTGTTCAGCATCTGGTAAACATCCAATAAGTGTGTGAGTAGTGTTTTAGGACACAGAGAGGTGAAAAAAGGAAATTAGAACGAGATAGAGGTGTGAGCAAGAAATGGTGGCATTAGATCAAGTCCTGACTCACTGAGGATGGCAGGTTTGATGCTTTGCCAGAGATGCATCCTGGAATCATTTCAGACAGAGGATTGCTGAGGATCTAGAAGAACTGAAGCTGATGGAATGCATGAGTGATGCTGAGTGTTCCAACACGCCCTATTCAATAATTTCATTTGTCTGTCATTTCATTTACTTTTTAAATAAAATATTTCTTTATGTTATAATACATGCTAAAATCCTGAAGGTGAGTAGATAGTGAAGAAAACTTCATTACTGTGCTCCCTGACCCCCTTGGTTGTGATTACAATTTTATCAGACTTTCAAACAACAAGTTATTATTAGAGTACCAGAAATATCTCACATATATTAAAACCTCTACTTTCTGATTTGGGGTCTCAGGAATAGCAAATAGGAAGCTATGAGATATACTTTTTAATTTTTCCTCTTTAATTCAGTTCTTAACAACAGGAGAATTATTGCTCCTGAGAAAATTTTGGAGATAGAATAAATCTTTTGAGAATGCAGCTTTTTGGTGTTAACTTGTCAAGATTTTATGTATTTTGTGCTGACTGTATACATTATCTCTACCATAACAGGAAATCCGTTATGAAGGAAAACCAGATATGTCATCTTTTGTGTAGCCTTTGATCTATGAATTTGTCTTATGGCTGTGTTTTATAACAGAGAACAAAGAAATAAGATACAGTTTTATCTCTCAGACCTAGCTCCTTTAACAAAGTCTGGGGAAACCAAATTATTATATTTGTCTGATTTGACTTTTCCAGGCAGTATATAAAAGGGCAAAAGGTCTTTGATTCTATCAAGTATGTTCTAAGAATATATATATCTTGTGATTTGTACATCTCTTTGCCATCTATCAAAATGAAACTAACACACAGTCCCAGTTACAGAGCCAGAAAAATGAAACAAAAAATTCACTGCACCAAACTCATCAAAACTAGTGTCTTTCCCAAAAGGCAGTGGAGGCCAGCCTTCTCCTGAACTAACTGTTCACTTGAGAAAACATTCAGCCCAAAGAAAAGAAGCAAAATGCATAGACTTCTGTTAGACTTCTGTTACTGACAAATATTGGATTTAGCCTAAAAGTTAAAATGGGAGCGCATATGGGGTAGGTGAAAAGTGGTAGGCATCATGAATTCTCTTGTGCTACTTATTAGTCACCCCATAAGCCTGGCTTAGGACCATACCACTCACATTTCTAGTCTGGAATGGAAATGTTTCAGGAATGAGCCTCTTTCTTATTAGTTACTTTCTAGTGCTGTGGTAAAATGCCACTATCAACTTCTAGAAGGAAGAGGTTCTTTCTGGATGTGGTTCTAGAAAATAGTCCATGACAGTGGACGAGACGTAGGGAGGTGAGGAATCACAGCAACAACAAGTACAAATCAGTGTATGATGTGGGGTGAGACTATGAACTGTCATTGACTACCCTCAATGATGTATTTCCTCCTGCAAGGATTCACAGTCTCCCCTAACAGCATCAATTACTGCAAACCAAGTGTTCAATACCTGAGCCTATGGAGGGCATTTCTCATCAAACCACTTCAGTGTAGAAGGCTGTCTTCCACATCTCAGGACATTGAAGCATGCAAAGCAATTACTGTTGTGAGCTATGAGGCCATTTTGTGTGGACATCTGTGTATTGTGGCCCTCGAGTCACTACATTATGTGTTTTTTGTTTTGTTTGTGCATTTTGCTAGTGTTTTCAACATCTCTTAGGTATTTCTCTTCTTTGAATGCACAAAGTGATTCTTGGTTTACAAAAACCTTAACAGAATGAATTAGGACATATATTATACTGAAGACATCACTCTTGCTACATGCCTGAGGAGGGCTGGCAGGGAGAATGTGGTTTATGTTCCATGTAGTCACCCAGGGATAAGGATTGACCATCTTGTGGCTGCATACAGCTTACTCCAGACTTTACAGCCCAGCTGAGGAAAATGATGTTCGGCTATATCATTCCTCTTCGTGTGCTTCCATCAGAGCTACACTTGTACTAGGGCTGTCTTCTAGTCACCAATTTTTTTTTATTGGATATTTTCTTTATTTACATTTCAAATGTTATCCCCTTCCTGTTTTCCTCCCTCTCAGAAACCCCCTATTCCATCTCCCCGCTGTTTCTATGAGGGTGTTCCTCCACCCACCCACCCATTCCCACCTCTCCACCCCCGATTCCCCTACACTAGAACATCTATCGAGCCTTCATAGGACCAAAGACCTTTCCTCCCACTGATGCCTGACAAGGCCATCCTCTGCTATGTATGCAGCTGGAACCATGTGTACTCCTTGGTTGGTGGCTTAGTCCCTGGGAGCACTGAGGTGTCTGGTTGGTTGGTATTGTTATTCTTCCTATGGGGTTGCAAACCCCTTCAGCTGCTTCAGTCCATTCTCTAACTCCTCCATTGGGAACCCTGCACTCAGACCAATGGTTGGCTGCAAGCATCCGCCTTTGTATTTGTAGGGCTCTGACTGTTTCTATTTGATAAGGAATTCACTCATCTCTCCTCATGATACCACCTTCCTTCATCCTCATGACCCCTGGAGTCAGTTCCTGCAGAGCTCTGAAATCAATCCCTTAGAGTGATGACACCCCTTACAACTGGCAGAGATGGGGTTTATTTTCTTGTTTTTTTTTTTAAAAAAATAATATTAATATTATATTAATATAATCAAATATAAACAATATAATCAAATTTACTTTTACAAAAACACCTAATCTTAAAAGAGAAACACCTTCATTTCCACCTCATCATTGTAGAAATGTGATTCTACATTATTACAAACTTCTTTAATGTCTTGAATAATTCACTGCACTGATAGGTCGGGAATTTAATCTTGCATTCAAGTGGTTGCTCCATGTTGTTTAGGAAGAAGAACAGAAAGACATTCTGGTCTTCCACATATAATTAGGTAAATGTATATTAACATTATTTTCCAATAGTTGTGAATTTTATTCCTTAATGCAATGACCAAATAAGACAAGTTGTAAAAATATTAATTTCATTATTATTTGAAAATTCAGCGCATATTTACTACATTTACATCATTTCTACACATATTTTACTCCCTTCAATACCTTCTGTGTCCTCCCTCTCAACTTCAGAATCTCTTTCTTTTTTACTATTATTATGTGTAGAAAATAAATATATATGTGTACGGGTATAACCTGCTATGTCTGTTTAGTGTTTCTCACATGTATATAAGTTAAAGCTGGATACTTGGGATTGGACAATCTATCTGGGACTTGTCCCTGGAGAAGACTTGCTTTCTATTAACCAGTTATTAATTGATTGTAGATTTTTATTTAGGAGTGGGACCTGGTGAAGTTTCAACTCTGGAGATTTTGAAATAAAATATTAATTCCTCACTTCCTAAGTATGTGTGATATGATGTGTGTATGTGTGTGTGTGTGTGTGTGTGTGTGTGTGTGTGTGTCTACACAGCCTGAATATAGGAAAATAATAATAGCAATATAGAGTCTTTCCTAATGAAGAAGAGGGAAACAAGAACCTAAGTGATCACTGCCCTTTCTAATTCTGAACTCTTATTGGATAGGCACCATGAGAGAAGCATCATCTTTTGCCTGAGAACAATGAATTAAAAAGAAACTCTCAACTTTACAACACCCAGCTATTCTCATTGCAGGGCACATCCAAACAAAAAAATGTTTTGTGGGCTGGTGCATCCAGTTCATGAAAAGTCCCTTACTCACTGTGGCCCCAGTCTTTGCCTTTAGTCATCCTGGACAACCAAGGAAGTCACTGTTGGGTAATATGCTCACTTTGAAGCCAGGCAGTCTGCTTCTTTCTTGTTCAAGTAAGTTTTGGAAACCCAAGTGTTGCTTTAAGTATCCTGTTGAGCACGGGGTTTCTTTGGGAAAATCACCCAGGTCTTGTCTACTGTGAAACTACAAATTTTATAAGTTTATTAAATAGCCTGTTTTTATCCCAGTCCTTCCCAATTTTCTGAATATCTAGTCCAGTACTTTTTGAGAAAATTTCCACATTTGCTGTACTTGTCTTTTTTTCTTTTTCTCTTACTACATAATAGTTTTCTGAGGAAAAGCAATGCTATTTCTTTTTTATCTGTCTGCCTTGCTTCTCTGTCTACCCTCAAGTCTGCCTGGGTGCTATGTCTCAAGGTGGGTCATTCACCTATGGCTTCTTTTGTGCTCCACTGAGAGATCTCAGCCGCAGATGTGTAAAAGCCAAACTTACTGGCTGATCCTTTGGCAAAAGTCTTAGTTTGTATGGAGTATTCTCAGTTCTCTCTCTTCCTTTTGGAAGATGTAAAAATGATCAACATTCCAATACTGAGAAAACCCAATGAGAGCAGCCTTTTATTCTTTGCCATTTTGCGTTCAAACTATCCAGCTTCTCCTCTTGATCCTGCAAACCCAATCATAGTGAATGTGTCTTCCTCAAGACCAGAGGGTCTCAGGTACAACACCAGCAGTGTTTGAAGTACAACATTCTTTCACTTGAAGGATTGATTATTACCTTTAAAATTTCCGACAGCCCTAGAAGGCCTCAAATTGCCCATCTAAAAGCCACTGTCATAGACTTACTTTGCAGTGGGCATATTATCTGCTCCACAAGTGACATAGTATGGCCACCATTTTAATGTAAGGCTTCTTAATCATAGTTTCTGATGTGTCCATTGCTGCTGACATGAATGCCATGCCAAAATGACCTATTTTAGCTTTCTGCTACAGAAGCACTCAGCTTGCATGACTAACTTCTGTATTAGTTGAGCAACTTGGTGGCTAAATGGAGCAAATGTTTATGCTGCATACCTTTGTTTCAAATGTGCCATGGTTATCAGGGTTAGTTGAAAGATATAGCCAATAAACAGTTACTCATGGACTCAGGCTGTTCAACATTCCCTTTGTTTACCTGCACTGTTTACATTCTAAGTCATTCAGAGCTTCTCTCTATGGGCAATAGAAGACAATTGGGATGTTTGCACCCATCTGTCCAAATGTTTTACGTTTTGTTTTGGAAATAGTACATGCTAGCATCATTCACATCCCATTGGCCATAGAGAACTGCCCAATCATAGGAAACATTATCACTCATACACAAGAGGTCAAGAGGTTAAGCCCTTGGTAACTATTAGTAAAATCTTATCCAATTTGTTAACAATTAGATTTATTCTTTAGCTTTGCAGTTAATGTAAACTACAATTGCCCTGCTTTTGTTTTGTTGAAACAAGGAGCTTTAATACACATATTATTTACCACAACTAGTACCACAGTCCGAATGGTACAAGTTCTATGAGTATAGTTCTATGATCTCAAAACAATTGCAGAATAACATTGCTATTTTTGTAGTTCCACCCCTTTGCCTAAATTTTGATATCTCATCTGTATCCTGACACTTTAACTGGGACGTTTCTAACATGATATTTATATGTAACATAGAGTTTGTCATCTGTTGAATCTGCTTTCAGGTTACCATGACATTGCATGGATGGAGAATCATTTTCTTCTCATTCCAGTGTAAGAGTGTTCCTGTTTGTTGATTCATTCATTATCTGAAGCATATTTGGTTTATTCCAGCTTGGCTAAAGATGAATAGAGATGTTTTAAATATTTGTAGTCAGGGTTTTTGATATAGCATCACTAGAGTATAATGCCTCAGAATGGGATTTCTCAACCTGATAATCCTGTATTTAACTCTAGAAGGAAGAGGCAAAATGTTTTTCAAAGTGGCAGCACTTTATTTCTTATTTTAAAAGTTACATTTATTTTGGATCTAAAGAGAGACCTCTTTGGTTTATAGCACTGGTTGCTATTCCAGAGTATCTGAGTTTGGTTCCCAACACACACATGTTATCTCCATAGTTACAATTTCAGAAAATCTGACAATCTTCTGGCCTCCATGGGCATTGAACTGATTTAGTACACATATATTCACAGATGCAAGAAAAATACTAATATACATAAAGCAAAAATGAGCAAACTTTATAAATGCATTTGTTTATTTATGTGCTGGTGCAGGCTTCGTGCTATGGCGTACCTGCATATAGCAGAGAACAGCTCTCAGGGAAGAGTAGTTTCTTTTCTTATACAATGTGAATCCCAAAGTTTAAACTCAGGTCACAAGGTTAGGCAGCAAATGACTTTATCTATTTAGACATCTTGCCAGCCCAAAGGTACATTCCTCCAACACAAACTAAACTAAACTAAATAACTAAACTAAGCTAAACTAGCTCCAAAGACTGCTTGGCTTACTTTCTAATGGTACTAGAGTCTGTGAGTGAAAGATGGAGCTACTGGCAAATTTGGTCTATGGTACAGGGTTCTCTTTCTATCATCTTAGCATCTTCACAAATGGAAATGTACAGCTTTCTGGAGTTTTCTTCTAAGGGGTTATAACTGCCTCTATTGGATCAGTCCACATATTCCTGACCTCATTTAAGAGCGTTGACTTCCTTAGCAGGACCCCATGTTCAAACAAATACTTCCTGGGATATCGAATTTCAACATATTCATGGAGGTTAAGAACCAGCATTAATCAATAACCTATAATATATGAAGGTTTGTCTTAGTTATGGCTCTTATTGCTGTGATGAAATACCATGACCAAAAAGTAAGTTGGGGAAGAAAAGGTTTATTTGGCTTACACTTCTATATTGATGTTCATAATGGCAGGAAATCAGGACAATAACTCAAACAGGGGAGGAACTTGGAGGCATCAGCTAATGCAGAAACCACGGATGGGTGCTGCTTATTGGTTTGTTCCCCTAGTCTTGCTCAGCCTTCTTTCTTACAGAACCCAGAAATACCAGTCCATAGGTGGCCCCACTCACAATGGTCTGGGTCCTCCCACTAATTAAGAAAATTGTACAGCTGGTTCTTATGGAGGCATTTTCTCAATTCAGGTAACTCTAGGTTGTGTCAAGTTGACATAAAACTATCCAGCATAAGGTTCCAAATACTCTACACTTAACCCTCTCAGCCTTTGAAAGAGTTTTAGGATTTTGGTTATCTGCTAAGGGTAGAGTGTTTACATGCAGTTTTAATCTGTCTTCTTTAGTTGCTACGAATGCTGAATTTCTTTATGTATGCCCATGCAACCCTGACACCATCTTGGTAAAATACATATTTAAGTATATGGTTTAATTCTTACTAATTGAACTGATTTTTTCCTTTTGGTGTGCTGGAGTTCTTAAAAATTAATTTATCCTGATGGGGTGCCAGATATCATAAGACCAGCACAAGCTCAGATCGCACAAATTTCCAACATGAAGGAACTAGGCGAATGACAGCCACTAGGATAGGAGAGTTAATTATCATTAAGGGGATAAATAAGGGTAGGTAGAGCATGTTCCAGTGGAGGACCACACACCTAAAAGAATATGAGCAGCCCAAACTAAACTTGATGGGATTCCAAAAATTAAGTATACAAAGTAAGGTGAGTATTCAGGGAAGATACATCTTGGGTGTATTTAGGAGGAAAGTGAATATGAAAATAAACCCAATATATGAATTTCGCAGGGATAATAATAATATTCAATATTTTAAACACAAATCCTTTGGTCAGATTAGTAAATATTTTCTCATACGGTGTACTAAATCTTTCAGTGACTTTCACAGAACCAAGCATCTAAATTTCAATATGCATCAGTAAAGAACTCTGCATACCTTATTCCATGGCATAAAAAATTCTGTGTTATAATATCAGATTTATATTTTTAGATCTCATCTTTAAATCTATGATGTTTTCTATTTTTTGTTCACACGGAGTTAAGTTTATTTCCAAGTTTTTCTCTTGATGTTTGGACTGTTGTGAACTGAATATTTGTGTCTCTCTAACATGCTGAAGCTCACATTATTTTTGCCAGATAATTGAAGTTTATTTCCCAATCATCATTTATCTTGAAAAGTAAAACCATCTCTATTTCTTCATTTTTTAACTTTTATAAAATTTTTATTTTATTTTTTACTTATTTACCTTACATCATGCTCACTGCCCACCTCCTGGTCACCCCCTTCTAAAATCCTTCACTCAGCCCCCTTCCCTTCTCCTTTGAGAAGATGGAGGCTTGCCTGGGTATGTGAAGATGGATAAATCTCCCTTGCTCATGGTAGGATTGACTTCGTGAAAATGGCCACCCTGTCAAAATCAATCTATAGATTCAATGCAATACCCATCAAAGATCCAACACAAATTTTTATAGACCTTGAAAGAATAATTATCAACTTCATATGGAAAACCAAAAACTCATGATAGGCAAAACAATACTGAACAATAAAAGAACTTCAGGAGGCATCCTCATCTCTGTACTCAAGTTGTACTACATACAGAGAAATAGTGATAAAAACTGCATGGGATTGGTACAGAAACAGACATGTTGATCAATGGAATCAAATCAAAGTCCCAGAATTAAACTCACAGACCTATAGACACTTAAGTTTTGATAAAGAAGCCAAAACCATACAATGGAATAAAGAAAGTATCTTCAACAAATAGGCTAATTGGTGTCTACATGTAGAAGAATGAAAATAAATCCATATTTATCACCCTGCACAAAACCCAAGTCCAAGTGGATGAAGGACCTCAACATAAAACCTGGTACATTAAATCTCATAGAAGAGAATTTGGTAAATACCCTTGAGCACATTGGTATAGGAGACAATTTCCTGAACAGAGCACCAATGGCTCAGGCTCTAAGCACAGTTTCTTAAAGAAACATTTTCAAGGGGTGTCTTTAGACTCAGCTGAAAGGTAAGCTTCTATAAGCCAGGAAAGGTGCTCTCCCCAAGAGCTTAGGCTGCTAGCACATTTTAGTCTTAGGGCCAGTGAGAAATAAGTGCATACTATTTAATACATGGTGTTCTGAAACACCAGCCAGAGCTAAGACACAGATGGTTACTTTTCCCATTACCATTTGTTGAGTATTCTTTCTCTTTGGAGTGGGCTGTGGACTTTTGATTGATTATGCAGCTCTGGTTCTAGCTGATCTGCTTTGTTTGAATGACTTCTGTGCTCTAACCCTTTAGACTATATTCCACTGCCCTAGATTCTGCAGCTTTATAGAAGTCTTAAAGTCAGAAGAAGTCATTTCTCCACATTTATTCTTTTCTCAAAACTGTTTTGGCTTTTTTATTAGCCTGTTCATACTGACTTTAATACCAGCTTGTCTATATATAAAAAAAGAAAACCCTGGCTGAGATTTTCATTTTCCAAAAGGAATGGAAAATCACTTTACCTGTAGATGAATTTGGGGAGAACTAAGAATTCAGTTACTACAGCAAAGGCCTTCTTAAATTATTGATTTCATCTTTGTCATGGATAGAGATAAAATATTAATTTGTGGTATGTGCCATGCCTGAAGAATTGATCATCCAAGTTCATGAGTACTGTGTTACTTTTAAAATTCTATTACTATAATATTATAATCTATTGGATGGCTTTCCCCCCTCCAAGGGTTGGTAATTTGTGTTTTATCTTACTATTTCTACTTAGTTTTCATAGATTTTGATCATTATTATTCATCTTTTAAAGAAGCATCTGAAGTGGAAATTTCTAGTTTCTTTGGAGACTCAGATGTGTCATATGATGTTTTTCTGGAAACTGTCTTATGAGAGGATGTTGTTTTGCTGAGAACAGACACGTGGTGGTTTTTTTTGGAAGCAGCCTGAAAAAGAGACCTGTGACGTTTTGCTAGAGCAGACACTTGAAAGAACACATTATATATAGAAAGGGTATAAACAAAACCCAACAGACAGTGGACGAGGCTGTGTGGTATTGGTATGCCTTATCATTCTTTGCTAGTCATTGTTAGGTCTTGCTGATACTGATCTTCACTGACATTGCTGTATGGTATTGGTTTGCCTTGCCATTCTTTGAGGGTCATTGTTTGTCATGACATAATAGGGAGGAACACAGTAAAAACCCTCTTGGGATATTCTGGTGGCTTCTTGCCACTTTCACAGACTCAGACACATGGCAGAGCCTCGTAGTTTCTTCTGGATCAAACTGCTGTAGCTGATTTGTGTGAACGGAACTGCTGATATCCTGACAATGCATATTGGATTGGCTCCAAACAGTTCCACGTCCTCCTTTGCACTATTAACCTTTCCTTTCCACTGCTTCTGGTGAATGGTGGGCTAGAAGAGAGGTTAAAGCATTTAAGTACCTTTATTAAAAGTAAGTTTTGAAGAATCTAACCCTACAAGCATCCTTCAGTTACTTCTCTCAGTTGTTTTCCCTGTCCACATTTGTTTGTTTCTTCATCACATATATTATGAAATACAATATTTTTAGTTTCAGTCACTACAGAATATGTTCTAGTTTATCAGGGGACACTCTCTTTGTTCCATGAAGTGTTAGAATTTGTGCTGTTTAGTTCTAAGTGTCTACACATGTGGTAATTATCCTTCTGTCCTGGGTAGGTTTCTACTGAGGTGATACAGACCACAACCATATCAACATTGGAGGAGAGGGTTCATTTCAGTTCACAGTTGTAGAGGAAATCAGTGCAGAAACTCAAGGCAGAAACCTGGAAGCAGGAACTGAAGCAGAGACTGAGGCCATGGAGGAAGGCTACTTATTGGCTTACTCGTTTCGGCTGGCTCAGTTTTCTTTCTTTCTTTCTTTCTTTCTTTCTTTCTTTCTTTACTTTTTTCAAACAGTAAAGGTTTTATTTCCTAATATAAATTGCTAGACTACAGATATAAGAAACACATAGTATGCTACTTTGCATGCCTGGGATAAACAGTGACTTTTATCAACATATATTTTAGTTGATTAGATTAACAATGTATATATCCTGGGAGAAAAATGGGCAAGTAGCTTTCACTGCTTCTTTGCAATGCTTTTGTCTAGGACATGTGGTTGAATGGAAAAGTGTGGTAGTTAATCATTCATGATGCAGGAATGCAGCTCATCTGGGGTATCAGCATCCACCAGTGAGTTTATAGATTACCTAACCCTAACATAGTAGCCAATCAAAATTTTACTAATGTCAGGGCTTTGGACCCCTACCAATCACATTAGAGATTACCTAATCCTTCTAGAGAGTTCCCCTCCAGTTCCCTGTAAGAAGGCCTTCATGCTTTTGTCTGGGGTCATCATCATTTTGATGTGGTGGTGACCCCAGCATGCTGGTTGGTTCTTCAGAATAAATGCTCTTTGTTCTTGAAAAAAAAAAAAAAAAAAGCACTTTTCTTTCCTAGTACTCTCAGGACAATCTGCCCAGCTGAGTCACTGACAGGTGACTGAACCCTCCAGCATCCTTCTCTATTCACAAAAATTATCCACACTTTTGCCTCTAGGCCAAACTGATGAAAACATTTTTTTTTTTTCAGTTGAAAGAGTGCACTGGCTAGTTTTGTGTGTCAACTTGACACAAGCTGGAGTTATCACAGAGAAAGGAGCTTCAGTTGAGAAAATGCCTCCATGAGACCCAGCGGTAAGGCATTTTCTCAATTAGTCATCAAGGGGGGAGGGCCCCTTGTGGGTGGTGCCATCTGTGGGCTGGTAGTCTTGAGATCTATAAGAAAGCCAGCTGAGCAAGCCAGGAGAAGAGAGCAAACCAGTAAGAAACATCCTTCCAGGGCCTCTACATCAGCTCCTGCTTCCTGACCTGCTTGAGTTCCAGTCCTGACTTCCTTTCGTGATGAACAGCATGTGGAAGTGTAAGCTGAATAAACCCTTTCCTTCCCAACTTGCATCATAGTCATGATGTTTGTGCAGGAATAGAAACCCTGACTAAGACAGAGAGGTACCTTCTTTTCAGATGCCTCTAGCTTGTGTCATGCAGATTAAAAAAAACTAACCAACCACAACTTCTGTTTTGTTGTTGCTGTTAGTTGGTTTTGTTTGTTTGCTCATTTGTTTTCCTAGTTTGGGTTTATTGTGTTCAGAGATTGTTTTATATAACATAAATTCTTTAAAATGTCTCAGACTCTTACATTTTTGTAATAAAATTTAACTTTGATAAATGTTACATGTGCACTTGAAAATAGTGCACATTTCATTCAACATTGAATAGAATGTTCTGTAAGTGTCAGATAGGTGCTGTTGGTTGAAAATATTGTTTAGATTCACTATATCTCTTCTGATTTGTAAACAACTCCCTCCTCTTCCTCTTCTTCCTCCTCATTCTTTGTGTGTTTGTGTGGTGTGTATGTTTGAGAAAGAAAGAGAGAGAGAGAGAGAGAGAGAGAGAAGAAAAAGAGAAACTAAAGTTACTACCATCTGTTATTTATTGCTGTCCATCTTATATACTGAGGGAGGGTCTCCTCCTGAACCAGAAGCTAACTTATTTGGCAATTCTAGCTATATGACTTTGCCTTTGAGAGCCCCTACTTTCACCTCCCAAGTGCTGATATTGCCTGCAGACCTCCCAAGCCTGTCTGGCATTTTTGTGAGTGACTGGAATCTAAACACTTATGTGCCAACAGCTTTATTCCCTGAGTTATAGCTCTAGCCCTATAGTTCTTTTTTTATTTATTTATTTTTTATTTTAGTGTCTGGTGTCCTGTGATGTCAACATGTGTTCAGATTTGGGCCTTTAAACTGTTTATTCTATATTGGACCCACTGGAACACTTCTGTCCTATCTCTCTATTCTTATGTAGAAATCTAGTGTAAGCACTGCTGAGCTGGCTATGTATGGACCACTTCATAACATGACTCTTGAATATGGTCCTCTCAGGATCCCCTTGAAACTTTTCCAGTTCCTCGAGTCTCCGTTTTACTTTTTTTGGCTGAATGTCAGAGAACAGTTTCTTTTCTTTCTTTCTTTCTTTCTTTCTTTCTTTCTTTCTTTCTTTTTTCTTTTTCCATATTCGTCTTACAGTCATGTCTGAAGATTTGTGATCAGCTAATAGAAGGGAAAAGATAAAAACCACCATGCAACGCTCCCAATGACCTCCACTCTACGTGGAAATGATTCCCCTGTTGCAGTTTATATTCACACGCAGTCTGAACTGCAGCTGTGCTCCAACTTGACTGTCTGCAGGCTGAAGCACCAAAGAATAATCCAAACAAAGAAACATTTTTTTTTTTTTTTGCTCATTACCTCTTTCTTATTCTTCACACCAAACCACCAGGATGTCTCAAGCTGTGGACACCACTGAGGCTTGAAGGCACTTTGAATTGTTGTCTTATTTACCAGTGTGGCCTGTTATCCACTTTTAAGTCCTTGGCTATTCCATAAATTGATGGAAAGTGCTTATTTTTCTCTCACTGTAGGAATCAGGATGGAGTCCTGCTGGTTCTTGACTGCAACCAGTAGCATACCGCTGGAATGAAGTGTGTCCAAACAGATTGAAGTGAAGAATATAAAGATATAGGCAAACTAATTTTATGCCAACTTGACACAGACAGAGTTATGTGAAAAGGAGGAGAAAACGCCTCCATAAGGTCAGGCTGTAGGGCATCTCCTTAGTTAGTAATTGAGGGAGGGCCCAGCTCATCTAGGTGGTGCCATCCTGGGCAGGTGGTTCTGGATTCTATACAAAAGCAGCTGAGCAAGCCCTGATGAGCAAGCCACTAAGCAGCACCCTTCCATGGCTCTGCATCAGCTCCTGCCTCCAGGTTCCTGCGATTGCTGCTTTTGACAATGAAGTGTTACCCAGAACTCTGAGTGAAATACCCCCTCCCCCCCTTCATAGATTGGTTTTGGATATGGTGTTTCATCACTATCCTAGTGGTTACTATTGACTAAGACAGGACTATTTCTTGATAGAATTTCATAGAAGTAAAATGGAGATTGTTTCAAAGTTCCAAAAGGCTTTGGTACTTGATGTTGCTCTCAAAACATCAAAATAGTCAAGATAATAGAATTATAAGTTTTCTTTCCCTGCATTCATTCTCTGGATTGCCACTAAATTAATTAATTAACTAATTAATTAATTAATTGTTTTTTAAATACAGGGTGGTCCAGGCTTCTCTTATTCACTATACAACAAAGAATGGTGCTACAATGTGATCCTCCATCATAGGCCTCCAAAGTACTGTATGTACAGGTGTGCACTATCACACTTAGCTCAAAATACAGTATTTAAATCGTTATTTATACCTGGGGATCCTAGGTTTATAACTTCTAAAATCTGTTCACTAATGAACTTCTCAAGTATTCCAGTTGATTCCGATAACCAGGAAACTTTAATAGCGAATTCTGAGAAATAATTCATTAAGTTTGGATCAAATCCTATTTTTTTTTCTTGTAAATAACTCTTTTTACAGCCAGAAACCTTTCACAAAAATAATTTGCTTAGTACATTGGGAACTATGGTGTTACCATGAGAATAGGGCAAACCTATCATTAAATAATCAACTACAATGTGAATCTTATAATTTTTATTATTTTTTCGCTCTCCACTACAAGGAAAAAATTGAGAGGCAAGCTCAAAGGGCACAGGCTAACAACTCTGCTGTCTCTGATAAGAAGCAACAGATGCAAATACAGCACTATACTCAGTCACATGACACAGATGCAGTTACCCTTAGATAGGTATCAAGCTCCCACCCTAAGATGTCTGATGGCATCTCCTCATAGGTGGATGACCTGAATTGGTGGAAATGTGTGGCACTGAGCAAGAACATGGGTTTGGGAATTTGCTTTATAATCCCAGACAAGTTACTCAGTCTCTCTGACTGTGGAGCTCCTCCCCTATTCCATGCTCTTAGACCTTGTCCTCTTGTCCAACTGCAAAATCGGTAAAGCTCTGTCAACACTGGATGACTCCACATCCGTATTGAGACCCTGACCTTGCATCTGAACACTGTTCCCTCAGGAAAAGTGAAAACAGGAGGAGCCAGCATTTCCCCTTGTTAGAATTCTACACTGGGCTTCACAGCGACTGATAAAAGATTAAGGTCATAAGTTTTTCCACCTGTTGCTTTGGCTGTGTAGCAGCTTGCCCTTTATTTTTCCCAGATGAGAACCTGCTGAGAGGGAGACTACCAGCAGGTAAATCTAACAGCTCTGTGCTATGGAATTTCTCTGAAGCAAAGGGGCAGATAAGCTTTCAGAACAAAGATGGAGAAAGACAGCTTATTCTAGCAAACAGTATGTCCACTCTTCTGTTGCTCAGGCCCCTCTGAGTTTCTCCTGAGTTCCAGCCTTCATAGCGGCCATCTTTGCTCAGGTTCCTAAGGCACAGAATGATCTTTGGAGATCTGTCCTATACATACCACATCATCGAATAGTCCTGTTTGTACTTCACCAAATAACATATACAATGACACAATATTAATCCCTCAGACCACTTGTACTTATCTGCTGGAAGAACACTAGACTGACAGAGGGAATACGAGAATGGATGATCTGGCAGCCATGTAGAAGTCTCTATGTTGAATCCTGGTGTGAGAGAACACAGTAGCAGTAAGCAATGTATGGGAGAGATCAGGGGAGCAAATGAAGGAACACAACAGCAGGCAGTAACCAGGAGAGGAAAAAGCACAAGGAACGGAACAGGCAATGGGATAATTTCTGTTTTTACCTCAAAACCCCCAAATCAATTCTGTTTCTCCTGATTGATGCTTCTGAAAGCTTAATATGCTTCAACAGAACCAGACCAGGAAATTGGAAACTGTCCTTAGGACTGCCCTGCTGAGTCCTACCAAGTCTTGTTTGAAAGAAATGAAAAATCAAAGCATAGCTGTGATCTATTTCTCTGAGAAGCTAAAGTTGCTTTTTCTTTCTGAAAGAAAAACATTCCCCTTTGGGAAAGCTAACATGACATCTGAGTCTACATGATCCTTCTCTCTTCCATAAATACAAAGGTGACCAGAGGTATCCTCGATATTTTATTGTCTTGCTGACATCAACATGGTAATTGGTATTAATGCTTACAAAAATCAAAGGCTTTCAGAAATGATAGGCTTGATTTAGGAGCAAGGCAAGGCTCTCATTAAATCAGGGAGGGCTGTGTAGGACAAATGTACGGATGCCTTTATTCATCACTGTTCTCACCTCAGGGAGCCTCATTGAAAATGCACATGACCGATCAGGTAGAAAAAAACCTGCTCCCAAACGGAGAGAACAAGAACAAACGGAAGCAGGACATTGAAACTCTATCTCACAGAAAAAAATTAAATAATCATTACTTGAGTAAATTATGCATTTTGTATAAGCTGATATATTCGGTATTTAAGAGCCTTGGAGGGGCAAATAAAAAGTACATTAAATGTTTAAAGATTCTGAGTTAACACTGGAGAGATTTCTCATCATTATCTGTAGCTAACAAAGGTCTGCTGGATTACTTGAGGGGAGAATTTTCAAATACAATCACATATGAGCCAGTCAGAAGAATTCTGCTTCAGTTAACTACCATCTCCATCTCTGTTACTACTGCGTTCATTTTTTTTATTATTTATTGGATATTTCTTTATTTATATTTTAAATGTTTTCCCCTTTCCAGGTCTTCCCTAAGGAACCCCCTATCCCATCCTCCCTCCCCCTGCCTCTATGAGGGTGCTCCTCCCACCCATCCACCCACTCCTGTCTTCCCTCCCTGGCATTTCTCTACACTGGGGCATCGAACACCCTCAGGCCCAAGGGCCTCTCCTACCACTGATGTTCAACAAAGCCATCCTCTGCACATAATGCGACTGGAGCCACGGTTCCCTCCATGTGGAGGAGTTGGAGAAGGGACTGAAGGAGCTGAGGGGGTTTGTATCCCCATGGGGGGAGCAACAGTGTCAACTGGCCAGACTGGAGCTCCCGCGGTCTGGACAACCAACCAAAGAGTACACATGAGGGACCCATGGCTCCGGATGCATATGTGGCCTAGGATGGCTTTGTTCCTGTGTGCATTTTTAACACACTCCTGCATCAGCTCCTGCATCCTTTCACATACATAAAGCAAAGTAGGTAGACTGCAAAAATCTACAGAGATGTCACAAATGATAGAGACAATAAGAGGTAGGAAATAAGACTTATAGCAGAAAGAAAAAATTACAAAGGAGGGGGAAGGTGGATGAGAAGTGCAGTGAAAAGTACAGGATGCAAAAGGAGAAAGGGATGAGCAGAATATAAAGGTACAGTCCAAGGAGACCTGCCCATAAGGCCTTAAGTGTGTCTTTTATTATCAAATAAAATCCACTTACAGTTTCATTGAATGGCATATAATTATGGAAGACCCTCAAGGAACTTCCATGTAGAAGACTGTCTGAGGCATCAGTGGCTAAGAAAATGAGAACATTAGTTTGTCCTTTCCAGGTACAGGAGGATCCAGAGGGTAGCAAGCTAATCTCATAGTATTTAGAAATGAGGGACAGCCACCCAGCTCTGCCTTACATGTTCTATGAGTTCAGAGGCCCCCTGGATTTCTTAGAGTAAATGATATTGAGAATTTTTAGACATTGGGTACTTCAATACCCAGGACAGGGATTAAGGAATCAGCTCTGTATTAACTATAAACAAGCCCTATAGCAAGGCCAACCTATTTAGGTGTCGTTCAAATGAGTACTCCTTGGCAATATTGTGATGCACCTGTCTTGTTGGAGGAAACGGCAGTGGTGGTGAAAGTGTACAGCAATGCCTCAGTGAAGGCAAAGACAAATGTCTTTGGTACCAAGACTTTGGTACCACTAATGGTACCATTAGTGACAGGTACAGCAGTGCAGGAGACAGGGAGATGGAGCAAGCTCACCTTTTGGTGGCTACTGCAAAAGCATGTGTGGCCTGTCATCCTTGCTTTCTTGACAGGTCTACTAACCCAAAATTGCTTTCCTTTTTTATTGATATTGTGACTAGTCTTTCTTGATTTGACCTCTTGTGATTCCAAGCAATTTTAGGGATTCCTAGACTAGGCAGTGGTCAAAAAAGCATAAACTGAAGTCAAACCAACTTGGATAGCAGTGAAAGCCTGGGTCATGTTCAGGCTAAACTGCTTCACAATTTCAAATAAACCAACAGGAGAGGAAAAAAATCTTCACCGTTTTCAGAGACGGTAAATAATGCTGCAGTCTACCAGAAAGACACAGCTTTCTTACTTAAACTCACACGTGCTATCAAGCTATAGAAAACAACATCACGCTCAGGAAGCTGGTAATGTTATATTTTACATTTCACCTGAAATTCTAGTCACTGCATTGCTGGAGGCAGGCATATCTGATTTTGGTTTGGACTTTGATATTTGGTAGTTGTGTTTAATCTGTGTTGTGGATATGTCCATTCTGATTTCTGTGGCTGGGGGCACTTGTAAATACCCCTATTGAATTATTTGGGGAACTCCTTCATAAACTGTGCTTTGTAACATTTGGTTAGTAAAAGCTTTTCAGCAGATATGATCTAAAAAATTGAAAGTTGACCCTTGCTAGGCTCAGCCATTGAGAGGTTATGAGTGATGGAGGAAGAAAGGGAAGGAAAAGTAGCTTAGATTAAGCTAAAAATGAAGGTTGAGTGCCTGAGGATGTATTTGATGTGTTTGCTGAATTCACAGCCTGCAGTAATTACCCATCAGAGGTCAGAATGCAGGGACTACTGCAGCCAAGAGAATGTACTAGCATTCAGCAGCCAAGGGCAGGGCAATTGAGTGTGAGCAAAATTTCTGTCTACAGTAAAAAGCAGCATTTTTCAAATGGCAAAAGGATACATCATTGGCCCAAGGAACAGACATTAAGCAACTGCTTTGACGATCATTGGGACATAGCCTGAAATCAGACAATATATATTTACCTTTTTCTGTAACCTGGCAGGACAATCATTAATACATTGTCTTCATTTTTATCAGAAATAAGCTGCATGGATATAGGGCACAGGCAAATATTACAACATTGGCCCTCTATTGTTTGTTGGAAAATAGAATTAAGATTAAAATAATTAAGACATGCCCAGGATCAATAAAATGGATTAGATAAAACAAGTGGTAAATTATAATGTAGACTTGAAAATTGATTCTTACAAACGATGACAAGAAAAAAGGTAGCGGACTATAAAGGCTTCTACCAGGTGACTTTATACCATTTCTCCATGTCTTAGCAGTGTTACTGTACCATCCCATACTGACTTAAGACAACTGTGATCTGACTGGCAATATGCTTTATTGAGATTGTAGCAATATAAGGTAGACCGAGACTTGAGCACATTACATCCTAGGACTTTCCCATACCCTCTGTTTGTAATGCTTGGACTAACTGTGGTGTGAAGTGGCTTAGTTTAAGTTTCTATATATGATAAACTATAGGTATATGAGTTTAAAATTGAGGATTTTGTTAAAATTATAAGGCACAATTGCCAAATGTTGAAGCAAGGTTCTCTTGGACAGCCCAGGTCCAGCTGAACTGGCTCCTCTGAAGTGCCAAGCAAATTCACGTAATCATCACTGTGATGACTATCATTTCCATAACATCATTTTACAAATTATATAATTGATGTCTTAAGTATGAATCTAATTATGCAAATAGTAACTAACAATGCCTGGATCCATCTTCATGTCTGCCAATCTATGTGTTCCATGCCCATTCCATTGAACCAGCGTTTTGATGGATCTCCTCAGACAACAAATAGAGCAATGACTTATAGACACAGATCATATTTATTCAATGTGGTATAATATTTCACACTAGATGGTTATTGACTTAGAATATTTATTTGATAGTTCCAAGTTTGAGAAAATGCTTTAATAAATATCTTTTGACCTGATGCACACATGTCTGAAATGCATTTTAAAATGGCCTGGTCTGCTTAACTCATCTAAAAGTAGATAGATAAACTGGTAGTATTGGGTCAGACTTCTGTATGAAAGAATATAATTTTAAATCCCAATTTGAATTGTTTGTTAGTATATGCAAGTCTGTGTAGTTGCTTGTACTTTCTGTGGAATATGGAGGGTTAGATATTTCTTACAGATTTTAATATATTAATGGGATAATAACTTTAAAGAAGTTGCTTTATCTTTAGTAAAACATTGCACAAATATTAGATAATGTTAATTTATCAAATACAAAGTGAGAAGGATTTGAGCACAGAATATGCAATGTGGAACTGACCCTATAAATACATTTCTTATATGTATAGTACATATTTTTGGCAATAAGAGCATAATTATAATATAAAGCTCACTGACAAGGTACTCCTTGATGCAATAGCTTAAAGCCTATTGCAATAACCTATCTATCTATCTATCTATCTATCGAGAGATGAAGATAGACAGACAAAGAGAGACAGAAAAAGATCCAGAGAAATGAAAGCCACCTACCAGAGTGTTTCATTAGAGGTAAAAGTCTTTCTTTTTCTTGGCTCGCCCTATAAATTTCATTGCTACCAGTGTAGAAAAAGTAAGACCAGAAGAGGAGTCTCTGCTCTACTCTTACCGAAGGTTTCCTCTACTGTGGACTAAATGTGAGCTAGGACTAAGAGAAGGTGAGATCGGTGTTCTACACTTGACTCAGTTGTAACAGTAGACCTTACTGAATAGCTGTAGCTGCTTGGTAAGAGATGGAGTTAGTCATTACGAAAAGGAAAGCAAAGATAATCCACCTTTTATTTCTGTCACAGATTTAAACTTTGATTTCAACTGACACTACTTAAGTAGTTTAAGTCCTATTGAGTAATAAGATTGAATTTTTCTTCTTTCATGAAACCGAATGGATGAGTAAACTTCCCTGTCTTATATACGTCACTGATTAGTAAGTGAATCTCAGCTAAGCTTGGTTCATATCCATCTCTTTACGGAGCCTAAAAGTATATTTTTTCTTAAAAAAAAAAAAAAGCAAAATTTCAGTACCTTTGGATTATTTAGAAGAGATAACTGATAGGAATAGAAACAATTAATTTTTGTACTCAAGAAATAAACATTACATTCTTTGAAGAAGGCATTTGTTGCCTGCACAAGCCACCCACTTTCCACATAACAGTTTGCAGTACTTTAGAAACTTGAAGCTTTCCTGTACTCCCATTTTCTTTAGACCAAGAAAGTAAATAAATAAAAAAAAATCCAACTTGTTAATGACGATGATGAGATAAAAAGCCTCTTCTGAGATTATTGTTTTAGATGTAATAGATTCCTTTTCATTTTGTTACATTGTATCGACAGCATATTTTAATTGCATCTTTCCATCTGCAGGATTGATTTAACAAGATAAACATGAAAAGGAAATTATTAAATTGTTATCTCAATTCTCAAAGTACTAAGTAAACACAAAACAGTGTGACAGAATTAAGAGGCATAAGCAGGCTCCTTATCCTGGTTTACATATGCACGTAGCAGATTCTCATCAAAAGAAAGAAAGTTACAATTGCTGTATTAATTATGATAAATGGAGCTCTTACAGAAAAACCTCAAAGTCTCTGTGGGTTTATAAAACAGAATTTTATTCCTCAAATAAATCCCAGTCAGTTGTCCTACACTTCCAAAGTCTTTAATTCCTGGGCTCTTATCTTCCTTCCTCCCCAGTCTCCTCCCCACCCTCCTCCTCCCCACCCTCCTCCTCCCCACCCTCCTCCTCCTCCTATTCCTCTTCCTTCTCCACCATCTCCTCCTCCTCGTCCCCCCTCCTTTTCTTCCATTTTTGCTGTTATAACTTTTCTTTTCCCACCATTACCCTCCATCTTAGCCTCAGTGTCCCACAGCTTCCCTTTAATTTCACCATGAATGACAAGGTTATTGCATCATTTCCTTAGATTACTTTTATTTGAAAAGGTAACTATTGATTCACGATTACCTCATTGGCTTCTTGGTTGTCAACCTCTATTATCCTCTACACCTTCTTATCCTGAAATCTTTTTGGCATTTTAAAGACCTTTGCATTATCTTCTGGTCTTACTGTCCTGATGAAAATATGAGGTCATTTGAACTGCCATTCATCTGCAGGAAACATGTCATTTTTTGCTAGCTGCATCTAAGATTTACTCTTTATTTTCTTCAGCAATTAACCCTGGGAATCCTAAATTTGATTACGTGTGCATTTGTCTTTCTTGAATTTCACCAAGCTTCCACAATCATAAATTTGTATCTTTTACAAAATTAAGGTGGAATTTGATCACTATTTATCTAAATATCTGGCTGCTCTATTTCTTATCTTCTACCGGGACTGTAGTTATTCACATGTTCTAGCTGATGTTGTTACTCTATAGACGTCTGAGATTATTTCCATTTTCTCATAATCATTTTCCTCTGGGGCTTTAGCTTGGGAAGTTTTTCTGGAGCTATCTTCAAGTTAACTCATGAGTGAGTCTTCCATCCTCACTTTTCTCTTAAGGCTATGCAGTGAATTTTAAAATTTCAGATAATCTTCTCAATAAATTCAAGACTTGCTCTTTTTTATAGCATTTCCACTGGGATTTTTCTACGCTGTTACTCATTATAACCACAGGGTTGACTTTCACTGTCTTTTCTCTTAAGGGTGAGTTGTGTTACCTCATTTCTTTATATTATTAGTTCTTTTGAATGGCATAGTGAATATTATGAATGTTTTTACAGATGGCTTTGGGCATTATTGTAGTATGTTGACAACCTGCTTTATTTTTTGTTTATCGTCTGTGGTAGGTTAGTGGTGCTCATACTGAAAACTCCATCTATTGTGGAGGATGTATCTAGCACATCCATACTTATCTCGGTGGTCCTGATGCTTGAAGTCTTCTCTACTAACTCATAGTTCAGGGGCTATCAAGAAACTGGACTGAGTTCATCGTTTCATATTCCAAGATCTTCCCTTCTCTCAGTCTACCTCACTCTGCTATGATGTAGCTGCCGAAATTTATCATCTGATTTTCCTTCTGCAAAGTTTGTAGGTTTTCTATCAATTAGCACTGCATGAGCATAAGCTTTGTCATCAATGAAGAGCTATCCATTTCACTGTTCTCTGACTATTGAGGTATTCTGGTTTGATCATTCTGGAATGTCGAAAGCTTTTCTCCTTAGGAGTTCCCCAAGCTTTTGATATAAATCACATCCTAGAACAAAGCCAGTGAGTGATAGTTCAGACTTCTCCTATGGAAGTACTTGTTCTGTATTAGTTGTATGAGACCAACATTGGTAAATACCTTATTTTGGTGGCTTAATACAATTTAAATTTTTCTGTGTTTCGATGCCACAGTTTTAGGTAGATATTTCTATGCAGTAGCTTCCCTTGATGCATTAAGTAGGGTCTCGGGTTCTTTTCTTCATACTGACCTATAATACTAACTATAAGATCTGTAAGGTCAAGTCTGTCTCAGCCATCCTGCAGGGTCAACGTTGGGTGAAAGGCATGGAAGTACTGGAAATTGATAAATCCTATCCAATTATTCCTCTGCATGTAAAGGTTTTGAATAAAATCTTATGGTAAGAGAAAAGGTGAACTCCATTGTGCATGAGTTTACAAGGGTGAGGTGTGTCCCTGTATACTCCATTGATAAAACCAGTGAATTTGGTGAACTTCTGACAGTCAGTCTTTTCTGAGACAGAAATGCTGTTCCACTGCTTATTGCAAACTATGTCACATTCGGCTCTTCAGTGGATTTAGCTCAGTTAAGGTTATTTCCAGTATTCTTCACCAACAGCTGCCATTTGAGTTGTGTGCTATGAAAGGGTACTCAGGAGAGCAAGAGCAATAGATTATTCCTCAAATATCGCTTTGAACTATGTAAAGGAAAAGACATTTAATGAAGCCAAGGCTAACTCTAGTGAGTGGTGTTGCTTGAAGAAGGAACAGGTATAAGAGGGAACAAATTCATAAGAAACCTCCAAATATGCATTTTTGGGAAAACACCCAAACTTGGGTGAAAGGTCAAAGCTTTTTATTAAATTGCCTAGGGGGAGGAGAATAAACATTTTCAGGAAAGTGTCTAAACTTGGGCATTTTCCACACTTTTTTAAGCAACCAGTTTTGTTCTTGGCAAATGACCAAATAAGCATTTAGGCTTAGATGCTCATAAATATGCATGCTTCGTAGTGTGAGTGATTCATAGTCATCTTACAACCTCATGTGGGATTTTGAATTGGATACAATTCAACTTCCTAAACTTTCACTCCACCTTTAAACGAGATTCCAAACTTACAGGATGGGAAAACATATTTGAGCACTTCATCTAGACAAAATGGAAAAAGGAACTATTGCCAGGGAGTAGTATTTATCATGATACATGGAAAATAACATCAAATTACACTGGTCATTTTTGATGAAATGAAATTGTTATAGTAAAAAAGAAAGATTGAAAGAAAGACAACTGTACAAAATGTGTTTTCTTTTATACTTTATAAAATGACAAACCCTTTTGTTTCTTAAGTTGGAGATTGTATTCACCTACAATATATTCCAAATTTTAAAATGAACTATGTATTTTTGTAGTTGCATTTACTTTGTCTTTTATGTAATTTGAAAAAGTCATACATATATTTGCAGATCATGTACATGTGTATTTGTGTGTGTGTGTGTGTGTGTGTTTTGTACATGCGTGTGTGAGTGCATGTCTGTGTACGTGTGCACAGTTATGTGTGAATGCTCATGCATGGATGGGTGCCTTCCTTGATTATGTTTCACTTTTCTTTGTGAGACAGGGCTTCTGCCTGAGTCCAGAGCTTCCAGTGAAGAAGGAGAGCTACTCAGATCCTTCAGGCTTGTGGGCAAGTGGCCTAACTTGCATGCCAACTTCTAGGCCAGTGAACGAGTCCATCTCAAAACAATGGTGTTCAGTGCCTAAAGAACCATGGTGGAGTTTGTCTCTGGCCTCTACAGGTACATTCACACCTGCCTATATGTCTACAAACATACACAGATACTATGAGAATCTGAAGAAATAATAGCTGCTATTTGCAAGGGTCATAGTTAAGCCAGGCGTTGTACCATAGGCCTGTAATCCTAGAACTCAAGAGAATGAGGTCACAGCTTGGATCACATAGCAAGTCCCTCTTTGAAATCAAAAACCAAAAAAAGGTACAATCAAATGAAAATATGAGAAATACAAGGGTACAAAATATTGTAAAATAATTGAATGAGTTATTGGCTCAAATGAAATTGTAGAAAATGCTGAAGGGATTATGTGATCACTGCAAAGTGGATGTGATATTCAGAATGTGCATGTCCCCCAATAATGTGGATATGAAATTCATACCCTAGGAGGGAGCCCTTGAAGATAATTAAGCCATTTCATCACATAGATCAGATTGTGTTTTTATAGAAGAGACCAGCAAGAGGCTCCACACCCTACTATCTAGAAGGCGCCTTCTATAAGAATCAGGCTCTCTCTTTGGTGCTGGGTCTGCTAGAACCCTGATCCCAGACTTCCTAATGTTCCCCTTCAAACTGTAAGAAATAATTCTCCTTTGTATGAAGCTATCTAGTTTACGGTATTTTGTTAGAGCATCCCAAGGAGACTAGGATACAGGGAGAGATGTAATTCCCAAATTAGTGAACAGTTTACAAGGAAGGAGAATTTTCAAAGTATTTACATGGTAGGGAAAGCCTAATCAATAGAACATTACCTGAAAAACAGAGAGGAATAGGAACATCGTTACAGGAAGGAATGGCCCTGAGTAATCAGTGAACCTTGACTAAATCCCCACGTAGGCTTTGTGATAGACAAAGGATACCTCTGAGGGGTAAGAATGGAGGTTAGAGAATATGAAAGACATCCTCTCATAATTCAAATGAGGTTGAAATATAGAATTTAAGATGCTGCATTGTGGGAACATAAAAATATAACCCAGACAAGAAAATAAGAGAAAGTAAAAATTATTACACACACCATTCAATTATGAAGGGAACTGGAGCAAATGACCTCTGTATAACATCAATAGGTTTATAGCAGTTCTCTACTGTGAAGTAAATCAGTATTTAAATCTAGTGAATGATTTCACAACAAACAAAATCAGATTTCCTTAGTCGATGGCTTTGGTGTCAGCCAAAATTGAATTTGAGTCTCCATTTCTCATTCAGATAATAGGGGCAATAAAATTTCCTCCATAAAGTTATTAATACTTGTGTCTGAGACAATAACTAACCCAATACATTGTTTGATATGTAAAAGATCTCTACTAAGTGGCACCATGTCCTTTTTATTAAAATAATGGTCATGTGTTCAAGGGCATAGGAACTGAGTTGGTTTAAAGCAGAAGCAAAACTTTGGCAGCAGTGTTTTCTGAACTCTTTATCATGTATCTAATTTGAATAATGAAAGACAGATTGCAAATAATTGAACTCTTATGTACCCTAAATCATTTGTGGAAAGAATAACAGGGATAAATAAAATAAATAAATAAATAAATAAATAAACCCACTCCTCCCTTGGATTCTGGAGTCGAAGAATAAATGGGACTCTCTCTCTCTCTCTCTCTCTCTCTCTCTCTCTCTCTCTCTCTCTTTTTTTCTCACTCTGTGTGTGTGTGTCTGTCTCTCTGTGTGTCTGTCTCTCTGTGTGTCTGTCTCTCTGTGTATCTGTCTTTGTCTGTCTCTCTCTCTCACACACACACACACATTCACACACACATTCACACATGCACACACTCATATATAAGTTCACACACAATACACACATTCGTACACATCACACATTCACACGAAACACACACGTACATGCACAAAAACACACACACACACACACACTCACATGCAGTGAGGGAGGGGAACTAGCTAAGGTCAGTGGAGCTTTAATACTAAACCAGTAACTGGTACAGAGAAAAGAAGATGAAGAAATGAGGTATGGGAAGGTGGGAGGGAAGAAAGGGGGACTTGCCTCCAAAAATAAACTGTGAACTCAGGATCATGGTCCAATGGTCCATCAAGCAGCATGTAATTTTTCCTTCTGTTTCTTACAAGAGCAACAGTTGTATGCATGCTGTGTCACCTCTACCACTGAAACGAAGCATTATGATTAATATCATAATGGATTATTACAGCCAAGTTATGGTAGCTAAAACAACTCATGTTTTTATGGTGTGCTTCAGTTTGCAAAATACCTTTCATCCACTATATCATTTGACTTCTTCAGTCAAAAAGGTGAGCTATGTAGAATAAAGACATTAATAATTATAAAACTATACTTCAAGAAAGAATTAAGACAAGGAAGGGTGCTTAGAGACAGCAGTTCTATGACATCTTAAATATTTAACATATTTATCGGTAATGTATATAAGAGCAATCAAATCCAATTTAGAATGTTGAAAGATGAATTGCAAATGTTAAGTTTTATTTTAAAAATGCTGCATGGCATATTTTTCATTTGCTGTCATTCTTCTCAGTAAGAAAAAACAGTCAGGAGCTGAGGAAACTCTCTGAAGCTATTCACCATCTGAGTTAGAATTCATTCCCATCCTTTAAATAAGAAGGAAAATGAGTTCATATGTAATGATACATGGCGATGAGCAGCAGAGTGATAACTTAAATGCATAAACGATGAGCGATGAGCAAGTCACAGCATCTAGCTTTCTACCCTGAAATATCCAACTACTCTTTATGTGGAGCTTCTTCAGATTTCTCAGTTCTTCCCCTTTGTGTGTTGTAGAACAAGAGCTGTGTGTAATGAAACCGATTTCCTGTCCATTGCTCAGGGAGGTAGGGGAATCTTGAGGTGGAAGGCAGTTTCCTGTGTAGTAAACTCCAGCCCATCTTCAGCAACACAGTGGAAATATCTCTCCAGAACACCTAAACCGAAACAACGGCAGAAAAGTGCAAAGTGAACTCCAGTCGCCAGAGGTACTCCTACTCAGGAACTGCACATCATCAGCCCCCTTTGTCACCTCCTTTTGACCTCTTCCTCCCATCCATCACAGACCCTAGTGACCACTATTTTACTCTGCCTTCTACAAGATAGTGCTTTACAGTTTCCATGTGTGAGTATGTGGTATTTATGGGATGTTTTCTTCCCTTGGCTCAAATGTAGGATACTGAGTATGATTTGGTTCTAGGACCTGAAAGTTATCTACAAGGGAAAGAAGAAAATCAATGAAAAATAAAAGCATGACTCACAGGTGGGCTAAAGAGGGAGACGAGACACACTTCCCACTCCATAGCAACTGTACTTTCTAAGAACATTAACATATAAACAACATCCATGCAATGAAGAGAACAGGTATAATAATAATAATAATAATAATAATAATAATAATAATAATAATAATTTAGATAATAAATGGTCATAGTATATAAAATCTAGCATCCTGAAACCTAGTTTTCTTACCTTGAACAATAGTGGTGCTTATAACATCTATTGGAATAGAAAACCATACTATATATTTTAGAGAGTTACGGTGAGGCTAACACAAGATGCCTGCAGAAATTAACAGACAAATAGATGTTCCTCCTCCTCTTCTTCCTCCTCCTGCTTTCTCTTCGTTATCATCTTCCTCTATCACCATCATTATTCCTTAATTAAAGCTACACCGAGACACACAATAAGCCCGACTGTTTGTTGCCTAATAATCTAAGTATTTGTATGCTCTACTGGATTTGTCTTTTCTTATCAGCTCTCCCCTATGTCAGGATTGGCTTCTTTGAAAAGGAATAAAGCACTAATAGAAAAGAAGCACTAGCTGCTTTTAGGCTTCCTTATCAAAAGTGAACAGGACTTCTCTAAGCTGTTCACGAATTCTCAAAATATTGAGGGGGCTTATTTTAAAACTCTCGTACAATTAGATATGGTCAGAGTCATTTCAATTCATCAGATGCTATTTGACTATACAGATTCGTTTTAATTTTTTTTAAATGATACCATAATCATGTTTGGCTTTCATGGTTTTGTGCCTATGTGAGCTAAAACAACCACTGCCTTTTTTATCTGCTCCTACAAGCATACATTTATTTTCAAACACTTGTTTTGCTGGGTTGTCGTTTACTATTTGACCTGTCTGACATTATAATAAAGGCACCAGGGATGCTGTTGGAAGTTTTAAATTGGAGTGCCTGCATTCAAACGCATAATGCTAGCATATGAGTAATTTACAAATATCATAGGAAGACAGCCCTAAGTATTATGTACACAGCACAGTGGCTGATTATAGCAATTGTAAATTTAGGGGTCATTTACTGAAAGACAGAAGGAGAGAGCCACTCAGTGGCTGCAGGTCACTAATTGATACCTTTGTAGAAAACTTATTGCCAGAAAGAAGCTTACGGCACAGGAAATCCCCCTTTGCAAATACTGTTCCGTGCCCATTAATTAAGCACATGGGGGGCTTCGTTAACTAAGACAAGTCTCAAGACCATCATTTTGGTCAGTAGAGTAAGTCTTACTGGAAAGCCTTAATTTCATTTCCCAACGCCAGCTTCCTGAATAACTTTGTACTCTTCCATCACACTAGTAGATAAGCAGAGGGCAAAGTGGTACAGATGAAGTGTTTTCGAGTGCTCCTGCGATACTGTCATTTAGAGACCAATGCTGACAGAACACAGGCGTTGTTGAAGTTAAAGTATATCAGATGATACCACCATTAAATCTAGAAAGACTGGGCTCTGTGGCAGGAGAATGTTGTGGACATGAAAGAACGAAGAACTATCATGTTCAGTGCTTCCAATAACTGAGTCTAAGCCACAGCCATAAGGTCAAAAATAAATTAAGTTTGAAAACAAATAAAAGCTGCAAGTCCCTCGCACATTGTCAATTCTGTACAGAGCCATCAGCATATTCTGACTAGTTTCACAGTGCTGGAATAAAAGAGGAAGAGGATTTAGGGTGTAGTAGCTAGCTTTCAACAGTGTATTTTCGTAAGTAATGCTCTTGGAACAAGAAGGTCCCTCTTTAAGAACACTGTCAAGATGTTCTTCTGGTGGTTAAAGGCTACATCTTTTCATGTTGTCCATTTATAACTACCGTTACAAACCTAATTCGTTCAAATTAAATGCCTGCTTGTAGTTGAACAGGTGGAATGGAAAGAAAACGTGAAGAGTAAACATCAACTACAGGGTTATCTTAAAATATAATCCTGACATGGTGTCTGAAGGCAATCTCTCCTCTCCATTGTCTTGGAAAACTTTGAAATCCCTAAGTAATTACCATCAATCCATTCTATCCCTAAAAATTAATCTTTGTACTCATTCAAGAAGCAGAGTCACATCTACTGTCATGCTCTGCTAAATTTGGAAGGCTGAGCATTTTGCACAGCACAAACCCAGAACCCTGGCTATAAAAACTAGGACTTCCACAGATAGGACCTGGCTTTTTTGTCCTGGGAAATCCACTTGCATTATATTTTCAGCATGAGTGTATATTTCACGATCAGGAGATGGGTCAGTAAGAGCACTTATGAAGCAAGCGTAGGGCTCTGAGTTTAAATTCCCAACACTCATGTGAACTATGATCATGACACCTGCAAGCTCATCATTGTTGGGGAAGGAGATAGGAGTGTGGCTAGAGGTTGCTATCCTCTTGTCTAACTCTATGTTCAACGAGGGACCTTGTCTCAAGGGAGTAAGAAAAGTCTTACCGTTCTAGGCTCTGAAGGTGCATGTACACCCACACACATACAGGTGGATACACAGCATCCACAACAGAGATAGAGGGAAGAGGGATAAGACAGAGACAGAGACAGAGAGAGAAATCTGTTTCCCAAGTATGTTGACTATATGGTCATTGCCTTGACCATTCTGGTATTGCTACTACAGAGCTGATGTCCCACCCTAGAAGCACAGATTTCTTGCTCACATGTTATTTCTCCATGGGCTATTCCATATTGTTTGTTAGAAGCAAATTTCACTGCATTCTATTCTGTGCCTATGTTAATTCCTCTAGCTTGCTACTGTGCTATCTCTTTTAACATATTTCAATATAATTTGAAGTGTATATCTTTGCTGTAAGGTTTGATATTTCAGTTCCATCAGAACAGGGCTGAAGGAATCTTTATATCATAATATCTGTGTGATATTTTACAATGCTCAGCATACCTTGATATATTAGATCCTCATAGCTGTGAGATTTATCCACCCACATAAATGTTGGAGGTATAAACAAAAATCAAACAGCTGCATTTTATTATCTGAAGTACATTGAATCTGGAGATCACCTTGTTGACAAATTGTATATTCTTCCAATGCATGATTTTTATCTCCCAGCAGTAAGTAGGAAACATTATTGTTTTTTCTTAATGCAATAAATATGATACTTAATCAACATGTTTAATGATGTCATTTCAGATTTCTTACAAGGAGATTTTGGAAACTTTGTCAAAATCTGAGGTACTTTTTATTTTTAGCTCTAAAACTGGTCACTTGATAAAGAAGCTAAAAGTATCTTTTCTTTTTTTCAAAATAGAAATTATATGAAATTCATGTAACCAGCCACAAGGCATCAACTGAATACAAGTGAATCCATGGACAGAAAGGTCAGTTCCTTGTTGGAGCTGAGGTAGTCAGGTGGTTGTTGCATTAGCGGGCTCCTATGATAGTATTTTGTTAGTGAACAGGAATCATTTATTTTTCTAAAACTCCAGTCTTTTCTGGGATTCATCCCAAAGTCTCTGCCTTGATCTCTCCATGGTCCAGCCCCAATCTATAGCTTTTCTAAGACATAATAATGATGCTATGTATTATTCACTGTGTCTTAAGGACACTAATGCTAGTGACACAGCCGATGGCTAGCTTTCCATTTCAGGATCATCTGCTGTAAATTTGACCATACCTGAGCAGCAGTTGGACCAGGTAAGGTAGGAAAAGAGCTTTAAAACGCTGAAAGTGATGAGGCTGTTTGAGGAGACACATGAAGAAATCACCTACTTTATCAACTTATTTTTCAAAAGACTCCTTTTAGATGTTCAGCGACTTTCTTAAAAGAATGACTTGCTTTCACTGGGGGAAAAAAATCAAGCTTCCAACCCTTCTGGTTGCAGAGATAGGCCCTTTTACTGTAGATCAATGTCACTGTCTTGCTTGTTGTGCTCCAAGAAAGATGGACATAGTACTGAACCAATGGTACTCTAGCCTCTCCTCATTTATCTTGTGGATCTGTGCACAGTGCAGCCCAGTTTTAACCATTTCACGTCCCACTTGCAGCCCTTCCATCAGGGCTCTGAACCACCTGCATAAGGAGATAGAATGAAGTTAGCTTTCTTACTCTTCCAAACATCAAGCCCCAACGATCAGATTAGTTAGACCCAAGCTTAAGGTTTTCTGTATTTATTTCTACCACCTGAAGAATGTGAAATGTAAATACTTTATTGACGTCTTCACCTGTTTATTTTTCAATTCTGGGTTTTTTTTTTGTTTTTTTTTTTTTTATTCATCCTCTTTCCATCTCAATTTACTGGCTACCTAGCTTTTAGGATTTGTGTTCTCATGAAACATGCATTGTTGTTTGTCCTCACGAAATGCATATTTGCTCTGGTGGCACCATGAAATGCTCTCATTGTGTGTTTTACTCCCTCAGGCTTGGGTGCTTAAGATCCTTCCATGTTGCAATGTGTACCTTCTTCCATGGCTTCTCAGGCTACTCTGTATTCTCTTGGTGTCTTCTCTTCTAAACTGAAGGATACTTTAATTGACTCCAACTCCCTGTCAATGGGAGACAGGCATCAGAAACTACTCTAAGAATTTCTCATTCATGAGAATATATTTAGGAGAGATCTCTTAATCTGGGGTTGCTGGATTGTAAGACATACATGTGTACAATTGATAAGAGCACTAATTTATCTGTTTTTATACTCTCCTATGGTATTGATTACATTATGTTTTATAGTTCTTGTCCCTTCATGAATGACACACTTGTGTCTGTATGAGCTCATATGTGATTGTGTGTACACAGGTATGCATGTTCATGTGTGGGGAAGTGTGCACGCGTACATGCATATATATGCTGAAGCCAGAAGACAATCTCAGGAGTTGTTCTTTCTCAGTCATGGCCCACTCTGGTCTTTAATTTACTTTATATCTATTATATCAATATATCATATCAATAGATATATCAATATATAGATATATCTATTATATCTATGTATTTATTTTTATCTGTGCATGTGAATGAGTACATACAGAGTAGACAGAAGTCAACTTTGGTGCCATCCCTCAAGTACAAAACACTTTCATATTTGGAAGCAGGGACTCTTAACTGCAAGTGGGGGCTTGTTGGTTCAACTTCACTGGCTGGCCAACAAGTCCGGGTCCTCCTGTTTCTGCTTCCTAATTATGTGATTACAAACATAAGTTACCATGCTCAACTTCATATGAAGCTATTATGTAGGAAGCCAAGTTCCTCCATCATGTGTGAGTATCACAGGACTTTCATGGATGCACAAGCTATATAAATAATGACACAAAAATTTATTAATATTTTAAATCTTCGCTCTTAGCTGAGCAGTCTCCCTATTACTTTATCCTGACTAAACCTGGCATTACATTCTGCCACGTGACTAGGCCTGCCTCTCTGCTCCATTGGCTGAATCATGTTCTTTGATAAATCTCCTACATTTCTGTTCTTCTCTCAGACTCCCTACCTCTGCTAAGAAGTTCACCTTCCACTTCCTGCCCAGCTATTGGCCGTCAAATCATTATTAAAGCTAATCAGATACAATTTTAGATTGCCTTAGCAAGCTGAGGAGGGAACAGGTATTTACAAAGTATGAAAACAGTGATGGGCCATAGAAATGATAATACCAATGTCCAACTAGTATTTAGCTCTCTCATTGTGCAGAATTAACAACTGCATATACAGATACATACCTTCACATAGTGTACTGCAATACCTAAGCATGAAGTAGATTGTAAACTGAGCTATTTCTCACCCAATCTTTAATGATATACCTGAGATATATATGTGCTTATTATTCTAAATTTTATTTCTATCTATATCTAACATCTATCTTATCTATCTACCTATCATCTATCAGTCACCTGCTTATCTACCTATCTATTTTTGATTTGTGTATGTTTGCATTTATGCATCTATTATGTATGTACGTATGTATATGTGTATGTATGTGTCGTCCATTCATACATCTATCTATTTAGAGATCTTCATTTTTTAAGTATATATATACCACACTAAAATATTATTTTCTTGTGCTTGGAAAGGATGAAAGTGATAAACTCTAACATAAAGATCATTACTCAAAATGAGCAACTGTCAATGGTTCTACTTCCTGATATTCAGTCAAGTACCCCATAATAATGATCAGGATATAGAAAAGGCAGCATCTTATACTGATTCCAGTAGTGTATCTCAACTGCCTGGCTTACACTTCCTCCAACCTCCCCCAGACAACAAGGCAGAAATTCTCCAGTGCTGCACAACACTTTGAGCCCCAGTAAAAATCAACCTATTCAATCACCTTAGAAATGATGATTAAGAAAAGCTGCTCAGAGAACTTGCCATTTGAACTGGGGCTAAGATGAAAAAAGAAAGACTGAAAAACAAAGATCTGGAAGGAAGTATTCCAACAAGATGTGTGAAGTCCCAGAGGTAGGAAGGAAGATTTGCTTATTTACCATTGAGCTCTGGATTGATCAGTGAGTGTGAGTATGGTGATGAGATTTTGAAGTCTGCAGAAATAGGTCTGGGTAGTTTTAAATGCCAAAACCTGAAGTCTCTGTTTTATTTCAAATGTAAATGGAGGCCTTTGAAGGGTTTTAGGAGGTCCTTGGGAGCCGTGGTGATGTCTGGTGTGGAGCAGTTACAGTGAAGACAGGTTTTAAAAATATAGTTGATGAACATAGCTTCAACCATAAAATATTTGTGAATCATCTTTCATGATTGCTAGGTTCTTTTCTCAAATTCAATTTGTCTGGGAAAATTAAATCAATGCCTTCAGCATTTCAGAACACTGACATTTAATCTAGATACTCTTCCATAATTGTCTGCCTGTCAATCTTCATGTTTCTAAAATCTTTATGTAACATAAATTATTTAAAATCAGGCCTCAAATTTTCCCAATTTAATGTTTAGATTCAAGCATAGGACATAACATTTTTACCTATTTTTTTTCTCATGTAATAAATTTTGATCACATTCATTCTCCTCCCCCACTCCTTCCAGATTATCCCCGTCTTTTAAACAATAATGGCTTCACCTTTATTCAACACTGAGACATCCATTTCTCTTTTAGTTGAAGAGATCCTTTCTTCTCCTCCTTACATGGTTCTCTTCATTTTTCTCAGAGCAATTCCTCTGGACTTTAGTCTACAACCCCTCAAAAATAGGCAGCACCTCTTTGCCGAGCCTGAGGCTGAAGATAGACTTCATATCATAAAAGAATTATGATGCCAAAGTGGATAATTAAATAGGCACCAGACATCATTGCTCTTAAAGGCAGTACTGCAGTCTATAACAGAGAATCCCCTAAGGGTGACTGCTCAAGAGCTGTGGAGTAGTCAATGATGACGGTCATTTTCTATAATGAGTAAAATTAAAAGGCCATTCTGGTGTCCTTTTCCAAACAGGGTCATGTTTCATGGAGGAGGTTTGCTGTTTCTCCCATTAGCTGATAGCAACTTCTCAGTGTACTTGTTTAAACTTCTCTGAACACCGTGCCTCTATAAAACTGTATGTTACAGTTGTTCATCTACTACTTTGTAAACCATAGTAGTGTATTGTGAACATTTTTTGAAATGTCAGTGATTATATTCCTAAAGCATGATGTTAAATAATAATAATGATAATAGCTTTAGGGCTTTTTCTAATGTATTACATTTATTAAATTCATTTAATTTTCACAATTTATGATGTGGATACTTGTAGTACATTCAGAGCTATGCAGTTAAAATAGCCAAGTTTATAACTCTTAATAATAATAGTCAGTGTTTACAAAATGCTTGTACTGAGTAGGTCACTGTGATTGTTGCTTAGTATAAACTAGGTTCTTTGTCTTTCTCCTAGTAATTATATACATTTATCTCATTTGTCAAATAAGAAAATCTCTTTTTAAGAGTAAGCTAATTTAGGAATGCTAGTAAGTAGTAAGAGCATAATTCACAGAATCATGTCTTCAAAAGCCATCAGGGTAACTGTTGCTGGATTTCTCCAGCCGTTCATTATCCTAGCCCCATGAGAACCAAGAGAAAGGCAGTAGTTAGGCATCTGACACTTGAAGTTTGGGAACCATGAGAGATCAATGTCAACTTTAACAACCACATAGAATGATTTCAGGGTTTTTGAATTTGCCTCCCCCAAGCTGAGCCAGTCTCCCTCCTCCCTCTGTGGTGCATGGGGGTTGCCTGCCTGCTTTATTCATAACTGTGACAAAACACCCCACAAAAGCAATGTCAGGAAGAAATGGTTTGTTTTGGCTCCCTGGTTAGGGGAGGTCCTGAGGGCAGAAGTGTGAAGCAGCTGCAGCCAATGGGCAAAGGGCTGGCGAGGAGGAGCTCAGTTCCTCCTTTATTCCTTTTTGTGTCTTGGAGTGCTCAGGTTCAGACCAGGCCTTCCTTGCCTAGTTACATATATCTGGAAACATGTTCACAGACACATCCGAATTTCCATGGTGATTCTAATTCTAATAAGGTGGATGATGGAGATTGCCAACAAGGGGTGACGAAACAGATCAAGTGAAAACATTTCTTCATCCAGCCTCCCTTCTTCCGTTAATTGCTACTTCCTGTTTCCGGTTGCCAATAATTGCGACTTTCCACACACAACTCCAGTACTGGTGGCTTCTCCATGATCTCCCTCTCTCCCATTTCTGGAACTTCCTCCCCCTCTCCTCTCAGCCTTGGTTATGACAAGGGAGTGCCACAGTTGCTAGTCTCTGCAAACCTCTTCAGGCCTTTTATTCTTACCAACCTGCTTGCTTTTTATGACATAAACAATTTATTATATTAGGCTTAATGGAAATGTAATGGTTTCATTCCCTTTCTTGTCAGGTCCCTGATTTTAGATTAGAACAAAAATCTGGATGGGAAGACAAACTCGATTAACAAACTGATGTGATGTTTTTCAGTAAGAGAGATGATGAAGGCAAGCTTTTAATAATTCTGTATGGTTGTTTCAATGGCAACCCAAACAAGAAGCAATCTTGTATAGAGAACAAGGCAGGAATCCCCAGGGTTCACCTATCAACAATGATATCCATATTGTAGAGATGGTGTCATACAATCTTTACTGGGTACTGTCAATCAAGGCCTGTATCTAAAATGACCAGAGACTAAGAAAATAAAAATGTTGATCAGTGAGAACCCTATAAGACACTAAAGAGAAACATTGCTGCCTTTTAAACCAGAGGTGGTGATAGATCAAAGCTAGGAGAGAGCATGATGGAATTATAGACTTTGCTTAACCACACAAAATTGGAGGAGATAATTATTTTCACCACACTACACAGGCAATCTGATTAGTAGATGTCTACTTCCTTTTCAGGATATTACTCAATGCTATGGCGTGAAGTCTTTACTGGCAGCTCTCTTCATCTCCATCGGTGTTAATAACTTTTACTGTTATAGTCACAAGGTACCTCACTAGTCCTTTTGCTGTTCTTTTTAAGTCTTTCTTATCTAAGTTATAATTTCACTTAGAGCATCTTTGTGGCACACTTGTGCCCTTAACCTTGAGTTAAGTATGTGATCAGAATCTACATAAAATGCTTCCAGGGTAAATGAAGATTTTTACTTGTATGTAAGATATAAAAGATGAGTAGGTTTTACGTCCAGCTTTTTCTGGAACTAACACAGTTGTGTCCATTCAAAAATTTTAGAGATATCGTCCAAGCACAGTGCAGGTATACATTGCTAAACTTTCATCCAAAATCTCTTTTCTCCGTCTTTCCCATTTATCAATTCTGAGTTTTAAAATAACTTTTCATCCACCTATTTGATGCTAAGGGGGCTGCATTTCCCAAATCTAGTCAATGTGATGCAAATGCAGGTGCTTGTGGGAAAAAGGGATTTTCTTATTGTGGTTGTTTGAATGAAAACAAACATCTTAGGGTCATAGGGAGTGGTACTGTTTGGAAGTGTGGCCTTGTGGGAATAGGAGTGGCCTTGACCTTTGAAGTGTGTGGTTGGGGATGGCCTTTGAAGTTTCTGAAGCTCAAGCCCGGTCAAAAGTCTCTCACTCTCTCTTCCTGCTTCCTGGAATCTGGATGTAAAACTCTCAGCTACCACTCCAGCTACTTGTCTGTCTGTACTTCCCACCATGACGATATGGACTAAACCTCTGAACTACAAGCCAGCCTTAATGAAACGTTTCCCTTTATAAGAGTTGCTGTGGTCATGCTGTCTCTTCACGGCAATAAAACTCTAAGACACCTGTAGTCCAGTTTTTAGGCATGGTTGTTCATTACACAAACATGGAAATACATATACATCACACACAATATAGCTATACATTTTTGCTTCTTAATTTTTTCCCTTCTTTGATTGAACATGGATATGATGCTCAAAACAGTCTTTTTCTTTTCTGTGTAGGGGCAGCATGGTCCTTTGTTTGTTGAATCTAAATGACTTTGGAGATTTTTCTCTTGTTACATGAAAAGAGGGGGAAGAAGAAGAAGAAAAGGAGGAGAAAAAGGAGAAGAGGTAGAGAAGGAGAAATAAGCCATCTGACTCATTCCATTGTTTTTCAGATATCTGTAATGAATAACTACAATCCTGAGCCACTCAACAATGCATATTCTTCTGGTAGATTTAATTTATTTTCTGTTGTCATCACTTCAGGGAACAGGAAGATGAGTATGGGACAAGATGCAGGAGGTAAATGTAGATTTTTTTCTTTGTTAATCTAAAATGATTGCAAATGTTAAGGCTCTTTCCTTTTTGTCTTAGTCACTGTTGTATTGCTATGAAGGGACACAAAGACCATGGCAACTCTTATAACAGAAAATATTTAACTGGGGACTTGCTTATAGTCTCAGCATATTAGTCCATTATCATCATAGCAGGGACCATGACAGTATATAGTCAGGCATGGTGCTGGAGTGTAGCTGGGAGCTATATATCCTGATCCACAGGTCTACACAGGTTAAGAGAGATACTCAGAGAGAGACAGAGAGAGACAGAGACAGACAGAGACAGAGAAACAAAGACTGAGCTTGGTGTAAACTTTTGAAATGTCAAAGTTTAGCTTCAGTGACACACCTCCTCCAAGAAGGTCACACTACCCAATTTTTTAAACAGTCCACAGCTGGGAACCAAGCATGACAACTTAGGAGCCCATGGCAGCCGATCTCATTTAAACAACCACACCTTGTTTAAAAATGAACAGGTGAGTAATCTGCTTCCTATTTCGGATTCGTTGTATTTATAGGCCTCTCTAGTAAGTAATGCCTAGTTTCATAGCATGAGACAAGCATCACACATGTCCTTAAGAGACAAAGGATTCTAGAGCATCATGCTGCTGTAGAGAAGGGCACAGTCTTGCAATAAGGAAACTGAATCACTGTGGCTGACATTCTCTAGTGTTACATGTTCACCTTGAATAGCTCCACTGATCTTACAACATGTCTTTGGTCACTAAAATGGTAGGTATATTAGGGTGATGTAATTGTTCTGCCTTAACTTTGATGGTTATGATGAAATATTATTGAGATTTCCCCAGGGCCATGGCACTATTCTGGAAATACATACGGTGAAAATTCTCCAAGGGAAAACCTGCAGCACGGATTCTCTAGGGTAGAATTTCATGATCGTTGCCAAACTTTTTTGAGCATTCTATTTAAAAGATCTTCAGATAAGAATCAATATTGCCCTAAGAATTTGAACAGGCCACTTCCAGAAGAAAGGAAAGTTTCTCCTTGTTAAGAAAATTGTAGAAGCAACTGACAGCTGCCACCTTTTAAAACCCGATTTCCTAGATTCGAAAAATAACATTTATAGAGTACGGACATTCAAGGTTCTTAGGGATGTAACTGAAAATAATTTGCTCCACAGCCTCTAGAGTGAGTTTGTCGATACAATTAACAAGTGCTAATTAGGGAAGATTGGTTAAAACATTACATGGAGCTCTTCCTGTCCTCTGGGTTTCAGAGTTGATGAATCTTGTGGCACAGTAGCTCCCTCTGCCTCTTATTCTTTGCTTCTGAACTCTCTGAATTTGTATTATGGAATTTTAACTTTACCACTTTGGTATGTTTGCAATAGAAAACACTAAACAGTCATCTGGACATGATAGCACTTGCCTATAATCCTAGGACTCTGGAGGCTGAGGTAAGAGAATGGTTGTGAATTTGAAGTCAGCCTGGATTGGACAGACAAATGTAACGAAAGAGAAGAGATTTCAATCCATCCACTGACAAGTTCTTACTTCAGTCTCACTTGGACAAAGATAAATATATAGTCAGGCTTGATTTTGGTTGCGATGGCCTTTGAATGAGCTCCTGTCCAGGAAGACCAGGAAATAGACACATAAAATGTATCCTTTTGACAATCACAAACTCTGAAGAGGACTCTTTACATTGAGTGACCTCAGTCATCACTATTATTAGTATATCAGCATCCATCCATTCATATTTTTTAATAAGAAAGTCAATTATGTTGTGTTTCTCAGTCCTGGATATCAATTTTGGAAGGTAGCAGTTCCTGCTTCTCTTCCATAGACTTGTTAATGTTAAGGGTAATAATATACCAAAAGACTGACACCAAATGATACATTTTCTAAGTTTCTGGAAATAGATCTATCTTACTTTTATCTATCAGATTTATTGTAATTATTAATGCTATCTTTCTATATTAGAAGTGGGAGGGTATATAACTAATAAAATCACTTCTTATTTTCCAAAAGTTTCTTTCAGAAAATAACACAAGGAAATAATTAATATTTTCCTATCTTTCTGAGAATAAAAGCCATTTAATTTACCTAGTTTTTGACTCCTTGTAATGTGCATAACTATACTGGTACCATACATGGACATTGTATCTTCTTTTATTCCTAGTTATGCAGTTCCTCAAGTTTATTTCTTTGAAAACTAGATTTACCATGGTTGTATTTGTTGCAACCACATTTATATAATAAAATGAATATGTAAACTTATGTAGAATTACTTTTTGAGGGATAATTCTAAGAGATTTTCTCTCTTCTCTAAATCAAGCATCTCCAGTTCCTTCATGTACAGCAGCTCATGTTGTACAATGATCATCTAATATCAAATCTTAAAGATACATGAAGTCATGTATTCTGCTTGATGGTTGGCAACCAGGCCAGAGTCTCAATTCTATAACACGCCTACCTGTCCATCCGTCCTCTTAGGACTATCCATGACTCTTAGAAAATGCTTCAGTCATATGAAGTTTCTTCCTCAGTATAGTGTACTGTGTGCTAACAATGTTAGACCATTATCAATTTCTGTGAATGAGCTTTCAGTGCTGATCCTAAAGTCGGTACAGATGATCCTATACAAGTGTGCTTTCAATGACCGTTCTATTCATGTTACCACATAAAGAGAATTGATGAATGCAAGCACTGTAGTTCGATGAACGTAAAGACTTTGGGCTGTCAAGGAATTAAAACATCCATAAATAGATTTAGGTTGTGTATGCATTTGTGCAATCTAGGCAAGCAAAAAAAAAGAAAAAGAATATTTCAAAGAATGCAATTTTTTGCCTTAAATGTGATATATGTGTGTGTGTATACACGTATATATATGTATATACATATGTATTATATATACATGTGTGTACCTGTACATGCATGAATATGCACAGCAGTTTTTGGTACAGGATCTCATGCACTCTAGCATGTCCTCTACCTCCTTTGTGTAGTTGAGGGTGATTCTGAACACTAGATCTTCATTTTCAACCCTCAAAAGGCTTATATTATAGGCATGTGCCACCACATGTGGCTATATTTTTTCTTCTTAAGGATAACACTGCTTTCTCAAGCTTTATACTTTACTCTTAAAGACTTTATTTTTACTTAATTGTGAATATGAATATATGCTCACACACATTGTTGTGTCTAAGGTCATATGCATATATATGACATATATATACATATATATGATACATATATATGATACACACACAAATACAGATATATGTATATGCATATGATGTATGTGTATGTATATGTGTATATGTACATACTAGGAAAGATGATGTTGTTGGGTATTGGGTATATGCATGTCCATTGAAATTATTTAAATGGTAGTGATTGACATTGCATATTTACTTTCTTGGTTTCTTTCAATATATGTATTTTGTACTATTTCTGTCTTAATCAATACTCTGAATGAGCTTACTTGTATTTGCTTAGTGTGTTTTGGCCAGTCTTTGAAAAAAAAACATTCATCTGAGTTATTTCTTTAAGATTTATAAAATAGTTACTTCCTTCTCCACCAATCTAAAATAATTCCCCTTCATTAATTATAATCCTGTAGCATATCTCTGTGTAGATCTTATAAATCAAGCCAATTGCCAAGTTATTTATATGTATATATCTGCGTGAATGTTCATGTACATGCATGCCTCTGTGTGTGTGTCTGTGTGGGTGTGGTGTGTGCTGTGTATCTGTTTATCTCTATGTGTGTAATGTATCTCTCTCTGTGTGTGTGGGGATTGTCTGTGTGTGTTGTCTGTGTATATCTGTGTGTGTTGTGTGTATTTGTGTGTATGGTACATGTATGTCTGTGTGTGTGGTGTGTATATATCTGTGTGTGGTATGTTTACGTGTGTGTTTATGTGCATTTTTGTTATATAGAAGTGTGCGGATGGTGTGCTTGTGTGTGTGTGTGTAGTGTGTGTGTGTCTCTGTGTGTGTCTGTGTGTGGTGTGTATCTCAATGTGTGGTATGTCCATGTGTTTGTGTTTAGTATGTATAAGTGTGTGCCTTTGGATAGTATGTGTCTGTATGTGTGTTTAGTGTGTGTGTGTCTTTGTACACGTGTGTCTGTGTGCACACATGCATGGCTCTGTGAGTGTGTGTTTGTGTGTGTGGTGTGCACCTCTTTGGCTACAATGCTTGGGTGTAATATAATGGTGGTAGGAACACATCATGGAGGAGCTTTGTCGCCACATGACAAACAGAAAGCAGAGAATGCCAAGCATAAGACATCCCTTTAGAGCCCACTCCAGTAACCTCCAGTAACCAAGTTTCTTTAGCTGGAGGCAACTTCTGCACTCCTGGGTAGTGCCTCCAGCTGAGGTTTTGTGTGTTTTCTAGCTTTACTTTATCTTTTTATTGTTTTGAATTTTGCTGTTTGATACAGTTTTGCTCTGATTTAGAACTCATTAGGCTGGCCTCCTGACTTGTGTGCCTCTCATCCCTCTGCTTCCTAACTTTTGGTTTACCCATATGAGCCCCCATACACAGTTTTCTTCCATCAGTTTTGATGGTTATGCTATGCCCATGAGCATACAGCGACTTCACACAAGCTCTATGCCTTAGGGTCACTGCCAATCTTGGTTCTACAACAGAACAGATTTATGAAGCTATATTGATGTTGTTCTTATATTTTGGTTTTAGAGGTTAATTCTTTATTGGTATGGCAATGTAGTTTTTATGAAAATTTCTCTTACATGTAAAGAAAATAAAACTTCTGCTGGATCTCAAAATAACACACCATGAGCATCTCTTAAGTCACACTGCTGTCCCTCTTTGTTTAACTGCCTTTAAGAGAACAATGCAACAACCAACCTTACTTGCCTTGTATTTCCTGGGTAATCCACATATACAGACTAAGTGAGTGTATAGCTTTAATATTAAATGATGTATTTTTTCATGACCCTGGCCCAGGGATAAATGTATGTTTGTGTGTATGTATTTACTATGACAATCATTTATTGAAAACAGTGAAGAGTCAAAAGTGACCTTATATAAAAAATATCTGTCATAAATGTTAGAAGCAGCATGTGGATATTGATTGGTCATGGCATATTTGCAGTATTAAATGTTCTCTGGTCAGTTTACATAATAAATAATGACTTCATTCATTCTAATGCTCAGTTAAAATTTTTTACAAAGTGTCCCCATGCCTTCCACATGTGATACTTTCTGTCCTGCATAATAAATCCAGAGTGAAGTTCTTTGTTAAGGAGAGCTAGACGTCAGAAAATTGTGGGAACAAGACAGACTTACATATCAGACATAACACAGCAAAAGGGACAGTTTGATCACAGTAAGATTGGAAAGGCATATAGACACACAACAGACAGAAACCACAAACTACAGACATATAGAAGACACATGGCAAGAAGTAGAGGATGCAAACTTGGGCTTGTTGGTCAAATAATTCCAAAGAGAAGTGCTTTGTGTTTTTATTAGTGGGATATCATTACATTTTTGGGGCTCTTAGGTGATTATTTGAGCATTTAAATGATTCATACCAAATTCACTCAATCCGGTTTCATAATAATAGTAATAAAAACACAATCATGTTTCTGTGTAGCTGATTGTCAGTTTGGGTAAAAAGAAAATAAGTATTCAACTTTAATTACTTCACCATAACACTAGCAAATATGACTATAATGGAACAATGATACTTGAAGATCTACTGTGTGCTGCCATGTCTTCCTGGTGATATTTTTGCCGAATAGTCTCTATAAACAACAAATGACAGTCTACAGATCTTATGTTAATAAATAGATACATCCTATTTTTTCAAGCAATACATTTTGATCATTTTCCCTTTCTTCCATCCTTCCAGTTCTTCCCTATCTAACTTCATGTTCTCTCCATCACAAACACACAAACAAACACCAAAGCCAAACTACTCACAGATACAGTGAAAGAACGCACAAGTTCAAATTAGCCAAAAGCCCAGCATAGAGAAGGAGTAAGTAGAGACAGAAACGAAGTACTACCCCAAATCAAGAAGGTATTGGCAATTGATACCTACTGGGAAAGGGAAAAATCAATTTTCTACAATAAACTATCACTCTCTATATAAATATTGACCTCCCTCCAGGGAAGGCCCCTGTCCAGGTGTAACAACACAAAAAGACACACTAATTTTTGTGTGTATGTGTGTGAATGTGATTTTTATTTTGCTTTGATATTATTTTGCTGTATTGATTTTTATTATTATTTGTTTACATACTTTTTTAATGTAAAGAATAATTTGGGCTTTTCAAAGGCAGTGGAAACATGAATACCCTGTCCAAAAATTAGCTAATAATGTAAAGTTGGTTTTCTAGTTATGTCTAAACAACAATAACAACAACAAAACCAATTATTAGTGCATTTTTCTAAACATCACACGGATTGGCTATTTATTTCTAAAATTAAAATCAACAAATCAAGATGGATCATTAAGTAATAAATATGCTAATTAGTGGATAGTTGAACTACAATACAAATTTTCAAGTAGTCAAGAAAATATTCCATAAGTTAATTATATTAAACTCTACTTCATTTCATTTCTAGAACAAGAAGTCAAAAATGTAAGCTGATCAGAAGCTTTAGCAAGAGCTAATGTTTTGCATTGGTTTTCTCTTTATGTGCATGTGTGGAAATAGGTATGTTCACCTGTAAATCCATCTGTTCATGTGCATATACTATGTTGTTTCAGATGAGGTTCCTCACTGGACTAGGCCTTTTCAAATTGGCCATGGTAGCTGTCGAATGAGCTGCAGGAATCAACCTGCCTCCTTAGTGCTGGGTTTATAAGGCATGCCACCATGCCTGGGCTTTTTATGTGGGTCCAGATATTGCATGACAATCACTTTAGTTATTTAACTCTCTCTACAGGTTCCTTATATGTTTTCAACATGAAAAGCTGCTAGAGGAGAAAATTATGTCAGGAATCATTACATGTATAATTGGTTATAGATGCATAGAAGAGACCTGTTGGGCTCATGACAAATTCTGAAACCCCTAAGCATTACATTTTGCTGTAGTGTTGGGCAGGAGGGTGTTAATGAATTCCTGTTTAGAGGAGCTAAGAAAATTTTAGCATACAACTGCTCTAAGGACAGCAGTTGTTCTTTTTGTGAAAACTGGGAAGGTAAAAGTTTCTTCAACTACTGACGCTGCACTGCACATTTCAAAGGGACTTCGTGAAAAGCCAACTGGAAGAATAAAAAACTGTTCACAGCATGGCGTGAACAAGGACTCAGGAGAGCCTCTGCGAGCTATCATTTGAAGCCCATCTCTGAGTAATGCAAACAGGAAAGACCCCCATTCCTTTAGCGCAGAGGATCCGCAGACCTGGTCCTAGACCTTCAATAGCTCATTTCACTCTCTCAAGACCCCTTCAAGTGGCCATCGTTATGACCCTCGTTTAACTGAGAAGGAAACGAAGAGGTTGGAATCTAAACGATGCATTCAGAGTCACAAACTTGTAAATAGCAGAGCTGGGACGGATTGCTGCAGTCTTTTCTTACTGACGTCAAACATAAAGAGTGGCTGGTACAGAATTGATTCAATTAAACTTTTTGCAGGATTGATTCCTGCAAAAAAAGGTGTATTTGTTTCGTCTGACTGTGCCAGGATGGCGAATGATTTTATTTTAGTTAAAAAAAAAAAAATTGGGTTAAGCAACCTTTTGTTGTTGTTGTTGTTGCTAAAACATGTATTTTAAAAAAAATCCTTTGTGATCAAATATGGAAAAAATTAAAAACTAGGAAAATGCCAATGTCTAGGCCATACAAGGAATAGCAAGAGAAATTAACCAAAATAAAATTTTAAAACATTGATAAATAATTTTAAAATATCAGTCTAATGTTTATATTTTTATGGGGGCATAAATTTAAACTTAAAAACCTGGAAAAATTTTAAATTGCCAAATAAATATCCAGATAATTTTGGTAAGTTCTTCAATCTTTAAATAAATAAATAATCAGTAAATCTCACCTTCCATATCCTGTTCATTATTAAATAAAATTTAGAACGAATACTGAGATTTAAAAAGACAACTACCTAATTATTTTAGTATTTAAGATAATCCCGAGTGTGTGAAGGACCTGTCTGTTATCTCTGACCTCATATAGCCAACCTGAGTCTAAGCATAAAAGCAACAATACTAAGTAACAGAACTACAGACTGGATTCTACATGGAGTGTATACACAACGGGTTTTGGAATTAGCTTTTGTTTTGGTTGGTGGGGTGCTGGGGAAACCACTGTGTTGCAGGGTGTGATAAGCAATGGCTATGGTAAAGGCCCAAGTGCTGAACCTCAGCCTTGGCTGTGAACACAGGGGAGCCTGGCTAGGAAGAATCCAGAAACAGTGATAAAATTAAAACCTCCCTGCTTCTTGTTATAAGGAAGGTACAGGCAATTGTAAGGACCCCCGCAGTAAACTACTCCTCCAGACAAAATGCTTGTGCTATCCAAATTCTAAACAATTATCTGTTTCCAGGCCAGAGAGCTCCCGCTGCCTGCTTTTGATACACTACTACTCAAGAGTAAATTCAAACAGCAGACCCAGACTCGTGAGAATATCAATGAAAGGAAATCAGGTCTTGGATGAAATTCAAAATCTCTCCCCAGTTCGTTTTATTTTTAAGTAGATGTGAATAGATAACTCATCAAGATAAAAATTGTGAGCTTGAATTTACATTGTAATTGATTTAAAATATTTGAAGCATTTCATGAACATCTTTAATAAAGTGATGATTCTTGTTAATAGATTATGGCTTCTATGTCTCCATTACAATTCTGAAGAATACAATTAATTAAACAGAAATTAGCTGAATACTGATAGGAAAGAAGAGATTTGCGTTAGTAGATTATATATACTTGCTGGACCCAGAAAAGGAATGTAAAAATTGCATAAGTAGTTAGGACCATAATATCTAGACTCACGAAGAAGGTGCTTGTTTTCTCTTCCTTCATAAATTTGAAACTAAACATCGTGATGAAACACAGAAGAAACAAATCGCAAGCAAAGGAAAAACAAAACTAAGTACTTAAACATTTCATATAGCAGATCACAGACAAGAATTGTTGGGGGGGGGAAGCATTTCATAGAGAAGTGTGAAAGTTACTTTTTTAAAAGTAAAAATTTATTTTTACTTTTTTGTGGTGTTTTGCCTGAATATATGTGGTTTGGATGTACTTGTCCAGGGAGTGGCAATATTAGGAGGTATGGCCTTGTTGGAGTAGGAGTGGCCTTGTTGGAGGAAGTGTCTTAACTGTGAGAGCTGATAGACAGTCTGCTCCTTGGCTTCCTTTGGATGAAAATATAAAACTCTCAGCTCCTCCTGCACCATGCCTGCCTGGATGCTGCCATGCTCCCACCTTGATACTAGACTGAACCCCTGAACCTGTAAGCCAGCCTCAATTAAATGTTGTCCTTTATAAGAGTTGGGTCACCATGTCTGTTCATAGCTATAAAACTCTAACTAAGACATCATTTGTATGTGTACTGTATGCATGACTGGTGCCCTCAGGATCCAAAAGAGGGCACCAGATGCTGTGGACTGGCGCCAGGGAGTATTGCAAATGACCACATGGGTGCTGGGAACTGAACCTGGACCATCTGGAAGAAAGCAGTGCTCTTAGCTGCCAACCGATTCCTCAGCTCTAGAAAGAAAACAATTCCAAAAGTGTATACACACCATATTAGAAGATGGAATGACTTGCATTTCTAAGATATAATCATTTTAATTTAATATATGGTTAATGACATCCAGATGAAAATCCTTTTAGTGATTTTGCGAATGGATTAGTCAATTTGCATTGAATGAAAAATGAACAGGTAAGAAAAAAATATCTTTGAAAAGATGTTTGATAAATGAAAAGTAGGGGTTCTTTTCCTCATTCTATAAAACATTAGTGTATTATAAAACTTTAAAAGATAAATGACAGTATTAACATCATAATTAATTGACTATAGGCAGTGTGCTATAGCTCAGTGATAAGAGTATACAGGGAACTCATTTCTTTCCTCAGCCTTACTGAAAACCAATAGACAGAGAGACACACCTGGCAAAACATGATTCATAAGCATTTAGAAAGCAAGATCACTGTGGAAGCCTATGGGTATCGGAAAGAACTAGTAAACATAGAACATTCCTTTCTTATATTTGCAAAGACCCAACCCATGTAAATAAAAAACGTGAAGAAATTTAAAATTTTAGATGAAAATTATTATTGCATGGTGTTGTAATGATCTAAGGAAAAAGGGAAATCCAACACATAAGACACAAGCAACAAAGCTTAGTTATATGCATATGCATACAAACTTCTGTAAAGTAAAATAAATACATAGAACATGAAAACAAAACAAAAACTTCAAACAGGCACTGTGGCCCAGAGCTGCAAGCCCAGCTGTTTGTAACGGTGAGGAAGGAGAGTTCTGTCTGAAACCAGCTGAGGTTTGGTTATAGAGTTAGACTCAAACCAAACCAAACCAGACCAAGCAACTCTTCAGGTTTGGAAAATACAGTTTTGTGATTTTTACAGTTGTCAAAGGAGAGGATGCCCAAATATTCAAGGATCCTCTTATATATCAACAAATGGTCCAAATGCGTTGTAGAAATTCTTAAAGAAATAATTAAAACATTAAAAAGCACACATGTGCACACCCAAGTTAAATAAATGGGACCAAAACATGAATAGGTTAGTCACAGAAAAGACACTTGGAACAGAATAGCACACGAAAATTAGTAGTAATAGTAAATGCTCCATAGCTTAACCTGGAGAGCTGAAGAAGAGGGGTCATCTCCAGACTGAACTCACTTCCTCTGACAGATTGGGTAGGTGACTGATTTCTGATAATTAAAACATGCTTTTTTCAATTCAAATTAAAAAAAAAAAAAAAAAAAAAAAGAACTGGTTATTCAACAAACCTCAGGTTCAAACCAGTTCAGGGCCGCGGTGGAGCTACTGCGTGGCTAAGTAACTTTTATAGGTGAAAGGAAGGTGTGTACAAAACAATGAGTGAGACCTGGAAAGACAGTTTAGCTATAAAACGGTAAGATGCGCAACCAAAAGAAAAAGAAAGAAAACAGGGATGGAGGGGGAGGGAGAGGGAGGAGGAGGAGGAAGGAAGAAGGTGGGGTGTGATGTGCAAGGACAGCTGGACTTATGGTTCACCTGGTGTCTGTCTTATGCTTGCATGCCGATGGTAGCCAGACCCTTAGCCAGAGCGATTGGTGGAGACAGAAAATTGAGACCAGAGTAAGTTATGGTCTTTTCACAGTCAAGTTTGCTTACATTCATTATATATTTTTAAAGATTTTATTTATTTATTATATGTATGAGTACAGTATAGTTGTCTTCGGACACACCAGAAAAGGGCGTCGAATCCCATTACAGGTGGTTGTGATCCACCATGTGTGTGCTAGGAATTGAACTCAGGACCTCTGGAAGAGCAGTCAGTGCTCCAACCGCTGAGCCATCTCTCCAGCCCAATTCATTATGTTTGCGAACGTCTTTAGGCCATACTTATAAAATCTGGGGAAAGTATCTTTAGACCGAACTTAGTTCCATTTCATAGGGGCAATAGCGGGAGGGCTTACAGTATCTGTTCCTGACGAAGAGCGAACTAAGTTTACACAGATGCATAGGGCTGTTTGTCATCAACACCCCAAGTCTTTATCAACATTTCCGATTCTTTCCCCTGCCCGTGCTTCCGTGGACAAGGGCCAGAACACATCTAATACATGAGCTGTGTTGACTGTGGGAAAGTGTCACTTCCAAGTACAAAAGCAAGAGGGCTGGTGTGTGGAATTCCCTATGCTCCCATGGTGACCCACCAACATGCCGTGAAGTTGTGGACATTAAAGAGCTATAACATCACTACCAGAAGAGAGGAGGCAGTTACAGCGTTTATAGAGGAAAGTAGATAAGACTCACAAAAGTTCAAGTAGCCGCACTGAAAAGAGAGGAAGAAGAACCAGGGGCCCAGGGCCGTGGTTTCTTTTAGTTTTGTGACATTGCCTTCCTTCCATGGTGATTAGAGTGTTAGAAAATCTGGGCTTCCATTTCTTTAGGCTTGGCCATGAGAGTATTTAGTAACATTTGGTTTCACTTTGTACTCACTCGAGGGTTGGTCTGGGTGATGTAGAACTTAGGATCTGCTTAAAAACTATCGACTGACCCTTTGTCTTCTTTTTGTTTGTTAGGTTCGGGTCAATTTAAAGCCCTGGCATTGGTTCATCTTCAACCTTGTAGTTACTCGAAAGCATAGTGTGTTTATAATTTACTGAAAAACAGGTGCTGGCTTACTTTTAATCTTGCAATGTCTGAAGATGAGTTCTAAGCAGCTTTTCTGTTACAGTATTTAAAGTCTTTCCCCTCGAAATTATTTAAATTCCAAATTTCTGGGGTATCGCTGATACCTGCATGGTAGGTATTACCTACCCTGCTCTCAGTCTCAGGGGAAGCAGACAGACAGATACTCATTTGTCCCCAACGCTGTCTGGGAAGCACATGCCTGCAGAAGGCTTTTTACCTCCTTTCATCCTGCACAGTGTTCCTATCAATAAAATGGAAGCAACCATTAGAGCTGAGTTTACCACATAGAGTACATCTGTCCAAGAGGTTCTAGGACTCTGGTGGGTTCAATCTAAAGAGGGAAATGTGTATCGATCCACTGAGACATAAGGGAATTGATAACAACCTGTGTGCATGGATACAAATGTGCGTTGCCCATACAGTTATAAATACATACAATTGTACACACAAATACATACATAGTTAACCTTTGTATCTATAGGTTCTACATCCACCGGTTCAACTAACTGTGGAACAGAAGTATTTGTGAGGAAAAAATGTGCCTGCATAGAGATTACCTTATGGTTATCACATTAGTTGTGAAAAGAACATTCACTGAATTTTGTCAGAGCAACCTAAAGACAATACTGGGCATCTGGGAGGACATATACTGTCTATCTGAAGACACTACATAGTTTTACATAAGGATCTTGCACATCTAAAGATTTTAGTATAACTAGAGCCCTGAGGATCATATCTGATAAATACAGAGGGAAAAATGATTAGCTGATGGATTAAGAAGGTAAGAGAAAACAAGTACTGATTTCTCAAACACGAAAACATTTAACAATTTTTTAAGGGAAGAATGACTTCCTAACACAGTATAGTAAAATCAATCCAGGAGAAAATTTGGATGACTCCCAAATAACATTTTTTTTAAATAGAAGTGAAACTTGTACTCAAAGCTTTGTTCCTGTTATGAGAATTGCATCCTAGAAAATAATATTTTAAATATCAAAAAAATCACAATCTAAATAAAAATGACAATCTGGAGACAATGACGTTTTTCAGTATGAGACTGATGCCTTAATATTAAAAATGTTATAAATGATTAATTTAAAATGCCAGCATTACATGCACAGTAAAATGATTATGAATTCATAATTGATATAATTCATAGATAGTAAAATTATAGATAGCTACCCTCTATAGCTATCAGCAAATGAACCCATGACAAGGAGCATGCTTGAGTTCTTTGTTCAAATAATAATCACAGAACATCACCAGAACTGATCTGTTGGGCAAATAAATACAGGAAAAAATATATACATATAAATATTTATGAATAGTGTGAAAATAAATAATTTGGGAATTTAATTTTTAAACATGGTTGCACATGTATATATGTCCAGCTTCCTTTAGTAGTGGTCTATCATTAAAAATACATGTAAGTGAATGTGTGTGCATAAGAGAAACACCATTGGCTCTTCTGTTTATAAACCAAGATCCTAAGGTTGATAATAAAGATCCTATCAAGATTGCCTTGGTTGAGGTGTGTGGTGTGATATATTGAGAGGCCTGTCCTTTAGATAAGATGATGTAAATAATCATCACCTTTTTGGTAAAGTGGCTTTTGAGACATAGCTGAAACTTTCACTAAAAGCTACTGTGCTCCTATAAGGTTTTTCATCCCTAAGATGAACACCACGTCCGAAGAGGCCTGAGTGTATTTCTACCTTGTAATTGTACAAGAAGAATTCTTTTGTGCAGTGTTACAGGCTAAATGCATATCAGGAAATCCTCTTTCCTCCCTCCTGACATTTCTGTCACTTAATTCAATGAAAGTCCCCCAAAATACAGTATGACTCAGAATATTGGAGCTGTGGCTAAGCAAGAAAAGTTCATTCAAAATTGATTTTCTTTCAGGCATCCTTGATATTCCTCATTTCAATTGTTCACCTCTATCATGGGGCTCAGGAAACACTCAGGGAAGTTGCCATGTGCTGCGGCCTGCTGGGGACATGAAGGAATGTGGATCAGGGTAGTCACAACAACATCAACCCAATTCTCCAAGGTAGCTGGCCAATAATGCTGTCCTAATTGAATAACTTATCCGCAGCGATTTCCCCTGGGAGAGCCAAAGGCTCAGCCTCAGCAGAGAGCCAGATGGTGCCGCATAGACAATGAAACCTGTAATTTTCTCTTGCCATTGGACATGTGAGCAGTGGGCTGTTCCTGCTTATTCTTCAATATTTTATTGTAATAGTCCCTTCCCAAATTATAATGTGCCGTGAAGCAGCCGAAGATGGGTTCAGTGATACAAATCATATTTAATTTATCATACCTCTAGCTCACCGAACAACTTACTTGGTAATCAGTAGCTGTATATGTCAGAGTCAGGTGCAAACTGAAATGAAAACAACAGGAGGAAGCCCAATTAAAACCAAAAAGGGAGATGAGTCTTTGGAGCTGTCTGCATTAATAGCAGCCAAGCCTGGGCCTGGCAAGTGCATTTAAATACTGATGGGTTTAGTTCTGTGGACCATTCACACCCTAGGTATTGGGGAAGACAATGGGGAGGTTCTGTTTTCTGCTGGGAGCCTTGGATCTGGAGCAGGATGGGGGCTCTGTAGCTTTTCCTCTGGTAGTGGGAGCCAAAGTTGGTAGCCAGTAAAGCACAGGCTTAAAGGGCACACTGAGACAGCCCATCAGCAGGCTAACAACACAACAGATGACAGGCCCAGAGGCAAAACCAGGGCTGCCAGCCCATCAGCCTGCACAAGCTTGCCAAGGAGCAGCTGCAGCAATGGAAGAGGATCATCCAGAGTTGAGTACTGGGACCTCGTTGGGGCCAAAAGGGCTTCATGTCTCACAAACAGCTTTCCTGTACAGAAGGCCCCTCTTAAAAAAGAGTGTGAAGGAACCAAGGTAGAATACATGCAGAGAAAGGAGACCTCTCTATCGCTCTGTGTGCCGTGAATGTCTTCCGGGTAGTAACTCTGTCTTGGTGCGGTCCACTCTGCCAAGCTGTGTCTCTGCGGTTTGCCCACAAGGAAGAAAGCTTTCATAGCTGCAGCAAGTTAGTACATCATTAGATTTAATGGACACACAGGGGTCCAGAAAGATAAGCTTGGAGGTCATAGGGCAGCCTAGGTCTGCCAGCAGTCATTGAAAACAGGTGATGTGCCTGGGTTAATTTTAGTGTAGAGAGGTAAATCAGAGAGGCAGCACCACTAGCACACTGCTATGGATAATTCATGAAGCCTCTGGTTTGTATTAGACACCCAACATGCCTTTCAGGAAAAAAATGACACAACAATTAATATGTCACATTATAATGATCCACTTGGAGGAAGATAATTGCACCCAGCGTCAGATAGTTATTAGGTCAGAGGGAATGCTCATCCTTCCAAAGACAGCAGCCCCTATTCACTCTGGCTTCCTACTGTAAGTACAGTATTGTATTCATAATCACACAGGCTGCAGCCAGGAACATGGGGTTTTATCTGCGTTTTCTCTATTTGGAATAATACCCTGATGATTCCCTACACAGCAAACTCAGTCATGTGAGACACAAATGAGCTGGATGAAAGACAGACCGCTACACGTGGTAAAGAGACTTTCTTTGTTTTTCATATAAAATAAAACAAGAGAACAGTCCCTCTGAAGACTGGAGAATATATAACAAAACCTATCAGAGCTGAGTTTACTCATGTGTAAAGGAGAGATTTCCTTGTTATTCATCTAATGCAGGAGGACATCAGTCAGTCACATCCTGACCTCAGAAGACCTTCTTCAATTTCTGGTATCACAGCTTACTGGACAAAGGATTTAGACAAGTCATTTAACCTGACCGAGGTTGGTTCTCATTTGAAAAATAGAAATAGAATTATTTTTTACATACATTTTAGCTTCTAGATGTTTGGAGGAAGCCAAAGACTAGAAGATATTTTGGTACTATATGGGATTATGTAAATATTATTTATTAACTGGTTCTGGTTAATGATGAAGGTTAATTGATGGCCAGATGCATTGTTTCTTAAGTAGAGAGCTTTACTTCAAAATAAAACTGAGAAATGGATTCCAGGACGAATAAAGAGATGTCAAGACCAGGGGTGGGGAAAGGACCAAGTGCCTGTCCAATTGGGACGGTGGAACTAGAAGGCCTTCTGACTCATTTTAAATGGATTGGGTTTTTCATCATTTCCTCAAGCATGGATGTGGTCATACATTAAAATATAAGTTTACTATATAACCCAGACTTCAGGCTAAACACGTTTAATCCCAGCATTCAAGAGGTGGAGACAAGAGATTCAGATGTTTCAGGTCATCGTTGGCTGCATAGCAAGTCTGAAGCTACAAGAGACTGTGTTCTGAGGTTTTTATGTCTGAACTGGTTAGTGTTAAAAGGTATTTAAAGTAAATAAACTATCAGAGCATTTAAAATATTTGATAATACTCCATAGATAAGAACAGTTTCTATACTTTGTAAAGAGTCACATTCCCATGTGACCCAGTAGCAAGTACTAAATTTAAAAGAAATAGACATCAGCCTTGAATTTTGGATAGGCCATGACTAGAGCCTGTAAGGAGACCTGCTTATGAGAAGTAAAACTACCACATAACATATAACAAACAGCAAAGTAGAGCCATCCTGAGAGACAGACATGGTGATGAACCTGTTAGAGACACACAGTATAAGTTCAGAATGGAGACTTTAGGAATGTCTATCGGGAGATCAAGGGTTTCTGAAAAGCCTCATGTTCTGTGAAGCACTTAAAAATGAAGAAGACAGATAGGTAAAATAGGATTGCTAGTAGTAGTCAGTGTCTCACTTGATATCCATGTAACCCTACCTGCAAAGTGCTATCTTGTCATTTCTGTCCTTTGCTAGTAAATAAAAATAAGTCAGTATGTCCAGGACCTATCAAAGTCAACATCAGAGAATCGATTGGTTTGCTGTGTCTCTTGGGAGTCTGTGAAGTATTAAGTAAGAGGAAACGTTGTATGTAGAGATGCTTAAGGGATCTTAAGGTATAACTGCAAAAACCATGCACCCGCGGATCATTGGATAGAGCCACAGAATGAGACAGTGGGAATAGAACTGAGTGATCTAGCAGCAGTGCTCTGTTGTCTTCCTGGAGGACAGAACTAAGTATTAACAATGGTCCTAAGTTCTAAGCTCCTTGGACACTTAGGTAAAAGTGATTTAAACATAAATTAAAACTGCCATTTAATAATAATAGTTATTTGGTCATTTCCTGGCTGCTATTACTTTTCCAGACTTGGGACTCATCAATGGTAGCCAGAAATTCACATAGATTTATTGATTCCTTCTGTTGTCAAATCACTAATGACTTGTTCTGAGGCTCCCATCACTTCTGGCCATGCATCATCCACATTCCAGAACTGTTATATTCTCTTTCACTACTGGGAAGACCCTCTTTAACATTCTGATCACTTGTCAGTTATCCATCAATTTTTATTCCCTCTACTGTAGTGAGAAATAATGTCCATGGACTCATGGCATAATGTATCCTAAATGAGTAACTATTATTCTGGTATAACAATAATCATAGGTCCCTAGCCTACATGATTAATACAGATTTTCTGATTCTAGAGTGTAGCTGGGGTTAGAAAATCCTGACTGTAAATGTAACTTTTATCCAGATGTAATTATAGTCTTGAAGGTTTACCGCTGCATTAGCTTGGCCTTGCTTGGTCTTTCTGAACTCTAGCTGACTGATTCAATTCCGCTGTTCTAGCACAAACTCCTTCCCAAGCTGATTGGCTCAATCTGGCTTCTCTCAGCTCCTCACTGAATTGCTCTGTTTACTCTCAAACTAACTCTGATAATTTGTTCTAATGTGGTTCCTTGCTCTCTGATTTCAACTGTCTCTGCTGACTGGCCCTGAACTGAATGAACTCAAGAAGGAACTCAACTCCACTGAGCTGCACTCACTGCATTGACTGTCCACTGACTGACTCTACTCCACTGCACTGAACTCAGTGAATAGAACTGACTGTCTTAACTGCCATCTTTCTTTCTGTGCCACTCTTACATAGCCTCCCTTCCTGTCCTTGTGAGAATTAGTCATATCCTACCACTGACTCATTGTCAAGTCTTCTGTGATTCATCACTTTGCCCCTCAATTAGACATCATTTTCAAATATTTCTGCTTCCTTCTATACACTAACCTTACTTTCACTGTTTGAGATTAAAGGTGTGTGCTAAGGGCGTGTCTGTATTCCAGCTGTATCACATAGACCTCTGAGGTCTTTGGATGTGATCCATTTCCAGAGCTATACTGCTGAATTAAAATTCCTCTACACCTGATCTCTAAAATCATAATGTAAAGACTTCTGCTCAATAGCCACACTTTCTCCCCATTCACATTTGACCACTTTCCATTTCATTGACTTTTTATTCCCACAGTGACCTATAATCAATCCATTGATATGTTTAAAAAAATCACTTCATTCTTTAGTTCCTCTTCGATATCATTCACTGAAGCATGATTTGTAGCTGACTTTGTTCAAAGTTAATAATATTCTTGTTATTCCCTCTGTTTATCATACCTACCTAGCAAAATCTTAGCTCTGATTAAATTTACTCTACCTAGTTCTTTCTGGCATCCCAGTAGCTGAATACAGCTAAGAAAAGATACAATTTTGTGGACTAGTCTGATTTCAATTTATGATGAGATATTCATGTACATGCTTCACTCTGCTAAGTAGTCCCCTCTACACATCCCCTTATAAGTTGGATCTTACATATCTCCCACAGGTCATCTGTTATAGACCTTTTCAAAAAAATTTGAGGCTTTTGGAAGGTTCTTAAACTCCTGAGGGGTGGAGTCTAATGAGAGGAAACATTATGGTTATGCCATTGTGTGGGATATGGGTCTCTGGCCTCTACTTCTTTGGATGCTTCTAAGAAATCCTATGTCACCAAAGAAAGCTCTCCTCTGTCCTTCCACAACAATGTGCTGTGCCACCACAAGCTAAAAGCAAGATGGCCAAATGACCATGAATGGAAAACTCCGGAACCATGAAACAAAGTATTTTTTTCTCCTTATAGGTTTATATCATGTATTTGTCACAGTGATAGAAAACTTACAAACACATTCCCTAGTTATTTTACTCTACAGATTCTTCTAGGTGCTTATAATATATCATGACTATAGCAGGTTGAATATTGAAACCAAAGATATGTTTACCTATTGCCTGTGAATATGACCTCTTTGAAAACAGTCTTCTTGATGGTATAATTAAGGATCCCAAGATGCTGGGTTTAGAGTGGGCTCTGTTCCAATGATGTATCCTTATAAGAGAAATGAGAGAGGGATTTGGAACTCTGTAGTTCCAGAAAGAGCATCATGTGAAGATGAACAGGTACATCTAAAATGGAGAGGCCAGAAAAGCCTCTTCAGACGCAATCCTCCAAGGAAGCATGGCTCTGTTCCTTCATTTCAAATTCCTGTTTTCTGAAACTGTGAATGCATAAACTTATCTTAGCCTCAAAGTTTGTGATAATATTTCCCACATCAGGAAAGTAGTACCCCAGCACAACTTTTTACCTCAATTCCAGTTCTGTTTTCCTGCTCCTTCAACCCACAGGTGACCTTACTTAGAGCTTCACTAGCAAACTGGCACAATTAGAAAGAGCAGTCTCACGGCCCTCCAAGTTCAATAAGTGAGTGTCCTTTTCCAATCAGAGACACTTGCTCATTTGTTCATCTTACTTAAATATGAACTAAATAATCCCTCTTTTGTTGGTATGTAGTATCAAAGATATCTACTACTGAATCTGTACTCACTGGCTCAACTGCAAGCTCATTGTCTGAGTTCAAGATGTATGAGTGTGTGTCCTGCTCTCCCTGTTACTTTAAAACACCGTTCCAAAATGTGCTTCCTCTTTTTCCTGCTTCTTCGAAAATTATGCCAGTCACCAGGGTAGTGGAGACTCAGTGTTTCTATCTTCCCCCTTTCTACTCAACACCCTTTCACCAAATCTCTCTTTGCACCACTCAGCTGAAACAACCCCTGTCAAGCCTCCAGGATCTTCTGTTTTGACAAATGCTGTAGCCAAATCTCTGCTCTCATTTTTCCCAAAATCTGAAGGAATCTGGAAATCCTACTCATTGTTGTTGCCATGACAGGCTGAAATAATCGAAGAAGGAAATTTGTGCATAGTTACTAATTCTGTCTTTTCTTTGTGCTTCTGAACATGCCTTTTAAATCCCAATAGAGGGTTTGAGATAGGTTGCTTTGTTTGAATCTCATCAGAGTCATTTATATGAGCTAAATGATCCAGGAGGACTTTTAGAGGTGGCATGAAAAGCCACAGCATTAAAAAAAAAAGAAAAAACAAAACTTTTTTTTTCCCCCAAGCAAAACTGGAATTTCTTCTAGCAGGGATCATTGATAAGATACAAATACAAATTACAATTACTAAATACCACATGGAAACAAGTTGAACATTTTCCCCATATGTGTTGTGGTTACTTGTTTTTCTGTCTGTGACAGATAGGGAATGTATAACAGATAAATACTGTAGCTAGTTCTCAAAATCATATTCTAAGTTGTGAAAACATACCCAGCATGGGGCTGGGCTGTGAAAGATTTTGTGATGCCAGATATGAAATTGGAGACAGTCTTGTTTAACATTAATGTTTATAAGTATTGTCCAAATCTGACAAATGGATGCTAGCAGGAATCCAGATTGGGAATCAGAGGAGCAGAGCTAAAAGGAAAGTGAGGTAATGGCTTCTGTCTTTGCTCATGAATATGCATTCTCCCCAGGGACAATATGTCTAGAATAAGAGAGAAAGGGAGGGAGGAAGAGAGGGAGGAAGGGAGGGAGGAAGAGAGGGAGGAAGGGAGGGAGGAAGAGAGGGAGGAAGGAAGGGAGGGAAGGAGAGAGAGAGAGAGAAAGAGAGAGAGAGAGAGAGAGAGAGAGAGAGAACAGCACTATCAGCTAATGACATAGGTGAAAATTCTCCTGTTGTTTATTCCCAGATCTCTCCCAAGGGGTCAACAGGATTTCCCCAGTAGCACTGTGCTGCTGACTTCATCTCTCTGTCTCTCTGTCTCTGTCTCTCTCTCATTCCTCCTTCTCTTCTCCCTTCTTTGCTTTCTTTCTTTCTCTTCTCTTTTCTTTTCTACTCATTTTTACTTCACATATATTAATCCTACAAACTAAAAGATTATATTATGGCATCTTCATTCTACACACAATGGAACTGCTTTCTAGGTCACTCCCCTACTTTCTGTGCTAACATTCAAACACAGGAAATTGAGACACTCGCAAATTTTTGCAGAAGCTCTAGCATCCCTCACAAGAACTGGTGTCTTAATATGCAGCACCTCACTTGGATGTAAGGTTGTTTGCAGATGTAACTGGTTAAGATAATATGTACTCCCTATCTGATCTGACTAGGATCTTTATTAAAAAGGAAATACTTGGCACAGACCAAGGCACGCTCACAGGAAACAGTGTGTGAACATGCAGCTTGAAATGGGAGTTGTGCCCTCCACGGAGAGTCCTCATGTGGAAGCCCTAACCCTCAGTGTGACTATGATCCATGTTACACAAGATAATAAAATATAGAACCCTGCTCTGATGGAATTAATCTCTATAATAAGAGATGAAGGACTGCTTTCTAGCTCCATCTGTCTTCTTGCCCCTCCCAGGAACTTCCTGTGATGACACAAGTGGAAAGGTCAGCAACATGAGGTTTTTTTTTTTTTTTTTCCAGAAATGGAGTAAACCTTGAAATTGGACTTTCTGGCCTCTAGACCTACATCAGCCTCCTGCATGATGGAACAATGGGGCATGTGCCAGCACATCCAGTCCTTGAATGTAACCAGAGGGAAGTATATGATTCTGTCACAACCCACATTTTGGAATTTGGCCTGCTTATGACATGCTATTTGCCGGTATTCAGGTCTGGAACTTTCAGTGTCCATTTTTTTATTAGTATTTCTTTAGCAAAATGATTTATAGAAAATGCAGTACTTGGCAATTCTAGGAAACACATGAGTATAATTTCACTTTCTTCTTTTTTTCTTCTCTTTTTTAGATTATAATATAATAAATTATTACCCCCCGTCTTTCCAAACCTTCTCATATACCCTTTGTTCTCCCTTCCTTTTTTAAATTCATGGCCTCCTTTTTCATTATATATATATATAGTATATATATATATATATATATATAGTATATATATTGTATATATTATATATTGTATATATTTTATATATTGTATATATTATATAGTATATATTATATATTGTATATATTATATATTGTATATATTATATATTGTATACATTATATATACATTGTATACAAATATACATGTGTGTATTTGTAACCTACTCAGTCTACTTAATGTTACTTGTATATATTCTTTAAAAATATATATATATGTATATATGATAATCCCAAGTCTCTTTTCCTCTGTTTCTAAGAATAACCACAAAGTCAACTTTTGAGATGGGTAAACTCATAAACACAAAACAAGCAAACAAATTCATTAAAACTTTAAGCAGATAGATAGATAGATAGATAATAGAGATAGATGGTAGAGAGATAGTTGATAGAGAGATAGATGATATGAGAGAGAGAGAGAGAGATAGATCACATATTCCCAGAAAGAAAATGTCTTGAAAAGTGAATGAAAGCACTTGAGCTTTAAGCCCAGCTTTACAGTAAAACGTATACATTTCAGAAGACAGTCTCTCAGCCTCAGAGCCCAGATGTTCAGCTGTGAGATGGTGCACGAAGAGCCATTTACCTCAGACAGCTGCTTGGTGGGTCTCTCAGAGGAACACTGTGCTAGGCTCCTGTCTGTAAGCACACCATAGTGTCAGGCCTTGGAGCCTCCCCTTGAGCTGGGTCCCAATTTGTGCCGGTCACTGGACTGCCTTTCCCTCAGTCTCTTCTCCATTTTTGTCCATACAGTTCTTTTAGGCAGGCACGATCTGGGTCAGAATTTTCGACTGTGGCATGGCAACCCCATCCCTCCACTTTTTACTGAAGCTGGACGCTATGAGTTCCCTCTCCCCATTACTGGACATTTCATCTTAGGTCTCTCCCTTTGAGTCTTGAGAGTCTCTCACCTTCTGAGACAGATTCAGATACTGACACCCAACCATTGGACTGAAGGCAGGGACCCCTGTGGTTGAATTAGGGAAAGGCTGGAAGGAGCTGAGGAGGTGGGCGACCCCACAGGAAGACCAGCTGTCTCAACTAACCCGGACTCCTGAGACCTTTCAGACACTGAGCCACCAACCAGACAGCATACAAGAGCTGGTCTGAGGTCCGCGACACATGTACAGCAGAGGACTGCCTGGTCTGGACTCAGTGTTAGAAGGCACACCTAACCCTCAAGAGACTTGAGGCCCCAGGGAGTGGGGAGGCCTGGTGGGAGGGCATCCTCTTGGAGACAGGTTGGTGGAGAAGAAATGGGATTAGGAACTGTGGGAGGGGGGACTAGGAGGGGGGGAATGGCTGGACTGTAAAAAAATAATAATAATAATAAATTTAAAAAAATTAAAAAACGAACCACTTAACTCTAAAACGCATTGGCTCTGACATTCCAGGGTTCCTGTGCCATTTGAGGTTCATCCTCACCTATTCTGGGCTCTGCTCCTGCCAAGGTCGGGGACCATAAACTTGATGGAGCCATGCAGTTGCCCCAGGTAGCGATGCAAGCCTCTGGCTCTCCTGCATGGTTCGAACGCCAGCTCTACCCAACAAACATCAACGCAGCGGCCCGCAGCCATTCCATGAAACATTTCCTAATGCAAGGCACTTATGCCCACAGGTTTTCCTCGTTATTATTTTCAGTCTCACTGCACACTTGGCTTCCCTTTATCTTTTAAATTGTTTTGGAAGAATTCCTGTTAACTGGAAGCATGGCTAGCATTGGCCATGTTGGCACTGTTCTTCCACTTGTGTGGAGTTCACTTCTTTCTAGAGCTCTTACCTATTGCCGATGTGAGGTCTGGCTTTGTTGCTGTTGTTTTGTTTTGTTTTCCTTTGCTTTAATGTTATCCCAAGTTCATTCTCCCTGTCCTTAGACATAATGACCCACAAAACAGATTGGGTTTAAGCTACCCTTGCTTTTGTGGTTCTTTTGCTCTGTTATCAGCATAATACTAAATTTTGAAATAAAGCTCTCTGCTCAATATAATGCTATGAAAGAATCTAGTCTTCATTATCATAAGATATGTGAATGCTGGAATCAAAGCAGGAAGATCAAATCAGATTCACTATTCTATGTAGAATCTTGACAGAAGAACAGTTTGGTTTGTACCTTATATGAATTATCTCCTTGAGAGCTGTGGTGGAGAGACCAACTATTAGAGAAAAACAAAGTGAGATAAAGTTAAATAAGAAAAGCATTTGTAAAGTTCAAAGTAATAGCTACACTTAGCGTTAGAATAAAATGACATTAAAATAACTATTGGATTTTCTTTGGGTATGATGAATATACTTGGAACTAGACAGAGGTAGTGTTCGGTCAGCACTGTGAGCATACTAATTTTCATCAAATTGTTAATTCTATAAGGGTTAAGTTTATGTTTGCGTGTGGTGGTTTGACTATGATTGGCCCATTGGCAGTGGTACTGTTAGGAGTCGTGGCCTTGTTGGAGGAAGTGTGTCACTGTGGGGGTGGGCTTTGTGACTCACACTCCTAGCCACACGGGAGACAGTCTTCCTGTTTGCCTTCACAACAAGATGTAGAAATCTCACCTCCTCCAGCACAAAAACCTCAGAACCAGTAAACCAGCCCCACTTAAATATTGCCAGTTATAAGGTTTGCATTAGTCATGATGTCTCTTTACAGCAATGGAAACTCTAAGACACTCCCTTAATGAAGAAGTGGGGGGGGAGAGGGGGTCAGGGTGGAAGAGAACAGGAGAAGACAGATGTAGAGATTTTGGAGGAGGAGGAGGAGGAGGAGGAGGAGGAGGAGGAGGAGGAGGAGGAGACCTGAAATGAGAGTCCCTATGTGATATTTGTTTTCATCTAATGTGAACTGTGGTCAGGGTCTTCAAAGAGTATAGAAGCCAATGGGTCACATGATCAGCAGATGTTCAAATGGAAGGAACACAGGAACAACTTGGGAATGCATCCAAAGGAAGTGTGTGTCTGTGTGTGTGTGTGTGTGTGTGTGTGTGTGTGTGTGTATGTATATATATGATGTATATGTGTGTGTATGTATATGTATGTATATGCTTATTAAATAATTCTCTTTTAGCTTAACTCTAATATTTTCACTGCACATGTCTTGCAGCAATATCTAAATGTGCATAGAATTAATGAAAAAGTATAATACACTTTATAAATCTATCATCCAACTTTAACACATTTTAGCAATGGGCTGTGTTGACTCTGTACACTATTCCCCTATGCCCAGTTCATTCGCACAGACTACCACACAAACTGCATTTCATTCTGTGCATAACATTCCGTGTCTAACTCTCCACTTCATGGCATTTCATCCAAAGCACCTAGAGGAAGAAACCAGAAAATACACTGTAAACCCGAAATGACATTTCTTCCTTCCCCTTTCTTTCTTCCTAACTGTAATAAGAGGAATAAAGAAAAATTCTCAAAGTTAATGATGTTTTCCCATGCATCAAACATAAATTGGTCACTTCATATTAAGAAGTAAAGGACCATGGATTGCATTGGTTATTGTTTCTTCAATACCTCTTGCGCTACGGTCACACCCTGGTCCTTTTTCTCTGCAGCCCCTGAGTTCTGGAGAAAAATGTGCTTGTCTTACTGTCTTCTTCTCAGTATGTGTGCTTCCTGCCAAATAATCCCATTCTGGCCAGTAGGAACGACTTTGGGATGGATCCAGCTTCTAGTGGACATGGAGACCGTTTGGAAAGAGCTGGCACGTGCATTTTTACAACTTATCATTGCTTCTAGGCATCTTCAGAGGACAGAAAGAAATGTGCATATGTGCACAAGAAGAAAATGGGCACCTTTGTACTGATATTCAAAATCAAATTTAAGGTAACATGCTTTAACTTCATTTCCTTAGTTAAACATTTATTTCATTACTTTTTGGCATTTCATGCTGAAAATGTTCATTTTTAATTTAATCGAATTATATATTTATAAAATAGCGTTGAGATAACTACATTATTTCTTAAAACAAGACAGTTGAAAGGTAGCTTTTGTTTTCATTGCCTGGGGCTGTTTTTGGTATGTGGTTTCCAAACTTACTCAAACTGGTAGAACAGGCATGCTAACTTCCTTCACCTTTGTGACCACCTGTGAAAGCCATCTTCTTCTTACTACCTGTCAGGACAATTGTCTTCACTCAGGGTAGCAACTCTCCTGGAGTAGCTTATTTCAAGTCTGAAGATCCTTGCTTCCATTCTAACCTCCCTTTCTATGGTTGTTGCAACATTTCTGTTAGAGATATGGTTCTAAAACATAGATTTGATTCAAGCAAACAAATAAGCAACTCAAAGTCCACTGACCATTGTCTGAATGTGAAACCCAGACTCATTTTCCTGCAGGTTCAATTCTTCCTTCATAAGGTAATGGGAACCAGTTTACAGAATTTCTATAAAGAGAATTATCGTTGTGGACACAAAGCTCCTCGTCCCTTTATTTCTGCTGTAGAACGTCCTGCATATAGGAAAGGCAGGGGAAAGCATCAACATGGTGGGCATTCAGAAAATAACTTAAAATACCTTAATGTAGCTGGGAGATGGCTCAGTGGGTAAAGCTTCTACTACAAGAGTGCAAGTCTTGACCATGGTTCAGATTTCTTGAACCATGTTTAATTGAACACAGTAGTACACACATGTGTGTTAGTACAGTGAGGTGGAAAATGAACACACGCAAGAATCCACAGAAGCCTGTGAACCAGCTAGCTGGGCAATGAACATGAGCCATCTTAAATTAGGTGGAAAGTGGGGACAGACATCTGAGCTTGTTCTCTGATCTATACAGGTGTATACACCTGTATAGATCTATACACACCTATACACACACACACACACACACACACACACATAACACATACACACACACACACACACCCCAAGCATGCATGCACACATGCAGATTACAAAAACAACTTCAGTGGATGTGTCTCTCTCTTTAACCTTTAAGCCCCTCTTTGGTTTCTCTGCAGCTGTTTCCTTCTTTCTTTGCTTGTCTTGATAAACACACATCATCTCACTGACTCTGCTTTTCTTTTCAGTTGTATAAAGCAGAGGCTTGTGTTTTATTTGTCCCTATTAACAGAATATAAATAGAATTTTCTCACAACTCAAATCTTGACACTTATATCTGTAAAACCAATATTACCAATAGGTAAACTATGATATTTCCCAATAATAACACTTTATCCTTTAGTTAAGTACCACATTTTATAATTTAAATATTATTCTACTTTTTATTCAGTCAGGGGCTTGTGTATACTTCATAATATATGTTCCTCAGATAGCAAAAGGCACCTTGTTTTCATTAACAGAATTACCTCAAATTGCTCTGGATATATTTATTTTTAGTCTAAGGTTGCATTTTACTCCTGTGTAGAAATTTATTTACCTGTTTTACTTTGATATTGAAACATCGTTGAAGACATGGCATCAATTATTTCAACTTACTGATAATCCAACCATCCTCGTGGGTCTGTTTACATGTGATTTTTCTCAAAAATTTTCTTCTCTGAGTTCAGTATTGCTCTTTCTTCTTGATATTATAGGAGTTAGCTTATTCACGTCAGACTCACACATTCATTGCTTCTCTTGTGCTTAAAAATACATTTGCTGTGTCCACAAAGGTTTTGGTATTAGGGTAAATTTTACAAAATTGAAAATTTTGTTTTATTTACATTATAGTTAAGCTACAACTTAATTATAAATTGAAATGAATAATGTAACTTACCATTATTATTTTTAATTAATTAATCTACGTCAGACAACAGTCTTCCCTCCTTCATTATTCTTATTTAAATAATGAAACAATATCTTCATTTTCTTATGTCATCTCAATTTCAATAATGAACAACATAAGAAAGTTGAGACAATGTGCTTTATTCAGACCCTGATCTAGCCCACAAATCTTTCCTTATGGGAAAGGATATTTCTCATATTTTATAATCAATTGCATGATCATACTGATTTTCTTTTGCTGCCTCAGTGACGCTTGAGAAACCCATGACATACACCCACACTGCACGCACACACACACACACACACCGTGTTACTTTTCATGTCTGGGCTGTTTAACTCTTCCCATTGCTCTTATTTGATCGTTCCCCCATTGAAACTAGTGTAACTCATGAGGGTTGCTGCAAAGAATTCCACTTCAAGAGGAGTTTATGTTTTAGAAAAATGTGTTCTGCCCAGCAAACTACAGACATGCATTATGGAACGGAATCTTATTAAATCCTCACTGAAGTGTGCATGTGTGTGCAGGCTAGGTGCTTTGGAAGGCATCATCATTCAAGCCAGGTACTCTGTGACAAATAAAACAGAATGACTTGGTACCTGAGAACATGTGGGTGGTGTACAGATGTGCAAAGAAAAAAATCATGCATAAAATAAACTGTTAATAAATGCAATTATCCCACTGCTTCTCTTGTAAATCCTTCCCTTAGGGAACTCTGAAAAAAGCCAGATGCTGATCTGGAAAGTGTCCCAAAATTATTCCTTTGAAAAATATTAACATTCACATTCAAAAGGTCTTGCCTAGAATTAGACTACAATTTGGCTCCTGACAATTAAAAATGTTTACAAGCAGCAGCATATTGTAGCAGAAGTTTGTGATTGAGAGTGAACATTTTACAGTGGATTAGCAGTAATGTGAGGTTTGGACTTATCTTTAAATAGGATCCTATTTCCAGGGGCACAGATAGAGTCTTCCCTAGGCTTGCTGGTTTTAATCACAACCAAAGGGCTGTTTGCAGAGCTCCTGGTGTGGGCAGGCTACCTCTATCTTTTCTAGGTCATCTGGTATGTTTTCTACTAAGTGCACTGTTAGTTCACACTGTAGAGCCTGTGCCAATGACAGCACAGTATTCTTTATGTGCTGATGGTAATGACCTTATACGTTTGATCTGAATTGAAAGGTAGTTCTTTCTTACTAGAATCGAAGATCTTCCTTTCTATGAGCAGAGATCTAGCTGGTGGAATGGCTCAGGTTAAGCTGAAACGCACCTGTCATTCTACGGGAACAAAGCACTCAGTATTGCTTTTCCATAGTAATTGCAGCATCTGGCTTAGTACCTTGCCGTAGTAAGAGCTTATGAATGTTTTCACAGATTAGAAGATTTTAAAATTTTCAATAAAGAGATGAGCTTACAAAATGAGATAACATAACATGGTGAGTCTGAACTTCTGTGTGTTGGTGCTTTGGAAATAAAACTTTAAAAGTACCAAGACTTTTTTAGGACTTTTTTTTTTTTTTTTTGGTTTAGGTGATTGTAATTTCACTAAAATCGGATGTGCCCTGTACAGTGAAGGAGTTTATAATGTGTCTTAATTTTGTAATAAATGATCAAGTCCTGAGGGATAGGAATTATGTTATGTCTATGATATTGGAATTTTTGATACGTCTAACTTTTTCACATTACATAAAAGAAACATTTTAGGGAATGCAATTACCTTGTAAAACACCAGGAGAGCTACAGTAATGCTCATACAAAATGAACCACCTGGTTCTGATTAAGAACTCACCACTCAGTAAATGGCCTCATTGGTCTGTCTACTGAGTGAGTTTTCAGGACAGAGTAGTTACGTATCTATGTTTATTTTTATTGGTTATTTTGTTTATTGACATTTCAAATGTTATCCGCCGTCTCAGTTTCCCCTCCACAAACCCCCTATCCCCTCTCCCCCTGCCTCTAAGAGGATCTAAAAGATACATTGTTCGGGTAGAAGAAAATCCCAAGTACCACAAGTGATTTTAATCCAAAGAACGAATGGATTTGGGGTTGGTTTGGGTTTCTGAGGAAAGATTTATTTTGTCTCTTGGTTTCAGGTGGGAAGGCATGGTGGAGTGTCTTCATGCTCACTCTGGAAACTCAGGAAGTTGGAAGTGTTGAGTGTACAGATCAGTTAAACACGATCTAGTTCCAGTACTGTTAAATGCACATGTGACTACTTTTAGAAAAGGAGGCCAATGCTGTTTAGTTAATTCGCCAGAGGATAATTGTATCTACTCAGAAAGAGTTCAAGCTTACGGGGAGATTTTTAACTAGTGCTCAGATACTTTTAGGTAGAAAAAAAAAATCAATTCTAAATCCAAGAGGGTAAACAGAAGATGCCACACTGAACCATGAGCAAGGTCTCCTGTAGATTATTAGAACAGTTCACTGTTTATCAAAATGGAAAATATTCATATACTGTTGATATAGATGTTGTATACTGTATAATGATAGATGACAATTTCTCCAGTTTTCCTTTACATGCTTCTGTGGTTCCTGTCTACAAAGTTCCTGCACAATTATATATGAAATACTTTCGTAAATTTCCATTCCTTAGGAAATTGTCCTGTGGCTAAGATCTTGGATCTCTTTGTGTCCCCAACACTAAGGTTGGTGACTGATGTTTACAAGATAGACAAGAGATGGAAGTGGCTTCAGTTCCTTGTATATCAGAGTGTGGAGGAGTGTGCTAGGAAACAAAGCAGCAGCCCCCTGAGTTCTGGGATGTGTCTAACATGAAGCTGTACTGCCAGTCTGACACCAACATCTTAAGTCAAAGAATGATTAACTAAAACACAAAGGAAGGGTTAAATAAAACGGAGTGCTTTTCCAGAGATCCAGGTTTGATTGCCAGCATTCATAATCTTCTGTAACTCCGAATCAGAAACTCTTCTGGCCTGTCTGGGTGCCAGTCATGCAAGTAGTACATAGACATACTTTCAGACAAAGTACAAATAAGCACAAAATAACGATAAAACCAGAAATATGAAGGCCACAGCTTCTTTTCTTCAGTGGAGCATGTGATAGTGGACCTATGATTTTCAGAGAGCTACTAAGATTGTCAGTGAATTACATAATCAACACAATTCTCGTTAGAGATCCGTCATTTTTGAGAAAATTTATTGAAAAATGAATAATTGTTATTTTGACTCTCTAAAATGGGAGGGAAATGAGATTGTGTCCACAGATTGCACAGACATGGAAGACAGACTGTCAGTTGAAAGCTTTTGTGTAGCCCAGCAAGAGCTTCTATAGGAGAGCTGGGGTGTATATAATAACACAGCTGTTAGTTAGGTTGATGCAAATTTTTTTTTAGATTTCTGTCTTTTATCTACAGTCAATTGCAGTTAGATGAGGGAGGCTTGATACTGGCATAGAACACACATAGATAAGTAAAAAAAAAAAAAAAAAGTGTTCACATAAATATGGTATTAAAGCCTAAAAGACTGGAGTGAACCGAAGAAAAACAACATGAGAGAAAGGGAGAAAAACATACTTAAAAAATCTCAAGTGCCCTTGCTGATTCTTGATCAAGAAAGATACTTATGCTAGTAGACACAGGAGAGGAGGGATGGAGATGAACTGTATATAGGACAGTGGTGGGAACATACTGTCAAAGAACAGGGCCAATGGAAGGGAAGCTGATGACGTCATCATGGGTGATGTCATCGTGGGTAATGAAGATGATGGCTGTGGAAGTATTTGTATTTGGCAGAAACTGTTCTGGCATGCCACTTTTATTAACTCATTTCATCCTGGTAGCAATTTATAAAACAGATACTAGTGTTATCCAGACTGGACAGAAACAGGAACCGGAATTTGCTTGGTCAAACAGTTGAATAGTGGTGAGGAAAGGAAGCTAATCCCAGCATCCTGATTCTAGAATGAAGAGAAAGAAGAATGGGGAGTGAGCTGCAGAAAACTGGTTCTCTTCCTGACTCAGCAAATAGCTGCACCATCATGGCCTGGCCATGACATCTTCATCATTACATTATTCTCAAGAGCATAGGAGGGCTGAATCTACTGAATTGTAATACCTCTAAAAAGACAAACCAGAAACCACACCCACAGACTTATAAGAGAGGCCCTGAATATTGTTTTAGATTGTAGTTGTATCACATACCTAATCGTTTATTTCTGCAGCTTGTAGATACGCTCCCTTACTTCTTATTTCTTGTAATTCTTGTTCTCAGGTATTGTTTCTGATTGAATGTATTTACATGTCTGTACTGTCTGTCTCTCTGTCTCTGTCTCTGTCTGTCTCTCTGTCTCTGTCTCTGTCTCTCTCTGTGTGTTTACTTCTCAGGTTTCATAATGAATGCTATCCTCACATTGTAATTACTATGCATATAATGTAGAATATTCTACATGATGTATGTGGTCAGATGGAACTCTGGTAGTGGATAGAAAGGATTCTCCTTGCAGCATTCACATGAAATTCTGGTAGATGACTTTGGAGAAGGAAAGAGGAAAGGCATGCTTCTGTGTACCGTAGACCACACCTTGAGAGAGTGCCTGGTAATGTGGGGAATCCTTCTCACCCAGACTAGAGGTAGCTCTGTCCTTCTCCTGGATAATATATATTCAGAACACATGAAATTGGTATAGTACTTTTCTTTTGGCCCATAAATATAAAATATAATCTGAAACTATTTATTTATTTACTTATTTAGCCTACTTTAAATACTGAAAAACTATAAGTGAATAGAGAAAGCTGGCATTCCCAACTTTCCCCAGCCTCCTTTGTCCAATGGAAGAGCATGCTAGACACAGAATTTTTATCTATCTATCTATCTATCTATCTATCTATCTATCTATTCAAAATTGGATTTCTCTATGTAGCCCTGGCTGTCCTAGAACTTTCTCTGTAGACCAGGCTGGCCTTGAATTCAGAGTGCTAAGATTAAAGGTGTGCTCTAATATGCCTGGCTGGAGAATTTTAATACTTAAGAAAACAGGCCCCTCTTCTAGGTAAGCATTAAGATAAGGACCGAAGCAGAGTCATTCGAAAAAGGGCTCTGTTACAGTACCTGTCTGGGGGTGATAGCCAAGTGACAATTGACAAGGGACCAAGGCCAGCCATTACTTATTACAACAGTGGATTTTGTTTTCGATTGCTTATTTTTGATGGCAAGAACCATACCTTAGTTACCTATAAATTCCCAGCATGTACTAGTTTGGGACAAGTCTTTTTAAAAGTTTGCAAATATTTACAGCTCACAATAATGATATTCAAGATAGGTATCTAAGCAACAGAAACTCTTCAGTTTTCCCCTCCATGAAGACAGCAGGTAGGTAGTGTGAGGATGGAGTAGGGCAGGGATGTATTTGCAGGAACAGTTCAGTGTGCACCTGGTTTCCCCTTCAAGCTATGCATGACTTTTTTCCTTAACCATTTTACACTTCACAAAGAAAGTCAAAGGTCCAGGAGAAGATACAGTTCAACGTGTTAAGCCACTGTGTTGTCTTGCATAATATTTGATTGCTAATTCTCATTTTTAACCTCTGTCTTGGATGTATCAGTTGTTGAGAGAAACATATGTACTTATGGTTTCTCTTAACCTGGTTATCTAGATAACACTCCACTGAGATTCCTTGGATTTGCTTCCTATCTTTAGGATTAAATGAAGGTGACATTTTTATGTGGAATTCTCACAAGGAAACAGAATATTTCATTGACAACAAATAAAGACATAACATAGAATAAACTCCATGGTTGTTTTGTCTTCTTTTCTGAGACAGGATTTGCTCTGTAGCCCAGAGTGACATGAACTTAGGAGCCTCACGCCTCTGGCTCAAGACTGCTGAGATAACAGGCTTTCTCTGACAACTTACATAACATTTTACTTACAGTTAGTTTAAATGTATGAGGAATATAAACATGAAATCCACAAAATAGGGACTAGTGGAAGCTCAGGCATTAAAATTAAGCACACTCAAGTCCTGTTTCTCATTCAATTGCTTCAGAGATAACACTTGGCAAATTAAATTACGGATTTCATCTTTAAATAGTGGTGCTAATATTTTCCTGTTCAGGTTTCCAGGATGACAGGAGTACTGTGAATTGTCTCGCATCATAGGTGCCAGGTAGTCCAAGTCACACTTCTGTTACTCTGTGCCCTTCTTTACATTATTGTTATTATTATCATTATTAATTTGGATCAACAATAGCAGCCTGCATCCATCACTTCACCATGGGGTTTGATGGCTACATTAGTAAATGGTACTGATATTAATGCTAATATATTAACATATTTGACAAACTCTGTCGGGAGCCAAACCCATGAGATGCCAAGAAATTACCCACTGTTCTATGAAGCATAGTCAGTTAAGGTGCAAGGTTAGAAAGGACAGGGCATTTGTGGTCTCAGGTCCCAGGAATTGAAAGAACATCTGGTATTTCCTGAAAACCAGTTATGGTAGTGGGTTGGCCTTGGGCCGTGTGTAAACTTCCCGCCTGACTGTCTTTTTAAGCTGCTGTCTTGAAATTAACTTTGAGAGCTTGATCAGAATATAGACTTGCTTTCCTTCTTCATGTCTCCTGTCCCCCTCCCAAGGTCCCCACTGAACCCCTGCAGGCCGGGGCAAAACTCTAACTACAATTTGAAAAAGTAACAGTTTAAGTGTTTAGCTATTCTGCTTCAAATATATGGAGTTCACCAATATCGTGGCTCTCCTGCTCTCTGCTCTGTACTTTCCTTGTGTATATCCCCATCTGCAATAGTTTGAATGATAATGACTCTCATATGCTCATATAGTAGAATGCATGGAACTGTTTCAGAAGGATTTGGAGGTGTGGCCTTATTGGAGATTTGTTACTGGAGGTGGGATTTGAAGTTTGTAAGTCCCATGCCATTACCAGTTAATGCTCCCTCCCCTACCATTTGTCTGCTTCAGGCTTATATGGAAGCTCTCAGCTACTACCTTAGCACCATGCCTACCTGCGTGCCTTCTTCCATGTTCCCCACCATGATGATTATGTACTATACTACCCTTTGGAACTATGAGCCCTACAGGGTGTTTTCTTTAATAATTTGCCTTGGTTATGGTGTTTTGTCACAACAGTAGAAAAGCAATTAAGACACCACACCATCTTTCTTCATTGAAAACAAACCTTCTTGAGGCTGAGCTTGTTACCAAAGAATAAGCTGTTTGTTCTTCACAAATTAAGTTATACCATAATGTTCAAATGGTTTGTAGATGACTCTTTTCCATTGTTTGCAGCCTTTCTTTGTTGAAATATCTGCTTTGCCCAGTACGTGATTTCCTCAGTGAGGCCAAGCCATGTCTACCATGCTTTGAAAGGAAGTGAAAACATATTTCCAAACACCTGCAAAGCCAGCCACTTGTTGACAAATACACACACATTATTTTGCCCAGTCTAATTAATTCTTTTGGAAATTCTTACAGAAAATTTTCATAAGAATTCTTCTAGAAAAAGGCTTTAGGCACTATAATCTACAAAATGAGAAATTAAGGATCAAGAACTTTTAACTCTTTTCATGACTCTTGAATGTTTATAATTTTATTGTTTGGGAGAATGAAAATAGTCTCTGGGGCTAAGGACAGAGTTCAGTTGATAAAGTATTTGCCTCATAAATATGAGGATCTGTATTTAATCCCTCAAAATCATGTAAAAACCAAAAACATTGTGGTGATTCATACTTGCAACTCTAGCACTGGGAAGACAGAGACAGACAGATCTCCAGCTTTCTGGAATTCTTCCTTACCTAGTTGGTTAGTTCATGAACAGTGAAATACTGGGTCTCAAAAGTAAAAGTGGGTAGAATCTGAGGAATAGGAACCAATGTTAACCTTAGGATTGATGAACACAACAAATGCGCACATATGCATGGATACACAAAAAGAAACTGACACTTAAATCATGGAAAGCACACTAGTTATGAAATCTCACATACTGTCATCCCTATACTGAAACATGCTAAATGTCAAAGCAGACAATCCTGCATGTGCAGAGCCCAGCAGAAGTCTAGAATGTGTGTCACATGAGTCCCTTCATTAGGACAATGGGCTTGGGTTGTAGACGCTGTCTTGCTTATGCTGTTTCCTATCTATGTGAGAACCATCAGGGCTTAAGAATGATTGAGCTGCTGTAGGCAAAAACACTGCTCTTTTCTAGGAGAGGAAGTGAGAACACTGGTGATTTTTGCAGTTTTGAAGTTGTCGTTGGCATCGGCAATGGAGAAATATACTGAGAAGTTAAGAGGAGCACTCGGTGACTTGTTTCATAGTCAAATCATGCTGGCCAATGAGCTACTCAGAAACCAGTTCCTTTCCTTTTAAGGTAATGTTTTCAAATCAGGCCGGTGTAGATGTTCACAGGTTAGAATCATGACTGGGGCTCAAACACTCTGGTTCCAGTACACTTCATTGCCATTTTCTCTGACTTTCTTCTGTCTCATTCTGTACAGATTCCAAGTTCCTGGTGGACAAATGACCAACTTTCCTTCGATAAAGCAAGCTCTACTCTTCCTAGTCTTGCCAGGTGTTGATAAGGACATCCAGAGGCCCTGTTGGTAAAAACTATGGAATGTATTCTCCCTTGTGTTCTCTGCATGGTTGAGAAGGGAGGCAGACCCAGCCTTTGATGAATTGCTTGACTTTAACTTTCAGCTCAGTCAGCAAGATTTCTGTTGCCCCAGGCAAGGTGGCCTTCCTTCATTAGTATACTTCAGACTGAGACACTCCAGAGAATAAAAAGGCAGTGCATTGAAAAACAGCAGAAAAATGCTCAAAGCATAATTATGCTAAAATGAAATTTCAATCCCTGCTCCCTTCAGCCCCTGAAATACCCTACAGAAGCATTTGTTCTGTAAGTCCAATTCCTCTTGATAGGCAGGTTACTCCAGTGACCACCCAATCTCTACCTGAAAAAGAGACTCAGAAGTAGCTAGAGTTCTGGGCTATGGTGAAAGATGTTGGACAAAATGCATCCTACACTCTCAGCTGCTTCCGGAAGATGAGTGTAGCTTCCATGCTTTTTGGCTTGGCAGGTAAGGATTGAGCAGCAGGGCGGAGTCACTGCAAGGCCAGGCTAGGGGAAGTGGAGTGTCTACTTATCTATCTCTGAAAGGAATTTACTCCAATCTTTATGCAAAAATTGCTGCAAGAATAGTGTTTTTCCTGTTGTTTTGTTTTGTTTTAAACCAGTTGAGTTGATTTGGTTTGAGAAGTTTTCTGTTTGTTTGTTTTCATTTACTTTGCTAAAGAGATTGGGAACTGGTGGATATTAAAAGAAAGACTTCTCTCAGAGAAAGGGATGGCTACAAAACACTGCTCCAGTGACAATTTATGGACGTTCCATATTGTGACCAATCTGTCTCCTGGAAGAGAAACTTGGCCTATCTATCCTAGCACTTCATGTAAGCCCAGAATCCTTGAGAAAAGTATACAATAACATGCAGGGACTGAGTTGCCTAGTCAGTGTGATCCATTTATCTGGTCTGGAAAGAGAGAAGGATTAAAAACAGAAGGAGATGGATCTGAGGCCTGCAGCTAGGAGTTTGCATCAGTGGTGGACTCCACCATTCCTTTGTGCTGGGGCCTCTCCATTACTAGGCCGATATCAGCCTCTAAGGGGCTTGCCTCAGCTTGTGTTTATATCCATGACTTGACTGGTGACTGAGGAATCCTATAGTTTGTCTGAGAATTTACAGTCTCTCAGCAAGAAAATATTCTTTTACCTTATCTTTCTTTTCTTTTCTTTTTTTTTTTTTTTTGTCCAGGAAAGAGATTACAATTCTTAGGCTACAATATTTGAGACTTTACTTAGTATGGGATGAGTATGCATCTCAACTTCACTGACAACCTGAAGATTCCCTCTTCCCACTCATATAATTTAAAAAAAAAAAAAAAACTTTGGGGACACTTATTCCTATCTATGGGAACCCACAATATGGTTTCTGTGTCTCTCTCATGGAATCATTTGAAAATATTTTTATACTTAATTGCTATCATGAATTTATAGATGAGAAAATTGAGTTGCAGAACTTACGCAGCTGTGCCAGAGCCTCATACAGAATGCAGAGACTAGGAGAGGATCCCAAAGGGCTTAGAGGTTCAAATGAACACTCTTCTCAATGTCAAGTTGAAAGTCACTCAAGAAGTCAGATTGAGGGTCAGCATGAAGCTTTCTTCCCAGAAAAGTTCTCGCCATGCTGGTATTTCAACACTGCCTTCCAACAGGTACAGGCTCTGCCATCAGTGAGAGGCTCTTCCACTCTGAGCTTCTTTCAATATTGAATTGGTGCCTGCTTTTTTCTCCAGTCGGTGCTGATGTGGCCTGCTACTGAGTGTGAACGAACCAAGCGGACATGATTCACGTGGCCTGAGACAGCACTGGCTGAAGTAGAAAATTCACCCTTGAATTTATTTATTTATTTATTTAGTTAGTTAGTTAGTTAGTTTTTAGTTCTAGTTTTTAGTTTCAGCTACTCAATGTCAAAATTGAAGTCACTTTCACAGGACCTTTTACCTCCTCTTAGGGCTTATAGGTAATTAATATTGTAACTTAATTCTTGTAAGAGAATACAACCAATCAGTAGCTCCTGATAATAAGAAGCATAATTTGCCATCAGTATGATGGCGGGAGGAGGCTGCTTTTGGCAGATAACATAAGGGTTTTGTTTGTTTCTCTCTATGTGGCTCTTTTCAGCATTATTCCTAGGAACACTGGTCATGTTCTTGGAAAAAAATATTTTCTTTGTACCTGGTGTGCTCATTCAGATTTGTTCTGAGAATTAAACAAAACAATGGGTGTCTGAGGATTCTGAAAACTAAAAAGCCCTCAAATGTATCTTCTATTTTAGAAGGCACAGCTCTGTCCACATGCCTTCCCTATTGCAGACTGTACAGGGTGGCACAATACCTTTATGTCCCACTGAATGTCGGAGGCTTCCATTTGGTCATCTGTATCCTCTGGTCTCTTCATTTCTTTCATTTATCCTCAGCACCAGAGGTCCCTCATCATTGAGTGACTTTTGTTGTTGCTTCTTTGTTTTTTGTTTATTTCATATTTCCTGAGTTCTGCTTGTATGGTGCCTTTCTTCAGGATTCTCACTCTACAGTAGGACTGTCAACTAGCATGTTCTGCAGTGATGAACCTGCGCCATCCAATCTGGCAGCCACTAGCCCCAAGTTGCTACTGAGTATTTGAGTTCTGGCAAGTGGGACTAAGGGACTGAGTTTTAAACTTGGTTTAGTTGATTTAAGTTTAATCATAACAAGAAATGACAGAAGTGCACAACAGACCTAGAATGCATACCACCTCTATCATTTTACTTCTAAAATCAGCAACTTGCTCTTATCTAATACACAGGTCATTTCATCTTTGAAGCCAACCTTTGTGCCCTTATTTAGACATCCTCATGTTTTTCTAACCCAACCAAGTTTCATTTTTTGCTTGCTCATCTCTTACCTTCTCTCTATTAAGGAACAGGCCCATCTGGTAGCACTTTGTCCATTTGCCTTGCTATATCAAAATATCATAAACTGGGGAATTATAAATGGGCCAGAGTTCATTTCTTACTGTACTAGAGGCTAGAAGTCCAAGCTCCAGGCAATAGACAGGTTTGTTGTCTTTTGTCAATGGAATGAGAAGCTTCTGTCTGCCTAAACTACTTTCTTTCTGCTTCTAAAGGTGGTACCTTGATGATGCATCCTATAGAGGGGACAAAGGTGGAGTGTTCACTTGGCTGAAGAGACACAAATGATGGACTCATTCTTTCCTACTGATCTCATTCAGGAAGGCTTTGCTGTCGAGTGCCAATCACTTAGCCTCACCTCCTAATTGTTCAAACTGAGAATGTTTCAAGACCTAAATCCTAGGGATACACACACTCCTAGGGAGGGTCCTATTTGGATCAGCATCCCTAGTACTCCAGCTATTTTATTCAAAGGGCTTTACGGAGATCTTAGCACTACATTTGTAATTTTATGGGCAGACATTTAAATATTCCAAGGAGAGACAAGTGTGAATCTCTCTTTTGTTACCAGCGGTTGAAAAGACTGCCTGTGGAAGTTTCCTGGGAATCTCCTGCTGGGAGGAGGAACAGTTTTCCTGGAAGAGATTTCACACGGTTCTGACAACCGGAGTGCAGATGGGTCAGTCGTGGCATGCCCGTACCTTGACCTGGAATGCTCAATCCTGCATACATCTTTCCATCCTTTTAAACCTAAACCCTGTGTCAGGACCTGGAAGATGGACTTTATTCCTCTTCCCAGTGAGGCTAACTGAATAAATTTCCTTTCTCTGTCGCCACTATTACTTTATGTTTAATTGGTCTCCTGAGGACAGAAGGCTCAGCTATTTGTAAGGCCTGCCAGAGCCCAGACTCTGATTCTACCACATTACTGGAGTGGAAGTGGCTGCCTCTCTTCCTGGCCACTCGAGCAGGGTGCTCAAAGTTTGCCAGGCTGTGCACCATCGAGGTCTTTGTTGGACAATTAACAAAGGGCTTGGGACCATCTCATCCTTAACCTCTAAGCATTTTTATGCTCTTTTTGTGTGACACCTAAATTCCTCCTCAGTAATGTGTGTTAGTGCAGCTAGGGTTTCTGAGGGCCATTGCCTTACTTACTAGGCATAGAAAATGGAGTCATAAGTAGAAAATGAAGAGACCCCTACTTGACTTGGGAAACACTCCAGGCCTTCAGGGCCAGAGGAAGGGGGCCATTGCTAACCCCACACGCAAACAAAGGCAGGTGGCCTGTATTGTCTTGCTTGTTCCACACCCCTCCTCTCTGCAAGGGACACTCTCCAGGCACATCTGTACAATCATCCTGAGGAAGAAGATGAAAAGCCACCCTGTGTGTGTCCTTTCTTCCTAGCAAGAGCAGAAAGCACAGACCTTGGTCAGACTGGACACATTTGGCAGATGTTCATGAGAGCAGTCTTGCAAAGGAAGAACTTTCTTCTTGAAACTCCGTCCCCAAGGGCAGGGGCAGTTGACGGTGAACAATCTGAGGCTGGCCGGGCCCAGAGAGGCTCGGCTGTTGGCCAACTGCAGTCTCTGAGGGATGTCATAGCCTGAGGCACTATCCGCCCCTGTCGCTATGGCTATCAACTGAACTTACTAGCAGTCAGCCTGAGCCCAGCCTTGCCCTGGACAGGAGGGAGAGGGAGCTAGCAGCCTGAGGTGGGGAGGCTGGGAGTGGCGGGGGGCGGGGGGGCGCGGGGGGGGGAGGTGGAAAAGGGGGCGGCACAGGAAGCCAAGCCTAAGCTGGGAGTGAGGACAGCAAGGGGGAGGGCCAGGAGGCAATGAAGTCAGAGGCAGCAGGGACTGCAGCTGAATCAATTTAGGGCTAAAAATAGCGCCTTGCTGGTTCTGCCTCCGCTGTGATTTCCTAAAGGTCTCAGCTGCGCCTTGGAGAAAGCCAGCGTGTGTGTCCCCACCTCTCCTCCCAACTGGTGAGCAGAACAAAATAGCAAAAACCAGCGGGATCAAAAGAGACTTCCTCCTTGTCAGTGTCTCTCTAGACTGCAGCCTCCCCGTCTCCAGAATCCCCCACCCCCACCCCCAACCCCCACCCCCCGCCTCTGTTTCACCTGTTTTTCCTCTTGAGTGGGATAATTCGAGGTAAGGTCTTCAGAGTCTGAAATGAGGTAAAGATTCCAGACATCTATGAAGAATCCAGACAACAGGGGCTCTTGACTTTCAACCCTAGGGCATCAAGCAAAGGACTGTCCACTCTAAGACTGAAACTTTTTACCATACAGAAGATACAAATGTGAATCTTCAAAGATTTGCAAATCAAACCTGACCATGCTGTCCATAGGCAAAGGTCTGAACCTTCTGAGAAAACAGTTTGACTATCCCTGGAGAGGCTAGAACTGATCGGTCACGGACCAGTTTCTGTGACCAATGCTAGGACTCCCTCACCCACCCCCACCCTCACCCCCACCTCCAACCCCACTCACTCACCGGCTAAGAAAAAGACAGTGCACACAGAAGTTTGGCACTTGGCAGAGTGATTATCCCTGCAGTGTGGGGAGGTAACCTTTCTGCTGCTACATCGTGACATTTGCATGGAAGCAAATGCATCATAGGTAATAGCACCTGTGTGTCAAAGCCTCCTGATTTGTCTGTTCCAACCACGATATGAACGAGGACTTTAGAGCTGAGGGATCGAAGGCAAAAAACGTGCACACAAATTATAGGAGAACAGATAATGGGACCGGCTATAAAAAAGGAACAGGTTGGATTGATGTCTCTTCGCACTCCTTCGCAGAAAGAATCTGTTCAGATTAAACAGCCCAGCTTGTGAAAGTGTCTAAGCTAGAGTCTTGGTTTTAAAATCAGCATTAGTAATTATCTCCCTATACGTTTGAGTTAAGTATGAATTGTACATCCTTAAGAAGAAAACGAGAACTGATAACATACACCCCAAGGATGTTAAATATAGACAACCTGTTCAAAGGGAAGCCCAGTCCTCAAGTCTTACTTTTAATCAAGAAATGCGAACTATAGACATTCATCTGTGTAGTATGTAGAGACATATTAAAGATTCCGAAAACCTCAGAAACTATGAGGCTCTGTAGGTTAAGGCCCTTTTTCATTGTCCATATTGCTTTGAAATCATTTCACTCTCTTGGAAGGAAGAAATAGTTCCTGTCAGAGAGAAAAGTAGAACACTGCCCAACTTGCCAATTTGACAAACACAGCAAACAGTTATCAAGCACATTTGGAATCTGGCTTTCTCAGGAGGACCTATTGTTTACAGAAATATCTCAGCTGAGAAAGAAGCAAACATTGCCCCTGAGCTACTGTGATAAAATTCACATGGTTTTCTAGGGATATTTATAACCTTCAAGGGGGAAATTTGCAGAAAATTTAGAATTGCTACAATGGTCTCCTTTGGTGCTTCCGAGAATTTTTGGGCCTATTTCAATATTCCAATGACTGTTTTCGTACTGTCAAACAATGACCTCTGAAGTGAAGCCTATTTCTGCCCTGTTGGGCTCCTAATACAATTAGTGGGATTAGAAATGGGTAGGATGAATGCAAAAAGAAAAATAAATCAGTACTTAAAATGTGATAGAACTATGTTTATTTTCTTACAAAGACATACTTGAAAATATGAGATCATTTCTGAAATTTAACCAGACAATCAGAATCCTAGTCATGTTTAAAGTACATGTGACAACTTCACAGACCACCTTGGGAACACTTTGGTGTTTCCTATATATGGGTGACATTAGGAAAGATGAAGAGCTATTTCACTTGTATTGTGCGGGACTATCCCTAACTACACTAGAGAAGGCTGGGACCTTGCCAAAAGAGAGACACAGTAGGAGTCTCTGAAACTGTGTTAGCTGCTCTTGAGTTTAATCCCATCTAAGTCCCTGTGGATCGAGGAGCTATAGTGGCTAGGGAGCAATGAAAAAAATCGATGTTTATCTGACATGTTAAGAGTGAAGTGAGCTAGGGAAGCCACTGGGAGATAGTTCTCCAGGTGTCTGGTCAGGATGGGAACAAGATGGGTTAGCATAGACTGGACAATAGTTAGATTGTTGTTCATTCTCTCTACCTAGGCACAGAAGGAAGAATGATAAAGATCATATTTCTGAAGCAAACAGTTAACCTCAAAGCCTGTGAGCCTGTGAACTGACACTGGGTAGCTTAGGAGCATAACAGTTTCTGTTCCAGGCCTAGGTACCAAGGTCTGAGATTTCAAAGTCCATGGCAATGGACCTACATAAAAGGCATGGATGATGTGCTTGCACAAGTCCAGGAACTTGCAAGAGCTAATTTCTCAGAAGAGAGCCCCAGAAAAACTCCTCGCTGGCTCACAGAAGACACACGGAGTTGTGAGACGGTGAAACAAGTTGACAGAAAACAGGACCCACCCAAGATAAACTGAGCAGAATCAGTCTGTGGGTCTCATCAGAGAAGCCACATCCAGTAAATACAGCTCTTCCTATGTAATCCTTTAGTCTAAGTGTAAGCACGGAGTTCTGGAGTTCTGTTCTAACTAATCCTATGGCATTTCAGAGATTCCTTCAGTTTCTATTAAGTTTTTCCCCTGATTTGTGAATAGTCACCAAAGAGTCTATTAAATTCACTATGGTTCCTTCTTTTGGGCATGTCACCTGCTGTTTTGTTGTTATTGTTGCTTGATTGGTTGGTTTTTAATTTTTGTTTTGCTCATCCTCTGGTATTTGTTGTTTTGGTTTGTGTGTGTGTGTATGTGTGTGTGTGTGTTTTGCTCATCCCCTGACCCGTCCATTTCATGAGAATTCCTGTTCCATCCTTGACAATGGTTTATACTAACAGATTTTCTTTTTTTTACATTTGACTGAGTATGAAATGAAATTCATGATTATTCTCATTTGGGATCCCTGTTCGTGAACAGCTTTCCACATTGGCATTGTCCATTTTAATTCTTGTTCAGAGAATCTTTACTCCATCTCTGTTTGTCATAATGTCAGACAGTTTATGTTTTTATACTTGATGTTAAGAATTTTATGTAAATCAATATTGAAATCAGTATTGTATCAATTACAGCTAATATCTTTCCATTGTTTGTTGTTTTGAAACATCATCATGGCACCTCTTGAAATACAGTATTCTCAATAGCAAGTACCAAAATTTCTATTTTTGTGGCTTTGCCAGCTGAGGATATATGTCCATGTTCTGTATCCTTTTCCATATTAAAACTATTTCTCCTGAATATTTTATGTATTTGGAATTTGTTTTGTTTGCCATATGATTATTCAATATTATCCTCCATGTAGATAGAAAGTTGTCTAGACATCTCTTAGTGGAAGAGCATTGCATTGGTTACCTCTTATTGTTGTGATAGAACACCAAGTAACTTAAGGAAGAGCAAGTTTATGTTTGCTTATGGTTCCAGAGTGATATCTTCTCCATGATGGTGGAGCAGAGGCATGGCAAGTGGAGCAGGAAGGTGAGAGCTCAGATCTCAAGCAGAGAGCAGAGAGCAGAGAGCTAAAACTAAAATGACTAGAATCTTTGAACTCTCAAAGCCCACCTCCAGTGACTCCTGTCCTCCAACAAGGCCACACATTCTAGCAAACAACGCCACCAACTGGTGACCTGGTGATCCAACACTGGAGATCATGGAGGATATTTCTTATTCAAACTTCAACAGGCAAACATAAGTTCAACTATAAGGGTGCATTCCCCACTTACTGTTTCCTTTGTGTATGTGTATATCTCCATGTTCTATAATATTTTGTTCCATCTTTACATTTGACTGGCCCTGCATCAGAGTTATGAACAACTCCAGTCATGTTAATTTTCCTAGAATGAGGCCTTCTACTTGGTTCCGGTTAAATATGAAATTTTGTTAGAGTAGAGTGCACTTAGTGGAAGTACCCTAAGCTTTTAGTTTAAATCAGAGACAGATGAGAAAATAGGAATATTTTCACATGAGTGTTGCATGGTTTTTAAATATACATACATACATATACATACATACACACATATATACATACTTCAGTTACATACGTTTGTGTTTCTTGTCTCATGAGTCTGAGCACATTTTCTATTTGTTTGCACATGAACATTAGATTGCTTTCTAAGTACTCTGGATTTCTTTTTCACTTCTGTAGGAAATGAAGTTGTTACTATCTCTAAGTGGTCCTGTCAATATAAAAGTATGCTGAGTGTAAAATCTATTTTGAGACTTCATCCAGCAAACTTCATGAACATTGTTATTATGGATTCAAATATTTCCTTTCATTAATTTTATTTAGAAGGAATAATGTTATCTGAAGCAAACATAAATTTGCCTTTCCCGACCCACAGCCTGACATTAGGTAAGTACTCTACCACTGGACTATACAACCCAGTTCTTTTGCTTGTCTCTGCATTGTTCGCTGACCCTTGCTTTTTCTTCCCCCTTCCTTCTCTCTCTATGACTTCTCTTGATGTTCTATCCACACTCTCTTTTAAAATGCTGGAAAACAGATTGAAAGTGAGCCTGCGCATCCAGCTGTCTTTAAAGAGTCACATTAAAACCTCTCACCATTTTATATGCATTGCTAGATACTCTTTTTGAGGCTAGGGATTTGTTTTTTTTTAAAAAAACTATGATTACAGCTTGACAACAATTCCCATCCTGAATCTGGATTGCATTTTCACATTTATTTTTTCATTTTTATGCACTTAATATATTTTTAAAATATATTTATTAATGAGAATAATATTAATAGGTTACAATTAAACTCTTTCATTCATGGATTCATGGGTAAATGGCTCAGTGTATCTTTTCAGATATTACTATTTTTGTATGTATGGTCATTAACAAGATTAAGTCACCATACTTTTTCTTTCAAAATTTGTTCTTTTCATGTTTGACAAAGACTGCTTGTAGATAAGGATTAGGGAGCTTAACCTGGTTCTGTATATTTGAATCACTTTATACTTTAAAAATCTATAGGAGAAAGAAGGCTAACGCTATAAATCTATCTTCTAAATGAACCACTGATTCCTATTATGAATGGTTTCCTAAGGAAAACATTCGGGAGTTTTAGGAGTGATACTTATCACAATGAAAGTCAGAATCCCCCATTTAGCACTGAGCTCTTTAATTGTTCTACTCTTTATGAAACCTGCAAAGTCCTAAACTTGAATTCTCATCAATAAATTATGCATGAGCTAAGTAAAGTTCTGGTCGAGTAAGAGGTTGGCAGCCATACAGCATCATGTGTAAAGTATCGCACAGGGTTTCTTATATGAGAACCCAAAGTGTGATTGGGCTAGTAACTACTTAGACAAGATCCATAGCAAGTCACTTCCTCAAGGAAGGTATCACCTATGATAGCTTAGACAGATTCACCCCCAAAAGAGTGCTGCCAACTAGGTACCAAGTATTCAAACACTATAGAGGATATCTCACAGATATTATTCCACCCTTAGTCCCTGCACTTTTACTGCCATTGCATAATACAAAATACATCCACTCCAATTTCATAAGTTCCTAGTGTCTTTACTAGTCCCAGCCATGTGTTTGAAGGTGGCAACCACATGGAGGGCTACCAGTTACGATATCACATGTCAATCCTTTCTGGAAATGTTCCTACAGATACACAAATGTGTCTTCCCAGTCATAAGACATCTCTCAATCTAGTCAAATATTCAAGAAAGACCAGTCATCAAAACAGACATTTCTACTTGGTAAAAATAATAATTGGCAGCTCTCTAGCTGTAGCTGTTTTGATTAGGAAAGTCATCGGATTGTTATTCATCTATCATTTTATTTGAAAGGTGGAAGCATTTTGAGCCAGCTGCTTTCCTGGGAATATGGAGTGAACAACATGTACACCAGATTTTTCACCTCTGCTGCGAAGATCCAGCATGTGTGCCATAGAGACTAACATGGTTTTAAGAATGAACTGACATCTGCGAGCTTCTCACAACTCCAGATTCTTGAGTAGGATCTGAAATGAGCCCAAGCATTTAAATGCGCCATGACAAACATTTCCCTTTATCCTTGTTTCTTCAGGAATGACAAGAAGTGGTTTTGGGGTTTAGTAAATGTCACGGTCATCTGTGGCTGCTTTAAGAATGTAGAAGGCTGGGGAGTTAGGTAGCCAGTTTGTGGTGCTATAATGAATAGGAGAGAGGGAATTCCTTAAGTAGGACAAAGGCATTTCTTATCCCTTCTAGAGGGACAAAAGTCTAAGCAGAGGGGCCAGGAATTTAGTATCTTTATGAGGTCACTTTCCTGGATTACATTTCATCTTATTTTCCCAATGTCCTCACAGCAGAGAGACAGCTAGGAAACCAAGGGAACCATCTCTTCTATCTCATTATAGTGTTACAGACCTAATCATGGCTCCACCTCCTAATTGATCTATTCTTATCTCATTATGCAGCTATATAATAAGCTGTATAATAACGTACCCATCAATAACAGTGATATTGAAGGTTAACTCAACATGTGAATGGGACGGTGGCTCAAGTCTGTCGTGAAAATTTTGGTCTTTCTTAGAAATACTTTCTCTAGTTCTTCTAAGACTGTGCATCTCAAAGCTCCCTGATTCTCCCCAGCAAACAAACTGTAAGGATATCTTATTGCTTCTGAATCAAAGGACTATTTAATCTTCCCCTATTCATTTAAAGGGGTAAAGAAAAGAAAATCTCAATGCCTGTTCCCAAGGCATGAATGGTAGCCTGTGGTGCACAGAGGAGTGTCTGTGAACTTCTTAATCACACAGTAGAATTCAAACCCACGTTAGTCACCCGTGAGCCGTGTTGTCTTACACAGAGCAATTTCCCTCTCTATGCTTTTGCCTCCTGTCTTACAAAAATGACATCAGAACACTCACTTTATTAGTCTTCTTTAAATGTTTAATTGAGCATTTTTATCTAAGCCATTTGCTAAAAGGGACTGCTTGAACTTGAGGGGGGGTCTGTCTGTCCCAGTCACTGTGCCATACATAAATCATCTCTTGAAACATTCCTACAGGCATACAGATACGTTTCACCAATATTTAACATCACTTATTCCAGTAAAATTGACAAAAGACCACCCATTGTCTCAGGTAATTCTACAGGGTGAGAGCATTGAGAGACCCTAGCATTCTGTCTACTTTAGACATTTATAAGATATATGAATGGAAGTTTTATTGCTGTTAGTATTATTTAATAAATAAATTATTTTCGTTATCTGCTTAAGCCTCAGCATACTGTTACTTTATATGATTAATAATTAGTTGTTAAAATTGACAGAGTACCAAAAGCATAAAGGACATGAAGTTATAGTAATTGAGAGCGCTCAGATTACTTAGATCAGAAAGAATAAGTGATTCAAAGTTAGGAATATGGAAGTACTTCTATTTTATTGGTGTACTTTAAAAAGTGCAGCCTATGCCAAATGATTTATGGTAACATTCTGTAGTATATAAGTAAGTGCCCTGCAGTATATTTTGTAAATACAGTGACATTTTAGTGATAAGAGCCCTCATTACAAGTCTCTGTTATTAAATCATTCCTCCAAGACAGGTTAGACTGCCAGGTTTGGGGTAAGAATTATAGGCTTTATAGATTCATGAAGTGAAAATCAGTATGCTTGAGCTGTATAATGTGTATTCACCGTAAGGTGGGACATAGAACAAGAAATGATTAAAATACTAAGGAACCAAAGAATGGAGCAAAAGAATTTTCTTATGTACGTGCTTAAGATTTCCTATAGTGACTTCTAAAAACCATCATTTCTTGCGTTGATGAGAATAACAAGTTCATAGCATTATCACTTACACTTGACTTCATACAAAATTATAGCCATCATGGCAATATTTTCATTAGAAACTATAACTTAGATTCAGAGTAAAATACCATGCTGGCCTGGCTGACAGAGAGGGGCAAATGCTGGAATTGAGCAGTAATTCCCGCAGTTACCAGACGAAATGGAAATAAAATTAATCAAGGACACATTTTGATGAAACAGCGCTGATTCTAACGCAGCAGTGGCCACAGCTCTACTTATTAGAGAACTGAACCAGAAGAAGCCCACAGAATGGTAATGGAGTGATCTGGGCTGATTTTCTACATCTGCTATTCAATGAAAATCAGACCTGCCCCTCGAGGAGTAGTGAGGGTCAATTGCACTTCTCAAAAGAGTCATTGAATTGCTTCCATTAAATATGTCTCTATTCATAAAATAAATTTAATCAACATGTAGACCTTTCATAACCAGATAAATATTGATTATTGAAACTTCCACCCAGAACAATAATGCAAGAGCTCATTCCCTATTATCTTCACACTGTGCAACCCAGTGCTGCAGACTGAATACATTAAAATTCACATTTCACCTTTTATCCACAGTGCAAAGTTATTATGAAGTAGGAGCTCTGAGAGACAATTAAGTCCTCATGTAAGGGTCCCAGAAAGCTCTATTACCTCCTTTTTAAAATGGATGGGAGACACAGAATTTGTCACTTTGCAACTACAAGAAAAAGAGCTCTGAACAGGATCCATGCATGTTATCATCCTGCATCCTGACCTTGAATGTTCATTTCCAGGAACTGTACGAAGTAGATTTCTGTTGGTTATTGACTATCTAGTCTATAGTACTTTGTTACACAGCAGTTCCACTGAAGACATTTGCTCATGGGCTACAGCAAGACAGGAAGGATTAAAAGTTATATACAAGAATCTAAAGCTTGTGTGTTCTTTAGAGGAAGCACTAGCTATCTTTGAAGACTACATCTTAACTTTCACTTGAATTGGAATGACTTGAGAAGCTTGTTAAGTCATCAATCGTTTCATCTAAAACTGATGTTTCTGATTCAGGATATTTGGGATAGACCATTTAATTTGCATTTCTTACCAGTTCATAAGTAGTATGGACACTAGTGATATACCCATCACTTCTGAGGGCCTCTAGTGTATGCTACAAAAATCCACTGGTCAACTTCTTTATTTTTCCTCATACATTGATTAATTTACTTTATATCCTGATCACAGCCTTTCTTCCCAGTTCCTCCCTCTTGCTTCCCCTTTCTTCACCACTTCATTTCTCCTCAGAGAAGTGAAGGTCTCCCATGAATATCAACCCACATTGGCATACTAAGTTGCAATACTAGATGTTTCTTCTTCTTTTGAGACTAGACAAGGCAGCCCAGTTAGGGGAAAGGGTCCCAAAGTCAGGCAACAGAGTCAATAGCCTCTGCTACCACTTTTAGGTATTCCATATGAAGACCAAGATGAACAATTGTTATGTATGTATAGAGGGGCTAGGTCAGTTCCATGCAGGCTCTCTCATTAGTGGTTCCGTATCTGTGATCTCCTATGGTTTCAAGTTAGTTGATTCTATAGGTTTCCTTGTGGCATCCTTGAGCCCTCTGGCTCCTACAATTCTTCATTTTCCCTCTCCCACAGGATTCCACAAGTTCCACCCAATGCCTGGCTGTGGATTTCTGTATCTGTTTCCATCTGATGCAAGGAAAAGCAATTATTCTAGGCTCATGTCTGCAACTATAGTAAAATATCATTAATAGAGTCAGGGGTAGGCTCTCTCTCATGACATGGGTCTCAAGGTGGTCCAAAAAATATGAAATGAATTTGGATGTCATCCATTCATAGAGGCCTTGCTAATCTTTTCTGTATTGTTCAAATTTTAGTATACGTGCTGCTGAAGAGAGTAAGACAGGTCAATTTCTTGTTTCTGGAAGCCCATACATATATACATACATAGAGCTGAAAGATATATCCATCTGCTTGACAAGTCCAAGACTGTAGCTTTTACTGATTGATGTGTGCTACATGTCTTTACTGGATGCCTGTATGGTTTTGGTGAGTCCAAAATGGTTACCTGTGATTAAATCAGCACTGGTTCAGTGTGCCTAAAAGCTGGATTTGGAATTCTGACCAAGTGTGCAGTGATTGCAAACACATTATGACACAAACAAAGATCCATGCTCCGAAGTGATGGGTAATCAGGGAAATCTTCTGAGGACACATTGTGTCCCACTTCCTTTTCTGACTTCCAGCAATTAATAACCAAGTGTCTGCAACTTTCAAAGGAGTAGTCCCTGTCTTGAAACAACACAAAGACATCCTAAGAATTTTCTACTGCCACTCATTTCAGCTAACCACCAAAATCTTCACTCCACTTTACTCTTCTAACAAAGACAAAAATATGATAACATTGTCTTCATACATAAAATCACCTCTGATGTGGAGGAAACTCCTTAGTCTCCCCAGCCTGCACTTTTAGCCCTCCATTTGCTGTTCTTTCAATACATCCTCTCAGTTGTGTTCCACTGTTCCTGGTGAGTGGGATTTTTCTCATTGGCCTCTGGCATACAGCATGCTCCCCTTGTCCTTGACTGTCTCTTCTTCTAATTTACTAAGACTTGAAGTTCTTGTACTTGGTGTATTTTCTTAGACCTGAACGCTTCTCTATCAGCATTGTAAACAGTTGGGGATAAATTTCTTTCACTACATGGCAAATACTGTTAGAGATTGATGGGTTATTTATCTATTTCTCCATGTCCTCTAGACTACAATTAAATTTTTAGAGAATGAAGACTATGAGTTATTCTTTTTATAATTATAGTTCTTAGTGAAAAGTGACCTTACATTATAGAACCAAAAGACATCACATGGTAGGAAGAATGTCTCCAAAACCAGACAAAAATGGATGACTCCTTGAAGATGTCTGTTGATCCTTTAGGGGAAAAAATAGTGGAAGTTTATAGACAACTTAATAAAATAGAAAGAACAACAGAAATGGTGATTTTCACAGTATATTGCTAATTCTATTTTATAAAGTGACTCTACTCTTAATAGTGTAAATGTCTGGCTACCCACAATGTGTGATGAATTAACTACCAGAGAGGCTCGTATGATGAAAAACAATAGTGAGCCTGCCATCTGTACCACAAGTAACTTCAGAAGTGAATCTTCTTCTACATTGTCTGTGGAATGGCAACAGCTCTGACTCCTGCCTCAGCTGCAACCTCATGAAACAGGAAACTATGAAATATCCAGTGCAGAAACTTCCAATTCCTTACCCACAGTCACTGTGAAATAATAATTTGTTTCAAGTAGTCACTTTGCAGGAATTTATTAGGTGGCTATAGATAATTAGCATCTTAATTAATAGGCCACTTCTTTTATAGAGATGTTTTTAACACAAGCAAGGAGGATAATCTTCAATCGCATTGAACTATGATTTTCTTATTTTAATTTCAGAATTTATTAGTGGCCTCAGAAGATAGTTTGGTTCATCAACTGTGTGGCTCAAGAAATAGCTAAAATCCAGAAGCAGTCTATGTAAGGAACATGTCTGAAGATATGCTTCCATAAACATATTATGTGGATGCTTTCACGGTAGTATCTATAGTAATTCTTGTGCTAAACATATCCAGCCACACTCTGGCCAACAATACTCATATGAACAGAATCTCAGGTCTGAAGATACCATTGCATACTTCACCATAAGCTCATAAAGATTATTTAGATAGGATTTCTGGGTCTAGCTAAGCCAATCAGATCTTTTCTCTTATATATTTAGAGTCAACATAACAATGGTTGTGTTAACTTTGAGGACCTAGAATGAGTGCTTTATAGATTCACACGCTAACATGAAAGCAACATTGTAAAGGTATATCTGACATAGAAGAAGATTAGAGAGTTTACAAAGAAATAAACCTAAAGCAAATACATAAAATGAATCATGGTTTAGGAAATCCAGAACCAGTACACACACACACACAAACACACACACATACACACACACACACACACTCACACACAGACACACACACACACAGACACACACACACAGAGACATAGAGAGAGAGACAGAGACAGACACACAGACAGAGACATAGAATGACTCAGACCTAATGTTTCTTTAGTTAATTTTTTTAATTGTTTGGTAATTTCACATATGTATACAATATATTTAGAGCTTACCAACCAACTATGTGTCTTCTCTAAAACAATTGTTATACCCCACTGAGTTCAATTAGTGGTGACTGAATATACATGGACTTAGGACTTACCATTAGAGTACAGCTTCCCCAGAAGATATGAACTGCCAATAGATCCTCAGCTAGGGGTAGAATTTATGAATCCCTCCTCTACACATATCAGAGTGTGGACTAGGTTGGTCTTTTGTGAGTCTTGTGCAAGCAACCACTGATGCTGTGAGTTCCTAAGAGCAACAGCTCTTAGACACTCTTTTACAGAAGTCTTCACCAACCTCTGGACCTTGCAATGTTTCCCTTCCCTCTTGTAGGTAGGTGTGAGATAAAGATGTCCCATGTATGACTGAGAATCCCTCATTCATTTATTATGAACATGTTGATCAAGTTTGGGTCTCTGTGTTAACCATTACCTACTACATAAAGAAGTTTCTCGGGTGAGAGGTTATGGCTGTATTAATCTGCGACTTAATGATAAATATTTGGAAGGCATCATGATACTGTGTGTCCCTTTAGCAAGATGGTTATAGTTGAATCTTCTCTTGGTCCTCTGACCACCTCAGCCAGGAATTCTTGGTTAGATCTACAATGCGAGGTATGAGATTCCTCTTTGTTTTTACATTTTTAGATTTTTTTACTTTATTTACATTTCAAATGTTTTCCCCTTTCCATGTCTTCCCTTTGGAAACCCCTTATCCCATCCCCCCTCCTCCTGCCTCTAAGAGGGTATTCACCCACCCACCCACCGACTCCCATCTTACCTCCTTGGTATTCCCCTATACTGGGGCATCTAACGTTCTCAAGGGCCCAAGGGCCTCTCTTCCCACTGACAGCCAACAAGGCCCTACTCTGCCACATATGTGGCCACACCAAGGATACCTCCATGTACATTCTTGGCTTGGTGGTCCAGTCTCTGGGAGCACCAGGGGGGCCTGACCAGTGGACATTGTTGCTCCCTCCCCTTGGGGCTGCAAACTCCCTCAGCTCCTTCAGTCTCTTCTCCAACTCCTCCACCTGGGACCCCACGCTCAGTCCAACAGTTGCTGTGAACTGAATCATGGGTGTTCCGTACTTTTGGGCTAATATCCGCTTATCAGTGAGGACATATGGTGTTTGTTCTTTAGTGACTGAATTACCTCACTCAGGATGATATTTTCAAGTTCCATCCATTTGCCTGTGAATATCTTGAAGTCATTGTTTTTAATAGCTGAGTAGTATTCCATTGTGTAAATGCACCACATTTTCTGTATCCATTCTTCTGTTGAGGGACATCTGGATTGTTTCCAGCTTCTGACTATTATCAATATGACTGCTATAAACATAGTGGAGCATGTGTCCTTATTAGATGTTGGAGCATCTACTGGGTATATGCCCAGGAGTGGTATAGCTGGGTCCTCAGGTAGTAATACGTCCAATTTTGTGAGGGTCCACCAAACTGATTTCCAGAGTAGTTGTACCAGCTTGCAATCCCACCAGCAATGGAGGAGTATTCCTCTTTCTCCACATCCTCAACAGCATCTGCTGTCACCTGAGTTTTTGAACTTAGCCTTTCTGACTGGTGTGAGGTGGAATCTCAGGGTTGTTTTGATTTGTATTTCCCTGATGACTAAGGATGTTGAACATTTCTTTAGGTGCTCTTTAGGTGCCCTTTGAGTTTCCTCAGTTGAGAATTCTCTGTTTAGCTCTGTTCCCCATTTTTTGATAGGGTTCTTTAGTTCTCTGGAGTCGAACTTAAGTTCTTTGTATATATTGGATATTAACCCTGTATCGGACATAGGATTGGTAAAGATATTTTCCCAATCTGTTGGTTTAGATTTTGTCCTATTGACAGTGTCCTTTGCCTTACAGAAGCTTTGACATTTTATGAGGTCCCATTTGTCGATTTTGATCTTAGAGCATAAGCCATTGGTGTTCTGTTCAGGAACTTTTCTCCTGTGTCCATGTGTTCAAGACTTTTCCTCATTTTCTCTTCTATTAGATTCAGTGTATCTGATTTTATGTGGAAGTTCTTGATCCACGTGGACGTGAGCTTTGTACAGGGAGATAGGTATGGATCAATTTGCAATCTTCTACATGTTGAAGTACAGTTGAGCCAGCACCATTTGTTGAAAATGCTGTGTTTTTTCCCACTGAATAGTTTTACCTCCTTTGTCAAAGATCAAGTGACCATAGCTGTGTGGGTTCATTTCTGGGTCTTCAATTCTATTCCATTGATCTACCTGCCTGTCACTGTATCAATACCATGCAGTTTTTGTCACTACTACTCTGTAGTACAGCTTGAGGTCAGGGATTCTGACTCCTCCAGAAGCTTTTTATTGTTGAGAATGGTTTTTGCTATCCTGGGTTTTTTGTTATTCCAAATGAATTTGAGAATTGCTCTTTCTAAGTCTATGAAGAATTGAGTTGGAATTTTGATGGAGATTGCATTGAATCTGTAGATTGCTTTTGGCAAATGGCCATTTTTACTATGTCAATCCTGCCAATCCGTGAGCATAGGAGATCTTTTCATCTTCTGAGGTCTTCTTCGATTTCTTTCCTCAGAGACTTGTGACTATTGTGAACAGTGTAATTTTCCTAATTTCTTTCTCAGCCTGTTTATCCTTCAAGTATAAGAAGGCTACTGATTTGTTTAAGTTAATTTTATATCCGGCCACTTTACTGAAGTTGTTTATCAGCTATAGCAGTTCCCTGGTGGAGTTTTTCAGGTCACTTAAGTATACCATCATATCATTTGCAAATAGTGATATTTTGATTTCTTCCTTTCCAATTTGTATCCCTTTGATTTCCTTTTGTTGCCTGATTGCTCTAGCTAGAACTTCAAGTACTATATTGAATAGGTAGGGAGAGAGAGGGCAGCCTTGTCTAGTCCCTGATTTTAGTGGGATTGCTTTGAGTTTCTCTCCATTTAGTTTGATGTTGGCCACTGGTTTGCTATATATTGCTTTTACTAAGTTTAGGTATGCTCCTTGAATTCCTGATCTTTCCAAGACTTTTATCATGAAGGGATGTTGAATTTTGTCAAATGCTTTTTCAGCATCTAATGAAATGACCATGTGTTTTTTTTTTCTTCGAGTTTGTTTATGTAGTGGATTACATTGATGGATTTCCAGATATTGAACCATTCCCACATCCCTGGGATGAAGCCTACTTGATCATGGTGAATGATCATTTTGCCATGTTCTTGGATTCAGTTTGCAAGAATTTTATTGAGTATTTTTGCATCGATATTCATAAGGGAAATTGGTCTGAAGTTTTCTTTCTTTGTTGGGTCTTTGTGAGGTTTTGGTATTAGTATAACTGTGGCCTCATAGAATGAATTGCATAGTGTTCCTTCTGTTTCTATTATGTGGAATATTTTGAAGAATATTGGTATTAGGTCTTCTTTGATGGTCTGATAGAATACTGAACGAAATCCACATGGTCCTGGACTGTTTTAGTTGGGAGACTTTTAATGACTGCTTCTATTTCTTTAGGGGTTAGGGGACTTTTTAGATGATTTATCCGATCCTGACTTAATTTTGGTATTTGGTATCTTTCCAGAAAATTGTTCATTTCATCCACATTTTCCAATTTTGTTGAGTATAGTCTTTTGTAGTAGGATCTGGTGATTTTTTGAATTTCCTCAGAATCCCTCAGAATTTCCTCAGATATAATGTTGTTATATCTCCCTTCACATTTCTGATTTTGTTAATTTGGATACTGTCTCTGTGCCCTCTGGTTAGTCTGGCTAAGGGTTTATCTATCTTGTTGATTTTCTCAAAGAACCAGCTCCTGGTTTTGTTGATTCTTTGTATAGTTCTTTTTGTTTCTATTTGGTTGATTTCAGCCCTGAGTTTGATTATTTCTTGCCTTCTACTCCTCTTGGCTGTGTTAGCTTCTTTTTGTTCTAGAGCTTTCAGGTGTGCTGCTAAGTTGCTAGTGTATGCTCTCTCCAGTTTCTTTTTGGAGGCACTCTGAGCAATGCGTTTTCCTCTTAACACTGCTTTCATTGTGTCCCATAGGTTTAGGTATGTTGTACTTTCATTTTCATTAAATTCTAGGAAGTCTTTAATTTCTTTCTTTCTTTCTACCTTGATCAAGTTATTATTGAGTAGAGCATTGTTCAGCTTCTATGTGTATGTGGGCTTTCTATTGTTTTTGTTGCCATTGAAGACCAGATTTAATCTGTAGTGATCTGAAGGGAGGCATGGGATTTTTCAATCTTCTTATATCTGTTGAGATTGGTTTTGTGACCAATTACATGGTCAGTTTTGGAGAAGGTATCATGAGGTGCTGAGAAGAAGGTATATTCTTTTGATTTAGGATGAAATGTTCTATACATATCTGTTAAATCCATTTGGTCCATAGCTTTTGTTAGTTTCAATGCGTCTCTTTTTAGTTTGTGTTTCCAAGATCTGTCCATTGCTAAGAGTGGGGTGTTGAAGTCTTCCACTGTTATTGTGTGAGGTACAATGTGTGCTTTGAGCTTTAGTAAAGTTTCCTTTATGAATGTGGGTGCCCTTGCATTTGGAGCATAGATGTTCAGAATTGAGAGTTCTTCTTGGTAGAATTTTCCTTTGCTAAAGATGAAGTGTCCTTCCTTATCTTTTTTTGATGAGTTTTAGTTGAAAGTGGATTTTATCCAATATTAGAATGGCTACTCCTGCCTTTTTCTTGGGACCATTTGCCTGGAAAATTATTTTCCAGCCCTTTACACTGAGGTAGTTTTTGTCTTTAACACTGAGATGTGTTTCCTGTATGCAGCAAAATGCTGGGTCATGTTTATGTATCCAGTTATCCTATGTCGTTTTATTGGGGAATTGAGTCCATTGATGTTAAGAGATATTAAGGAATAGTGATTGCTGCTTCCTTTTTGGTTGATTTTTGGTGTTATTTTTATGTTTGTGTGGCTATCTTCTTTTGGGTTTGTTGAAAGATTACTTTCTTGCTTTTTCTAGGGTGTAGTTTCCCTCCTTATGTTGGTGTTTCCCATCTATTATCCTATGTAGGGCTGGGTTTGTGGAAAAGATATTGTGAAAATTTGGTTTTGTCATGGAAAATCTTGGTTTCACCATCTATGGTAATTGAGAGTTTTGCTGGGTATAGCAGCCTGGGCTGGCACTTGTTATCTCTTAGGGTCTGTATGGTATCTTTCCAGGATCTTCTATCTTTCATAGACTCTGGTGAGAAGTCTGGTGTAATTCTGATAGGTCTGTCTTTATATGTCACTTGATCTTTTTCCCTTACTGCTTGTAATATCCTTTTCTTGTTTTGTTCATTTGGTGTTTTGACTATTATGTGACAGGAGGAATTTCTTTTCTGGTCCAATCTATTTGGGGTTCTGTATGCTTCTAGAATGTTTATGTTCATCTCTTTCTTTGGGTTAGGAAAGTTTTCTTCCATGATTTTGTTGAATATATTTACTGGCCCTTTCAGTTGGGAGTCTTCACTCTCTTCTATACCTATTATACTTAGGTTTGGTCTTCTCATTGTGTTCTTGATTTCCTGGATGTTTTGGGTTAGGATCTTTTTGCTTTTTGTACTTTGCATTTTCTTTGACTATTGTGTCAATGTATCTTTTGCACCTGAGATTCTGTCTTTAATCTCATGTATTCTGTTGGTGATGCTTGCATCTATGCCTCCTGATCTCTTTCCTAGGGTTTCTATCTCCAGGGTTGTCTCCCTTTGTGATTTTTTTTTTATTGTTTCTATTTCCATTTTTAGATCTTGGATGGTTTTGTTCATTTCCTTCACCTGTTTGATTGTGTTTTCTTGTTATGTCCTCTTTAAGGGCTTCTAGCTGTTTACCTGTGTTCTCTTGTATTTCTTTAAGGGAGTTATTTATTTCCTTCATAAAGTCTTCCATCATCATCATGAGAACTGATTTTAAATCTGATTGTTGCTTTTCTGGTGTTTTGGGTTATCCAGGGCTCACTGTGGCAGAAGAACTGGGTTCTGATGATGCCAAGTTGCCTTGGTTTCTGTTCCTTATGTTCTTGCTCTTGCCTTTCTCCATCTGGTTATCTCTGGTGTTAGCTGGTCTTCCTTTCTCTGGCTGTTGCTTGTCCCTCCTGCTAGCTCTCTCTGAGAGGAATTTGTGTTTGGAGTGCTGTGGTACAGGGTCAGCTCTGGGGTGCAGACAAAAACCAGATGGATTTTGTCCCCAGCTTTTCTTTGGTTCCTGTGTCCTTATGGCTCTGTGAGGGTCCTTCTTGATAGAGGAATTTGAACACAAGTGGTAGTCTTCCTGTCTTGAAGGTGTAGACACTTCTGGGAGACTAGTTCTCTCCTACAACTGAGTATGGAGCCCTGTGTCACAAGAATAGCTCCCTGGCTGCAGAAGGAATCCTGAAGGCCACTCCTCAGTCCCTGTGTCCTGAGGGTTCTGGGCGGGTCCCTCTGAGCAGGTAAGCTGGCCTTACCCCAGATCACAGGCTGTCCACACTCCTGGGAGGGTAGCTCTTTTCCTGTGCTATTTGGGTATGGAGCCCCTTGGCACAGACCACAGGTGTAAACCGGAAGACTCTTGTCCCACACTGTTCCTTGGTCTCTGTGTCTTGAGGATTCTGGGTGGGTCCCGCCAAGCAGTGGTGCTGGTCTTACCTCTAATCACAGGCTTGTCCACACGCTTGGGATGCAAGCTTTCTCCCAGCACTATTTGGCTATGGAGCTCTGTGGCACAGACTTGTTTTTACATTTATTTAATCTTTTTTTTCTACACTCTAGATTTCCTCTCTCTCTCTCTCTCTCTCTCTCTCTCTCTCTCTCTCACACACACACACACACACACACACACACACACACATACACACACACCGTCCACCCTCTGACTTCCACATCCCATACCTCCTCCTCCTGTCTCCACCACCATCCTTCACCCCTATCCCACCAGACCTCCCCACTCCCTGGGGCCTCCAGTCTCTTGAGGATTAGGTGAATCTTCTCCGACTGAACCCAGACCACGCAGACCTCTGGTGTATATCTGTTGGAGGGCTCATATCAATTATGGAAGTGGCCTCAAGACTTATCAGAAAACTGTTGATTGCCCCCTTAATATTACACGAATAGTGTAGCAATGGTTATGTCCTGCCAGGCTGTTCTCTATTACAGCCGCTGGTGTTCACTTCTGGATAGGTATGTTAATGATTTTCTTCCCAAAAGCCTTTGTAATACCTCCCAGTCCTCCCAGTATTTGAAAGCCAGACATCAGAAAAGAAACTCCTGGTAAGTACCAGTTTGGTTTCTTCATTTCCTGTAACCAAAGTGTATGATGTCTTTACCAATACAGTGTTGCAGTTATGTTCTGGTTGGCATACAAGAGCAATGACAATGGGCTATATTGCTTTATTCCTGGTCTGAGTTTGGACTTTATATTTCTTTAAAATGGCTCTGGAAGCATTGCATGTTAAGGTAGTTTAACTCCTGTATGTTTCTGTTCTTTGTATGTTCAGCATGACTTAACAGAGTGAAATAGAGAAGCATTCATTGGCTATACCTGAAACATTCATGTTAGATGCTTTATCCACTGTCTCTTGAAGAAACCAGACAGTGTGCCACTGAGTTCTTCATTAAGGCCACAATCTGCAGATAAGCGAAACAGTTATTTTTCTCTTCTAATATTTCAGTGTAAATTAAGCTTGTAAATATCAGAATTTTAATGGGAAACATGTCATTTCATTCAGCAGATTATAATATTGAAAATCTGACATTTCTGCCTTAATAGGCAGTGTTATTATAAAAACTCCCTATGATAGCAGATTATTTGTTATATTCCCAAGAATTATAGGTGTGTATCTTAGTTCTCTCTCTCTCTCTGTCTCTCTCTCTCTCTCTCTCACTCTCACTCTTATGGAACATTGTGGTTTATTCTGAGACACTTAAATAGTATCTCTTTAAAGATTTAATATTTACTAGATCCATTCATAATATTATCTCTGTAATAGAAAATGCAAATGTTTTAAATGAAAACTAAAGATATTCTCAGAGCTTCTTTTTCCTAACTTCATGAGACCTGCTCACTCTTTGTGTTGGCAAAACAAGTGGTGTGTTGAAACCAGACTGCAGATAACGTTTATTTATTAAATAAGTGTTTGCTGAGAATCTTCAGTTGCCACAAATCAATGCATTGAGCACACTCATGCATATTCACTCTAACCTGAATTCATAAACAAAGATTTGTAATTTTCTATAACATACCTGAAACTTGGTTTTATAATCTAGAAGCTACCTATGAGTAAAATTTCCCATTTTTATATTTTTTGTATGGCTCAATCAACTTATGTCTAGGTATAAGAATTCCTAGCAAATATAATAACTGCCATTGTCCTTATAATTTTACATATTCAGGAACAAATTAACCTCAACTACTGGATGCTCATTTGAGCATTGGAATTACAATAATTCAGCAGAATGGTAGTATAATCAACTGCAACAGAAGAAAGGGCTTGCAAGCTGAGAATGAATGAACCAAATGCAAAAACTTCACTGATGATTATGACCCCATATGTATCAACTGGGCTTTTTCTTAGGTACAGGCTGTGCCAAGCAGTGACTTTCAACTGAAATGCAGAGACCAGTTAGCAATCTAAAAGCCAACCAAGCCTATCACTAAACTTTTAATATTTCTCTGTAGATTATTTTTTTCCCTTTAAAGTTTCTGACTTTCATTTGATGCAAAATATTTATAAATTATAAAGTGACCCTTGGCCCACAATAAATTAACAAAAGCTACTTAAGCATCCAAGACATTCTTGAAATCCAAGAATACACTAAAGTCCCAGCTACGTAACAAGGGTCAAAAGGTAGAAGAGGCGATGAAAGGCAGTTTCAATGTGCCCATAGTAAACAAAGCCCAGTTATTAATGTCCAGAATGACAACTACCAACAGTCAAGGAAATGGGAAAATTATGTTTCAGTGTTCAGTAAGGTTAGACACTGACTTCTAAGACTGAGTCAGCCTTTTTACTTATCACAGAAAAAAGAGAATGGTAAAAGCTTGAGGTTCTGAATATTAAATTATAATTTTTATGTTCATTAAAATTCAGATACATGCAACACTACAATTCCTGACAATGCTGAATAATAGTGGCCTTATTTAATGGATCCCATGCCCAACTGAGTCAAACTTAAGGAACATGAAATTATTTACTATTTTGGAAGTACAAAACTGTATTGAATAAAAGACTGTAAGAGGCACCTATTACAGTCCACATCCACAGGCACCTATTCAAATAGTCTTTCACTTAAGTACTTCTGGCTCAGATGCTAGTACTTGAGACGATAAACTCCTTTCAATATTCATTTAAAGCACCATAAGGAAAACACAGCAGGAATTTGTAAAGAACATGTTCGGGCAGGAGTATGACAGTGTCGAATCTCAAATGAGCGTTCCATAGATCATAGCCTTACAGTCAAGTCAAGTACAAGAATTCATAAAGGCCAGAGATCCAAATGTGTAATTAGGGAATGGAGACTAAAGGCACAGCAACTGAAGATTGATGCCTCCTCTTGTTAGTACCAGGACCCCTTGTCTCTACAGAGATTTTTGCTAGTGTTCAATTTAGTTGGAAGTTTAAAATTCTCCCTGATCCTATACTAGATGTTTAATTTCTTCCTCATAATTTTTATTCATGATTGAAAATTGATATCTGCAAAAAAGGTGTGGTTGGTTCTTGACTCATTTTCTGGTTTTCACATAAAAAGAGAACCATGCCATCACATGTTGCTAGCAGAATTGCAGTTTGCATTTTCTCATTCTCAGAAACATCCCAGTCTTGATTTAATGTTCTTCTGTCTCATCTTGAAATTATAAATAGGTTAGAAGTTTCTACGTGTTCATTCTACCTTGGACTTCACAAAGTATGTAACTAGTCCCATTGATCTACCATGATATTCTGCCTAATTATTCTGGGATGTGATGTTTCTGGTGTTAAAGAAGTAGGTCCAACATCTATGCACAATCAGACATGACATTAATTTGAAAATATGTGTGTTTTTAATTTCTTTTTCTGTTCTGTGTCTTTTCTAGTTAAAATGTCATTTAGGAAAATTGACTAACTATTAGAATTAAATTGACCAAGAAACAGACTCATAGGTGTACACACACACACACACACACACACACACACAAACATAAAAGAATATCCATATACATATATTCCTTGACAATTTTATATCTTACCATATCAAAAGATCGATTTTGAGTAGATTTTAAAACTAATTGTTGAATTTGAAATGTATAGAGATAAGAGTAAACATAATATTTCATCCAGATGCTGTGGTCCATTCCTGTAATCCCAGAATTGGAGAAGATGAAAGAGGAGAATTGGCAGATGCCAGGAGGCCAGTCTGGCAATGGAGTTCTACGCCTGTTCAAGCTATCTTGTCTCAAAAAAGAAAAACTCTAAAGAAGTAATATCCAAAACAAACTTAAAGGCTGAAATAGTAGCTTACAGTTAAAAGCTTGTGCTGCTTTTGCAAAGGACCTCGGTTCAGTTCCCAGCACACACAATGACCCACAGTTACTTGTTATTCCAGTTTCAGGGGATTCAGTGTTCCCTTCTGGACTCTGCCAGCACCAAGCATTCATGTGGTACACAAACATATATGCCACAAAACATTCATACACATAAAATAAATAAATATTTTAAAAGTATCCACTGGGGCTAACAAAAAGTGCTCAGAAGAGCACTTAGTTCAGATAAGTTCAGTTCTCAGCACTCACATAGCAGCTGACAACTGTCTGTGACTGCATTTACTGGGGATCTACTGCCTTCTCTAGCCTTCGCAGACATAACACACATGTGGCACACTTCTGTACCTGTAGTTAAAACATTCATACACATGAAATAAATCTCTACTCCAATAATGTTCTTTATCCTCATCAGGACACCCCAAGGTAATCCACAAACTCAGAGAATATAGTTATATCCCATAGAGAAAAGATTAATATCCAGAAGAGAATTGCAAGAATTAAATAAAAATTAGAGCAAAGTTTTGAGTAATGTATGAAAGAAATAAATTAACAATAAGTAAGTAAAAGGATCCTTGGATACAAATAGAAAATCTATAAAGAAATCTCATACAATGACCTTCTAGCAATTATTTAGTTTATATTACCAACTTTGCAAGGTAGGAATGCATTTCTTCAGGAAATGGTCTGTTCATATTTGGATGTGAAACACATAGTTTTTAGATCTACCAATTCTATCATGAAACTTTAATGAATTATAAAAATCTCTTCATTAATACCAGAAGATGTGTTTAAGCAAATTCATAATAGTACATGTCTTAATTAATTAGATATGTAAAGTAGGAAGTATTTTGTTCAATAAGATATACAATGATAAAATGAATGAACACTGCATTCATCAGAGATGAATGTTATAAAACATAGTAATGCAGAAAATGTACACAACTCAAAGATTCATATGATGTAATGCCAATTATATAAATTTCAAGAGCAAATACAATCAATGAATAAAATGCTAAGAGTGAGTATATAAGATGCTGATATTATAAAAGAAAATAAGATAACTATTCTCACACCAGCAAGGAAAGAAGTTATTCTTAGTAATAGGAGGAGAATCGATGGGCAATCAAATACATTAGTGTCTTCTAAGTTACTGGCAGTGTTTGTCTTAATATGGATTTTGGCTACTTTAGTGTTGCCTTTGTTGGTCTTTTAACAAAGTAAGGTTTGCACAGTTATAATGTATGAAAATATTTCATTGTTTTTAAAAACTTTCCTTAGATTTCAAGGCATTATATACCCACTATATATATCTATTGCATTTAAAGGCAAACACTTGAGAATTCTGCATATTGTTGATAAATCTGAAATGAAAGTGGCCACTTAATTCCTGACTCCTTCCTTCAAAATCTAAATAGAACCATTGTCATCATTAATGCTTTACAATTCTCCAAAAGAACATGAGATGCCATATCCATTGTTAACTGCTGTCAGACTAAACATGAGCATAAATGCTCATGTGATTATAAAAGGGCCATCCTTGCTGCAGAGAAAAATTATCAACACATTGGCTGGAGGATCCACTTTTATGAGAACAATGATCTACTGCCTTAGTTGCTCAGTCCTAGCTAAGTCATGTAGGTCTCCAAAAGCTGCTGCCCAAGGAGAAAAGTTCTCAGTAAAGTTTTTAACCATTCAATAGATCTAGGTTTCTAGGAACAGAGACTTTTCTGGACACAGATGTGATGGTTGTCTACATAAGTTACAAAAGCGTAATTCATAATTTAGAAAGGAAAAGATTATATTTCTTAAGCTTGTGAAACATCAGTAAAGGTGCATATATTATTTAAACAGAGCTCTGGAGACAGTTTTCTCTTTTATCTCCATTATAAGTTTGTTTGAGGATTGCTTCCGTGGACTGGGGTGTGATGGAAATTATGTCAAAAGTAAAAACTTAAAGTTAAATGAATAAAAAGCGGGAACTTTGGTATGGCCTGGCTGCCTTTGGCTTCATTCCACAGTTCATGATATCTACACTGAGGTTCAAGCACTGTGACTTCACATTCTTCAGAATGTCTATTTTACAGAATGGTAACTCACACTGGCAATATCACTGATGCTAAACTATTGAAGCACTGTCTAAGGTTATTTGTGTTACTGCATTTGAGAGATGTAAGGTCTGAATTGTTTGATTGTCCTGTTTAAAATTTTCATTTTAGTCACTGAAGACATGGTTACAGAAACTTAGAAGTCAAAGTGTATAGTTAGATGCTATAGACTCAGCAATGGGATTGGCAATCATAAAAACTCATCTGTCAGTCTCAGTGTCTTCACTCAGGGTTCTTCAGCTAGTCTGAGAAAAGAGATTTCATTCAAACTCAGTTTCCTTGATGTTACACTCTCAATGCTTTGGTGATTTTTAATGAGAATGGCCCCTGTAAGCTCATGCATTGAAATGCTTATTCTGCAGTTGGTGGAACTATTTGAGAAGGTTTAGGAGGTGTGGTCTTATAGGAGGGGTTTGAGTGGGGTCAAGCTTTGAGGTTTCTAAAGTCAGTGCCACTTCTCTCTGTCTTTCTCCCTCATAAAATTGTCAACCAGATATAAACTCTCAGCTACTGCTTCAGTGGTATGCCTGCTGCCAAACTCCTTGCCATGATGGTCACGGACTCACCATCTGGAACCATGAGCCCAAATAAAATTTTCTTCTATAAGTTGACTTGGTTGTGGGGTTTTATCTCATCAGTATAAAAGTGATTAAGACAAATTTGAAGTGTCCCACATAGGTTCACATGTTTGAATACTTGTTCCCTAGCTGGCAGTGCTGTTTGAGAGGGTAGCACAGCTACTTTTGGTAGATACACCTGAGATGGATGATTGAGGTTCATAGCCCAGCCCTGCTTCCCTATTATTTCTCTGTCATGGTAGACTATGACTTCTGAAACTGTAAGTCACAAATCTCTTCTTTCTTTATGTCAGATGTGTTATAATAACATTAAGGAAAGTAATCAATATGACTGAAGAATTATTCTACCTCTAAAATACTGAAATGCCTGTGCATTTGTACTTCGTACTGCTGTTGCTGCTGCTGCTATCATCATCATCATCATCATCATCATCATCATCATCATCATCATCATTGTTATGTGTGTACATTTTCAAGTTCATGTGCGTACAGTTGCATGGCTGTGTTTGGGTGTGAATGTGCTTTGGAAGACCAGAAGTCAATCTTGGACAATGTTCTTAAAGTACCCTCAGTTCACTTTTTGAGACTCGATCTCTCACAGGCCTGGGGACAGCCAATCAGAATAAGCTGACTGCTCAGTGAATCTAGGGAGCCAACTGTCTCTGTCTCACTAACTGTGGATTGCAAGTGCTGCCACCATGCCCAGCTAACAAACATAGGTTCCCATGGTCAGTCTCAGGCTCTCACCCTGGCACAGGACAATTGGTTCACTGACTGAGTTATCTCTTCAGTTCCCCAACCTCCATTTGTACTTTTTTTGCAGAACTGTTTAACAACATATTTTCAGCTTTGTAGAAATAAGATTTCATAAGTTTAGCACCAACTAGAATAATGCTTTCAAAGCCAGACACCATTATATGAAAAGCAGTATTTTCTTTTTAAATTGCAAGCCAATGAAAGTAAATGTAAAATAAAGGAACTCCATGTTTTCTGAATAAGCAGCAGTTTTATGAATTATAAGTAGTTTCAGTATAAGCCATGGATATTTTTGCAGGGCTATATTTAAGGAACTTTAGTAGTAAAAGTTATACTATGAGTAATGTTAGCCAAATTTATATTCATGATGCAGGTTGTTCTTTAAATTCTATAAATGTGTCACTGACTTAGCTTAAAGGAGGCCCTAATGGTGTAAGTGCATATGACTGGGAGATGTTTTCCAGGTTGGCATTTAACCTACTTGCAGAGAGAATCTCTTATAAACATCACCTATCAATAAAAAAGTCCATGGCCAAGGGGTGGAGGCAGGAAATAGGAGGTGGGGCACTGGCAGGAAGAGAGAGGATCTGGTAAATAGTGAGAGATAAGAGAGAGATTCAAGGATAGCTGATGTGAACCAGCAGTTTGGAGAAACTCAGAAAGACACTGAAGGAGACGCTGAGGGGAAGGAAGTGCAGGACTGAAAGAGAGGTAATTAACCAAATGGTAGTCACAATGAGTTAAATTGGTTAAATAAGTTAAGAGCTAGTCTGGGAATGAGCCAAAGCTTATGGTCTAGGCATTTAATAATAATTCATCTCAGAGTTGGCATTCTGGGACCCAGGGCTGGGGAGGGAAAAATGGATATATTTACAGATGGCACCCTGTGGTAGGCCTTAAGCTTTGGCTCATTCCCTGATTAGCTCGAAATGTATTTAATACATTGAAATGATTCTATGTCTACCATGTGTTTAGTTACCTCTCCTTCAGTTCCAGCTGCTTCTTCTTTCATGTCCCCTCAGCTTCTCCTTGTTGGTTTGTGTCCGTCTTCATGGTCTGTCTCCTTACCCCACTCCGTTTATTCTTGTGCTATTTCCCAGCATCCTCCCTCATCCTTCAATGTCCCACCCCCTATTTCCTGCTCATTGGCTATCGGCTTTTTTATTGACAGGGGGTGCTTATAAGAGAGTCTTTCTCCACCTATTTTGTTTCCAGGTTCTAAATTGATAAAGTCATAACCATTTTTGTAAGAGGAAAAGGGAAAATAGAAACTATTATATGTTGCCAAAAAATGAGATGTTTCAACAAAATAATATTAAGGAGCAATAAAACAGATGCTACAGCTCTTGGCCTCTCAAGATCTATTTGAGAATGAGGGGGGGAAATCAGCATCAACGCTTCCCTTGTTAAAGACACTGATTGCCAGTTCTCACTCCAGATCAATTCTATGGGAGCCTGCACTTGAGCAAGTGTGCAGGTGCTTGCAATGAATGCAGCAGCAGGGAAGAACATCCAGGGAAATGCAAATCACTGTGAAACTTGCTCTCCGATAAATTGCAACTTCATCCAGTGCAGGATGATGCAAGTGTGAACTGCTGACAGGAACTATTATGATAGTAGCTGAGGTGTGATCAAATCTGAGATTGTTTAGTAAAAATAACATAGATGAGTTAAATTATATGTAAGTGGAGATGTAATTTCTATGGTAACTCGAGTTTCCTAGTGTCTAGGATTAGGAAATTGAAAGGTGATCAGTAATAGCTGCTAGGGGACCGTGATAGCTTATGAAATGGATGAAATCCTTTGCCAAATGGCAAACGAGCGGATAGCTACAATTTGGCACCAAACTGAGATTCCTGCTGCTTTTTCAATGATGGCGATAAAGTGCTTGCTATCAATTTTGAAACTGCTGTGACATGATAAAATATAAAAAGTCATCTCAGTGCCTGGGTGGAAAACAGTGTTCTAAAGGTCTGTCTTTGTAAAAGGATACTAACAATCTTCTGATTCTTAGCTGATTAATGATAATATGAAATTTCCAATTGTGATGTACATTATGAACACAACAAAACAATATTCTGCATAGAAAAAATCATGAAAATTTATGATCTTTAAAATATTACTTTTAGCCTAAAGTTTGTATAAGTCTGATATTTATCTGTCCTCTATCATCTATCTGCCTATCCATCATGTATCACCTATCTATGTATCTGTCACCTATCAATCCTCATCTATCTATATATGTCATCTATCTATCTATCTATCTATCTATCATCTATCATCCATGTATCTATCTACTTATCTCTCATTTCTCTTTTATCTATCTATATGTCTGTTAGTCTATCTATCTACATATTTATCATAGATCTGTCATTCTGTCCTCTGATATATATATATATCTATATCTATATATATATATATATATATATCTGTCATCAGTCTATCTAGCTACCTAGCTATCATCTATCTGTCAGTCTGTCTGTCATCTGTCATCTATCTATGTATCATCTATCTATCTAATCATGGATGTCAACTTGATAAGATTTAAAATCACCATGATGATATACCAGTGGGCAGTTTGTCAGAGTGTATCCAGAAGTGTTTAAAAGAAGAGGGAAGACACACTTTGAATGTGCTTCCCGATTGTGGACATAATGTGATCTGTGAGCTGCATCGGGATGGGTATCTTCTCTGCTATGAATGACTACTCCATCCAACCGTGACCCAGGATAAAAACTTCCTTCCTTAAGCTGGGTTTGTAAGTTTTTTTTTCAAGTCAAGGAGAGAGGTAGCACTGGAAATCAAGATCTAACTCTAAGTAAAATGGATCCCAAATAGATTGCAACTGTTGCACTAACATTGTGACTGATCATAAAATGTAAGCAAGACAAAGGCTAGCAAATCCTTGAGTGCACTCAAATGAGAGAAATAGTAAAAAGGTTGAATGCTTTTCTTCATTATGTTAAAGGTATTATTTTTAAAATGAAGAGTTGTTCTTCCTATGGGATTGCAAAACCCTTCAGCTCCTTCAGTCCTTCCCTGAACTCCTACATTGGGGTCCCCATGCTAAGTCCAATGGTTGGCTGTGAGCATCCACATTTGTATTTGTCAGGATCTGGCAGAGCCTCTCAGGACACAGCTATATCAGGCTCCTGTCAGCAAGCACTTCTTGGCATCTGCAATAGCATCAGAGTTTGGTGTCTGTATATGGGATGGATCCCCAGGAGCGGCAGTATCTGGATGGCCTTTCCTTCAGTCTCTGCTCCATACTTCGCCCCTGTATTTCCTCCTGTGAGTATTTTGTTCCCTCTTCTAAGAACAACTGAAGCATCCACACTCGAAGCCAAGTTTTTAATATGGTTTTTGAATCTCCACACATTTTCGGATCTCTGAAGAGTTTTCTTGGCTGGGTTTCCTGAGCTCTGGTGTGTGCTATGTTCTAAAGGGTAGAGACTGATTCCTGGATACAGTACTATCCCTCCAAAACAGCAACCTAGGTTTTGCTGTGACATCTTCTCATTCCCAACTGATGTTTAAGAATTGCTACTTAAGTCAGACATGCTGCAAGAAATTTGAGAATATGAATTCTTAAAAAATATAAATCCTGTCCTTAAATTTTAGCTTGACATATTCTTGGAGCTCAATCTACCATTATAAAATGTACCTCTTACCCTTGAATATGTCTATCAAAAATTACTTATTCTCCTTATTTTATTGCTTTTTAGACATATTCATACGTTTTGTCATATATTTTGCGATCCTTCACTTTCTTCCCTCAGCTGTCATTCCTCTGTCTGACCCCAGCTGCCTTTGTCTAGTTATACATCCCTTCTGCTTTCCTATTAATGTATTTCATTACTCTTTCCATTTTACCTTTTCTTCAAGAGCTCTTCTCCCTCATGGCAAATATTTTCTATATTCATCATCTACATTTATATATATATATATAAAAATTTATTCTTCTCTCATACATTACACTTTCAACTGAAGTTTCCTCTCTTTCCACTCCTCCCAGCAACTCCCCACCTACCTCCCTTTTTTCTATATCCATTGCTTTTCCATTTCCCTTTAGAAAAGAGCAGGCCTCCCAGCGATATCAAGCTAACAGCATAACAAGTTACAATAAGACTAGATATAAACCTTTATATCAAAGTGGGACAAGGCCACCCAGCAGGAGGAAAAGGGTCCTAAGAGTAGGCAAAAAGAGACACCTCTACTCACATTGTTGGGAGTCCAACAATAATCCCAAGATAAACAGCTACATACAACATGAATGCAGAGGACCTAGTGCAGATGCATGCAGGCTCCGTGATTGATGCTTCTGTCTCTGTGAGCTCATGTGAGCCCTGCTTAGTTGATTCTGTAAGCTGGGTTCTCCTATTGTCCTTGATCCCTCTGGCATCTACAGTTCTTCCTCTTCCTCTTCTTCCTCTTCTTCAGGGTAACCTGAGCTTTGCTTATTGTTTGGCTGAGAGTCTCTGCATTTGTTTCCATCAGTTGCTGGAAGACACCTCTCTGACGATGATTGGGCAAAGCACCTATTTACGAGTATAGCATAATATCATTCAGAATCATTTAATTGAATTTTTATAATTTTTTTAGTTTATATAGCTTCTAGATAACACTAAATATTTTATATCTCAGAAATTATTATATTGATGTTTTCTTAGCCACAGTACTTTAATTATTTAACAAAAGCAAACTTATTCACCATCAATATCAAAATATATTTATGATATTATAAGCACCTGTAAAACACCAACAATTCCACACAATAAACCCCATATAAATCCTTCATGAGGGCCATCATATTTTAATACAGGATATAAAAGGTCCATATGGAGTTTTCAGAAATGCAAGAAAGCTCTCTATATTGTTATAGCTTTGAGAACAAAGCAAAACAAAAATCATGTCTACCTCAAAAAGGGCCAATACAATTTCTAGAGAATATGATGATTGGTCTGGGCCTCAACAGATCCTAGGAGTCCAGAGAAGCCACGTAAATAACGGAAAAAGATTGAAGCAGCATCACCTAACTATGCTTCTGATAATATCCCTGGAAGGAAATGTCATAATGTTTGCTCTGTTCTCCTCCTCTCCTGTGAAAGCAGAAGTCCAGCTAACATGAAGGGACTCCAGAACTTAAAAACCTAGACATGCTCCTTTTTTCAGTCATGTTTGGTTATATTCTAGGTCTCTGGGCTATCCAGTCTCTGGTTCCTGGACATACGGAGGAGTGGCCAACCAATGACTGGTCCATACCATGAGAGGTAACCCACACTTGACACCGCCTGGGTGACAAACCTATTATTTAAATCCTGGATTTGCATATAAGAATATTCAGTACTTGTATTTTTTGAAATCTGGATTATTTCAATTAATTTAGTGATTTTTTTAAAAAAATCACATTTATCACCCTGCCAAATGTCATTTTATTTTTCTTCATAGCTGCATAACAGTTCATTGTGTGTATATACCCCATGTTCTGAATTAATTCTTCTATTGATGGATATCTAGACTGATTCCATTTCCTGGCTACCATGAATGGTGCAGCAATAAATATGGATGTGCACATACCTCTATGATAGTCAACTTAGAGTCTTAGCTATTTTTCAAGATACGTTTCAACTGATACATATTTAATGGAATTAATATTTTATCACACACTATAAAGGAGTCATTGAATTAATTACACTATAAATGAATTACAGTGGAGACAGAATAATCTCAGCTAGTGAACAAGTGCTTGTTGAGTCATTGACTCAGCACGTTAAAAAAGTCAAACAATCTGATTAAAAAGAGGGCCACTTCCTAAGCTGACATTTCACAGGCAAAGAACAGATCTAACAGATATATATAAAAAAAATAACACTAATATCAGGAAGGGACACATCAAAACTACAGTGAGATCCATCACCTCTCTTAAATTTAAATTGTCATACTCAAAGAGATGAAAGAGAGCCGGACAAGATTCACACTGTTGGCGAGAAAGTAAAGTGCTATTGAGGAGAACAGTCCAGAAGTCCCCCAAAACCAAAACTAGAATTGCCACAGGACCCAATAATCTTCCTACTAGAAAGGTACTCAAAGGAAATGAACGTACTAGGTCAAAGAGACACCTGTTCCACCCTGTTTACTGCACCACCATTTATCTTACCACCAACTTCTAACTTCACCTATTCTACAAGCTTTATCTAACATCTCCATTCTTCTGTGTCCTGTGTCTTCTAAGTATCAGTAACCTGATTAGTCTTGTTCCCCATTATATTACTCTCGTTTTCATTATAAGTCTGTGGTAAGAGTGTTCATATTTTCACGACTGTGTGGAGTGCCCTGCAAGTCAGATAGACTGGCAAATACTTGTGAAATCTAATTTAACGTGGTGTCTCAGTGACCAATGGCCTGTATCCTATCTGTTGGGTTGCTGTATGTTCTCAGATAACTGGCTTCTGTCTCTTGATTCTGGATACTTTGGCTCATTACCATCCATCCTAATTGTAATAGCCTGAGGTTGGTACTTTAGGGAAAGAATTCCTTCTCTTTCATCTTCCTGGTAAGATCTGGATCTCGGTTCCTGCAACTCATGGTTTATACTTAAAGCGTAAGGTCAATAAACTAGAATTGAACATGAATCAACTTTCTGAACACATTTTCTTTTTCTTTTTTCTTAATCATTTTATTCATTTATATTTAGAATGATATCCCTCTTCTCAGTTACCTCTCCACAAACTCCTAACCCCATCTCTACTCTCCCCATTCCCCTTTGCCTCTATGAGGGTGTTCTTCCACCCACCCACCAACTCTTATCTCTCTGCTCTAGCATCCCCCTATGCTGGGGCATCAAGCCCCCACAGGACCAAGGGCCTCTCCTCTCACTGATATTAGATAAAGCCATCCTCTGCTACATATGTATCAGGAGCCATTTTCACATGGCCTATATCTTGTCCTGTTTCCTGAGTGGGTCCTTGTCTTTGTAATGTTCAAAATCTTTACTACCTTTGGCTGGTTCATAGCATGTATAAGGTAAGTGGCCCTAAAACACAGTTTATTCAGCTAAGCCACAATGGCATATGAGGTCACACAATTGAATGTAGAAGATAAGAAAAAAGTTGGCAAGAGTAAAACCATTTCTGAACATGCCAGAACCACATATCAATTCAAATTCAAATATGTCACAAATCCAAGGTGTTTCTGGTGGTGCTTACCCATATTGTTCATGTGATTTAATTGCAGTCTTGATTTTTAATATACAGCACACAGGTTCCCACTGTGCATGTCATCAGTCATGCCAACAATGCCAACAAACATTGCCTGAAATGCCTCTACTCAAATTCATTGTTGGTATGAATTGTGATGTTTTTACTATGCATAAAATGTTTTCTGTTCTCTTGAAAACATAATGGTTTAATTATAGAAAGCAAAGAGTTATACATTCCTGATTTCATTCTTTAGCTACAGCAGGAAACAAATATATATTTTGATGGTGTCATGTCAAAATGCTTGGTTTTTAAAAGTGCTGTTTGAATTGCAGAATTGAATTTCATCAAAGGTGTTAATCAATTTTTTCTTGGGATTAAGATAGAATTTCTAACAGTTTCTGGAATGGTCTTTTCATCACTGATAATAGCAAATATCAAGACATTAAAATCATTGGATACATTTCACATCCTGTCCTATCAAATATTCAGAAAAGATTTATTTTTTAAGTCAAACTAATAAGCACATCTATCTTGTTGGTATAAAAACTTGATTGTCTTTATTAAATGGCAAAACCATATGTATATGAATTTTGAGATAATTATCTATGCTTATTATAAATAAATGTTTGAATTCTCTGTCTCCATTATATGCCTACATATCTGAACCATTAGAGTGAACTAAAAAGTATTGTAGGTTCTTGACAACAAAGATCCAGATAACACCCTCCTGGGCATATTTTCTTATTTAAATACAACCTGGATGTCCTCAACTGAAGAATGGATAAAGAATATGTGGTACATTTTCAGTTGAGTGGCATCTAGGTTGTTTCCAGTTTCTGGTTATTATGCATAAAGCTGCTATAAGCATAGCTGGGCAAGTGTCCTTCTTGTGTAGTGCAGTATCTTTTACATATATGCTTAGGAAGGTATAGCTGGATCTTTGGGTTGAACTATTTCCATTTTTTTTCCTGAAAAACCAAAGTGATTTTTGAAAGTGGTTATACAATTTTGATTTTCCAAAGTGGTTATACAATTTTGTACTCCCAGCAGCAATGGAGGAGTATTGCCATTGCTTCACATCCTCACCAGCATGTGCTGTCACTTGAGTTTTTGATCTTAGCTATTCTGACAGGTATAAGATGGAATCTCTGAGTTATTTTGATTTGCATTTACCTGATGACTAAGCATATAAACATTTCTTTATATGCTTCTTAGGCATTAGAGATTCCTCTGATGAGAATTCTCTGCTTAGCTTTGTACTCCATTTTTTGAATTGGGTTATTTGGTTTATTGGTGTCTAATATCCAATATATATTAGATCTTTGTCCTCTGTCAGACTTAGGGTTGTTGAAGACCATTTCTTATTCTGGAGATTGCCATTCTGTTCTATTGATGATGGCCTTAGCCTTGGAAAAAGATTTTCAGTTAAATAAGGTCCCATTTATTAATTGTTGATCTTAATGCATGGGCTGTTGTTCTGTTTAGTAAGTTGTCTCCTGGTGCAATGAGTTCAAGGAAGTTTCCTACTTTCTCTTTTATTAGATTTAATGTATATGGTTTTATGTTGAAATCTTTGATCCATTTCAACTGGAGATTTTTTGCAGGATGATAGCTATGAGACTATTTGCATTCTTCTACATGCAGACATCCAGTTAGACCATCACCATTTGTTGAATATGCTTTCTTTTTTTCTATTGTATGGTTTTAGTTTGTCAAATATCAAGTGTCTCTATGTGTGTGGGTTTTTTTCTGGGTCTTCAATTCTGTTCCATTGCCAATACCAAGAGGTTTTTACTACAATTGCTCTGTAGTATAGTTGAAATCAGGGAGAGTTATATCTTCAGATGATATTTTATTACACAGGATTGTTTAGCTCTCCTGGATATTTTGGTTTTCCATATGAAGTTGAGAGTTGTTCTTCCAAAGTCTGTAAAGAATTATGTTGAAATTCTGATGGTAATTGCATTGAATATGTAAATTGCTTTTGGTAAGATGGTTGTTTTTAATGTGTTAATTCTACTGAGTAACATGGGAAAATTTTCCATATTCTGATATCTTCTTCAATTTCTATCTTCATAGACTTGAAGTTCTTGTATACAACTATTTCAATTTATTGGTTAGTGTTGAACCAAGATATTTTATACTACGTGTTGCTATCATTTTATTTCCCCAATTTTTTTCTCAGACAATTTATCATTTGTATAAAGGAAGGCTACTGATAGTTTTGAGTGGATTTTTGTATCCAGACACTTTATTGAAGGTATTAATCAGCTGTCGGAATTCTCTGGTAGAATTTTTAAAGTCACTTATGTATACTTAAATTCTCTTTCTTTGTTGAGTCTTTGTGTGGTTTCATTATTTCCCTGTTTAGTTTCTGTCTAGATGATCTGTCCGTTGATCAGAATGGATGTTGAAATCTCACACTAATAATGTGTAGGTTTTGATATTTTTATTTAAGCTTTAGTGATGTTTCTTTTATGAATGCCAGTGCCCTTACATTTGGGGCACAGATGTTCAGAATTGAGATGTCATCTTGATGGTTTTTCCATTGATGAGTATGAAGTGTCCTTCCCAATCTCTTTTGATTCTTTTTGGTTAAAGTCTATTTTATTAGATATTAGAATGGTTAATCCAGCTTGTTTTTTGGGTCTGTTTGCTTGGAAAACATTTTTTCCAGCCCTTCCTCTGATGTAATGTCTTTGTTTCTGAGATGTGTTTCTTGAAAGCAGGAGAATGGTGTATCCTTCTTTCACATCCATTCTGTTAGCCCATGTCTTTTTATTGGATAATTGAGTCCATTAATGTTGAGAGATACCAATGACCAATGATTGTTAATTCCTGTTATTTTGATGTTGGTGGTGTTAATGTATGAGTTTATAGTGCTTTCCCTATTTAATTTTTGCTGGTGTGTAATTAGTTATTTCCTGTTTTTTTCTTGCATGTAGTTTACCTCCTTGGGTTGGAATGTTTCTTCTAGTAGGACTGAATTTGTGAATAGATGTTGCTTAAATTTGGTTTTGTTTTAAAATATCTTCTTTTCTCCATCTCTGATGATTGAGAGTTTTGCTGGGTATAGTAGTTTATGCTGGCACCTGTGGTGTTTTAGCAGTTGTATGATAACTGTCCAGGCCCTTCTAGCTTTTAGAGTCTCTGTTGAGAAGTTGGATGTAATTTTGGTAGGTCTACCTTTGTATGTTACTTGGCCTTTTCCCTTGCAGATTTTCATAGTCATTTTTTGTTTGGTAAACTTAGTGTTTTGATTATTATGTGCTTAGAGGGGTTTCTTTTCTGGTCCAATCTAATTGTTCTTTAAGCTTATTGTATGCATATAGGCATCTATTTCTTTACATTGGGGAAATTTTATTCTATGATATTGTTGAAAATATTTTCTGGGCCTTGGAGCTGAGAATCTTCATCTTCTTCTATTCTTATTCTTCTTAGGTTAGGTCTTTTCATGGTATCCTAAATTTCCTATGTTTTTTGTCAGGAATTTTTTAGATGTAACATTTTCTTTGACTGATGTATCAGTTTCTCCTATTGCATCTTCAATGCTTACATTCTCTCATCTATGTCTTTTATTCTGTTGGTGATGCTTGTGTCTGTTGTTCCTTATCTCTTCCCTAGATTTCCATATCTAGTATTCCTTCAGTTTGTATTTACTTTATTGCTTCTATTTCCATTTTCAAGTCATGCAGTTTTATTTATTTCTATTTCTATTTCACACGCATTTAATGGTGTTATTCTATATATCTCTAAGGTATTTATTTGTTTCTTCTTTAAAGACGTCTACCTATTTGATTGTATTTTCCTGTATTTCTTTAGGAATTTATCCATTTCCTATTTAATGGCCTCTATCATCTTTATCAGACTAGATTTAAGGTCATTTTCCTATGCTTTGGTTGTGTTTGGATACCCAGGGCTTGCTGTAGTAAGGTCGCTGTGCTCTAAAGGTGCCATATTGCCCTGGCTCTTGTTGATTGTGTTCCTATACTGGCCTTTAGCCATCTGGATTTCCCTGGGCTGGACAATGAAACTCAATTTTCAGTGCAGAGCAGCTGGGTGTGCCATAAGACATGGCAGGCAGAGGTTTGTGTGTGGTGGGGAAAGGTCTACCCTGTATGTTTCTGGTGTAGTCAGTGATGATTGCAGGCAGAGAGGTGGTCCCAACAATGGAGTTCAGGGGGGACAGCATGGAGATCTGTCCTTAAAGATTCTTAATTGTGACAGCCTAGGTTTTCATGGTATTATCCCAATATTAAAACAATTAGTTTGGTTCTAAATATGTATTTATCCCTTACCTATTCCAAAGAGAATTAGGGGGAAAAAAGCTCATCACAATACTAATTCTCAGGGATCAATCATAAAATGATGCATATAATTAATTTTGATATATCACTAATTGAATTCAGTCTCCAACCTAATTTAAGATACAGATTGCTAGGTAGGTAAATAAGCACATAGAAATAATTCACACCTTTAGATACTGTTTCAAAAGCAATCTTAGTCATTTTGCCAAAAATACAAGCCTATCTCTACTGCAATAATTGGCAAACAGAGAAGTGTCATGGGAAGAGATGCTGAATAATGAAATAACAACCATCTGTTTAAAGAGGCTTTGGCACTCTCATCCTATAAAGGGAGCTCATATTTTCTGTGCCAAAACTGGTACAAGCAATGTAGAGGAGACCCAGCGGTACTGTGACTTTATTTTGCACATTAGGTACAAAATTTCCATGCACTCTTAGGCTACTACAGGCTTAGCTTCTTTCAGAACATAAGTTTCACATACTCTGGATGCTTTCTGTCTTGCCTTGAGTATGATTGGCTTATTGAATTGCCTTGATTCTGTGCAGTGAAGCAGAACATAACTCTATTCTTTGAAAAAATGGCTCCATCAAATCTGCCATCCTAATTTATATCATGCCTTCATTCCATAATCTATCAAGTTAAATCTCTGTCAACTCCCAGTTTTATTGTCTGTTTTAGTCTATTCTAATAGTCATATGACCCCCCCCCCCCAATGATTCTTCCTATTCAGTTTTTTCTGTTAGCTAGATTCACCAAATTTCTCGGCAAAATCTTCTATTATACCCTCTCCAGCTACCATTATCCATTGAGCTATGCCAGAGTTAGAGCTAAGGAAGGACAGCGACACCTGGGTAGGTAGGTTGGGTGACTTATCTGACTACATTTGTAAACAGACCCTCATGATCCCTGAGTACAGAGGATTCCAGGTGGTAGGCCATCCTGGTATTAGTGGCTTTAATAGTTTCTATGCTAACAGCTGCATACAATATTTTCTACAGCCAGAGGTTCAGAACTCTATTCTCAGTCTCTGGTTGTTTTGAGCTTCACTGCTGAGGGAATTCCCTTGCATTTCCCAGCATTCCATTTGAGCAGAATTGCTTTCACTGGGTGAAGTTGGTATATCTTCTGCTGTGTCCTACAGTGGATGCATAGAATGCTTCTGTCTAGCCACTGAATTCTGCCATCAGAACAGCTCAGGTTTCTGGACTTTTTAGGTAGAGATCAGGTAGCATGTATAGGAGATCCGCATACATTGGGAGAAAACAAATCCATCTCACAAAGAAGTTCCCTAAGGGCCTCATTCTTCCACTCACAACCGGTCACATTCAGGCTTGAGTTGTGAGTAAATGAAGCAAGCATTGTTCTCCAGAGATGAAGGAGAAACTGGAGGAGTGTCATCTACAGACAACAAAGCCATCCTCACCATCAAAACCTTTGGACTCTAGTACTAAATTATTACTTACAATTCATAGTTTCGAAGTACATTTCAGCCAATGCTGAAGGAATTAATTTGGAGGTAGCTCTCTGACCATCTTTCATCATCTGGTATTTTACTTCATAAAATTTGAAAAACTGGGGACTGCTTGTTCCCCAGGTTTTGAGCATAGCCATTATGTCTTGTTAGTATTAATAATGTATTTATTATGAATACTTCACACTCCATTAATGCACTTAATCCTTTCACATTTAATACAATTAATTAGCACATTTGAGTTTATAACATCATATTTAAAAGCCGTTATTTATGTTACCCCATTTATTATGCTTGTGTTCATACTTTAAGATTGCTTTTTGGGTCTCAGTACTTTTTAGCAATTCATTTTTTTCCCTTGAATTTGAAGGGCATATCATTTTACTCTTCTTAACAGTTTACCCTGGATTAGAACAGATACACTTATCAGAATTTAATGTTAGTTTTACCTTTACCTTCTTGGCGGATGATGCATACAGTTTTCAACATTTCAATTCTAGCTATGAAACTCCCAAGTCAGGTACTATTGCATTTAAACAGTTTAATTGTGTATGTGTGTGTGTGTATGTATGTGTATTGAATTTATATACAATGTATTACTTTATTCACTTATACCTATTTATTTTTCATTATCTCATGATTTACATTTGGATTTAAATTTGGACTTGAGAAATAAACTATAATCTTTCTTTGGGTACATTGTTCTTATTGTAATAACTTTATTTCACCTAGCTGATGATGTGTGAATTTTTCTATTATAGGGCTGCGATATTTAAATATTAAAAGTACAGGTAAAGTTAAATGGTCAGGACACTATTGAATATGTGTATTTTGTTGAAAATAATTTATATATTATGTAAGACATTGTAGCAAGATGTGCCATTTAAAATAAAAGAAATCATTGTTCAGTCAACCATTATAAAACATTGAACATTACATGCCTTGCTTTTACAGAGACTTGTTAAGTATGGCACCATCATGTTTGACTTTGTAATTGAAATGGTAAGTAAATAGAAAGCTTAAGTAACAATCTCCAGCACTTATAAAATACTATAAATTGCATTTATATTTTGCCTCTGTGAAAACCATCATGAAGAAAAATACTGAGGGAGAAGTAACATTTAATGTTAAGTGAGAATATGGATTCCTAAAAGGTGTTAGCCGAAAGATTAAATATAATTAGACTATCTGAGGATCTAAGACATGCACAAAGGAATATTTATTGATGCACACTTATTTCTTGATTTTCCAGCAACTAGAAAGAGAGAGATAATTTTTAGCTCTTACCTTCCAGCAACTTCCAGAGTTGCTTCCGAAGATTTCAGTTGGATTAGCGCCCTAGAATCTTTGGGCTATTTATTTGATGCTCTAGCTCTGAGAAGAGACCTTGTCTCAATACACCTCCTTCTTTATCCTGATCTCTCCTAGTAATTAGCCAGACAGCTGTTGCCTCAGTGTTTCAAAGTAAACTAAAGGTAAGCAGTGATGAAGACTCTGACAGGGCAGGTCTACTAGCATCAATATCACATGACATTTTGCCTGTGTGTCTTATAAAGTCTCTATGTCTCTTCCACCTTTGAAGAGTGAATTTCCAGGCACCTGTTTCTGTGAGATTTTTTTCAACTGTTTAAATATTTTATTCTACTGTCCTCAGGATTGCCTGTTTCCTGAGGAGAAATTCAATGTAATTTTTATTCTGTTCATCTACAGGTAAGACAACCACCTTTCTGTTTTTAAGATTTTATGTTTTATTCACTGCATTATTATATGATATGCTGAGATATAGTTTTAAAGCTTTTATCCTGCTTGTTGAAATATGTTCTCAAGTAAAATCATGTATATATTTTAAAAGAATACATTCAAATGTTTGTATCTAACATGGAGACATCAAGATGACGAAGTCTCTGTGAAGTTTTCTCACCTATAATCCATACTATCATAACTACTATATGTTTACTTTGAAGATAATGTGAAAATAATTTATGAAATGCACTTAGCAAATTAAGCATTCACACAATGCTAAGAATTGGGCCAGTGAGATAGCTTATCAAGTAAAGGGACTTGCCATAAAACTGGACAACCTAAGTTTGATATTTAAGTCCCACAGGATGGAAGGAGAGAATCAACTTTAAAGCTTTTATCTTGATTATTGATATATGTTCTCAAGTAAAATCATGTATATATTTTAAAAGAATAAATTCAAATTTTTGTTCACCTGCTCTGATCCCTACACATCCTCTCATTCAGCCTTTTAAAATGGTTCAGATAGATCTTTAATTTACAGATATAATCTGATCTTCAATTAACATGCTGTCTAGGTCAAAAAGGGGACTTGCCAGTCATTATCAATACCGTATTCACCTGTGATTCCATGATAGATTGTTGTCTCCTATGTTAGATGCTATAACATTTTCTATGATCCTATCATCTTCAGTCTAGTTCAGAAGGGACATGCTAATACTGAGCACTTCTGTGGGCAAAGACACTCTTAACTGGTTAAAGTTCTTATTTTTTATAAATTGAGCTCAAGGTGCTTTTTTTTTTTTTTTTTGCTGCCTGTTGCTAGCACATCACTGACTTTAAGGTCTTCAGTCATAAGATTTTTTTTCACCAAGCTACTCATAGAAATGTGCAAATAAATCCCACTATTTACGAGACAGAAGGACAGAAAGGATGTGTGTTTCCTTTCACAAAGCATATCCCTTCTCCACATTCCTGAGATGAAAGTGGTGTTTACTAGAGTAGACTTGGCATTACTCTTTCATAAACTATGTGTAGACAGTTGGCTGTCATATGCTCAAACACATAATAAACAACTGAGGAAATGTCTTAACTTTAGAGATTCATCCAAAACTGATACACAAGATTGCTCTTACTTTATCATCTGCATATAGAAACTCAATAGAACTCCAGAAAAACTTAGGATGATAGGTAGAAATTTTGCTCTTTGTATATGCAATAACTTAGCACACTGCATTTTAATAAAAAAATTTTTATGTTATTTCTTGTGGGCATGGTGGCCCTTATATGTACGGTGAGCACTTTGGAAACTGAGGCAAAAGAATTAAAGTTTGAAACTTACTTGGGCTACAAACAACACCACATTTCAATAATGTGACAAAATGAAAGAGTGACAAAAAGATAGGGAGAGATGAACCTTCCCTGAGGAGGCTGCTAGCCCAGGCAAACTTCCATTTTCCCAAACCCTCTCTGGCCAGCTGCTGATAGGGAACCACCATGAAGATGTACAGACATGGAACCATACAGCTCTAGAACTCCCATCAGAGGTTTGCCACACTAGGACCAGTGAGGATAACCCCTTAATACCTACTACAGCATGAATATCTAGGGACCAAAGCCATCCAGATGACTAAATGCCCTTGAAAGAACACAGTCAACAAAAACCAAAGCAATATAACACCATCAGAGCACAACGTTACTACAGCAAGCCCTGAATATCCTAACACAACAGAAGCACAAGAAAATGAGCTTAATTCCAATCTTACACAGATGAAAGCAGATTTTAAAGAGAAAATTAATAACTCCCTTAAAGAAATACTGGAAAACACAATAAAAAAGGTAGAGATCTTAAAGAGGAAACCAATAAATCCCTTAAAGTTGTATATATAAAGATATATAGGAGAAGGACCATTAAATTGGTGAATAAAATAGAAGTAAATAAATCTGTGCAAGACCTGAAAGTAGGAATAAAAGGAATAAAGAAAACATAAACTGAGTGAATCCTGGAGATGGAAAACCTAGGGAAGAGAACAAGAGCAACAGATGCAAACATCACCAACAGAATATATGGAAGATAGAATCTCGGGTGTAGAAGATACAATAGAAGATATTGATATATCAGTCAAAGAAAATGTTAAATCTAAAAAATTCCTGACACAAAACATACAGGAAATCTTGGATACAACACAAAGACCTAACCTAAGAAGAATAAGAATAGAAGATGAGTTCTAGCTCCACAGCCCAGAAAATATTCTCAACAAAATCAAGAAAACTTCCCCAACCTAAAGAAAGTGACCTCCACAAACAAACAAGATGCTTTTAAAACACCAATTGGACTGGACTAGAAAGGAAAACCCTCCCACATAATAACAAAAGCACTAAATATACAGATCAAAGGAAGAACATTATAAATGGCAAGGGAAAAAATGTTAGGTAACATATAAATGCAGACCTTTCAGAATTATACTGAACTTCTCAGCAGAAACTCTGAAAGCTAGAGGCGACTGGACAGATATCGTGCAACCTCTAAAAAACCACAGATGCCAACCTAGACCCAGTAAAACTCTCAATCACCATGATGTAAAAAACAAGATATTTTAAGACAAATCCAAATGTAAACAATATTTATCCACAAATCCAGCCCTACATATAATATTAGAAAGAAAACTCCAACCTTAAGAGGATAACTACATCCAAGAAAATATAAGAAATAAGTAATCCCATATCAGCAAAAACTAAGAAAGCACACACACACACACACACACACACACACACACACACACTAACACTACCAACTTTAAAATAACTGAAATAAACAATCACTTATCATTAATCTCTCTCTCTCTCTCTCTCTCTCTCACTCTTGGTTTTTCGAGACAGGGTTTCTCTGTATAGCCCTGGCTGTCTTGGAACTCACTCTGTAGACCAGGCTGGCCTTGAACTCAGAAATCCACCTGTCTCTGCCTCCCAAGTGCTAAGATTAAAGGTGTGTGCCACCACTGCCCAGCCATTAATATCTCTTAACATCATTATATTCAATTCCCCAATAAAAAGACACAGGCTAACAGAATGGATGCAAAAACAGAATTCATCATTATGCTGCATACAAAAAATCCACCTCACCAATTAAATTAGACATTAACTCAGATTAAAGGGCTGAAAAAAGTTTTCCAAGCAAACAGACCCAAGAGACAAGCTGGAGTAGCCATTCTAACTAATATCTAGTAAAATTGACTTTCAATCAAAATTAATTGAAAGAGATGGGGAAGGGCACTTTCTACTCATCAATGGAAAAATCTACCAAGATGATAACTATGAACATCTATGCCCCAAAGACAAGGGCACCCACATTTGTAAAAGAAACATTGCTAAAGCTTAAATCACATATTGAACCACACACGTTAATAGTGGGAGACTTCAATATCCTACTCTCACCGATGGACAGGTCATCAGGACAGAAATTAAACAGGGAAATGATGAAACTAACAGATGTTATGAATCAAATGGATCTAACAGACATCTCTCTCTCTTTCTCTCTCTCTCTCTATATATATAGATAGATAGATAGATAGATAGATAGAACATTTCATCCAAACACAAAAGAATTCTGCGTTTTTCTTAGTACCTCATGGATCCTTCTCCAAAATTGACCATATAGTAACTCACATAGCAAGCCTCAACAGATACAAGAAAATTGAAATAACACCTTGTATCTTACCAGATCACTATTAAAGCTAGACTTCAACAACAACAGAAGCCCAGGAAGCCTACACACTCATGGAAATTGAACATCTCTCTAATCAATGATCCCTTGGCTAGGGAAGAAATAAAGAAATTAAAGACATTCTAGAATTAAATGAAAATGAAGGTACAGCATACCCAAATTTATGGGACATAATGAAAACAGTGAGAAGAAAGTTCATAGCACATAAAAACCTTAGAAAGTTCTCATGCCAGCAATTTAAAAGTATACCTGAAAGCTCTAGAAAAAGAAGAAGCAAATGCACCAAATAGGAGTAGTAGGCAGGAAATAATCAAACTCAGGGCTAAGATCAATCAATTAGAAACAAAGAAAACAATAAAAAGAATCAACTAAGCCAGTAACTAGTTCCTAGAGAAGATCAACAAGATAGACAAACTCTTATCCAAACTAACCAAAAGACAGAGAGACAGTATCCAAATAAACAAAATCAGAAATGAGAAGGGAGACATAACAACAGACAGAGAGGAAATTAAAAAAAATCATTAGGTTTTTCTTCAAAATCCTATATTCCACAATATTGTAAAATCTTAATGAAATGGATGAATTTTGTAATAGATATCATTTACCAAAGTTAAATTAAAATGACATAAACTATTTAAACAGCCTTATAACCCCTAAGAAAATAAAAACAGTCATTAAAAGTTTCCCACTGCCCCCCACCCCCCTTAAAAAAAAAGAAAGAAAGAAAGAAAAAAGAATAACCCCAGGGCCAGATGGATTTATTGCAGAATCCTCTCAGATTTTCAAAGAAGATCTAATACCAATACTCCCCAAACCATTACACAAAAAAGCAATAGAAGGAACAAACTCAATTTATGATTCCACACTCACTCTGATACCTAAACCACACAAAAATTCAATAAAGAAAGAACACTTCAGACCAATTTCTCTAATGAACATTGATGCAAAATATACTCAATAAAATACTGGCAAACTGAATCTAAAGACAAATCAAAAACATCACCTACCATGATCAAGTAGATTTCATACCAGGGATGCAGGGATGACTCAATATACAAAAATCTATGTAATCTAACACACAAACAAACTAATAAAAAAATCATACTATCATCTTGTTAGATGGCTGAAAAACCCTTTGACAAAATCCATCACCCCCTCATGTTAAAAGTACTAGAGAAATCAGGGATAAAGGGCATATACCTAAACATAATCAAAACAATATACCACAAGCCAATAGCCAACATCAAACTGAATGGAGACAAACTTAAAGTGCTTCCACTAAAATCAGGGACAAGACAAGGCTGCCAACTCTCTCCCTATTTATTCAATATAGTACTTGAAATTTTAGCCAGATCAATAAGACAACTAAAAGAGGTCAGAGGTGTACAAATTGGAAAGGAAGAAGTCAAAGTATCACCATTTGCAGATATATAATAGTATACCTAAGTGACCCCATAATTCTACCAGAGAACTCCTACAGCTGATAAAAATCCTTCCACAAAGTGGCTGGATACAAAATTAACTAAAGAAAGAATAATCAATAACCCATTTTATACAAATGTAAACTGACTGAAAAAGAAATTAGGGAAAAGATGTCCTTTACAATATCCACGAATAGTATAAATAATATAAAATATTGTGGTGCACCTCTAACCAAGAAAGTTAAGATCCTCAAGTTGCTGAAGAACTAAATTAAAGAAGATATCAGAAGATGGAAATATCTCCCATGCTCATGGATAGATAGGATTAACATAGTGAAAATGGCCAACTTACCAATAGGAAATCTAGTGATTCAATGCTATCCCAATCAAAATTCTAACACATTTTTTATAGACCTTGAAAGAACAATTTTCAGCTTCATAGTGAAAATAGATCCATGTTCATCACCCAGTACAAAACTCAAGTCCAACTGGAACAAAGATCTCAACAAAAAAATGGATACACTAAATCTTATAAAACAAAGTGTGAGAAATAGCCTTGAATGCATTGGCACAGGAGACAATTTCCTTAACAAAACACCAATGACTTGGGCTCTAAAACAGATAATTGACAAATGAGACCTCATAAAACTGAGAAGCTTCTTTAAGGTAAAGGACACTGCCTATAGGACAAAACAGCAACCTACAGATTGGAAAAGGATCTTTACCAACCCTATATCTGACAGAGGTCTAATATCCAACATTTATAAAGAACTCAAGAAGTTAGACACCAACAACCCAAATGACCTAAGAAAACAGTGGGGCACAGAGCTAAACAGAGAATTCTCAACAGAGGAATCATGAATGGCTAAGAAGTAAACAAATATTCAAAGTCCTTAGTCATCAGGAAGACGTAAATCAAAACAACCCTGAGGTTTCATCTTATACCTGTCAGAATGGATAACATCAAAAACTCAAGAGATGGCACATACTGGGAAGGATGAGGAACAAGAGGAACACTTCTCCATGGTTGGTGGGAGTGCGAATTTGTACAACCACTTGGGAACCCTATTTGGTGGTTTCTCAGAAATCTGGGAATAGTTCTACCTCAAGACCCAGCTATACCATACCTGGACATATACCCAAAGATGTTTCAACATCCAACAAAAATACTTGCTCAATATGTTCATAGCAGCTTTATTTGTAAGAGCCAGAAACTGGAAACAACCTAAATGATCCTCAACTGAAGAATAGATAAAGAAAATGTGGTAAATCTTCACAATGGAATACTATTCAGCTACTAAAAATAAAGACATCATGCATTTTCAGGCAAATGGATAGAACTAGAGAATATCATGCTGAGTAAGTTAACCCAGTTCCAAAACAGTATGCAAGGTATGTACTCACTGATAAGTGGATATTAGTCATAAAATACAGGATACTCATGTTACGTCCCCTAGAGCAAAAAAAGCTACAGGAGAAGGAAGACACAAATAAACTATGCTTGAATATCACTTAGAAGGGGGAATAAAATAATCATAACAGGCAGATGGAGGGAGGGAACTGGATGGGAGAAGGGATAGGAGGGAAATAGAGAGGTTCAGGACCATTGTGGAGAGGGACAACAGAGATGGCCAGATGGCCATGAGAATGAATGGAAATCTGCAATTGATTAGGGTGGAGATGTAGATTGCATGCCAGTAATTTGATAGAGACCTGGGATAAGGGAAGCACTCAAGAACTAGTGGGGTAAACTTTAGCTGTGACTCACAGAATTAGGGATATGGAACCTGAAGAGGCCATCTCCTGTAGCTAGACAGGAACTCCAGTGGTGTGATAGGGACAACAACTACCCACAAAACTTTCAATCCCAAATTTTTTCTTACTACAAGAAATACAGGGACTGAGGATGGAACAAAGAATGAAAGACTGGCCAGCTAATAACCAGCCCATCTTGAGACCCATCCCATGGGCAAGAACCAATCCCTGACACTGTTAATGCATGCAGACAGGAATCTAACATGGCTGTTCTCCCAGAGGCTCCACCCAGCAGCAGACTCAGACAGATGCAAAGACCCACAACTAGTGGATGGAACTTGGAACTCTTATGGAAGAATAGGGGGAAGGATTGCTGGAAGGCTTGCCCCAAAGAGGATAGGAACTCCACAGGAAGACCAACAGAGTCAACTAACCTAGACCCTTGGGGCTCTCAAAGACTGAACCACCAACCAAAGAGCATAAGTGTGCTATACCTAAGCCTGTGGCACATATATAGCAGATGTGCTGCTTGGTCTTCATGTGAGCCCAAACTAAAGCAGGACCTATCCCAAAAGCTGTTGCCTGTCCATGGGATATGTTCTAGCTGGGCTTCTTTGTCTTGCCTCAGTGGAAGAGGATGTGCCTAGCCCTGCAGAGACTTCATTTCCCAGGATCTGGAAATAAGGGGGTGAAGAGGATTGGGGTCACCTTCTCTGAGGAGATAGGGAGGGATGGGGGA